>CM060833.1:6889166-7513333 GCA_030762175.1 Metallyticus violacea | reverse complement strand
TCTTATGGAATTATTTTCCAGACTCAAATTTCTTGCATTAAATGCAGGTTTTACATTAATTCCAGGTTGTGCAAATCGGAGTTATGCTGTATTTCTTCCCAATATTTTACTTTTAACCATTTATTAAATTTATTTACAAATAAAGAACTTTATGAAGAAAATTATCTTTATCTCGTAGTCCACAAACTTAGGACACCCATTTTCACATAAACAGCAAGATAATAGTCATTTAGAGATAACTTAACTACACCTTGACATTTGGAATGAATATCATTAATGCTGTTATGAACTTGTTAATATTTTCAGGAGCATTCTTTTGAAGTTTCTCTTTTTGCGGAGCTGTTCAATGAAATGTTGATGAGAGATTTTGGCTTTAGAATCTATAGGGCTCTTAATGATGCCCCAGAACGTGTAAAAGAAGAGGAAAAGGCAAGTATTAGAAAAAATTATGTCTCTTTTAGTAGCCGTTCTAGTTTGCATATACAGTGTAGTATGAAGTAGTTATATACTGCATGAAACGAGAGAGAGAGAGAGAGAGAGAGAGAGAGAGAGAGAGAGAGAGAGAGAGAGAGAGAGAGAGAGAACAAACTTGAATGCATAATATTTGAATAATGAATACAGGAAACTAAGTAATTTTAAAAATATATTAACACTAACTCCACTTACATATATAACACTAGGACATGTTTTGGAGACAATCACTCCCATCATTGGCTGTAGACCAACTGACTATTCATTGTGGTGAGTGGATCTGAAGGTGTTTCTGTGGAGACATCTGATGCTTCAAATAGGGATATCCTAAGTTCATCTGTAGATAGAACTTCAAAATTAATTAAATTTCTGCTGTTTTTCAAAATGACATTTTTTTCTCTAAGTAGTGGTTATGAATTCTTAATTACCTAGTGAGTTGATGTGATAATCTTATGCTCCACTTACTGTTGAATTATGCAAAACTAGGAAGTGAAGTGACGTTGGTTTGAAGGATGTAACATCATTAAGTATTAAGATGTGCTCAGTCCATGACCTTTGCCATTCAAGAACATCTGTATCTGCAATAATGCAGTGTCAGTTCAGATGGTCTAGTGGTAACCATACTTGCCGTGTAAAGCCAAGATCGCTGGTTCAAATCCAGCCAGAGTCATTGGATTTTTAGGGTGTAAAACTCCCCAGTATGTCTTCCTTTGAGAGGGAAGTAAAGATGTAAAACCTGTGTAGTAGGTTTAAGACACATAAAATACCTTCAAGCCTGAAAGAAGAGGCCTCTGAGCAAAATTTGTCAGCCATTTCAAGCTCTGAATTGAATGGGATAGTAATGATCATAGATGTTAAAAAGTATTCTTAAATAAATAAATAAATGGGATAACTGCCTTCAGTTAAAGTTGGATATATACATAACTATATTTTCTTAGACTAAATGCAGGTTTATGCTAATGCAAACTACTACGCTATATTGAATATTACATTGCTCTATCTGATTAATTTTCCTGACTCAACATTTCAGTAAAACACCCATTGGTATAAAAAAGTGAAAGGTTTGAAAAATTTAACATAAAATGGTGATATATAAGTCATCAGGAGAACATGCAGATTTGTCGGATACTATTAACCCACTCATCCAATTCCAAAAGGGTGATTTAATTTGTAGCAGATTTCAGAAGCAAGGAAATTGACATTTCAGTGCTCCTGTATCACTCCATCAATCTACAAGACACTTCCTTTTACAAATGTTTTTTTCCCTTCTTCCCTTGCTGGTTGGAAACTTCCTCACACTATGTAGATGTGAGATTCTACTTTGGTGGTTTCCTGATCAACTTGAAGTTGATATTATCCTGAGCAGTAACATCAAAGTTCATTAAACGATCTCTATACTTGTAAATGTAAATCTTTTCCCATATAGCCAATTCTATAGGTCCCTATACTGTTTTCAATAATTCAACCCCTATCTGAATGTCATGATTTTCCTTCCAAAAATGATATGCCATAGCTGACCTCTCCATCTGTTTGTATTTTATATTCCTAAAGTGCTGATTCAAACGTATGCCTATATTCGTCTTTGTTTTACCAATATAAATTTTTTCACAATCTGCACAATCCCTGCTTTAAAACTCCTGTGGAATATTTTCACATGCCTTTCCTACTAAAAGATTTTTCAGGTTAAATCTATTAATAGGTACCAACCTAATCTTTAAAAATATTCTGAAATTTTATCATCACCCGTGGGTGATAGTTGAATTTTTTAAAAACTAATTTTTCTTTCCCTGTGTAAAGTGTAGTAGTGTGTTTAAAAAGTTTCTTTCTTTGAAATTTCTGTACTTTTTTTATGTACCATTCCTTTATTAAAACCGTTTTCATCACAATTTCTTGTATTCTCCTGTGCTCCTTATAGTATTCTTCTTTACTAATTTTTAGGTTAATCAACCTATATGCCAAGCTGTTAAAAACTGCGCGTTTGTGTGTGTTTAGGTTAAAACCATCGGACTTTATGTGAATACCTGTATGCATATTCTTCCTGTATATACTAAAACTCAAATTTCCTTGCCTATTCATAACTTTAATGTCCATAAAAGTTAAAATGTTATCCTTTTGTGTTTCGTATGTGAATGAAATATTTCTATCCTATATATTAAGGAGTTTTATGACATCATCAATTAGTTTTTTGTTCACAATGGACAAAATATCATCATCATCATATCTATACCATACCTTAAACATATATGGAAAGGCAGAGATGATGTATATTTCAAATTTACCAATAAAAAGGTTAGCAAAAAAAAGAGCTAAAGGACTACCATATTAAGTCCTGTTTGCTGTTTGTAAAATTTTCCATTAAACATGAAGTAGGATTGATTTATATGGATTTCGGTAAGCTTCATGTATTCCTTCCTATGTGGATCATTAATTCCAATTTCTTTAAGCCAATCATGCAGGTAAGATAGGAGTTTTCCTTTCAGTATGCTTGGAAAAAGTAAAATTACATCAAAAGATATTAATATATCAGTAGGTAGCAACTTTAAATTCTTAATATTTTCTATTAATTGAAAGGAATTATTCATGCTCTTATTTGTAAATTTTGGTAGAGTGTTGAATCTATCCACTATCCATTTTGCCAATAAATATGATGGAGTGTTAATATTATTAATAATGGGTCGCATACCATTTCCCAGCTTATGAATCTTGGTAGACCATATACCTGTGCTATTTTGGGGTTACTCTGTTTCAGTTTATATTTGATTGCATTAGGAATAACCATACATGTTTTAAGAGCAGTACAGTTATTCCTAATGCATAAATGAACATTTTAAATAAGGTTTGTTGAACTTGTTTCTTATGATGTTTTATCATTTAATCATTATGTTGCTTATTTTAGGATCGTAAAAAAGACCGAGAGAAAAAAGATGACAAAGATAAAAAAGACAAGAAGGATGATAAACGAGATGATAAAAAGAATGGTAAAAAAGAGGAGAAAGAGGATAGAAAAGATGATAAAGACAGAGAGAAAAAGGAAGAATCCAAGAGTAAAACGGATGACAAGGATAAGGAGAAGAATGATGAAAAAGAAGATGAAGAAGAGGAAGAGGATGATGATGAGGTAATATTGTTAGTGAATTATTATTAATAATGACAATTTTAAAACAACCATTAGAATTTAGAATACTTTCTTTTTTATAATCAAGAAACTAAAACGTCTATGCATTTTTTTTTCCAGGAGGATGAAGACTCTAAAGACAGTAAGAAGGAAAAAGAAAAGGATAGGAAAAGAGATAAAGAAAAGGATAAGAAGAAAAAAGAAAGGGTAAAATTATACACTGAAGATCCACATCTTTTACTTGCATTTGTTTACTTTGACCAGTCACATTGTGGCTACATTTTTGATAAGGATATTGAAGAACTTCTATACACTCTTGGACTGAATCTTTCCAGAGCACAGGTAAAAATGTCTCTCTCTTAAGACCTGGTATGCAAAACTAAATTCTATTTTGGACAGTTTGGGTATATTGGATGTCTTGACATTTATAATCAGCTCTTAGCAAACTTATTTTTATATTATTGCAATTTTTATGAGGGAATCACTCAAATTTCACTAATTTTTTTCCACTTACTTGGACATGTTTCGAAGGCTGTTCATCATCACCTTAGTTCCACGGTCAGCTTCTCAGCATGGTATTAAGCTTTTACATTTCTGTATGCTGAGCCTAAACCAGTAGGCTTTTTCCTTAAAAGAGTTGACCATGGAACAGCATTGTCATTACTCTTGATTCCTTTATATACAAATATTACGTTAGTGACGAAATGAAGACATAGTCCTGTGAAGTTACACTTAATAAAATATTATGGATCACTTGGCAAATAGAGTTTTTGCTAAATTATAATTCTTGTTTTTGCACTACCTCATAGATTATAAAATTTATTATGCTCTTCCAGGTTATGAAAGAGTGAGTTTTAACAGTTTCTGCATACCGGATTTTACAATATTCAGTTCAACTGTGCATTTTTCTGGGCTGGGAGAAAGATGTAACACATGACATGTCCTACCCGTTTGCTGATCTATTCCCAATTAACTCTTTTCCAGCATTCCCTACAACTTGCTGATAGGTTAGTAAAATTCCAACCACCAATCAGATTAAAACAGTGGACTAGTGGTAACCATATTTGCCTCGTAAACCCAAGATTACAATTTAATCCAGCCAGGTTCGATGGATTTTTTCAGGCATAAAAATCCTAAATATGGCTTCCTTTGGAAGGGAAATAAAACCATGTGTCCCAATTCATAGATTTATGGAACATAAAAGAATCTAAAGCCTGAAAGAAGAGGCCTCTGGACAAAAATTTTTGGAGGTTTCATGCCTTCAATTGAATGGGACGCTGATGACAAAAGATGATAAAGAGATTCCATGAATAAAACAAATCAAAAAAAGATTAAAACATAAAACTATCTTCTGAAAATTGAACACACCAGAACAATTAAAAATGCATATGTTACAGAATCATTAAAAGCAATATTTGACGTGCCATAGGACAGAGTTGTAAATAATAATGCATGCCACACACTGATCCTCTCTGTCATTTCTATCTTTTGAGAATGTATACTTCAGGATTTACTATGCTGCCTAATAAATCATCTGCCAGCCATTTGCACATATGTTGTGGTTCAGATCCCACCAGATGCCTAATGTAGACTTTCCTCAGTCCTTAACGACAAATACCAGGGAGATACCCTAAAACTTAAGCTTGGAATGCTTCCTCCATTTCCATTCTCATTTCTTCTCAAGTATTATCAGTGTTCACTGCTTGTGAAGGCACGGTAGTAAAAATGGGCATTCAACAAAAATCATTTACAGAATGCTCCCTACCACCATGGGTGACCAAGGTCGTTAAGGCATGGACTCATGAGTGGGAGGTCTGAGTTTCGATTCCTGCCAGGACTGTCCACCCTGACTGAGGTCATTTCCAGGTTTTCTTCAGTCCTCATAAATGGCAAATGCCGGGCAGGTACCCTAAACTTGGCCTGGAATGTTTCCTACCTTAAAAATCCTTTCCCAATATATCATTTCATCTCATGTATCATCAGTGTTCATCGCCTGTGGTGCCTCAGTAGTAAAAACTGACGTTAAACACCATTAAAAAAAATGCTCCCTGTGCTGGTTGGCATGCTATTTCAAAAACTCTGTCTTTTTTCGAACACATCTGGTATTCTTCTGTAGTAAAGTGTTAACTTCATCAAAGTGATGAAATATCTTGCATAAACCATATACACAAGTAGTATGATAGGAAAATTAAGAGTTTGATGTACAATCAGCACAAGACACACAATAGGTTCAATTTTTTTATGAGCAGGCAGTAAATGAAATACCGAAATGACATTCTGACCACATTTTTTAATCAGTTGATGGAAGAAAAGAAATCATGTGGGTGGTTTCAACAAATTCTGCCATTGCTCATACAACAGAGGAATCCATAAGGAAGTGTTTGAAGATAGAGTGATTTGTGCTGGTGTATGGTCTTCTTGCTCCCCAGATCTAACTAACAGTCCATGATTTTTATTTGTGGGGTAGCTGCAGGACATGGTGTACAAAACAAATCTTCAACATTAGAAGAACTCAAGGAAATCATAAGAAATGACATCAGAAACATTACAGTTGCTGAACAAAATCGTGTCAATCTGAATGTGTTTACCCAACACAATCCCTATTTAACTGATGGAGGATGACATTTCCAGCATTTGCTATTAGGTAATATTCTATATAGTTTTAAGAAGCAAAGTCAAAAGTAGAGGCGCAGCCGACTACTGAATTGCAAAACCTTATGCAAGGATATAGTCCTCTAGTTGGACAGAATAACTTTAGGTTAACCACATCATTGCTTTGTAACTGCTTGAAAACTGCTAGGCAAAGTCTTCACAACAAATTTATACCTAAATTGAATATATTAAACTAAACATTAAATATATGCTGATATTACCATCACTCTTTGGAAACTTAGCGAAGCCCAGGTCCCTCTGGCCCTAGGAGTCAGCACCTATTGTTGTGTCTTCTGGAACATATCCATAAATAAATGGTATTCAGAATTACACTTGTTTGTCAGTTGTTGCAATTGTCACCTAAGAAATTTGCTGTAAAATGTTACATTCATGTTTTTAATTGTTCAGGTACGCAAATTAGTACAGAAGGTAGTCACACGAGATTCACTCCACTATCGCAAACTGACAGATAAACCACGTTCTAAGGAGGATGATAATAAGGAGGCAGATAAGACAAAGGATGGAAATAAGGATAAACTGAAGGAGAAAGACCCAGAGCAGCTAGTAGCTTTAGCATATGGTGAGTTCAGACTTAAACCATCAATATTTATTGCTATAGTTTGGTAGGGAATGATTTTTAGGATTAACAGACTTTTTTCTTTGCAGTTTTACAAATTGATTTTGGGAATACATTATATATTTCATACTTCCTGAAGCAAAATAACTTCATTTGTTACTGAATGGTCCTCAGAATTCCTAACCTCAATTCTTTGGACTAGAAACTATGGAATATTTTAGAGGAAAAGGCCTTCTACAATCTTGACATAATGCAACATTAATAGAACATTTAATATTACTGGAAATGGTGCAGCACTAGGTGCATGGTCAGGTCATTTGAGGCAATATCATAAAGGCAAAAGGTAGACATTTTGCTTAATATGTAAGAAAAGCATACAGAAATGATTTACAATAGCAGTGTTTCATGAATACTGTGCAGTCTATGGACAGGTCCATTTGTAAGGCAATGGACTGATACTATATACCATGCAGATGCTAGATGGCGGTTGTAAACACAGTGTGTAGCAAAAGGACAGTGTTGTTTTGTTGTCAAATAGAGAAAGATGTGGCTAAGATGGAAGGGGACTATCATGATCAAAAATGCACTGCATGGTTTTTGTGGAATGAAGGTGTCAAGATTGCAGAAGTTAATATATGTTTAACTACGGTAAGCAGTTAAGAAGTTCCTGCACAAAAGATTGTTTACAATTGAACCAATAGGTTTGCCAGCAGCAGGGAATTTACACATAAGAGTGTGAGTACTGGTCATCCATCAATATCATGGCCTCCCAGGAACATTGACGTTGTGTCTGAATGGCTGATATAAACTTTTGGTGAATTGGAATGCAATCCTGAAAACTAATATTCATGATGATTTGAACATGAAAAAGGTGCATACATATTGGGTTCCATAGGACTTTGCATAGGCACAAAAAGACAAAGTTTTGAAGTGTTGACAACTACTGGAAATGCATGATGAAGATACATATTTTTTGGCTGGTGACTGATGGTGAGTTATGATGTTACTACCACATACCAGAGAAGCAGAGAAAAATGTTCAATCCATTGCAAAGGAAACATCCACGAATTTCCCAGTTCAAGAAATTTTGTGCTGCTCCCATCTATAGGCAAGCTGATGATAATCTTTTGGGACACTTCAGATACAATGCTAATGAACTGACTTCCTCAAGGAACTACTGTCAATAGCAAGGTATGCTGCAAAACCCTTATCTGGCTTAGATGCAGGATTCAACAATGTCAACAGCAGTCTTCCTCCACATAACAATACACAATCTCACCAGCAACACTACAACCACAAAGTTGGAATTGCTGGGGTTCATTGTCATAATGTGCACACCATATTGACCAGAACTTTCTCTCTGATTGTACCTTATTCAACAGCATGAAAGATTTGCTGCTAGATAAAAAATTTGATAAGAAGGAAATTCAGGCAGCTGTCCAAGAGTGGTGATGCAGTACTTCCAAACAATGATTTCCCAATGTCATAATGAAATAATCAGGAAGAAGGCAATGGTGCATTGACAGTAGTGGGAAGTATATTGAGAAATCTCATGTGCAAAAATCTAAATCATTACTAAATCCCTCTTAATTTCTCCTTGCAGTAAGCACTTGTTTTTTAGGGACAGAACTTACAGCAAAATTTGTTATGACTGATCATTAGTAAGATTTTCATTTGTATTGTAAAGTGTTCATGAGTCATTGCAGAAATCTTTATTCACATATCTGTATCCATAACTGACATAAAGTAGGTAAATATTCAAGGCAGTAATAATATTTAATTAACTTCCACAGGCAATAAACGTCTTCTTCCAGTGTTTGCACCAGGTGAAGGAGGCTCCCCTCCATCTAAAAGAATGAGGAAGGATGCAGAAACAACAAAAGAGAAAACACCAGTACCTGAAGGTAAGAAAATTTTGCTTGTCATTCTTTATCAGAAAAAAAGCACTATATCATCATCTTTGTGGAGTCAGTCCTGGTGGTGTAGTGGCTACCATACTTGCCTCCTAAACCCAAGATCGCAGGTTCAAACCCGGCCAGGACCAATGGATTTTTTCTGGGCGTAAAAATCCTAAGTATGGCTTCCTTCGGAAGGGAAGTAAAGCCGTGGATCCCGTGTCGTACATTTACGGCACGAAAAAGAACCTTAAGCCTGAAAGAGAGGCCTCTGAGCAAAATTTGTCAGCCGTTTCACGCCCTGAGTTGAATGGGACGCTGATGACCTGAACTGTTAAAGAGCGTCCATAAATAAATCATTAAAAAAAAAAATCTTTGTGGAATTCATATAAGCAAAAGTCTGTAATTAATTTCACTGTTATTGAATCTCCTTTTAATGTTCTAACTTTTAGCAAATTTCCATTTTTATGAACATTTTTGTAAGTCAACAAAACTACTATAAGCTCAGTGGAACTTAAATCTATATTATAAAAATGTTTGCTTATCAGAAACATTGTACAATGTAAATAAATTGTACTTATGAAGCTGTAGACAAGGTGTTTCAGAATTTGACCGCACAAATTAAATAGGGCACAGAAGGATGGTAAATCATCATTTTGACATAGGGAATCTATGGTCTGCAGGCTCAAATTTCCCTGCAGTCTAATAAGGAGTTGCATCTCACTGATTCGGCTTCCACTTAGTTTCAATGTGGGCAAGCAGTTAGCCTAAGATTGCTGTGGCTCTGTAGCTCAGTGCCTAGGCATACTGAGCTAGAAATAATCACAAAATTAATGACAAGAGTTCAAATGTTAACCAGTGCATTACATTTTTATTTTTAGTTTGTTTACATTATTGCAAAACACCATATTTTGGTTTCTTTTGCTTATTATTACTTCTGCAGTTGTAATTTAGTAATTTTATGAAATATAGTACCACATCAATGTGTGTGTGTGGTTTTTTTTTTGGTTTTTTTGATCCAAATTAAAACAAAATCAAAACTGAAAGTGTATAAGATGGAAATACTATGTATGTTGATGCAATAAGATGACAAGTTTTTAGAAAATGAATAAATAATAATTGAAATGTGCTTTGAATTTCATACTTGTAAAAAGTAGGAAAAACCAAATACTGTGAAGAAAATCTGTGTTCATAATGTAGGCAGGTTTTATAATTTTTTGGCTAGTAAAAGATGCCTAATTTCAGATGCTACAGAGTTTCCCAATTTTGACAATCTGAAATTGGGACATCTTTTGGAATTCGATTTAGGGTTTTTTTTTTTTTTTTTTCCTTCTTCCATAGATTCCTGGTAAGAAAAGGAAAAATTGGTCAGAAGAAGATACAAAGAAAACAATAGCAGCTGTAAAAAATAAAGATATGGGCTGGAATTTAGTGAAGAGAATGGAAATTATTTAACTTACAAAATATGTTTGGTGATACACTGATAAGTTGATAACAATATTGTTTAATGTAAATATGAAATAAAGAATTTGCACCTTTTCCTAAATTAATTTTATTATTTGTTAAAGTTCTATCCAAAATTGGGCAATCATAACCTGCATCTTTTGGATACTCCTACTTACAAATTGTTTAAAAATTGAAATTTAATTTTTTGCACTTATTCGATAAGTTGTATGTGGATAACCAATACATTGAAGTTATTTGCTTATTTTAGAGAGCTTTTTATTGCTTTATTGTCTAAAATACATTAAATATTGTTAGCAATAAGTATCTGAAATTACGGCATGTTACCGCAATGTTCAAGAGATGAATGTAGAGCAAAAATGACTGGTATTAATGGAATGTTTAAAACACAAGTATTTTTGACACCATGCAGAATGAATCAGCACTTTATTGCCACTTGGTTCCTTGCATATTGTTTTTATTTGTCCAGGCAGTATTTAATGGACACTACAAATTCAGCAGGTTGCTCTGTTCAGTAATTCATAGCAAACCAGGAATAGTTTATCATGTCCCAGAATCTTGGAGATGATAACTGAAAATGAATGAAAGACTGTAATTTAAGAGTAATTTCTCTATGGTAAAACTCAACATTAATGTCTTTGAGACATCATAAGCTCTCAGAATCTGTGGTATAAAGTTATCCATTATCTGAAGAACAACTTATCCAGGACTTGAATTTTTCCAGTAATACAGGGAGGTATTTGAACTCAAGAACTCAATTGTTTTTCCTGGTGGAATGTCCGAAAGACATTGTATGCATATATGTAGTCCAGGAGTCACTTCCCGAGCTGACTCAAGGCTGGCACCCAGGGGCATCCAATCCAACTAGTTGTCAAGTTGCTGTCACATTAATTTATGTGTGGCTTGGTCCTAGATTTATCATTCTTCCAGTTTAGAGCAACAGCTCATTTATTGCATGGGGGGGGGGGGGGCACAACACATAGAACATGCCATCAAAACCAGAGGCACATCTTAGCATGAAAACTTCTGATATTTCCTTCATTAGAAAACAATTACAGGAATTGTTGAAAATGGCAACCGCCAACATCCTTGCAGAGATTATATTGGTGCATAAACAAGTCCTGCAATCTTCAAAGATTCCTGGGAGTGCCATAAATTTCATCATCGGCAGCCAATATCCTCACCAGCAATTCGAACAGATTAGATATTAAGGGACATACTCAGGTTAGAGTGGAATATGCTAATAACTCATGACCAGAAGGTTACAAAAGTAACTAGGTTTATTAATTGAAAGCATTTGGGTTATTTTTCCATTCTAGGATTGATTGTTGCTGGCCTTACATTCAGAAATGATGCCAGCATCAAAGTTGCTGTTTCAGTTTCTCATCGCCAAAGTTTCTAACTGCGGAAGGCAGGGCTGGTCTACCTTTGCTACCTCTGTTTCTGATGCTGTGTCTCTTGACTAAGACTCTGCTGGACTGAAAATCTACCTTAGGAACTACATTTAAATGACACTCTTCCTCTACAGAAAACGATTGGTATTTACATGTTGACAGTATTATATTTCCGTAGTATTATGTCATTTCCTGGTGGTGTACTGGTAACTTGCCTCGTAAACCCAAGATCATGGGTTCAATTCCTGCCAGGATCAATGAATTTATTTCAGGCATAAAAATCCTAAGTATGGCTTCCTTTGGAAGGGAAGTAAAGCTGTGGATCCCATGTCGTAGATTTACAGCATGTAAGAGAACCTCAAGTCTGAAAGAAGAGTCCTTTGAGCAAAATTTGTTGGTGGTTTCATGCCCTGCATTGAATGGGAAGCTGATAACCTGAAATGATAAAACGGTGTAAATAAACCAAATTAGAACCTAGTATTACTGATGTTTTTACACAACCTAAATTTGTAGTAGTTTCCAAAAGTATTTTATTAATTAAATTTGGAATCTTAACACAGTGAAGCATGCATTAATAATCCTTTCTGAATAAACTGTTTAAATATATTCTTTCAGGCTTCACTTATAGAAATTTATTCACGACATGTTTCATGGACCTTTGTCCACATCCTCAGCTGCTAAGTAACTGAACATTCTTTATGTGTAACAACCAGGAACAGCAGCAGGCTTTGTGCTAACTAAGCATTTCTGTCTCATATTAAAGTTTGTTCAATCCACTTGTCCTTCTGTGCCTGTGTAAAGTGCCATAGACACCTGTGTATGCACACCTTTTTCATATTCAAATTTTCATGAATAATGATGAGCAGGATTGAGCAGTCGAAAGTCTGTCTGACTTTCCATTTCATCAAACGCTATGTGCCTATCAACCATAATCTATTCAGACACAACCTCAATGTTTCTGGTATTCGACCGTGGTGTCTAGTGTAACCATTATTGCCCCAAAGACCCAAGATCACAGGTTCAATGCTGGTCAGGGTCATTGGATTTCTTTGGGTGTAAAAATCCTAAGTATGGCTTCCTTCAGAAGGGAAGTAAAGCGGTGGGTCCTGTGTGGTAGATTTATGGCACCTAAAAGAACCAAAAGCCTAAAAAAATAGGCCTCTGGACAAAATTTATCTGTCATTTCAGACCCTGAATTGAATGAATTGAATGGGATGCCGATGACCTGAGATGATAAATAGCATCCATAAATGAAGCAAATAAATAAATAAAACAATGTTCCAGGGAGACTGTGATGTTGAGGGATAACCAGCACTCATAGTCTTCTGCGCAGGAGCTTCTTAACCACATATTGCAGTTAAATATCTGAATTTCACAGTTTTGACACCTTTCACAAAAATTATGCAGTTTAGCTTTGTCCATAATGGTCACTCTCCATCTTATCCATGTGTTTCTTTACTTGACAACAAATGAAAACTGACCTTGGCTACTCTCTCTGCTCATAACTGTTATCTAGTGTCTGCATGGCATACTACGATCAGTTCATTGCCCTGTGAACATTTTCATAGATTGCACAGCAATAAAACAACTGCTATTGTAAATTGTTTCTGAACATGCCTAATAATATGTTACTATTGTTCTTCCATTCTTCACAATATATACTGGTAATGTAGAAGATTAAGAAGGAAGGAAAAGAGCAAGATAAGCCACACTTTATTTTATATTTTGCAGTATCTGTCATAATGTTTAATAAAATAAATGATGTTTCCAGGTTTTGTGTTGTATAAGGGAGGTTTGCTTGATGTGGAGAAATTAATGCAGCAATTAAAACGAAGTGAAAAGGCAAGAGCAGATACAGAAACGAAAATGCTTTACATGAAGGATGAATTGAGAGAATTAAAGGAAAGTGCAACTGATTCAGCGAACATGGCACAGAGTCTTTCAAGAGAGCTGAGGGAATATAAGGAGAAACTGCAGATCACTGAACAGGAGTTGGCAAGGGTTAAGGTTAGTATCAGTGTCACATAAGTGGTTATTATGCAGAAGACTGAAATAATATTTTGCAATTCAAACTGTTTGAAAAAATACTTTTCTTAGCTTCACTTACTCAAGGGTTATCATGATATGTTTCATGCACCTTTGTCCACATTCTCAGATGTTAAACAACTGCTGAATCGTTGGTTGGAGTTATGTTAGTTGGTGTCTGAGGTGATTCTGGTGTTCTTTGAAGAACCTGAGTATTGAGTTTCAATATTAATTAAATTTGGAATCTAACACAGTGAAGCATGCTTTGTTAGTCTAACTACAGTTGAATCTCGATTTATCGTTTTCCCAGATGTATTATTTAATTTGTGCAGTCCCAAACATTTTACATTATAACTTATGTAAATAAAATTTGCATTCATCATTCCTTAAAGTATCGTCTTTCCACATTATTTATTCAAAAAGCTCAGTTCCAATTAAATTCTATCCTCAAACGATCATTTTCAAACTGATCATCATATGTACAAAGAATTTGCATCACACCTGATCTGCAAAAGTGGGCAGGCCAGCCACTGTTTACTTTGCACTCTAGCAGCTTCCTCCTGCCTGCCCACTTTCTTGGATCATACATGACTTTATAGTTGTTGATACTTTTGGAGCAGCAGGATGATGATAGCCATTGTAAAGAATGAGCAAGAGTTGCCGTTGCCAGCAGTTTTGACATGGCAGTGGACGAAGACATTATCACATGGGGACTAATGAAAGCAAGGGAAGAAGGGAAAAAAGCATTTGTAAAAGGAAGTGTGTTATAGATTGATGGAGTGATACAGGAGCACATTGAAATAGGAGATGGAAAACAACCTACACTTGTGGAGGGCAGAGTAAAGGGAATAGGGCAAGAATTTGGCACCAGAAGGGTAGAGGGAGCTTCAAACTGCAGCCAAGACCAACGGAGAGGGAAAGAGTGTATATAATGGTCACCACCCGAACAGTTGAATGTGGTAAAAGACTAGTGGGGAGAAGTGGAAAGGGGATCCAGCTAGTCGGAGGACACCCTGGGAAACAAGAGGGGGGGTGGTGTTATCAACCTTGGGGAGTATTTTTGAAATAGTTGGTAAGAAAAACTCAGGGATAGATAAAAAGATTACAAGGGCAAAAGAAGAAATTAGAATGCTTCATATGAAAGAAATAGAAAATAAAGCACTTAGATATTTGTTATTGTACGACATTATGTTAGAGTAGGAAAAGAACAGGGTCAGTTGGTCAACAATTGTAACAGAAAGGGAGGTGAAATGTGAGTGATTTCCTCATAAATAACTTACTGTATTATATTATATTTCACTATGAAAATTCCAGCTTTTCAAATCTAACTATAGGATATTTTAATCTGGCTAAAAGAAAGTCCATTAAAATAGAGCGGTATCCAAATAATATAACTAAAGACAGATTTTCAAATAAGCAAGACTTGGAATCCATTATTAGTCAACAATCAAAAATCAAAGGCATTCTATGTATTGTGGAAAAAGAAGTGCATGTGTATGTAGTGCAGAAGTGCTTTGTGTATGTAAAGAAAGAATGGAGAAGTTGGAGAGAAAAATGGAATTGAGTTAAGAAGACACAATTTATTATAATTTCGAGTGGAGGAGAACAGAGAGAAGCGATTGCTGCAAATAGTTCAAGAGATTTTTGAGAAAGATTTGGAGATTAAATTGACTGGATGGGAAATGGTGACTTGCTTTAGAATCGGAAGAAGAGGAAACAAATCCACATCAATAGTGGTTAGATTAGCAATGAATAAAATTAAATGATAAATTCTGAGCAATGCAAGGAAATTGAAAGGAGCAGGAATTTTCATAGAACAAGATTAAGGAAAAGAAGAGAGGGATGTTAGGAAACAGGCCAGAGAATAGGGGGAAAAAAGCATATGTAGCTGGAAAGACTATATCAGACTGTGGTTGAGTCAAAGATGAAATTTGAGGAGTGTCAAAGGGATGGACAACAGTTGATGTTACATAGAACGTTTTGCAAAGAAGTTCTGGGGTTACGAAAAGTTGCACCAAGGGGAGGGGATTGAGTTTGGCAGAATTAGGAAGAGTAGGGAGGAAAGGTATAGTAGCAGAGAGAATCTGGAATTATTGGCACATATGTCTAAAATTAGACATTAATTACAGTGCACTGAAAGAATGTCTTATATACCAAAGAGAGAATTGGTTTGGAGAGGTAGAGAAACTTTTAGAAGAAATTGGTATGGGGGACGTGTGGTAACATTAGCAGATTTGGAAAGAAGTGAGACAAAGAATAGAAGATATAGAGAAGCAAGAGATTTGGGCTAGCTTTGAGGTTAAAGGTTCTTTAGACTTATATAAAATACTTAAAAGAAATTAGGGATGGGAGAAATATATAGATAACTGTGATTAATTCAGAAGAATAGGTCTTACTTGGATCCTCACAGGGGTATTATTTCTATAAGGATTAAGAAAAAAATTTAAAGAAGCATGTATTAGTGTGGGAAACAGAATTGTCTAATAGAATGTGAAAAGGGAAAAAAGTGGAGGGATAGTATCAGGGATGAATAATGGTATAAACTACAAGATATAGTGGCAATTAAAATTCAGATATGAAGGTAGAGAAAATAAACAAGATTTAGGGATCTATTGAGAAAAGTAAGGGATAAGTGGAAGGGAAGTATAAGGATGGAGCTTGAGGACCTACATGTTCATGCAAATGTCTATTGCCACAACTCTTCCAAACACCCTCTCCCCCATTTCAGTCTGCTGATGATGCAGATTGTAGGGTTGACAGGCTTTAAATTAATTTAAATCTATATCCATGTCAAAAGAGCCCCCAAAATTTTTTTAAAAAAATGTCAGTCCTGATGGTGTAGTGATAATCATACTTGCCTCCTAAACCCAAGGTTTCGGGTTCAAACCTGGTCAGGATCGATGGATTTATTCAGGTGTAAAAATCCTAAGTATGGCTTCCTTCGGAAGGGAAGTAAAGCCGTGGGTCACATGTCGTACATTTACGGGGCAAAAAAGAACATCGAGTCTGAAGGAAGAGGCCTCTGAGCAAAATTTTTCGGCCATTTCACGCCTGGAATTGAATGGGACACTGATGACCTGAGATGTTAAAGAGCGTCCTTAAATAAAACAAATCAAAAAAAAAAAAAAAAAAAAAAAAAAAAAAAGACTAATGATAATTTCAATAATGAGCTGGCCATGAAAGCCTAAAGAATGCTAATGATATATATATATATATATATATCATTTACATTAATTTTGTTTTCTTTTATTTTACAGATGAATGCAGATACATATTTTGTTGCCTTGCGAGAAATCCAGGAAAAAATAGTTCCATTAATCCACCCTGGAAGTTCTCAGGGAATACCAATGCAGATAACTGATATAAAGGAAGAGATTATGGAAACGTCAAAGCATGAAGCACATGAGAGCAGATGGGGTGCTAAAGTTGATGCTGAGGAAAGTAAATTTAAAACAAAAGCTGAGCAAGAGTCAGGCAGAATTAAATCTGAACTGGAATCATCAAAGGTAAAATCTGAGGACAGTAAAACAAGGGCAGAAGGAACTGGCAGAGGTAGTGAAGAGAAGAGGCAAGAATCAATGGAAAGATCCTAGTTCTAAGCATACCCTGAATATCTGCCAAATTAGCATACTATTTTTATGTGGTTAAGTCAAACTGCAGCAGGAATCCTGCATTGATATTTTGAATATTGTAACCGAACTAGAAATTTACATCAGAAGGATGTATGTTTCTAGTCGTTCTAGTTAAATCATACTATTGTGTCACTAAATTGCAAATTGTACAGAAATGTAACGTTTACAAAATAACCCATCTAACATTGCACAGAGATAGATTCATTATAACATTGTCTGTCGTGAGTCACTAACGTGTTAACAGAGAATTTCCTTCACATTTGTTTTTATTTTAACTTTGTTTAAGCATGAAATTTGTTTGTGAAACAAACGAAAGAAGAGGTAAACATAACAAAGTACAAAGATAAAATATATGTATAGTTCTTGCACATCATTTCATTATAGCCCTTGGTTGTTAAGTGTTCATCAAGTTACTGTTCCATATCATTTGTGATTGTTAGGACAGAATGAGCTATTCTTAATTAAGTCCATATGTTTCATTTTACCATAAAAGCAGACCCTTTTATATTCAGAATTAACATTTTTTAAAGTACTTTTATGTATTGAAATAAATGCTGATATTGTATTAAACTTCCATGTGTTTGGTTTAAAACCTGTGTTCCTTTATAAGTCGTTTCTACACTTGGGCAGCTAAAACATTTTAATTTGACAGCATTAGTTCATGTAACGGTTTCTATTCTGTGGTTGCAGTATAGCAACAGCCGCCATTAATTATCTAATGTAGTTCTCAATTTTACCTCATAAACACATACTAATGATGTAATCATTAATCACTTTGCACTTGAATTATTAATAGACACAATAGCAGGTAATATAAGCATATTAAAGAAAAAAACTTATGGCAGTGAGTGAAACATAGTTAAATGTGTATGACAGTGAAATGACAAATTAAGTTAATATATGAGCGGAAATAAAAAAGGGCCCCCCTCCCCTTTTTTTCTGACGAAAACTGAGCAATTCAGGTACATATGTGGTGCAACAGGTTCTTGGGAGCAAGGGATGAATGCCCATCGATATCCATAGGGAAATGCAGCCGACAAGTGTCTTGCTTTGAGAAGTATATGAAGGTGTGAGTTCAATAATGACTGAGAAGACCTTAATGACAATGAGCAGTTGACAGCATTGTTCCTTGCTCACACTGGAAAACATTGCCTGCATGAATGCAAAGATGAAAGGATACCATGGAGCCTGTTTCGGTGTCATTCACAATTCATTGAAAATCACAAGGATTCATGTTCGTGGGTGCCTAAGCTTTTGGATAGCCTAGACAAGAGTAAGAGAATAGTGATGTCACTGACATGTTAACAGAATTACTCGTAATGCTTCAGCAGTAAAATTGAGCGTTAAACACTATTCAAAAAAAATCTCCCAAGAAGGAGAAAGCTTCCTTTATCTCATTGTCACTGGAGATGACACATGGGTATTGCATTTCACTGCAGAATTAGAGTAGTGAAGCACAGTGTGGAAACATCCAAGTTTGTCTGCCATGTAAAAATTCTGCTGAATACCATCAGTTGGGAAGTTGATGCTCAAGGTCATTTGGGATTGCCAAGGACCACTGCTAGACTTCAGTCTTTTGGATGGGAGATTACTGATCATGCTCTGTATAGTCCAGTGATTATCACGTGTTTGCTTCACTGAAGAAGCTCCTGGCATTCGTTTTTGACAACAAAGCGAAGACCACTGTTCGATGGACACTGATGATACATGAGATGAAATGATATATTGGGAAAGGATTTATTTTTAAGGAAGGAAACGTTCCAGGCCTAAGTTTAGGGTACCTCCCTAGCATTGGCCACTTATGAGGACAGGAAAACCTGGAAAAGACCTCAGGGAGGACGGTTCTGGTGGGATTCTAACCCCAGGCCTCTAGCTCACAAGTTCATTCCTTAAAACCTCGGCCATCTGTGGTGCTATATGGCCAAAAAGATAGCCAGATTTGTCACCTTTCAGCTTCTTTTAATGGGGTCATTTAAAGTCAGTAGTATATCAAGAAATACCCAACAACTTAGAAGATCTGGAGTATTAAATAATGAAAGCGATGCAATTCATTCCTAAAGCCTAGTTAACTAGCCATTCCTTAAATGGTTTCTATGATCGACTGGCTCAAAGCCCTAAGCAACAGTCTTTCTTCATCTCTCCTAAAATTGATAGAAGAGGAAAAAGAAAAGTAGTTGCATTAACTACTGAACTGGTCACTTCAGGAAATATGTAAAGTGGGACTCTGTAAAGATGAACCCATTTGCAGATTGTGCAAACAGGATGAGGAGACTGCCTGCCACATCCTGGTTAATTATCAACTCCTGGTTAGAAAGAAACTTATCTTTCTATAACCAGGGAAGACATGGGAATGGATGCTGGAACCAAAATAGTGCAACTTGTTCAAGGGACAGATTTTTGGGAAACAGCGAAAGCGTTTCTTCTTGTGCTGAATAAGCCTTATAGGCTGACATGTGGAAGGTTGACAAAACTCTAACAAACCGCCGTTATTTATGAAAGACTGGCACATTGTCAAGCAGCTAAGGACTACCAGCTTGAACACAGAATTTAGATATTTTCTAAACATTGTCTATCTTATTGAAATGCCTTAAGCAGTTTGTTTGCTAACTATGCGTCTGACTATAACAAAAAGTAATCTTACCATGAAACAATATTTTGAAAACTGAAAGAACTTCAGTCTGTTCTCCACAATGACATCAGCAAGTGGCTTCACAGACATGAGTGACTGGTGATTCAGGGGCAGACTCCAAAATGGGGATCTGCAGTTTGAATTCCATTAGAACCATTCTCCCTAAGGAAAACAGTGATTTATTGCTTTTCTTGTCACATAACACTTGTGTATGACCCTGTGGTGAAATTGCTAGATCTCACTCTGAAATCCTTGATGGATCCTGATATGAGTGTGTTCATTTTCAGGCACTGTGGAGCTAAGTATACATACTCAGCAATTCACGTGATATACAGTCAATGCAGAAATGAAATTCCAACTAAATAGTAGCTTTATTAACATTAGTTGCACCTACAGTATACAGGGTGATTTTAAAGTCCTTCCCTGGTTTCGGGAGTCGACAGAACAGTAATCATGATAGACATAGCAGAAACACTTTCAGAGGATAGAATATCTCTCCACGTTTCGTACTCACCTTACAGGTGTTCCATATATCCTCCATTGGTGATGCTGCAGATATCAACCTTGCAGTCAAGCTCTTGCCACATACGTCTTAACATCTAACGGGTCGATATTAGCGACCGCATGCGTGATCCTCTCTCGCAACTGTACTAAATAATGTAGCAAAGACGGCACGAACACACAATTTTTGACATAACCCCATAAGCAAAATTCACATGGGGTAAGTTCAGGTAGCCTTGGAGATTAAAGAAGAGGAGATTCATTTCGAGCAGCAACTACGAGAAATTTCAGCATTGAGGTACTCACGAACATCATGATGAAAATGAGATGGAGTCCCTTTTGCTGATAAAGTCCTGGCTATCTATATGTAACTGTGGCTTTAGCCAATAGTGAAGCATGTCCGGGTACACTGGACCGGTAACAGTTTTCTCCGTAAAGAAAAATGTGTCGCACACTTTTGAGGAAGAAACAGCACAAAACACATGGACTTTGGAAGAATCACGGACTGTTCTACCACAACGCCAGGTTTTTCCGCGTACATTGTAACGGTGTACTTTGCCGTACACAGGAAACGTGGTCCCATCACTACAAATAATTTATTCAGCAAAACCGTTTTCTTCTAGCCACTCTTGAAAGTCAACACATAATTGAAGACAACGATTGTGATACTCGGAACTCAGCGCCTGCAACAGCTGTGTCCGGTATGATTTCAATTTAAGTCTTAACATAAAATACACCAACCATTTGGCTGCGGAATTGGCAATTGCTGGCTCGCGTGATAACGTATCGACATTTTAGGGTTCCTGACAAATGCTTCTCGCACATGTTCAACGGTCTCAACCGACACTCTTGGCCGTTGTTCATGACACAAGAAGCCGATCGCTTCAAAAATTTTGTACCATGCATGAATTGTTTTGGCTGTAAGTGGTTCTTGTTGATGTTTCGTACCAAATGATTGTTATACCGTCACAAAGGACGCATATTTAGCGAATTGTAACACACATAAAGCATTATGTTCACCAATGAACGCCTTGTTTTCGCTGTCTGCCCTCCAGCTACTAAATCTATAACTATGCCACGGCGCATATTACGAATGCAAACTTGGAGAGACTCTGTCCATTGATATAAGCATTTCTGCTGTGTCTGCCATGGTTTCTGTTCTAACGAGCCTGGAAACCAGGGAAGGACTGTATATGTAACGAAAAAATTAATATAAATTGTTTATAGGGAGATCGCTATTTAATTTACAAGAATTGAGATATTGAAAAACAGGAAATATGGGCTAATCTTAATGTAAAAAATATCTCTGATATTATATAGCACACTAAAAACTATGTGGGGAAGAGAAGGATATATTCAAACCTGTGATTAGACAGGAAGGGAAGGACTGGCATGATTTAGGACATGTGTTATATATATAAATGATATAAGAAATGGATATATTAAGGGGATATATCCAATGTATGAAGAAGCATGTAGTACTTAGCATTGTTTATTAGAATGTAAATAAACCAAGTTTTGGAGGAAACAGTTCCTTATATGAAAGTGGGAAAACTTATCAAATGAAATTAACTGCAGCAGAATATAAAATCTAAAATGAGAGGAAAATATAAGAAACTTGGAAAATACATAGGCAGAGTGAGACAAAATGGTTATAGAAGGTGGGCAAAAGAAATGGAACAATAATGTCAACAATTGTACTATCTAGGAATGAATAAATATCACCATTACATACTCAATCTGCTGTTAATTGTAATGAGGTATGGAAGAAATACAACTCCATAAAATCAAGGTGATTAAGTGAGAAATGTTTTAATAGTAGCAAGTTTACATGTATTGAGAATGTGGAAATGTAAATCGTTTACTTTGATTTTAACAGGTATACTTTTTTTGTGAAAATTGCATGAAATTGGTTCTATGAAATAAATTCATACAAATGTATGTACTGTTGAGATATATTTGTAATACAATTCAATTGCAATAGAATAATTGAACCCAAGCCTTCCGGATATTCCAGTAGGAAACTACTGATGAGCCAAAGATGAGGTTCCAGTAATCAGTTAAATGAGTAAAACTAAATGACAAATTATTGAAAATGTTTAATTTTTAATTGATATAAATTATAAAGGTGGAGGAAGGAATGTAAATTTAATTGTAGTATTATTTGCTGAAATAACATACATTCATTTAATTAAAGGGTTTGAAGAAACTCGAGATATGTTTCCTGTTGGCAGCACTGGTCAGAGCAAGTCTTGAATAATAGTCACAGCACCAGTTGCAGCTGCAACAATGATCGTGTGTTCGCTGTCCGATGTGAACCCAGAGTATTTTCTTGCGATTATAAGTGCGGCTTCAACCAACTGCCTGAAAAAATTACAGGCAGCTTTTCCAGACGTTGCTTCCTTTATGTACAAAAACCTGTAACTAGTTTGCAGAGTTTAGACATGGAGTACCCACCATCAGTAGTCACTGATGAAACATTCTTCCATGTAGAAGCCACAGTGAAGAATGATCCGCGGGTGACTTACGTGGATATATAACAGTCTCTAAACATTTATTCGCCGCAGGTGTCAGAAATCCTCACAAATATATTCGTGTGAGGAAGTTGTCGTTAAGTACCCCTCATCCTTACAAAAGAAATAAGGCAGCAAGAGTGGAATGGTGCCAGAAAAGGATTGTTTCGACAATGGCAGCTCCCGACGTTTCCAGGGTATCATTGGAAGTGGGGAAAGATAGGTAGCAATACGACACGAATTCAAAGAGGCAGTCGAGGACCTGTGTCTTCCCAAATGACCCCCCCCCCTCCCCATGAAGGTTAAGCGATGTCGAAGTGCAGGCCGGAAGATGATTGCCAGTTCTTATCAAAAACTGGACATATTGCAACCGCTTCAATGCAGGAACAAAAAGCAGGCACTTTCAACTGCAGTTTGCATCCCCAAGACTCTCATAATTCTTAATGAAAAGAAGAACGAAGTCTGGGTGGCGAGGATTGCTGCTTTACAACAATGTCGCACACCACTTTGAAAAAAATTTTTTGCGAGAATGTGACACTGGTGAATCACCCGCCATACAGTCCAGTTCTGGCTTCATATGACCTTTTCCGGTTTACAACTATCAAGGAAAAACCGAGGGTCTGTCATTTTGACAATCCAGAAGATTGTCGCGCCCTACAAAGAGAAGTTTGATGCCGTCTAAGGTTCTGTCTAGTTTTGCCATGGTTGATTCCGGAGCATGCAAGTAAACATTAAACTGGCTCAGTGGTTAGAGCGCCTTACTGTAAAACTGAAGGAGCATGCAACTTTGTAGCAAGATAGGAGCAAATTACTTCGAAAAAAAAAAAAAAAAAAAAGCGTTGAAAGTGAGGGCCTTTAAATTGCTGTTCTACACAAATATGTGTTGACTATAGGACACCTATTGCCCCCCCCCCCCCCCCCGCAGTGCATCAGTATGTCCCTCGGAATATATTCATTTTTTAACAATTTTTTTGGTTTGTCTTAAATCATATGTTTATAAAATATCAAGAATTAAAGTGCCAGAAAGATTGCTTAACACATAATAGAAAACCGCCTGTAGCGCCTTCACGTACAATATTCGACTTGCCAAAATATCGGTTTCTTAAGCTGGTGCCTTTCCAATAAAACACGTCATGCATTGTATTATTATTTCCCTTTGTTTATTATGAATCAGTAAAGAGAAACTGCGTATACTTCCCATTGTGCCAGTTTTAAAATAATTTGTTAATGAAGCTGAAGGGTTTTTTTTTTTGGTGTGTGTTTGTAATGGTGTTTAACACCCGTTTTTACTACTGAGGAACCACAGGCGGTGAACACTGATGATACACGAGATGAAATGATATATTGGGAAAGGATTGTTTTTGTTTAGGAAGGAAACATTCCAGGTCTAAGTTTAGGCTACCTCCCAGTTATGAGGACTGAGGAAAACCTGGAAAACCGCCAGCCAGGGAGGACGGTCCTGGCGGGATTCGAACCCCAGACCTGCCGTTCACGAGTCCGCGCCTTAACGACTCGTGGCGGTAAAGCGGAAGTAATCTGAATGTTGCATAACAATGTATACTTCCTTTATAACACTATAACACTAGAAATTGGCGGCATTTGGGCTAACATTTCTCATTATAAAAATTTATATTAGTGCTAAGTGTTATGAGGGTATGATTTATACACCTGTGTTTACTGTTAATCTTTTATGCCGGAGATAACTCTTTCATGGGAGGGTCTCAAGGTCTTTAAACACTGCCAATCCCAGAATTATTTATATGTCATAAGTTTTAGCTCATTCCAGTGCATGATGAATGTTATTAAATGCCGGTCGTTTGTACATTCGGCATATTATTTCCTAATCTCATGATCAATGTTAAAATACCGATACAATACAAGAGAATCCCAGATTGCCACCACATTTTGCTTTATCGATCTGGTGTGGTGCGTGGTGTAGTTTAGCGAAATTCTGTTGGTATTAATGCGGGCAGCTGACCCCCAGTAAACGTCATATTATACGGTATTGGTTTAAATGTCATGCCAATTTGTGGGATGTTGGGGTCGTTGAAACGAAAACAAATTTTCTGAAAACAGTGCGTGATATTAAATGTTATTTTGAAGTTGAGCTATGTATTTCCTGTCACGCCGATTTGGTTTTTTCAGCCAGGAATTAAACAATCGTAAAGGTGAGTTTAATGACGTGCAAAAAACACGTAGGTGTGTTTTTATAAGCTTACACATTAATAATTATTTGAATGAAAGGAGGTTACCTGTTCAACGAGTTTGTACTTTCTTATATTAAACATCTCGTTTACTTTCTAGTTACTCCGCGACTGTGTTGTTAAGTTGCAAAGAAGGGCGTGTTTTACTCTTTAAAAAAATGTCAATATTCTGTTCCAGATATAATCGTATAAGGAGGTTATCTTTATGAGGTGTTAACATTTATCATGTTTGTTGGTTATAACCTGAATTGTGTAATTTTTTGGTGAGGTTTAGGCATTAAAATTTTGACATATATGCAGAGGTTAAGTAGGACAATTCAGGTGGTTTTAAGAAGATGAACGTTCATTTGACATATTGTAATGTGTAAATAAGCGAATATGTTAAAATATAAAATATAATATAAATAATATTTTTTGCAAAAGCTTTAAAATCAGTGTTGTAAAACCTTATGGGAAAATAACTTTTTATTATATAGCACTTTAGTCAGTATGTCATTCAGTTTTAAGACAAGCACAGGGAAGAATGGTGATAGTATTTATAAACTAGTTTTGTCAATTAACAAGGCCACATTTAAACTCACTACAGAAATCATAGAAGCACTAGGTAGGAAGGAATACTTTATGGTGATTTTTGTGACTTGACAAAGGCATTTGAATATAGATCATGAGCTTCTATTACAAAAATTAAATTTCTATAGGTTAGATAATGTAACAATGAAATGGTTTGAATCTTATTGTGTAATGGAGCCATGAATCCTTGGTATTATAAAAAAATATAAAATGTTTATAAAACATGGTATGCAGCAGAGATCAATATTGTGTCCTCTAATTTTTTTTTCTTTCATTTTTATCAATGATTTACCATACAGCCAAATAAATCTACAGAAGTTTTTTATGAAATAAAAAGCCAATAAAATGCCAATAAATATAGATAAGATAAATTTTTATTCAATTCAAATCATGGATATGGCATATATCACAATCAGTTATCAAGATCAGACCCTAAAAGAAATCAATCATGCATAATTCTTAGGGTTACATATTAATCATAATCTTAACTGGAGGAAACATGTTGAAATGATAATTTCCAAACTTACTTCAGGCTGTTTTGCCTTAATAGTTTTAAATGATCTCTTATCAAAAGGCACCTTATATATGATATATTTTGCATATTTTCTCTCTGTAATGAAGTATGGAATTGTTTATTGGGGTAACTCTTCTTATAGAGAAAACGTTTCCCATTTGCAAAAGAACTATAGAATAATCAATGGAGAGGAAAAGAAGAGAATCTTGTAGACTTTTATTCAAAAAATTGAAGTACCTTACTCTTATAGGAGAATATATGCAGAATATGGAAAAACAATGTGCAGAAAATTGTATAGTAGAAGGGCAATACTAAACTAAGCATTTTGAGGTTAGGATCATGGGGTCACAAATGCAGTGTAATAACAGGAAAGCTGCATGGTCATAATTGAAATGTACATTATGAAACATTTTCATTTGCCAATCAAAATTAAATGTAACTCACTGTGTAAGTACTGTCTCAACTAATGAGTATCAATACACATGATGGTTAGTTGTTAGTAGCCATTGGGAATGCTGATATTCATAATTTTTTCCCTAGCTTCCCAATAAAGGGCCTCAAAATTATTTCTCACTTTTTTTTGGCTGCATTTCAGTAGATATTCTTTAAGATAGTATTCATGGCCTCACACAGTGGGCAGTAGCTGTCATTGATTAATTTCATTCTGAAGAAATGTTCTGACCGGCAATCATACCCAACAATTAAGCGGAATTGGGCAACTCCAATTTTTCTTGGTTTCAATAAAAGGTTTTCCAAGATGGTACACAATGAGAAAATAAATATTACATGCGCGTACATAATTGATGTACCATGGAGGCCACCACACTCAATCCATCTGTCACCAAATGTTCTGTTTAGGTAATTTCGAGCTGCAAGTGAAAAAAGTGCAGGGGTGCAGTCATGATGGAACTATAAGTTTTGTCTAATTTCAAGACAAGCATTCAATTTTACAGTACCATCCAGTAGGTTTCAAAATACAAATGCTGCATTAAACAGCGGACACACATAGGGACAGTGATTAGTACTGTACAAGAGTGCATTTTGTTTACATCTGGCATGCCACAAACAAGTTTCACAATCTGAGACTCAACATGACAGATTTAATATTGATGCATGTAATGTAGTCAAAAAGCTTCTGCAACCCCTTGTTCCTATCATTTGGTACTCTCTTTCTACCCTACACTTTTCTGCACCCAGTATATGACCCTAATGTGTTATGTGGTAGATCTCATCATTTTCAATCAAATTTCAGTGTACATAGATTCAATGATTTGTATAGGTTGGCTAGCTTGTTACTGGTTTACTTGAAGGGTGCTTGTTCTGCAATTCAGATATTTATGGCCTGCCCAACAGAATTAAATTATTAGCAAATAAACATAAATTCAAATCTTTGAAAACTTCTCTCAAAGAATTCTTAATAGTTCACACCTTCTACGGTATACTGAATATTTTGAACTTCATTCATCCTAATTGTCTCCCTTTTTTTTATGGCATGTTCTGTACCTGTAACTCTCGCTGAACTTAGGATTTACAGAACAAGATATCTCGTACATACCAATCATTGTATAACAGCATCTCTCTTTCCCTCTTCCTTATAATGACACACTTGTATGTTCTTTGGAATGATATAGTGATAAGTTAATAATAAAGGTATTAGGAATCATTTGTTACCAACATATTTTGTTAAATCTAAAAGGGAGAGATTTATATAAAGTCAGAGAACTCAACTTTTTTGCCCATAATTTCTATTTTGTTCGTAAACTTTAAATTGGCCTTTTAAATCAATTATGAAGTAAAGGAGTCTTTGAGCCTGAAATTAATTGGAATTATTTTTCTTTCGTGTGAAGAAAAGCGCTACCTAGGATGACAGATTTATGAATTGATAAACTGGGTACAGTTCACGATTATAGATTTTTTCAATGCAATCTCAGTTTGCGTTCAAAACAGGAATGTCCATTGCCAGTGCTACAGCTAAACTCATTCACTAAAATATTAATTGCTCTTAAATAACAGGAAACTAGCACTAGGTATATTTTTTTTGTGAACTGTCCAAAGCATTTGAAAAGTATAAATCAGGGGTTACAAATACCAAGTCAGGTTTTCAACCTTCATCACTTCATTCCTTAGTGGTGGACAGGATTCGAGAGTCATCATAACATAAATGCCATTCATTGATTGATAACATACTGCAATCCATTGCTGCTGTGCTTTGGAATGATTTGGAATTGGCAATCCCGTGTATAAAACCATGAATTACTGCTGCAAAAATTAAACCTCTGTTGTGAGATAAACTTTCACAATAAATTTCATTAAACTTAGCAGCTTCACCATAAATTCATGACACTGGGTATATTTCATCTATGCTACAATTTCTGTACTCAGTTCTTGGGATTTTGAAAATTCTATACTTGTTATGTATGCTGCAGAAGAATAAATGTTCATTCTACTCTAGCCATGTTTAAGAATGGAAAAATTGTTCTTCAATACATGTATGAAAGTATGCTGAAAAGTTGTCTCCTCTTTTTTTTCTTAGATTCTAAACACAGGGTGGCCCATGTAAAATGTTACAGGCAGTGCTTAAGGGGGAATGAAAAAACAACCGGGACTGTTGGGTCTTAAGAATGCAAAAATGAAGCAGTACCATGTCAAGACAAGTAGCAAAAGATTGTCGGAAAGTGTTAATGATAATAGACGACCGGATTATATTTCATTAGAGCAGTATGAAATAAAGAAAATATTTTGAAATGGTGTTAATGATGCTAAGAAGTTACAGGGTTAACCCATCCCACAGTATTCCGCCCCAATTGAAGCACTATTTAAAAGCCAATATCTCTTAAATGAATCAATAAAAACAAATATTCTTTTTTGTAAATTTATTGCAGAAAGGAACCTTCATAATAGCACCATGGACAAAGCTTAGATGGGACCCATTATGGGGCTCCAGGGAATAATTTAGAATTTTAAATGTATATGGTATAACTTTTAGATATTTAGATTGTTCTCGCAAATTAAGCAACTTTTGTTTAAACATTTTTTCTTATTAAATTTTTAATAGTTATGGGGCATTAAAAATATATATTTTAGATGAACGATTAATAATGAATGAAGTCATTAGTTTACATCATAATACTCAAAATAAACTCCATCAATGTCTAAAGATAGTCTAAAGAATTTTTTCAAAGCAGTGTGCGATATTGTTGAGGTAAAGCAGCAATTCTCGCCACCCAGACCTCGTTCTTCTTTCTGTTAAGAATTATGAAAGTCTTGGGGATGCAAACTGCAGTGATCCAGTTGAAAGTGCCTGTTTTTTGTTCCTGCATTGAAACGGTTGCAATATGACCAGCTTTTTGTGAAGAAGACAGGTCGTCAACTGCTGAATTCGGGTTGCATTGCAGCCTTTCACCACTTCTAATGTTACCTTGGAAACATTGGCAGCTGCCATTGTTGAAACAGTTAACCATTTTCTGGCACCATTCCACTCTTGCTGCCTTATTTCTTCTCTACGGATGAGGGGTACCTAACAACAACAAAACTTCCTCACACAAAGATATTTGTGAAATTTCTGACACCTGCAGTGAATGAATGTTTAAAGAAGCTAATCCCACAATTTGTGTGAGAGACTTCTTCTATTGAATTATTGAAGTATTTAATGCTTACATCCAGAACATTTAGTTTTGAATGAATAAACTTTGTATTAACAAAAGTTAATATTAGTTTGTTAGCTTCAAGTCATGCATTTAGTTCTTTAAACGCTCTAATTGGCTATATATAACAACTTCTTAGCTATTCTTAAATTAACTGGTGAGTCAATTTAATACTCTTATGGTCCACTTACCATTAAACTGCACAGAAAATATAATTGAGATCATTGTATGATTGAGTCGAACTATACACTGTTATTCGCTCCACTTACTTGTTTAAATGTAGTACATGTTTCTCAGACCCATTGTCTGCATCATCAGCTAACCATCGACTGCTGGATAATTCGTTATGCTATAAGTTTGTATATATTGCTCTGGTGGAGGTGTGATGAACTTAAAGTTTATATTTTAATCTCCGGAAGTATCAAAGTTCATTAATCTGTCTCTGTATTTATGAATGTATGTAGATATTCTTCCATGTTGCTAACTCTGTATGTCCTTGTATTGATTTTAATAATGTTGCTTTTTACACTGTCATGGTTTTCTGTCCAGAAATGAGATGCTACCACTGATTTCTCCATTTGTATTTCATGTTCCTCAAGTGTTCTTTTAATAATGTGCCCACGTTGCTCTTTGTTTTTCCAATGAAGACTTTTTCACATTCTTCACATCTTGTTTGTTAAATACCTGCTTTTTTCTCTGGTGGAGTACTTGAATTAATATTGCATTCAGGAAATTGTTAACATTAAATCTATGGATTGGTGTCAATATAATATTAAAATCTTTTAGAATATTTTGAAATTTGTGCATAGCCCATAGATGATATGTAAATTTTTAAATAATTATTTTATCTTTTCATGTCGAAAGTGTTGTGGCTTCTTTAATAATTTTCTGCCTCTTGAGCTTCAGTACTTTTGTGTGAACTAGTTCTTTGCTAAATCCATTTGTTAGAAATTTCAAAATATTCTAAAAGATTTTAATATAGTTGGCACCAATAAACAGATTTAATGTTAAAAATCTCTTGAATGACAATATTAATAAAAGTATTTCACTGGAGAAAAAAGCAGGTATTTGCCAAATAAAAGTGCAGTTGGCAGAAAAATCATTATTGGAAGAAATATAGACACACGGTTGAAAGAACACTTCAGGAACATAAACAAACAAATGGAGAAATCAGTGGTGGCTTCTCATTTCTGGACAGTGAACCACGACATAGTGAAAAAAGAAAAATTATTAAAGTCAGCACAGGGACCTACAGAGCTAGCAACGAGGGAGAAAATCTACATTATAAATACAAAGACATATTAATGAACGTCTATGCTTTTAGAATCATCACAGTTACAATTGCTATTCCATACTATATGTGGAAAAAACACTCTATAATAAAAAACAAATTTTAACAAATCTAAATCGGCTGTTTTTGACTTTTGCTTAACATAAATAGCCTTATATCCTTACAAATATTGTGAACATTACAGTTCTAAGACATAAATTTGTCAGTAGTTATATAATATAAATGAAAAATAATGTACACCCTTTTTACCTCTACCTGAGTTCATTATTTTAGTTACTTCACACGTTTAGCAAGACTATTAAAAAAAAAATTTGTAACTCTATTAGCAATGTAATAATTAAAATAACAATAACTAGAAAAGCAGAAAAGGATAAAACACTTGGAAAAAGTCACAGATTAGTAATCGATATATTTTTAACTACTTGAGTTCTTCTATGGCAAGAAGACAAGTCTCCGTGTATGTGTGTGTATACCACATGCAAAGAAATCTATAATTAATCTTTTCTTAGGCAATGATCCCTATGAAATATCATTTTATTATTCTGTCTTTTCAATTAAAAATTGACTAAACTTGTTTTCTCTGGGCTACTGATAAGTTTTATCGATCTGAATTAATCATGAATTGTTTTAGTATCACTATCTGCACCACGAATTATTATGTTATCTGTAAAGCTTATAATGTTTATCCTCACACTACCCTGTCTATATATATTTGAATGTCTTAAACATTAATAAGAAACCACACTGGAAAAAAAAAAATAGGAATATTCATGAACATGACACGAGAACAAAACAGAACTGTTAAGGGGATCATTAATTTCCAACTGTATTGAAAGCGTTACAAAAGACCTGTACAATCATTTATCTTACTCGATTAAGGAAATTTGAGAAGAAGTGAAGAAAATAATTGCAATAAAAACTTACCTGATAAAAAATGCTTTTTACTCGATGAATACAAAGAGGAACAAAAATGAGTGATTTAGAATTTAATTTTCTAACATTTATTTTATAAGTTCAGATTTGTATTTAAATTACTCATTAAATTGGTAATGTATATATATATGTTTTTCTAGCTTTTGTAAATCATTAGAAATCTAAAATTTTTCAATAGCTATTTTTATTCAGATCTGTATTTATATCTACTTGTTTAATTGTAAGGTAAATATGTATTCTATCCTTTGTAAAATTGACGATGCTTTGTAAAAGTATAAAACTGAATAAAACGGAAACTATAACTTTATGTAACCTCCATGATGATGAATGAGACAAATGAGTCTGAGAGTTTGATTTTGGAGAGCCAGAAAAGCCACCCCTACTCATATTTAAAAGGGAGAAAACCTTTACTTAGTGGAAGGCAAGCACTCTGTCATGTTAGTTCACGTCAACATTAATAATAAAGATTAAACTTACTATGTAGAAAAGCCACATAAACACTTACTTATTTTTGTTTTAATTGCCATTCTTTTACAGCAACTTTTTTGGCACCAGCATCGGCAGCATTGTGGCCAGTGAAATCTTGCTTTTATAATTTGTGAGTATTTCAGGTGATGGTATGGTGCATGTATTGGGGAAGTATCTTGCAGCTTTTGTGAAAGTATCATCATTCTTCATAAATCTACAGCTGTTGGGGATTTTCTTCTTCTTCTTTCTCGTCAGAGCTTAAACTGGAGTAAAATATACTATGTATATACACAGTGGGCAAAGAAAGGAAGAATGAGTTTTCCAAAATGCCTAAAATTTTCTCAAGATTTATATATTACTGAAAAAAGCGGACTTTCCAAAGATAACATCTGCTTTAAACCTTATAGAATAAAAAATTGAACACCACTTTGTTTGTGTGTAAATAAGTGTGAAGTAAGGAATTTAAAGACCAATGCTTTGTATTTATTAAACCTGATAATCGTTTCTAAATGTTATAAATTCAGTGATCTACAAAATTTACTGTTTGCTGATGATTAAAGCTTGATTAAACGTATGTTCAAGGGTCTGCGAGTTCATTTTACTGTAAAGAAATATTCCTGGAAACATTACATTTTCACAACTATTTTACGCCCCGAAAAAATCCATCGGTCCTGGCCGGGTTTGAACCCGCGTTCTTGGGTTTAGAAGGCAAGTATGGTTACCACTACACAACAGGGACCGACTGGCTTTTCGTAAACATAGGAATTTATAATTTAGTCAAATACTAGGAGCGTTCCAAAATGATTTACAATAATTTTTTTGTACCTTATTTATTACACAACATGGTTCAATGCATATGAAATCTCTCCCCATCAAACCTCCAGGATAGCCGAGGCCGTTAAGGCGCGGACTCGTGAGCGGTAGGTCTGGGGTTCGAATCCCGCCAGGACCGTCCTCCCTGACTGAGGTTTTTCCAGGTTTTTCTCAGTTCTCATAAATTGCAAATGCCGGGGAGGTACCCTAAACTTAGACCTGGAACGCTTCCCTTCCTATAAAAAATATCCTTTCCCAATTTATCATTTCATCTCATGTATCATCAATGTCCACCGCCTGTGGTGCCTCTGTAGTAAAATCCGGGAATAAACACTATTAAAAAAAATCTTCCAATCAATGAGCGTGGCCATAGATTGCACGGTATTCGTAAAACAGTGTTATTGTAGTTTCCAAACGCCCTTCATATATTTAAAGTTAGATTTAGAACTAAAGATGTCTATATAGGCCGAGTAAATTTAATTAACTGATAAATGTTGCATTTTTATATATTATTTTACATTTTAATTAATTTTTACATAATTACAATGTTAAATACTATCTTTGAATACAAAAAAAAAAAAAACGAATACCATGTTTCGTAATAAATTTTGAACCATATAACTAATGAAGAAAACAAACACAAGGATAAAATATACAAAGACTGTCCTTCCTTTTTTATTGTTATTGGCATTTATGTAATGAATGTTAATTATTGTAGAAGATAAAGCTTTCAAATTAAGTACTTTTTTTTTCTCACTGTGTATATGTAATATATTATAAGGTAATTGCATTTCTTTAATAGCACTTTACAGGTCAAGAACTTTCTTTAAAGTTTTAGCAAAACTGTTTTCATTTCAGCTGAAACAAAATAATCAACCAAAATCACAAAAGACACGAAGTTATAGATAAATAAAAGAATTCAGTTAATAACTCAAATTTATAATTAGGTAGTCATGCAATATAAATTTTATAATAATATTTCTTAAATAAATTATTCTTCTCTGGCATCTGGATTTGAACACATAAATAGTGCAAAATTTTTATTTCATTTTTTTTTTTTTTGAATGGCAATGAAAATAACGCAGGACATATATGTTTGATGAACTTTTTAAAAACGAAGCACATATTTAACTTGTTGTGTGTATTTTATCAAAATAGGTATGATGGATTGTTGAAAAACAAAGTACATTTTTTGTGTAAAAAACTATGATATATCTAAAAGTGAAGTTTCTGAATCTGTTTAATTAATATTCCAACATTTATATGGGCACAATTGGATCCAGTGTGTATGGGCTCTAAAGTTACCTGAAAACTGCTGTTTTTGTTATCGCAAGCTTTAGGACTGTAACCCTTAAACACGTTGGAGGACTATTTCAGTAAATTTGTCACAGTATTTTTGTAACAGCTTAAATAAACAGAATCATCCAATTAGTTATCCACCGCCGCACACTAGTGATGGGACAAGCGTGCTAGTTGTTGCCGGCGTTGACGACTTTCTTCCGTAAAAAATTACTAAATACGAGGCGTGATCAAAAAATAACGGCAATATTCCTTTTTTCTCTTAAAGAATGTTTATTTATTCATCAACATCAATTCTGTCCCCTTCAAAGTAATTCTCTCCGGATATAATCCTTTTATGCCAGCGCTTTTTGCTATCTTGTAAGCACTTCTGGAACTCTTTGTGTGTGTGTGTGTGTATGCCCCTCAGCTCCTTCAACGATTGTGTTTTTACCTCATCAATGTTTGCAAAACGTCGTCCTTTCATGGTTTTATTCAGCTTCAGGAATAGAAAGAAGTCGCAGGGGGCTATGTCAGGCGAATATGGTGACTGAGGCAACATAACGGTTTTGTTTATTGTCAAAAATTCACGAACAAGCCGTGAGGTGAGATCAGCACTCTCGTAACAAACTTTGCTGCCACACGTTTCATGCCCAAAACATTCGAAAAAATTGCTTGGCACGAACCAAATGATATACCGACATCATCAGCAATCTCTGAGAGTGATTCGGTGATTTTCCAGAATCATTTTCTTCACTTCTTCGACGGTTATTGATGTGCTAGGACGTCCAGGGCGGTTGTCATCTTTGAAACGTCTGTACCACTCGTAAGCTCTTGTCTTGCTCATAGTAAATTCGCCAAAAGCCAAGTCAACATTTCGAATATTTTGTTACTTTATTCCATTTTTCAACCAAAATTTAATACAAATTCTTTGATCCATCGTTTTCGAAAGTAAAAAATCGCCGACCACACAAACACACGTCTAACCTTTTCGACTGTCAGCAATGAACAAAACATTCAAAACGCTAACATTGGTCAGAAACACGTGCATCAACAAGCTTTAAAAAAAAAAAAAAAAAAAAAAAAAAAAAAAAAAAAATCGGATTTATAAAGCTCGCGAAATAAAAAAAAAAGTCATTATTTTTTGATCACACCTCGTACAAGTAAGGAAAATTTCCAATTCCCGAGGGTGGGAAAATGTGTTCAAGAAGTTCCTATACGTAGAAATCACAAGAGGTTATAGCGGGGAAATGGATGGGGCCTAATAATGTGAAGGCTTGTTTTGGATTGTTAAGTTGTAGGAGAAGGTTTCGGTACTTCAGTTTTGCTCAGGGGCTATGCCTACAGTCATGGATCCGTCCTAGAAGAAGACGGAGTCTCTAACATTGTTATATACACCCCGAAACCGGCGCAGCGTCCCCTCCAGGGAGTTCGAGTCCCTAAGAAACGCCGCTTCCATACCAGGCACTTGGGCAGATAATGTACAAGCGCAAGCCACCGTCACGCCGCACCAAGCACTTTCGACTCTGTAACAGAACGAATGTTATGAAATGGGAGAGCGGAAAATTGGTAGAAAGGAAAGATCCATGCCAACATTCGCCTAAGCGACCAAGAAAAGCACAAGAATATCCAAGATCAGAATGGTAGGTCCCAAGGGACCTCCCGAATGCAAGTCCCCAAGCGTTACCGCCTAAACCATCTCGCTCTGTTAGTATCAAGAATAATGGAGTACAGAGTGAATCAAAATGAAACAATGGGAGCAGGTCAGGCAACATGGTTTGAGGCAAACAATCTAATTAAAAAAAAAAACCAGATTCTACGAGTCGATAGGAGAACTTAGGGCGTAAGCACTGTATTTACAACCTGCATGCAGCAACTGCACACTGTAGTAGGCACTTTGCCTGTAAATGTAGTGTGTGTGTGTGCGCACGCGTTTCTTTTTCTTTTTTCTCCAGTATAAAACAAAACTGCAATAATCCATAAAAACATTTAAAGTAATTCAAAATAATATAAACTATATTTTACATTAATAATGTAATAAAATAACATAAATAAGACTATCAATATAAGAAGCACTTTGTGGAATGTAGTGCTTAAATTAAGCCATATTGTTTTGTTCACACTACACCAATGCATCATGAAAGCTTTAAACAGTCAAGTGTTAACCATGTGCAGCTGAATATCTGTTATTGATGTGTGAATTTACTGACTTTCCAATATTGTGCGGTAGTCAACTTCCAGATGCATCACCATGTGTAATAGTTAATGAATGAATGGCTATTGATTAGAGAATATAACACATCTTAATTGATTCTTCACGATTTAGAATTGACATTAATACCACAGTTAATGTAGAAATGAATGGTAGATAATTGAATAGTTTATAAATGACTGCTCAAGCTCCTGGTAAAATTTTAGTTTATATCCTTTTGTGCTGTTTGAAGAAAGGGCTTGTATCTCTAAGTATGTAATTATATTCTGGAGTTAAACAGCTGTCACTTTTTTGTAAAAAATTCATCTGAATTCACTGTTTCACTACCTTCTTAATGCAAATTTTACCTCAGCTTATTACCTCTATTGATAATTCAATATTCGCTAATGAATTTTCCACATTCAATGCGGTGTCTTCTTCTATAATGTCAAAAAGCTGAAAATGTCACAAAATAAGTTTGTATGTTCATTCATATTTTTGATTTCATTTTGTTTTTGAAATCTGATGTGTGTTTATATATAAACTTTTTAAGGTTTAATGAAATATTTGTGAAAAGCTACAGTGTTTAGTATGGTTTTTATCAAAATGTTATGTCAATAAAGAGCAACTGTTTTGTCATCATTCCATGATATGAGTTTCTTGCAGTGATTAAAAAGCTTATGTACTCTATGACTTAACTTACAGATGTTGCTGATTTTGGTGACAAAACTGATTGAAGGTGAAAAAGGTGGTGGGGAAAGCCTTCAAAATTGTAATATCTTTCTTTGCATGTGCAGGATTTGTGGATTATCTTTTTGCAGCCTTTCTTCTGTAGCTTATCTTTTTTCCAGTATATATTTGTTATCTCTCCTTATAGTAGTATTGTGTTAATACATCTGTAAGTGAGAAGCAGAAGGGCATATGTTTATTTTTATAATTTTTCAGAAGCAAAAAAACTGTTGCTAATAATAAATAACTGCACATTGTTATGACATGTAAAACTTAAGAGAGGTAATTTTAAATACGTTATTTAGGCATTTAGTATTATTATATGGATTAAATTTTATAACAAATTTTTAAAAAGTTACATACAAAGTTAATAATTTAAAAAATAACATGAACCTTTTTCAAGAAATATTTTAGAAGTATTTTCAGTTTAATATTTGACTTTTTGAGTAATATAAAGTGTCTAAAGCTTTAAAATGTATTTATTCTGACCAATTTAGAACACGTGTTCATAAATATTTATTGCACAATTGATAAATAAAACTTTTTAAGTAAATCATGAATACAAATAAAAAAAATTAATTTTTATATCATTTTGGCATAATTAGGTGTACAATAAAATGTGTTTTAAGTAATAATTCCTGGTTTTACAATGGAAACTTTAAGCCAAACTGTCTTGGAGATCTGGCACAGCATAACATAATTTATGATGAATAAATGTAGAAGATGTGTTGTCATCAGGAAGATAAGTCTTCGAAATCTTCCGTTTGCATTTCATGCGCCATTAAGTATTTACTTGATATGTTCAGATTTTATTACTGGGTTCTGAATTATCTCTGTGGTCAATCAGTACTATTCCAGTTATGGTTTTATCAATGGATTTAACAGATTTATATGTGAAGCTCAGAGTAGTCAAAAACATTTTTCTGCACTTCTTCCACTATCATAAATTTATAAAGCTTTGTCATCTTCCTTCTTGAAAAGTAATTTTGTTGTAAAAGCATGTAATCCTTCTCAAAACTGATCACTCATTGAATTGAATTTTTTGATTGTCGAAGACACAAACATTCATATTAAGCAGAAAATAATAGTTTGTTGCAATTATTGCATTTAAAGTTTTAGAGGTGAAAAGGCTGAATGCCTCACATATGCTTGGAGAATAATCACTTTTTTAATTCATGTTCTGCATTCATGCAATGCTCATTACAAAAATATCAGTAACTCAAAATGGAAAAAATTGGAAATATGTCCTTTTACTTCACAGGCATGAATATTTCAAAAGTGCAGTTCAAATAGGAATTACAGCAGTGTCTTACGAAGGCATTTTAATCTAAACTAGAATGAAAAGGTTTAGAGTAGGATGCTGCAGAAATACTTTAACATGAAAAAGTGGTAACAGGCCTACTGACCTGCTTCATGTTTACTCTCAAATAAATAAGTATATTCTGTCAGTTTTCTTATTCCACCAAATCTTTCATTCAGTATTTCACAATATAATCTGGTGCACAAAAAAAAAATACAATATTATCAGTGAACATTTACACAAATAGTAATTATAACTTTTTTCTTTTATTCATTAGTTGTTCTTAATGATTGTAGTTTATATGTCTAGCTTATAGTCATATTTAAATTTTATTATATTTTACAGGAGGTTTAAATTTGAGTTTAAAATGTCACTCTGCTGACAAACATTGATTATTTCAATAACATTTTTCGATTTTAAATAACTTGTTGAAAAAATGTTGGTAGCAATGACATATACATGTTGCAGCCCGGAGTGGAGCTCATGGGCTCATGCATGTCTTGTAAAGCTGGGAAGGAACCATATGCCTATACCACCACTTCACCAGCAGTATATCCAATGCAACAAACTCATTATTTCCACGATATGGATGATGCACTTGTCTCTGCTATCCAGGTATGTATGCAAAAAAATTACATCTGTTAATTTTGGATTGTTTTCTCAGAAATGAATTATTGGTGAAAATCTACCAAACATTAATGATCAAACTATATTATTTTTGAATTTTACTCGTGGGAACACACATACAGAGTGATTAATAGAACTATCACATTTATTTCAAAACAAATTATGCTAACCACAACTTATTATAACCTCTTGGATAGAGTATCTGTGGGAGATTATTAACCTCTATAGAAACTGTTGAAAAGTCCTCCCTCCTGCATATGGCATAACTCAATACTGCATTTATTGTGGAAAATCATGGCATATTGCACATCACATAAGCATGGTTCCATAACTCACGGAACTCACACTACTGGGCCGTCCAAAACCCACATTTCATTCATGAAGCACCCAGTTAAATTTGAGTTTTGGCGCGCAATATCTGCACAGAGAATAGTAGAACCAATTTATTTTTGACTAGACGTGGATACTGCTGAATTATCATGGAGTTTGTTTAGCAACTGGATGATGTAAATCTGCATAACGGATATTTTCAACAAGATGGCACTATAAGCCATACATCAAACCAATCCGTGGTGCTAATTGAAAGTTTCTTTGACAACTGGATAATCTCCAAAAATTTGTGGCCACTGAGATCTATTGATTTGACAACACTGGACACTTTCCTATGGGGTTACTTAAAAGATAGTAACATATAGGTAGAACATATAGGTAGAATGATGTGTTGAGTTTTGCCTTATGCAGGAAGGAGGGCATTTATAGAGGTTAATAATCTTCCAAAGATACTCTACATTTTAGATATAATAAGCTAGCATCATCGTTTTGAAATAAATAAAGAAATATTGGAAATAATATTTAGGAAGTATAACACTAGAACTTATATGCTAGTAAAATAACTTTATTTCAGTTTTGGGGAAACATTTCCCTAAGTATTTAAACATTATCTAAGGGCTGTTCAGTAGATGTAGAAGGGCACATGAAAAGAGTGCACATTTTTGCTGTGTAGTTTTAATCAGCAGTTAATTTATTACATAAAGAATAAAGTATCTCTGTTTATTAATGTTTAGCAGCATTACCTTCATTGAAAAATCTGCCACTGCCTATTCTAGCTTTATAGATCAGTAAAGATCTTAGAAAAATATTATTGCGAGAAATCTGGATGATCTGCAATACTTGAATGATTAAAGATTGGGATGTTCAGTCATTAAAAAAGGTAGAAAAGCGCAAACGGCACTTAAATATGTATTATAGCAGTAATAAAAAAGGCATTTCTGTTAACACAACTAAAAGGTAATTTAAAGACAATGATCCTTAAGTTTGCAATATAATTATTGTATTAAATTAATATGTTATTACTTGAAGTTGTGTATAATTCCTTTTTTGTATATTAACTAACAATTTAAAAAACAATTTTTATATTTTTTTAAATAACATAATTATTTATAAAGAAAAATCACAAAAATACTAGACTCATACTGTAATAGCTTGTTGCACATAACTACAAGCTGTTTCTTCAGACAGTCAACACTAATATTTTGTCACCCGTTAGAAAATATAGTTTTGAGAACATTTACTAAACAATTGACTTTTCTCTTCAATCTTTTATATGAACCTTCTGCAGATTGTTAGAGCAGAAAAGCTTATTTTTTGTCTACCAAGGAATGCCACCAGAAATTCCAATGTAATAATGTAGTAAGTTGGCATCTCGGGCAAATCAGGTATAGTAGCCTCATTTTCATTAGAGATGAGCAGCATCTAAAATAATTTTCCTTATCACTCTTTAAAGCTTTGTAATCAGAACCATGCCACACTGTAACTGCAGTGACCATTTTGACAAGTTGATAATGCAAACTAGATTGCCAGCTCACAAATGAATACTGCTCGCTCACAATAAAAACGAGATTACAATAGCAAATTACTTATCTGACTTAAATTTTTTATGAAAATCTTCCAAGTATGAATGAACACATCATAAGCTCTAGAGCATTTTCTTTATAAAATGCTGTTTTCTTCACAACAGCTGCGGTGAAACAAGCAATCACAGAAAAATTGCAAAAATAAGAATATAATTACAAAAAAGACAGAAATAAGCAAAATAATATGAAAGAAGCAGCAAAGTACATAAAAGGCAAAACTTTTCCATAATTTTGATACTTCATGAATATAGTGTATGTACACCTAGACATTTTCAGACTGTCATCAATTTGGGGGGGGGGGAACATTTTAATAACATTAAGTTCAGTCGTTTTGTACTCCCGCCTATTAACTTGGACCTTAAGGTGTTCCTCTATAACAAAGAAAAATACCAATTTCGGTTTTTGTTATTAAGATACAGCTCTGGTTATTCTTAAAATAATTAAGGACCGCGTGAGGCCCACGAACCATATTTTGGATAGCCTTCTAAGCAGTACATTTGAAAACGACAGCCATTTCATCTAGAATTGCCTACTCTAAAAGAAAATTTAATACTTTTAGCATCGTGTGGCAGAAAGAAAATGGCGGTTACGTTTAGTATATTAAAGCTAACCAAGGAATCTCTTATTCACGACAATTAAACTGTCCATTTGTAAAAGAAATTTTAAAAAAATTGAAATTCCAAATGTCTTTGCACGGTGATATGACGGAAGTAATTTTTTAATTTATATTTCATTCGTATATTTAAAGAAAATATTCGAAAAAAATGTAATTCGACACTAATTTACTGAGAAAGTTGTATGTTCGTAATACCGCACTGTTTATTATCGTTGATGTAGATGCGGCTTCCCCCCCCTCCCTCTCTCTCCCACAGCAGCAACTTGGGTACTCCATTTATAGAGAATGCTTGACCTCCTCTTCTGCGTCTTATTGTGACGTCCTCGTATTTTATAAGATGCAGTGTAATATTTGAGAAACGAAGCTGCCAGTACTGTATTGTTCATAAACTTCCACCTGAATATCATGATCTTTATGAACTGCAAGTATTGGTTTCTGATGGAGAAACAGAAAGCGTTAACTTTTTACCGCCATTTTATACTCCATAAAACAAACTTTTGCAGAATACATGGCTTCCATAGTAACAGTAAGCCAGCTGTCATTACATTGCCCCTGAACGATTCCATATGACTCAAAATGGGGGGTAAATTTAAAAGCAAAATCATTTTTGACGTGTTATATGAAGTGCCTTATTATAACCCATGTCTTCTTTTGAGTATATTTCAACCTTGATATGTGCTGGTTTTCGTAAAAAGATCATAGATGTTCTTATAAACACTAAGCATTAATATAAACTGTTTGGAAAGTAGGAACCACATGTTACTGAAATCACCATGTTGTTTTATAACTAATGTACAAAAATATATTTCTCTAATAAGCTTCTTTATATATGCCGAAAGAAAATGTCTCTAACATCCAGCTGTATAAAAGTTGCTAACTGTAATTTAAAAAGTAACTGGAGAAAGGTCATCATTTCCGTTGCATAAAAATAACCTCGAGTTTTCAATAACCTTCCAACCTATGGTAACATCGCGAAATAATAAGAAAATTCTGTTTACAGTGAGTTGATGTTCAACTTGATAAAATCAACAATTATTCAGTTTCCCGCCTCCTAGTCATATGCTTTTTTTTTTCTTAATATATCTTTAAACATGGATAAGGAAATGTCAACTCTTATACGAGCAAATTTTAGTAAATGTGAGATGGATATTTTTTTGACCTGGTGCTAAAATATCAGGGAATAATTGAAAATAAATAAATAAATAAAAACTGATTGGAACACAAATAAAGATAAAGAACTTAAAACGAGGGGAAATTACCAAAGAGTATAATTCTATTCTTAACACTTCTGCATTATTATCCCCATATATGTGCTCTATAGCACCTACCACTTTAGGAAAGTTGTGAATGTTATACAAGTTTGGCATCACTTTCCGAACATAACCCTCTTCGATTGACATTTTAATGAATTGAAGTCTCAGAGCTGCAATTCTGTAGTAACTTTATGAATAATTCTACTGGTCGTTCCTTTCTTCACTTTAATATACCTCCAATAACTATTTAGAAACTCTCTTTTGCATAGAACCGAAACTAGTGACATCATGAACATCGAATTCAGAGCACGATTTCGCATAGTTTGTGACTATAATCGTGGATGTAAAATATGTTCCAGTTCTTCCACATCTTTTGCTAAGTAAAATAGCATTTTGAAATATTGAATGAAATGTCTGGATAATAAGAACTACAGAGGGTGCCAAAAAATGTATACACACTTCAAGCAAAGAAAAAAACTGTATTAACATAGCAAAACTGAATTCACACAAACAGAAAATGATGAGCACTAATCATCTTAGACTTTTACAGTTACAACAGTTGCTCAAAATGCCCACGTCGATACACTTCTGAGTACGTTGAACTACTGATTGAGTAACGTTTGCGAAAGTGTCCTCAGCGATTGCAGCACATGTCGTTTCAATTTCTTCCCGAAGTGCTGCCAGTGTAACTGGTTTTCTGCGGTATGCAACATCCTTAAGAGTTCCCCATAGGTAGAAGTTCAACGGAGTTAGATCCGGAGAACGCGGTGGAAACTCAGTCGGATCTCTTCGTCCTATCCAGGCCTTTGGATACATCAAAATTACTTTCCACTGTTCAAACAATAATCTTGGCTCCTTTGGTTGTAGCAACGCTAGCATAACATATTGTGAGTCACATCTGTGTACAGATCATCAAAAGATAATCTTGCCTTCATTTCACTCGTTATTGATTTACCTGTCACGTAGCAACGCTATCATAATGTAATATGACTCACATCTGTTTACAGAACATCATACTACACATTACTGTTGTTTTTTGGTCCAACTTTGAAATATATTAAATACATATCTACCGTGAAAGTGTGTATATATTTTTTGGCATGTATGAGGTTAATAACCTATAATTGATGCAATTTTAACATGTTATTGCGCGGAAATGAAAAGCGAAACATTGGATAAACTTTATCTATATGAAATTTAAATAATGTGCTCAGCATTTTATTTACAAATGAAGTTGTTATACTTCTGTACTGTGGGAAATTTTTTATTTAATAATGACTAAACTCTAGTTTTTGGTTCAACTTGTGAAATTTCGCTATTTAGATTTAATTTGAGGTAAGATGAAATAATCTTAGATTAGTATTTATATAACCAACGTTTCCAAGTTGAGTGTAACTGATGGTTAATTTTGTACCCTAAACTCAAGTTAACGTTTTATACAACTTTCAAAGAAGAGTTGTTTTCCATATTTTCAGTTACAGAAGATCTTTTTGGGTAAAGAGGTACTTAAGTTATGCAAATCATGTTCGTAAATGGAGATTCATTTGGGATTCTATCGCAGATAGAGCGATATGAGTTTCAAACATGCGTTCCACAATTTCGTTGCAATTTAAAGCTCAAGTAAATTTTCCTTCTTTTATGTTATCCAACAATTACAAGAGTGTTAGAACGCGCATTGACTAGCTTGAAAGAAAACAGCTTTGAATTCGACAATTGCTGTTGACGAAACGAAGTTCAGCGAAACTGCTGGAGAATTACTTTGTTAGTTTCTTGTGTCGGATGAAGCCAAGGGAGGTAAAATGTCATGACGGAGGTGTAAGTTTAACGAAGAGCTACAGAAGGAGTTAGGTTAAATTAGAAATTGTTAAAACTCGTACTTTCAAGGCTTTACTTGAAATATGTGCATTAATACTTTAACGGTTACGCTTTATTTCTTTAATGCCCCCTCATTTTGTGTTTGACGAATAGTTTTACATGATTTCCAACCCCCAACCCCCCCGCATTACTATTCTCTGTTGTAAGTTTTTCATTGTTACTTTTTATAGTATATTGTTTCTGTATTCTTATAATCGCTATTTGCTGTATGATTCTTCATATCCATGGAATATCTATTTGCTTTATGGCTTTTTAATCGCAGATATGTTCGATCCCATTAGTATGTTGGCGATATCTCCTTCGCAGTTTCATGACGTACTTCCGTCGACCTTTCTCTCTCTCTCCCCTTCCGCAGAGCAAACGCGTCATAGAACGCAAACAGGCCTGATTCATAACATAAGCAGCATTTTGGTGGGAAATGATAGCGCGTTTATTGGTTAACGTCATTATTGCCATTGTTAATAGAACATTAGAAAATAGTAAAACGTGTATAATGTGCGTTTGCCAGAACCCCGATTTATATGACTTCTTTTTCAGACGATACAAGGCGATGCTCTATTTAAAATAATTTGATTTGTTTTATTTACGGACGCTCTTTAACATCTCAGGTCATCAGCGTCCCATTCAATTCAGAGGGTGAAAAGACAAATTTTGCTCAGAGGCTTCTTTTTTCAGGCTTGAGGTTCTTTTTCATGCCGTAAATGTACGACACGGGACTCACGGCTTTACTTCCCTTCCGAAGGAAGTCATACTTTGAATTTTTACGCCCGAAAAAAATCCATCGATCCTGGCCGGGTTTGAACCCGCAATCTTGGGTTTAGTAGGCAAGTACGGTTACAACTAGACCACCAGGACCGACTGTTTAAAATAAGCATGACTCATAGCATCACGAATGAAATTTAACCATTTTTTGGTATTTTTTTTCTTTTTCTTTCTTCTCTCTCTCCATCTCATTATTATTATTATTATTATTATTATTATTATTATTACTATTATTATTATTATTATTATTATTATTATTATTAACACCATCATCAACATTATTCCTAAAATGGGATGTGAATGTTACAAGTTTTCTTTCGGGCCTAGTCATTGCTAAGTGCATTCTTTTCTCACTTTGACAATTTGGTAGCCCTAATCACAGAACATGAATACTGAAGCTTAAAGTGACCACAACTTAGTGACTTTTTAATTTATAACATTGGTGACAGTTTTAGTGACTTTTTAATTTATAACATTGTTGACAGTTTTAGAAACTTTTTAATTTATAACATTGGTCACTGTTTTATCTGATTGCACATAAATGTTTGTTTTTCTATTTCTCTGCGATATATAACAATGAAGCGACAATGTGTACAATAAAATGGTAACAAATGATGACAAAGTACGATCGACTAAAATAGGTTTTCCAATTGTAATAAGAAAAGAGGCTTATAATTTCTTAGCCTTTTCGCCTTAAGGCTATCTTTTTATCTCAAAATAAGGAACGTCTTCTATGTTGCTCTTATGGTTTTGAAAATAAACGCAACCGTTTCATTGTAAGTAATGGGAATACTTAGTAGCTAGCGCCGCACATTCTGCCGTGGTAAGCAAGGTCAAGGTTGCACTTTCCTGACCCACATTCCCCGTGGGTGATTCATTGACTTTAAGCAGGGCATTAGCTTTGGAGCTATGATTTTTTGCGTTTCTTAAGCTTTGAAAGCGTTGTCTTTCTGTTTAAAATTTCTCGCCATGCTTCTAGCACTGCATTACATAAGTAAACATTTTACATATTCTACTTTTACATTATTTTTAGTGCTTGTGGGTAAATTAAAATACGTCAACGTTAGTATATAATTGTAACATTAGGTGTAGTAAACTTTCTTTATTGGACCAGATGGAAAGGAAAACATGAAGGGGGTTAAAAAATTCGACTATTCAGCACAACCTGGACAGCCGTCTGCATTGTTTTACCGTGTACTAGAAAGTCTCCAAGTTAAGAAAATAGAGCAGTGTGCACGAATAACCGGGAGTTTACTAACGTGATTTCCCATGGTGCATAACCAGGATTCGAAACGGCGCCATGTAGGATGCACAGTTTTACGTAATTGGGATGTTGCTATTGACCAGGCGTCGCGACGCCCGAACTCCCTCTCCCCCATCCCCAGCCTTATCCCCACTCTGGTATTGATCCACTGGGGCGAACATTTGCTGCAACCCCATCACGTGATTCGCAGGTTCATCAACAACTCCCACATTTGCCTTTCATGTGACCGATAGTGACAAACGTCAGAGTTAGGGCAGTCGGAGATTTCCAACAAGGTCAACATTTTAACTTATGTAACATGTGTCCTATGCCATAGCTAGGAATGATATGGGTGACTGCACGATTTTCTGTCATGGCTTGAAGATTTAAGGAGATATCGAGAGTTAAACCAGCGCTCTATGCAAGTCTGGCCCCTTGCTAGAAAATTTGGATTAAATATAACAAAACAAAGCACCATCATTGTCGACAGCATATTTTGTCCTAAACAGAAAATAATCTTAATCCTAGTTGCAGTCGATAAACCTCCCTAACAGGGGGATGCACTCTTTTATTGATTTTTAAAATAATCAGACATCCCACAAATATTTTAAAAGTTTAAATGTCCCACAGGGCATTTTTACGTACGCTGGCTTAAGAACGATGTTCTGTTGTAGTGTCTCTTGTAGTTCATATTGCTATAAATTTCGTCAGCACTGGTTTCTGTAGCGTTTGACAATGAAACATTTTGAAAAACGCAATGTAATAAACGCACAGTTTTGTAAATAATTAAGATAGGAAATAAGTTTAGGGTACCTCCGAGGACTAAGTTTAGAGTACCTCTCCAGTATTTGCTTGTAGGAACACTCTTGTCGATCACTTCTCCTTTCGCCGTTGCTGAATTCTGGGTGTATCTCGTGTAAGGGTCATCGTCCCTTGAGGAAGCCAGTCCAATAGCAGTATTAGTGTCACAGGTGATTTGCTTGCCCGCAGATGAAGCAGCACGAACTTTTTGGGCCGGGGACTTCCTGGATGTTTCCATTGCATGGATTGGACTTTCTGACACCGTGACTCATCACCAATCATCAGCTTCTCCAAAAAAAAAAAAAAAAAAAAAAAAAAATAGATCTCCATTACGCAACACTTTTGTCTTTCTGTGCCTGCGTCAAGTTCCATGGAAATCAATGCGCGCGCACCATTTTCATACTCAAATCGTCGTGGGTAATGGTGTGCAGGGTTGTTGTCTGACATTCCAGTTCATTAGGCCATGCGTCAATAAGACATAAGCAATTCAGACAATCTCAATGTTCCTGGGAAATGGCAATGTTGGTTAACTATCAGTACTCCTATTCCGTTGTGCAGATTCCCTGCAGCTGATGAACCATTGACCCAGTTGTAAACGGTCATCGCAATTAAACGTCTATGCATTTCTGGAGTTTTCATGCCTTTCTTCCACCAAAACCGTGCAGTCTGTCTTTGTCCATAAATGGACGTGGTCAAAATTTGCGCGGAATTAGTAAAACTCCGCTATTGTAAACAAGTTTAGAGTGCCCCTCGTTTAATTTCAGAGACATGACAGGAAAATATAAACTCATAATTTCTGAGCAAAGCAAGTGTAGATGTAACGTTGAGTTGACAAACGCGCCAGATAATGTCTCTTGAAAGCTTTGTTTTGACTAAAATGAATCTAGAACATTCTTTGAGCACCTCTTCATGGCCAACAACACCTGTAGCTATGTAGTGGGAATTTTGCGATAGCTGACAGAATAAAATCATACCAACATTTACGCTATCGCTGACATTTGCGTAAAAATCTCACACCTCTAGTTCGTTTAGAATGACCGATTTATTGCTGAAAATGTCTGAAATGTTGCTTCTAACCTTCCAAACGCGTTCGGTTTCATTATTTTCAAATACTTCTAGAAACTTTAGGTTGAATGATTTGCAGTTGAATTTTCGGCTAGGGTTGATCAGCAAAACTCTCTAGACGCGGACTTTCTCTTATATGCAACTTTGAAGCTGACACGAATTCTTCGTTTAAAAGTTCATTTTTGTAATTGATAGGAAAATTCCGACAGCTTGACATAAAATGCAAAGTGTGAACAGCGTACCTTAATGGTATCATGGACCATCTTCTGATGAAGAATAAAGGCACGAAGTTTTGTATGCAGTTGCCCTCGCGTGCAGTAACGTTTGATATCTGGGTCAGACATACATACTGCATACTCAACCTTCAAGTCTGCCTGATGTACTCAAGGGAAATTTACCATCCTCAATTGTAACGTGTTAAGAAAGAAAATAAGAATTATAAGATTTGTTTTTTCTTTCCCTTCTTCATAGCCTCCCCTCAATTCAGTGCAGTTTCATCCGCGTTTGACCAATTATTGATTTCACCAAGGAGAAAGAAAAACAAAATAGCGACTTGCAGCAGAAATATACCGCATTTGTCAGCAATATAAACTTCTGTCATGTAACCGTCAGACTAACATCATGCAAGAAATAGTCTGCCCATTATATTCCTGAGAAATTTACTAAAGTAGAAACGTTTGTTAAAGTATTTTGAAACATATATATATTTAATTGCTGCTTGGTAATTATGGATGAAAGAGTGTAGTATATGGAGTTTCAAATGGTGTCTAATATTCTAGTTGTATGCAGTCAAATTGTTTGTGTAGGTAAATGAGAGTGACCCAAGTGCAAGATTTTCGTTCTCGGAATCGAATGTATACTGTTTTCGTCAACTATGAAGGAAAATCATTAGAAATTGAACATATGTCAGAAGGAATGACAATGAATAGAGAATACTTTGGCACTTATATTTTGTATTCTTTATTTGAAGAGCTAAAACGGCGGTGTCCAAAGACAGGAACTTCAAGTCTATTGTTTTTGCATGACAATGCGTCTCTTCACAAGATAGCTGCAAATTTGGGGAAACTGGAAGTCGCCAAAGTGCAACCCTACAGCCGTGATCTTGCACCGTGCGACATCTGGTTGTTTGCTCAAGCGAAATCTGCCATTACTGGAAAACCTTTTAAGCGAATGCAGGACCTTGTCAAGCTATAAATTCAGCTCTGTTGACAACATCTCAGTCCGAGTACCGCAGTGCTTTTGACAAGTGGTTGCACCGTCTATAACTGTGTGTGTGGAGAGAGATGGAGAGTACTTTGAAGGATTGTGAGGATGAATGTTGGAATTCAATCCTTAGCTTGGACCATAAGGTGGCAATTGAAAGGGAATAATGTAAGTTATGATGTATTGAGTGAAACGCTTTTTCAATGTTTTTAACATTTTTCAGTGTGAAAAAACATGAACTTGGATCTTCGAGCGTCTTTTGGTCAGAATTATTCAGAGTAATTCAATAAACCATTACATTAGTCATGTCGGTCCTGGGACGCCGATGACCTGAGATGTTAAAGAGCGTCCTTAAACTATCCAAAAAAAAAAAAAAAACTAGTCGTAACCTTTGCAACCTGAAAAAAATTAATAATAATAATAATAATAATAATAATAATAATAATAATAATAATAATAATAATAATAATAATAATAATAATAATAATGCGTAGGCGTTAGTCCATAGGAACTTGTAGTGGCAAATATAATCGACATCCACTACCAACCCGGTGACTGTCAATTAGAACTTTGTTGAATACATGAACATCAGAGCATAGAAGTGGATGAAGCAGCAGATAAACTGGAGAAAAAACTAAAATTGACTTAATAGGACCAGAACCTTACTGGGGCACTAGGAATAAAACTGTTAGAACCTCAGTATATTAATGAACTAAGAAAGAACATCAGATAAGATAGAAGAACTTCACCGGTCAAGAACTGGGTAAAGTTCTTATTAAAACATTCTATAACACCCTGACCTACTAAGTAGAAACAGCAAGCAAACTAGGAGAGCTAGTACATTGATTACTGAGCATTGACTACTCTAGAAACACTATATCCGGCCTCCGAAATATTGCACTTGATAACATCAATTGTCTGCAACAGCCGCCAATACTTAACGGTTGATATTGTAGAGTCTTCAGGACTGTTTTAATAAAGAATTACCATACTTTTTTAACAACATAACTTTGTTTCTAAGTAGTATCCATTCCAGTCTTCAAAGACATGCTAGAAACCCTTTTTGGAAGGTTCTTCAGAATCGCTTCCGCGGCCTTCACCACTGCTTCGTGAATTATCGGCCTGTTGCACAGAAATGTGGGCTTTTGCTTGTGACGTGTTACAGAGTTTTCAATCACAGTTGTGCGTGCAGGTGCGACATGCAGAAGCAATAACTACTGCTTTTTGGGGGGAAGAGGGGTGTTGATGATGGTTTCCACACCCAGCTTTGCTGTTTACTCTCAGGATCGAGATGATGTAGCAATGATTACCCTTAAAAGAAACTCCGCATCATCTTCAACTGCATACAAACCTGCACGCAGCAGTCTTGAAACCTACCGCGTACAAACACCTCTCATATGCAACTTTTTTCAGTTACCAACATATGACACCCAGTGAAATTTTCAGAAAATCGACGATTCTCTCTCACAATGACAACAGCGGCGTTAGATCACCTTCCCTTCCATTCAAATTGATTGTTTTCCCTCGTTACAAATTTAAACCATCTTCGAACTGTGCTATAGGGAAGAACAAACTCTCCATAGGTCTGAAGAGTTGTAGAGACGAGAACAGAATTTCAGAGCAGCGTGTTGTCGTCCGGTGTCACCTCAATTTTGCTCTAGGCGGAACTGAACATGTCTCAACTCGCGCACCTCTTATAGGTGGGAACCTGAAGTTACAACAAGATGACTAGTACCACGTGCACATTACGCATTAAGCTAACAAAATACTTTAAAATTAAATTTTAGCCCGAGAAATTGTGCCTGTAAAAACTACTCTCGTTCTTTTTTGAACTGCCCTGGTAATAATAAATTACTTTGCTCTAGAATTTTACTAATAGCCGTTCATATTGATGAAACTTTCGACGCTAAGGGATCTACTATGTAAATATTTCTGTCATTTCTGGTTCACGCCTGTGAGAGGTGTGCAAGTTGAGACATGTTCATTTCCATCTACAGCAAATGGGGGTGACACGTGACGAACAACATGCTGGTGCCATTTCAACAAACCTTCAGCTGAGGCGTATGGAGAGTGTTTTTCGATATTGCACAGGTCGAAGTTAGTTTAAAGAAGGGACGGTGGCAATCAATTTCAAAGGAAGGCGAACCCGGCGCTGTAGTTTGTGCTCTCAACATCAACACCGTTGCTTTCATTGTGAGAGAGGATCCACTAATACATAAGAAAACTGTCAGAAATTGTGAAGATGTCACTGGGTGTCATCTAAACGTTGGTAGCTGAAAAGTTGCACATGAGAGGTGTTTGTGCAGGGTAGGTTCCGGCACTACTGATTCCCGTACAAACGGACGATCGCGTGCAGGTTTGTATGCAGTTGAAATCAATGCTAACGAAACTAGGCTACATCATTCGATTGTGAAAGCAAACAGCAAAGCACGTGCGGTCTCTCTCTCTCTCTTCCACACACACACACACACAGGTATAATTCCAGTAACGATAGCACTCAAAGAAATCGCCAAATTACACAATTTCACAAGAGGAATCGAGAAAAGACCAATCATAAATGCAGGACAAGCGGTAGACAGTGAAACATCGTACAGGGAATGGCCTCACCCTGCTGATATACCTAAAATAGTGGAGAAACAAAATGACAAAGAGTATGCACTGAAGATATACACCGATGGCAGCAAAAGCGAGGCAGGTGTGGGGGCAGGAATAATAATGTATATTAATAATATGCCAGTTCATCAACTACGGTATAAGCTGCACCAAAAATACTCAAATAATCAAACCGAGCAGTTCGCCATTTTGAGAGCCCTGGAACAGTTGGGAAACATAGACAACGCAACCTTCAACAAACGAACAGCAGCAATCCACACGGATAGTCGAATTACATTAGATTTAATTAACAACTACACAAAACATGGTAACCTCTGTGAAAGAATAAGGAAGAAGTTAAAATCACTCCAACAAGAACACTGGGAAATACATTTTACTTGGGTTAAAGCACACATCGGCAATGAAGGAAATGAAATAGCAGACCGACTCGCTAAAGAAGCAGCGAAAAGCAAACCTGCAGTGGATTATCAAAATGTGAAGTGAGGAATGAATTAAGAGAAGAAAGTCAGCAACTATGGGAAACAGAGTGGCAAATGACAACGAACGGAGCGATTACAAAATCCTATTTCCTAACTGTAGCTAAAAGGCTAAAAACCAACATTCTTCTAAGCCCCAATCTTACAGCGATCCTCTCAGGAAACGGGAAATTTGGAACCTATTTCATCGCTTCAAAATAGCAGAGAACGCATTATGTGTATGTCAGGAGGGTATACAAACGGTGGAACACATTTTGTGGAACTGCAAAATTTTGAAGAAAGAGCGAGAAATATTTCGGAAAGATGTAGCAAAAGTAACTAGGCGATAGTGAACTTGTTCTAAAATATAATAAACAGTTTAAAACTTTTGTAAACAGTAGAAATTTTGACAGTTTTCAAATTAACACAAATTGACTAATAGTATAGGAAATGTGGTGACTGAGAATGATAATGTAAAAGCATTCAAATATAACCAATTTAGATAATCTTCAAATATGATTAGGTTAGAATAAGAATGAAACAATGTTCAAAAATAGTATTAAGGATAACATGTAACAATGAAATGATAGCAATGCATGTAGTATTACTAATTATTATAGTAATGGAGCATGTAGTAAATAAAGAAGATATTTAAAAAAAAAAAAAACCACACACACAAAAATCGCTTTTTTGATATTGAAGAAACGATTTACTAGCATGTACAACTGCAAATGAACAATACTACAGAGATTGGCGCTGCACCTACGGACACCGCTATTGATATTGCTGAATATCTCACTTCCCTCTCCCTGTGGTTCAGATTTAGACCTGTTAAGACATTTTCCTCCTTCCTGAATTGAGGAAACATCTTCGTGGGAGGTATTTACCATCATAAGCAGTGATGAAGGCCGTGAAGGTGATTCTGAATGATCTGTCAAAAATAGTTTGCAGCATGTGTCTGAAGACTGACAGAAACGCTGCGACAGGTGCGTTGCATCCAACGGGCAATACTTTGAGAAAGATAAACAAAATTATGAGGATGAATGTTCATATGTCCTGTAGTATCTGTGCAGTTAAACAGAGACACAGCAGTGTCGTATGACTAGGGCTCGGAATTTTTCCAGGACAACCTACAACTGATAATTTTCTTAAATTGTAGGCAAAGTGTGATCAATATTTCTAACAATCCGGGAAATGTATTGCTTTTCGCCTAATGATAATGTGATTCTGTACAAAAGGTCTGAAAGTTCAAGCTTATGACCATATCTCGCAAACTACTTGGCTTAGAATCGTTAAAAAAAATATGGACATTCTAATCTATTGAGTTTTATTTTCTTGAAGTTAATAGGTACTGTGTTTGGGAGGAGTAATAAAACTAACCTTGTACTAATAATTGTTAGAACTGTTGTGTGGGCTACACTGATTAGCTGTTGCTCACTTGCACCTTTCTTTTCAGAAATATTCGCGATGGTAGTTTTAGGTCATTCACTCTATATGCATAAAAACTACAATGCATGTGTACTTTCTAAAAACATGTTGATAATACATTGCAACTGACAGTAAAGGTTAGATCCAAAATTCGTAAACTTATAAGTAAATAGCATGTTTTGGTCGGATAGTTTATTTCGCTGCGGGCTTTTATTCACGCCACTGCTATCCTGTCCCCCCCCCCCGCTCCTAACGGCGGTGCTCCCCCGGACGATCGCGCTCTACAGCGTCGGTCCAAGATGGCGGCGCATCGTCGCACTATCGTCCTGACCTCCCCCATGCAGAGCTTTCTGAAGAAACGTGTGATTTTTGTGTTTGTTTTATTGGCTTGTTGTTAGAAAGTTTCGTTTCATTGGTGTGGAATCCGTAATTAATGTCGGCGTAAAGTTGACTAATATTTCTCTAGTGTTAATTATCTGCTTATCGGCTCCTGTTGCAAAAACAATTCAAACTGATCTCATTTTCGTGCGTTTGAAGACATGCAAGTTGACTTAGAAACCCCTGTTCCGGTAAGAACTTGTGCAGTGTGTATTGAAATGCAAGTGTTTAAGTTAATATTAGCGAGAAAGTAGTATCTGTGCAAAGTGTGACGTTTATTTTTCATAGAGAATTAACTGCCAAAAAAGTCCTTTTATGAAATGCATAGTCAGTTGAGATTTTGTGTGTGAAATGCCAAAGTTGTCGCATTAAAGAAAATGCAATAATTTCTATAGGCTGAAAAGGTTTCTAATTTCAGCATGAGCCAATGCTTAACGTTTATTTCTCTATCTGACACCTTTAATTGATAAATCAGATTTTGTCGTCAAATGTTGAATATAAATAAGCCATATGGTTCCCTCATTACACATCCCTTTCTCTCGCATTAACATCATTTCTAAACTTTATTTCATATGCTTTACTTTAGCTATTTATTAGGATATTTAGTGTACATTTTTCACTTTTTACAGCTTAACCGTAGACATTTTCTTTGCTGTTGATATTTTAACATGAGTACAAAATAAAGTAGTTCAAATAGTTACATGGAACATACTGCAGCATCAGGGTGTTTCACCCATAAAATGTTTATATGAAACAGAAACCTTACAAATATTTTCTTGTCCATACCTTAAGTTTCAAAAACGCTTTAAATTATTTCACGAGTGGTTTTCGGATTCCACCGCGATTATCTTCTGTAGCAGATGCTGTTGCAATGTTGTATTTAATTCAAATTATTACGAACTTAATTTCCTACATGTTTTGTTTGCGATCACTGCTTTTTCAAATAATTCGGTATTGCCAACATAGTTTTCAAAGAAATAAAATATGTATAAAGAGTTTAACGTTATTTCGAGTATTGAAGTTACCATCATTAACGAGTATTAAAATTTATGACATAGTTTCGTAAAGAAATACGCGCAAAGAATTTGTGCACTAGGTTTAGATAACTGGATCCTAACTAATTTGTGTTTACCGGATATCAAACTCACATGCAATAATAACTACGCACATTCATTGATGATCTCCGTATTACACACTGCCCTTTATGTATATTATGTCATTTTCCGAGAAATTTAGGAAACAATTGAATGATGGCTGACCGGCAATTATTATTATTACTTCCTACGATACATTTACGTGTCACCTCAGACGTATAAGGCATGATATTTTCGAAAATCTCTAATCAAACAACATTTGTAGTGTTTACAAGAGCTTCAGTAAATCGCTATGGGCCGATTTCATCATAAGATGCTACAAATAAACCAATATGTTGTTTAACACCGCATTACATTTTTAACAACGTTTACGATTTTTACGTTCCACCAAGCATTCCTAGCTTAATGTTAGTTAAAACATTAAGGTCTCCCAGAATTGCGAATAGAATGTCAAAATTTTGAGACTTTTGAATGCACTTTGACGTAATTTGACTTGCGTATCATATTGATAAACCTGGCGCTTAAAATTGTTAAAGGAAGCAAAGGTACAACGTTTTCTAAATTTTAAAAGAAGTTACTTGCCGAGTTAGGAAATAAATAATGTAAGTAGTCCCCTCTCTTCTATAATATTTATTAGGAATTGGTTCGTAACCCAGACTTACGACAGAAAAGTGCCTTTTTCATACCCTATCATTGTTCTTATTTAGTTGCATGTCTCGGTGTGTGCTGAATTACACCTGTATTGAGCTGGTTTCAAGATATAGACGTTATAAGACATTTCCACAAGGTAACCTCCATAACCTAACTGGACATCCATTTCGAACTGAACTCTGAAGTGGGAATTGTTCAATATCGTACTTATAGTACAAGGATATACGATTATGTGCTGATCCAGGCCATTTACCAACAGTTCCTAATTTTGAGGTTAGGATCATCGATTACTTGAATAATGATGGGAAAATTTCCCATGTAAATGCGATAAATGTTGGTTCTGTTGCCACTAAGAAATTTGAATTTTGCAATAAGTTGCTCTCAGTACACCAAGAAAATGATACAGTGAAAGAAGTAATTCATAAATTGCTGTATTTCTCTAAATATGGGAATGTTATGCATCCTCTTTTTGGTGAATATGCCTGGGAAACCGTTCTGATAATTCTGAATCTGAAAACTTGCCGATATTGTCCCTGACTATTAAAGAAAAAAATCAATGGCATAAACGCTTAACGCAACCAATAGGAGAGAGAGGGAGGGGGCCATGTTTCTGTTTAGCGTATTCTAACCTCTCGTATTTCATTCACAAACTTACGATGATAGTTTTTCAATTTGTTTACATTTGTAAAAAGTGATTTTTATTTTAAAAAATGCAAAGTCATTGCATATAATAACCCTTCCTCTGTTAAGAATGACATTTAAAAGGTTCAAATATAGAATTTCGACGTCTACAGCCGGCTTTTCGGCCGCCATTTTCAAACTATTAACAATTTCAAGGTTAAAATTTTAATACAAGGGAAAGGTAATGTCAGCCTAACATGAATTTTAATGAGTTAAAGCTAACACTAAAAGTCGAATACGACTTCAACTCGACAGTACTAATGAAAGTCATAGTAAAAGTACGTCGACAAAGATTCATCTAACCTTGAAATATGCTGCACAGTACCTCTTTTCTTCGGGAATATAGAAATGCGAAATAATTTATAATCATATACACATTAAACTTAAGTTATCGATGTTTATTCATCTAAAGATTAGCGTTTCGTACTAAAGTTTGTTTCTGAGCAACAATATCCATATGCATGGATTAGTACCAATGTATATTTAAACGTAGTATAAAAGAAATATGGTGTAACTTCGATGAAAAGGTTAAAAGATGTGCTTGAAATGTTAAAGTATGAATGTATTACCAAGATGCTAGGAATCATTCTTAAATCATTTCTTACACATTCAGTTGCTTTTCCAATAGTAATTAAATATTTCAAGGCTTTGAAAGCATTAACGAGTATGATCGGTATCGCCAACATAGTTTTCGTAGTATTCAAATGTGCGTAAAGAGTTTAACATAATTTCGAATGCTGAAACATTATATCGACACTACCAAGAATTAAAGAGTTTCGTAAAGAAATATGCATACAGCATTTTGCATATTTGGTTTAGATAGCTGTATACCAGTTAATTTGTGTTTACCGGATATCAAACTCTCACGTATTATTATAGAACGGTTACGCATTTGATTCAACAATGAACACATTCAGTGCTGCTGCTTCCCGTAATTAACATGTGATACATGTTACTTTTTATAGAAATATAAAAATTTGATATAAATTATATATTATAATATAAGTTATAAGCATTTTGCTTCTAAACAGTATTGTGGAATCGATATTCATATATCGTGGCTTAGTATACAATATATATAGGTAAAAAAAAAGTTATCGCATCGATGAAAAGTTTAGAAGAGTGCTTGGAAATTTAAAACATTAACGGAATAACAAAATAATAACGACAAGAAAAAAATTACCTTAATATTTCCGCTGTAGTATGAAATATGCGCAGCAACAGATCTCAATCGGCTTTTCGCACATAAATCCTAACTTTTTGTAGTTTTTTTTACTTGAAAGCAATACTATCATAACTAATAACTATGCAACATACTTTTCATTTTTGTGTATGCATGTCAAAAAACGATTATCAAAGAAATGAGTCACGACAGACAGACCGACCTTGCAAGTTTTGTACCTGATAAGAGATAAGACGCGATTATATATCCCAGGGGCACTACATTTCGGTATAAACAAGTGGACGGTCAAACACAGAGTAGAAAACGAAAAGAGAACGACCTTGATCCTTTGTATCACATATCTAGGTATCGTTAGCAAACTGAGCTTGAAAATCAGGGGGTGGGGAGGCCTTACAACTGTGAAAAAACACAGTGACTTTCCACGCATCATTGAGGTCACGAGAACAGTCGACAGAGAAATGTGTTTCAAGACTTGCTCTATCGTTAAGGAAGTTCGCCACATTGGACCACAAACTTGAATATTATTACCATTGGTTAAAAATACCGAATACTTTCTTTTTCCGGCTTCCGCCCTTCCTAATAGTTAAAAAACAACAAGTGTATTAAGAGGATCACTGGATAAATTTTGAGACATGTCAATCTGGAAAAAGGCACGCCATAAATTAGCAGAGACTACTAAATGGTTTTCAGAGGACTAAAAATTAAACCAATCATTCTCGCATATTGCGAGGCTGTTCAATAAAGAATGATCACACATTTTTTACAACATATGTTTACTCATTCGCGTAATTTCGATGCTCTTTCTCAAAATAATCTCCGTTGGATGAATTGTACATGTCCCAGTCTTCAAACACATGCTGGAAACCATTTTTGACAGGTCTTTCAGAATCACCTCCGCAGACTTCGCCCTTGCCTCTGATGATGGTAAATACCTCTCATGAAGAAGGTTCTTCAATTTGTGGAAAAGGAAAAAGTCGCAAGATGCTGAATCTGGACAATGGGAATGGCGAAGGGCAGTAAAATGCAATTCTTTATTGAACAGTTCTATAATATTCCTGAAGTTGCATATATATATCTTTATGAATTTCAGAAAACAGTCTTTATTTAATCACAACTCTTGTTTCCACACGCTTTATTTTTCTAGTGAGTCTTTTTTATCATTTCAACAGTTGCTGTGACGTAATGCAACAATACATTAACTTGAAATTGAGTGTGCAGGATTAAACATTTTGAAAGTTATTGTGACATGAAAATATTACCTCAACTAAAATAGATCAGGGATGGAGAATAAAGATAAACCTTCTTTTTAAATAACAATAAAATGTATAAACATTTCCTTTCTCATCATATAACGGAAATGTGAGGAACTTGAGATCTGCTACTAAATGAAACAAACCTAAGGCATAAAGTTTAGTAACATAATTTTAAAAAATTAAGTATAACTTCTTTGTAATGCAATAACTTCTTGGATTGGCAAATCTTTTTACCCATTGATTTGCCTATGCTTAAGTTTATCCATTACCTCTTTCGTCCGTTAATATTTAAGTACGTGATAGTTGGACTGAAAAGTTTTTCGCTTTATTTCTTTATCCCATTACTTATAAAATATATATACTTTTATTGTACCACAAGAATTTGTGAGATGATTAAACTATTCAGTCAAAATCATCACTCTGAACGGGCTCTTCACAATCTTCGCTATACAACTTTAGTTTGCTAGATATTGCCTTTGAATACCGTGGAATGTTGTCGTTGTTCTTATAATCTTCATACTTTACAGCTATAGAGTCCAGCTGGTTTTGATTTAAGAGGTATTTTATTAATAGACTTCTTAATATTTGAGGTGGACAGTAGTTGCTTGCTTTTTTCATCCTCATCTTTCCGTGTGTATTATAAGAATTTCCACAGCGATGCATGGTGAGTGGTAATTAATTTCTTGAGCTTTGAATGTCAACCTTCAACAGCGTTGTTTGTAAGCTACTGGCCAGAGAGTGCATGTTCACACATGTTCCAGGCATCAGGAAGGTATCATGGCAGCACATGTCGACGGCGTTCTCTTCTATGTAGTCCTCGTACATATATAACCTTGATGTATGTAGCAAGATCATGCACGGCATCCTCGATAATACTGATCACCTGATCGAAGATCTACTCAATGTCTACACAGTTTGTACTGAATGTTTTATGTCTCGTTTTTGGACCTTCAGGTCATACTTTGTCACTGCATGTCTCCAAATGCTCTGTGTATAATGAAACGGACATCTTTGCACTGAAGTTGCAGGAAATACTTGTCTCACACTTTCATAGAGGCAGGATCAAAGTCCGTGAGTACAACTGTGCGATGAACTCTCTATGGATTCTTGCTGTTGCAGTAGCCACAGCAGTAGTTTAGAACACCTGTGTAGGTTTCTTCCTTTCTTCTTGCAGTGTGAGGGCATATGCTGCCCAAATTGTACTCGGACGTCCTCAAACACTCCTGCTTCTTGTCATGTACCGTACAAAGTAAAAATATACGGTTTGCATCTTCTACCCCAGAATCGAATAGTAAAAACTCTGTGCCTTGTATATAATTGCAATGTCTACTAGGGTTCGAGGCAATGGTGAACGGTTTTTGTTTTGATGTTTGTTATTGACCCTAATAACCATTTTTTTAGGCAAAGCCATTAAAACTTCGTCTTCTGCTTCATAGCCTACCAGCTCTGTATATAGCAGCTGGCAGTTCATACGTGCTGCTTCCACACTCCGTTTAATTCCAAGCACAGCATCCTGTGCAGCGATTGCTATTGAATCTCCTTCATGAGTGTGTTTTATTTTTGCAGGATCTGACAATAGAGGGTAGATTTCATTTTTCAATATAGTTACCCTTTATTGCAATACACTTCTCACATCTTAGAATTAACATTTCAACCCCCCCCCCCCCGCCAACTAATAGTCAGTAATCTTGTCTGCAAAATGGGCATAAACAGCATCCATCACTTCTTCGCCACACTTAAATTTCCGTCCTCGAAGGTCCTTCTTGAGTTTTGAGAAGAGGAAATAGTCCCTGGGAGCTAGATCTGGGCTGTAGGGTGGATGGTCGAGCTCCTTGAAGTCACATTTCTTCACAGCTTCCTTTGCAACAAGAGCTGTGAAGAAGGCGCACATCACCACTCAGCTTTCCTCGCCTTTTCTCTTTGATGGAAGCACGTAGTCTGTGCAGTAGGCCAGCATAGTACTCCCCATTTACTGTGGTGTTCCTCTCCTTGAAGTAAATGAGGATTTTCCCTTCACAGTCTCAAAAGATTGCGGCCATACTCTTCTTGATTGGCTGAGTGACCTTGGTCTTTAGAGGCGGTGCTTCGCCAGATTTACGCCTGCCATTCCATTGATTCTCTTTTGGACAAGGGATCACAGTAAAGAACCATAGTTTCATCTCCTGTAACAATAGTTTGCACAACTTCTCTCTCTCTCGTTGCCATGGCAGAGCTCCAAAAATGCCTGACAACAGATGACTCGTTGCTGCTTTTGGACTGAGGAAAGAAGTCTAGGCACCCATCTTGCACTAACCTTATTCATGTTTAAATGTTCATGAATAATTCTAACAACTGTTGTTTTAGGAAGGCCCAACCTTGCTGCTATTTCTGTAACTTTGAGCCGCCGCTCGGTCTTCCATAATTTCTCCTTCCACAAGAGTGGGCGATGTTTTCAGGAGTGAGTACCTCCAAGAGCCGACCTGCGCACTCTTCGTCTTCAATGCTTTCTCGACCCATTCGAAAAAATTTGGCCCATTCTTTTATGGTAGAATATGAGGGGCATATACACCGTCCAATCGCTGTTTAATTTCATTTGGAGTAAGTTCTTCTTTTTGATGAACTTAATAACAGCTCGATGCTCCATTTTGAACATTTCACAATCTTCTACACATGGCCTTCTTTATGCAACTATATCTGAACAACTTAACATAGCTGAGCGGAAGTTGCAGTTGCAATTATTTACTTAGCAGATAAGGTATGACACCAGATAAGCGTTTGTGAAGGAGATAATCCTTATCTGCGAGTCCGGAAACTTATGGACCTACCGTCGTATGGCGACTGCTCTTGTTGCATTGAAATTTGTTATATACCCTCTATTATTTATTTCGTGTTTAACACAATGCCAATACTTAACATCGTAATAGTATTGATAACTATTATATTCTGGCATGTACTTACCCTTATTAGTTTGATTAATCCTGGCATCCATAACTGAGAATTTACAAACTCTGATTACATGGTTGATATGAATCCACAAGTGTTACAGAATGTTTCATGAGCAAAAAATTCAATGGGTGTAAATACTCGTTGCGAAAAATAATATGGGCAAAGAACTCATGTGCCTTAAACCGTAGGGGAAATGGTCATGGGGGAAAATCCTATGAATGAAATTTTAAGGGCGAAAAGATTTGCAAAGATTCTTGGACACATAACTAAAGACAGTAAAATATCACAATGCTCAGAAATGTTGTATGAGCTCAGAAGATGAAAACAGACCTCTTCATCTTCAACTTACAGCTGCGTTTTAAATCTCTGATAGATTTCGGTAAGCAAATGCAGATTTTGAAATTTGACGAGCTTGGTGTCATACAAGTTTGGTTTCTTTGCTGATCTCTTTCTTCTTCTAGCGTTTATAAAACCTGCTGTGACGTAAAAACTAAGGAAGTTCCGACATTTGCCACTCCTGAAAAATATTCTTTCTTCTTTACTATAGATGATATAAAACGTTTTTCTATAAGGCTCACAGTAAGAAATGTCAACATACAACAATATTACATGAGGCAGATTTATCACTTGCTGTTTTGTCCTTAATGGTAGAATAATTCAAGCAAGCGCCCAGATTTAGTAAGTTAGCAGTGAAATCAGCCATGGCTCCGTTTTTTTTATTTGTTTATTTACGGACGCTCTTTAATATCTCAGGTCATCAGCGTCCCATTCAATTCAGGGCATGAAACGGCCGACAAATTTTGCTCAGAGGACTTTTCTTTCAGGCTTGAGGTTCTTTTTCGTTCAGGCTTGAGGTTCTTTTTCGTTCCGTAAATGTATGACACGGGACCCACGGCTTTATTTCCCTTCCGAAGGAAGCCATACTTTGGATGTTTACACCCGAAAAAACCCATCGATCCTGGCCGGGTTTGAACCCGCGATCATGGGTTAAGAAGGCAAGTATGGCTACCACTACAACACCAAAACCGACACCATGGCTCCGTCTCAGTCAAGAGAAATTTTCTTGTATTTATTTATTTATTTTTTAACCCTTAGTGGTCCTATCTGGAAGAAAAAATCAGAGAATTAATACTCATGAGGTTGAAAGCAGAAAGAAGACTAAATTGTGTAACGTGGCATTAAAAATACAATCCTAATAATATTTAAAGTTTTTCTTTTAAATTCAAACAAAGAGCACTCATTTTTAACAATGAAAGATGAATTTTATTTTATGACTGTTTAATCTGAGTTTATAGACATGTAATTAACAGAGTACATATGGCATGTTTAAATGCAAGTATTAAAACTGAATGAAAAAATAAGAATAATGTGGGTTGCTTTACAAATAGGGAAGTAAGCTTTTAAAGAAGCACGTGTTAGTGACCTGAATTATGACCCAAGGGTTTTCCCCGCCAGACTGAATGGAGACAGGTGATGTATGTGTAGATATGACGACATTGCATGTAGAGCGGGGAATACTTTACTAGAGAGAAGGGTAACAACGAATGTGTTTAAATGTCCCGAGTAAACGCGTTCTAAATATTCTGCATGTTAAGAAAGAAGGAGAGAACAGGATTAACGGTTGATTTCGTTGAATTTTAGTCCCACCTTCAGTGTCTCCAAAAACGCACCCTTGGATCAGGAGGTTCTAGTTCACCTATTGCAATTGTTACATTGTAATTCGGATGTTTAGTCATTATACTATTTAAACTAGCTAACATTTGAAGCAAGACGCTAGGTTACAAATTGATATGGGGTATTACATGTATGAATAGAATGTAGCATTAGTCCAGTGACAACTGGTGACATTCGACATGAGACAATCGATGTTTACAGAAGCGAAACAGCAGTTACAAGATGGTGATGCTTCTAAGTGAGTTTACAACCCGGCCAAAGGAGATTGCCACGAAAGGCGAATGCGAGCAGATAAAAAGGATAACTGTTATTTGTTATGCACGGCATGGCCTATCTCATAATGCATTAAAGTTTAAGTTTTCACGATGGGTGCCCCACATGTTGACCCCACAATCAATGCAAGGAATGGGTCTGGCATTACAGCATCCCAATCGCTACTACGATAAAGGAGTATTTGCATTTTAGCGTTAGTCATTTTGAATAGGTGACGTAATTGCTAGTAAGCGCACATCGGCTTCGAGAGTACGGTGCAGTGCAACCTAGCGAATGATCAAAAAACTAACACGACCCATTTTGTAAACATACTGATTTGTTGTTTATTTTACGTTTGCGATTGGCCAAGGAACAATTTGTCGTTGTGTAGAATCGAGTGCTGCCATTGCCGAGCGGTTGAGCAAGTGATGAGGGACGGAAGGTTCTTATCTGCTTAACCTGAGCCGTAACTGATGATAGCTTTATTTTCTTTATACCCATTTTGAAGTGGTATTTGAAAACCCGAGAATGTTGAAGTTCAAAGGCAATGGAGACGCATGTACAGAACAGAACCGCCAACTCTAGTGACAATTGCACGCATTTGAGACCCATGGTACCGTATGTAACAGGATGGTGCCCCACCATATTACCACGTGCGTACCTTGATGACAATCTTCCCGAACACTAGATAGGACGAAGAGATCCGATTGAGTTTCCACCGCGTTCTCCGGATCTAACTCCGTTGAACTTCTTATGGGGAACTCTTAAGAATGTTGTGTACCGTAGAAAACCAGCTACACTGACTGACAGCACTTCGGGAAGAAATTGAAACGGCATGTGCTGCAATCGCTGAGGACACTTTCGCAAACGTTGCTCAATCAGTAGTTCAACGTACTCAGAAGTGTATCGACGTCGATGGTGGGCATTTTGAGCAACTGTTGTAACTGTAAAAGTCTAAGAGATTAGTGCTCATCATTTTCTGTTTGTGTGAATTCAGTTTTGTTATGTTAACACAGTTTTTTCTTTCCTTGAAGTGTGTATACATTTTTTTGGCATCCTTTGTATTAATAGAAACTTGCTTTGCAGTAGCGAAGTAATTCATTTCAAATTACTTGCGGTAAAATCCGAGTAGCTTGGTCACCCAATATACAGTCTGGGCCAGGTAAAAATAAGAATTATCCGTTTTTTTTTTTTTTTTTTGCGTATATTTGTATGCGGAAACACAATTGTTATATTTTATGATTTTTGGAAATTATTGGTAATCAAATTAAAGTGCAAGGAACTGCATGTTTAAGAATGTTGTTGATTGTACGCATTAGTTAGGTTTTAGATAGACGAACGGCTCTGTAACAACGAAATGTGTTTGGATTAAGTTCGTTTAAACTATACAAAAAGACGTTTTTTTAACTTGAAACTGCTTTGTTCTTCGCAATGTAGGTCATGACCCAGTATTTCTATGTAATTAGTTACTTACCAAAAGCTAATAAGAAGAAGAAAGAAAAAACGCAAAATGAAAATATCATCCCCAAATTTGCGGAAACGTTTATCTCTACATGTTCTTTCACATATTTTGCCAAACATCTGGGCTGATTGTATGTATCTTTACATTCAGCAAATCACTTTTAGAATTTGTGTACGTTTTTTTAATTGTAGTTGAAAATTATTGAGGCGTGTGCTTTTGAACTGCATGATGGTATACAATATTATCTCCATATTGATAGCAGGACTCCTGTGCAATGAAAACGGAAACGAAAACGTTTTTCTATCTCTGTCTGTGGAAACAAGGTGGGCAACTTGTAAGCACTTCAAAACTGTGAAGTCATGATGGAGAACTTTTCATCTGAACTTGCAGTGTCTGTCAGTGATTCCTTGTCAGCATCCAACAGTTCCAAAGTGCTAAAGTTCAGTTTCATACATTGCTAGTATTTCATTTGGCTTCCCGAGACTTCAGGCAGGCCTCTCCAATAATGGGAGATGCAGTTCAGAAGGTCTCAGTGTTGTACCAGGTGAAGGTTCCACAATATTGCAATCTGTGCTGAATAAGAACTCTATACATGTGTAGAACCCCCTGAGAATATTATTACTAATACCATCCCTCTGTATAAACACGCACCGGTGACATTTTGCTGTTTTTCTGCATTTAAAACATGTTTTCAGACAAAAGACTGTGCATAACAGCAGAATATTTGGTTAAGTATTGTTATAATTATAATTATTTGTGCATTCCCTTCCAATCTAATTTAAAATTAAACGGGGAACACATGTCTGTCATCACTTTTGTATTCATTCCGATGTTCTAAAATTAATTATAAGTTAATATTTGTAGCAGAAGCGAACTGATTAATATAATATTAATTTGACAAGCTGGACTTTAGTTTTTTCCCCTCCCTTTCCCTTCCACATGCAGTATGCTAAATTTACGTTAGTTTTAAAAATCCAGGTCCCAATTTGTTTTAAAGAAATTTGTAAAAACTTTCTGGCATTATATAGAGGGTTTATATCAAAACATTGTGCTATCTAATGCGCTAAATTAGAACTTTTTATTGTGAAATTTTCAGGGATATCTTAAAACGTTCAGCATGTCCCTCATAAAAGTACGAACAGAAAGAAAAATATCTGTCATAGGGAGCTGCGTAAACTAAGCGATTTCCTCAGCAAGTCGAAGTTAAGATTATTACAGAGAGCTAGAGCAGAGAAATTGGTGCCGCTAAAACGCTTTTTAAATTTCGGTTTTCAGGTATACCCATACACGTACGACCACATATGGCCGAGGTCGTTAAAATACGGTCTCGTGAGAGAGAGGTCTGAGGTTCGAATCCCGCCAAAACTGTCCTCCCTAACTGAGGTTTTTTCCGGATTTCCTCAGTCCTCATAAATGGCAAATGCCGGGTAGGTACCTTAAATTTAGGCCTGGAATATTTCCTTCAATGAAAAAAAAATCCTTTCCCGATATATCATTTTATCTCATATATCATCAGTGTGTACCGCCTGTGGTGCCTCAGTAGCAAAATGGGCTTTAAACGCCATTCAGAAAAAAAAAACACCACTCGTATTGACCCGATTTTCCTGGTTATCTGAAACTAGTTTTATAGTTTATTTAAATTGTATATACCGAATTTCGTTGCGAAAAAAACAAATATCGGTGCCGCTAGAGCGATTTTTTAATATTATGTTTCATTTATACCCTAATATATTATATACTCTATACTATATACTCTAATAGTATAATTTCGCTGATTTTCAAAAAGTATTTCTCTAATTTTATTTCAGTGTGTTTCGTTGAGAAAAAACAAAAATAGCGGCAGCTAGAGCGAGTTTTAAATTTTCGCTTAAGGTTAACCCCCCCCCCCCCATGTTCAAATGTTGCTGGTTAATGAATTCGATGAATCTTTTGTTAATTGATCTTTATATGCCGAGTTTCGTTGAGAAAAAATATAAATTGTGGCCGCTAGCGCGTTAAGACACACATGCATACACAACTTCGGAATTCGCTGTCTTTACTGGATGGGTGGTAACCATATCATGGGCTGGCCGTAGATCTCGAGGACCTTTGAGAGTCTACAAAAACTCTATTACTATGTACAGGAACCGTTTTTGTATTTTGAGGTTATATAAATGACTTTTATATAACGTCTTCTGTTGCAGAGTGAAGCAAAGACTTCTGTAAAACGGGGTACGCCATACACAAGAGGCCAAGCGACATTGTTTGGCTTCAAAAGGCGACCTACATCAGGCATCCCTACTCCAGTATGTAGCACCACATCCCAGGTCCAAGACAACGTCACAGCCTCACAGGAGTCGTTGAACAACAGCCCTGTCACCTCGGGGCGTTCAACCCCAAGGCCTACCCGGCAGCGGAAAGATGCCGATGTTAGAACTAATCGCTTTGGCTTCCGAGGTCAGGTCGTCGCAGGCATAACCAACAAAGTGGCGGACTCCAACAGTAACATGAGCCCCAACATAATGTCAGTACACCAGCACGTGCAAGAGAATCACTCTGCAGACAAGCCCAGGTCCAAAGGTGGCGGTAAGATGGCCACTGCACACTCAACTCCCAAAGGATCGCTTACTTCTCTGTCGGGCAGTGGCGACGGGAGCAGACCCAAACCACGCTCATTCATTCCTCAGCCAGAAATTCAACACGAGCCTGGCAAAGCTTCGCGCTTTACTCTGCAGACGTCGCTACTCCCCAGGCCGCAGTACCCCATACGTCTGTCATCCGTAGAGGCTGACACCGGCAACACTAAAGTGGCAAAGACTGCCGCAAACAACAGCACGAGAAAAGTAACTCATCAGACCCCACCTGTGGAGGAGTCGTCGTCGAAAGAAGGTTCACTAAACGGTGACTCCGGCATTAGCAGCCACCAAAGCACAGCAGCCTGCTACGGAGAGACAGACACCCTTCAGAGTATCGAACAGCTGGACAGCAGTCCCACGTTCGGAGTTCGAAGGAACCGAAACATGCACAAACCACGCACTTTGGAAATGGTTGTGAACGGCAAGTATTTTGATTTGCGAGACCTCAAAGACGAGGATTCTTCTGCTGCTGATGATCCTAACGTCATTACAGAGATCTCATTAATCTCACTACCCGTCACTAAGTCGAGCGTAAGCGCAGGACCTTCAAGATCAAGCGTAAACAAAGGACAGGCTACCCACAGGTCACTGCAATATCGTTCGCAGTTCACAAGAGACAATAAGAGAGAGACTTCCTGCTTCTCAAATGACATTCGGGATGACGAAGGTCTTGGTGGAGAAGAAGAGGAGGAAAAAGTTTTCCGAGATCGCACGCACAGTGAAAAGACTGAAAGTATTAAAGATATGATCACACCAGGCAGTATTGAAGAGGATTGGGGTCCTGGAGAGGCCATGGCTGAGGAATACAGTAGCTCCAGCGAGGATGTGACAGGGGTACTGCGCAGGAGTTCCTCACCGGATAGCTTAAACACTAATATATTTGTCACAGAAGCCATTCTTCCTATAATTAACATCCCTCAGAACCCCCGTCCAGTGGAACTGACGATAGAGGACCCTCTCTTTGCTGCAATAGCTGCAGCAGCTTCGCCAACAATGATTGAGGACGAGACATCTCCTGTGGACAGCTTATTGAGCAGCAGCACAAAGTAAGTTATTATTGAGGTACATACGATAAACTTTACAAGGGTCACACTGAAAGTTTCTCAAAATATTCTCCCTTAAATCTTATGCACTTGTTCGTTCCATTCAAAGACCTTACCCAATTTCCTAGCCATCAGCTTGTTGAAGGCCTCAGAGATATCTTCAGTACAGTTTAAGGACAATCCATGCAATTTCTTCTTAATACTTGCAAATAAGAAGTTGGATGGTGGTTCAGTCATTAATTTCATATCTGAATTGACCAAAAAGTTCATTTTCTGTTCTGCAGCATGATAAAAAAATTATTTACATTATTGCTACACTAATAATGTTAACATACAGCATATCAAAGCTAGTACATTCTAACCCTGACTAGTCCTTTTGCTGGTGAAATACTCAAGTGCTGTTCCAGTTTCAGATAAGAAGTAATCATTCATAAGTAGCGATGGAAATGACTAATGTTGTCCAATTGTTCATCAATTGTTTGTCTCTTTTGCTATTATTTCTATTATTATACACCTAGGATAATAAAATGCATACATTATAAAATTAAATTGCTGGTTTACCTACCTTAGTTTTCATTCTCAACGTCACTTCCTCCCATACATATTATGAACTGGCTATTTTCATTCTCAAGATCCTGAACTGCTAAACGTATGCTTATCTCGGAAGTCAGCTGCAGTAGCACCAAGCCAGAGGCAGGGGGATACTCAAAGCTAACGAGAACAGGGCTGGACCAATATATGTATTTACATTATTTAAATAGCACTCAGGTCATTATTGCCTGGTTCTAATCAAGTTCTCTTCCAAGCAAATATTTTAAATAACTCTGATATTAAAATGTTCATTAACATACTAATTTTCCAATTCAACTAACTATATTTAACAGTGTTTGCTAACCTCATCAGTAGCTTCCTACTGATATATCCAGAGGACTTTGATACAGCCTTCTAGTAAACAAAGAAACACCATAATAACATAAACTACAACATTTTTTTATAATTTAATAATCGCCCAAAATTACCCATAAGACTTTTCTCATTAGAGCCTCTGCCCTTAACTAGCTTACATCCGTACATACCAAGGGTGCCAAAAATGCATACACACTTTCACAGTACATGTCTATTTAATATATTTCAAAGTTGAACCGAAAAACAACAGTAATGTGTAGTATGATGTTCTGTAAACAGATGTGACTCACATACATTATGATAGCATTGCTACGTGACAAGTAAATCAACAATGAACAAATGATTATCGTATGATGCTCTGTAAACAAATGCGACTCGCTTTATGTAATGCTAGCATTGATACAACAAAATGGAACCAAGGTTATCGTTTTAACAGCGGAAAGCAATTTTGAAGTGGTATTGCAAAATCAAGAATGTTGTTGAAGTTCAAAGGTAATGGCGACGTGTGTACAGAACAGAACTATCAACACAATTGCTTACCTTCGAGATAAATTTGAGACTTGTGGTACCGTGTGCGATGTTTATAAGGGCAGATCTGGAAGACCTCTCATAGGAACAAGCCCCATATGCTTGGCTATGGTTTTGGAATATTTTGAGCACTCCCCGCAGAAATCTACAGAGCAATGTGCACGTGAGACTGGGATTAGCAGAATCAATGTACGTTGTATTATTAAAACAGCAAAGTTGAAAGTTTTCATCCCAAGACTTTGGCATGCATTAAATCAAGATGACTCTGATCAGAGAATGCAGTACTGTGAGTAGTTTCAGAACATGGTACAAGAGGATGAGGCTTTCATGATCAAAGTTGTTTGGTCCGATTAGGTACAATTTAAGTTGAACGAAACTGTTAACTAACATAACTGTGTCTACTGGTGTATAAACAATCCACATGTTATTTTGTAAAGGTCTGTTAATTTACCTGAAATTAATGTTTGGTGTGAGTTGTCATCTAGGGGTCTAATTGGAACATTCTTTTTTGAAGGAGCAGTAACTCGCTCAGTGTACCAACATGATAGGCATATCCGTCTTACCCACTCATTGATACACTCTATGGAAATGCGGAATTTTACTTCTAACAGGATGGAGATATACATACATACCTTGATGACAATCTTCCAAGGTATTGGATAGGACGAAGAGGTCTAATTGAGTTTCTACTGCGTTCTCCGGATCTAACTCCGTTGGACTTCTACCTATGGGGAATTCTTAAGGATGTTGTATACCATAGAAAACCAGCTACACTGACAGCATTTCAGGAAGTAATTGAAATGGCATGTGCTGCAATCGCTGAGGATACTTTGAGCAATTGTAACTGTAAAAGTCTAAGATGATTAGTGCTATTGTGTTCTGTTTGTGTGAATTCAGTTTTGTTGTGTTAACACAGTTTTTTTTGCTTGAAGTGTGTATATATATTTTTTGGCACCTTCTGTATTTAAAATTTTAATCTTCTACACATATAATCACAAAACCACTACCAGCCAATTACAAAAGGCAAACACAATCAAACTCATAGATCCTCTCTCCTGACTGAACATAACCATTTGTTCTTAACTCTATACTGATATTCCCTAAGATTCCTAATTTGTCTTTGGTCACCAAACGTTTTGTTTTCTACAATTTACTTATTTAATTTCATTCAGTTACCATGTATTGCATGTTGTCTCCATTCCTTTGTCCCTGACCATTCAAACAAAATATGTTCTACTTTTTCCAAATTTCCACATAATGGCATACTCCATGCTCACAATTACTTCTAAAACCTCTTAAGCTCCAGATTCCTAATCTAAACCATGCCATCCCCTCTCTCTTCTGCTTATTACACTTACTAAGGTATCTCTTTTGACATCCCCTTTTATCTAGTAATAGATAGAACTAGTGACTTCTTTCCCCACAATATAGAATGTAATATCTGTCTACCTATATACTCAAACCTCATTCTAATCTGTTTTTTTATAAAAACCTCCCTCCAAATCATTTTTTCTTAACCATACACCACAAATTCTATTCCTTGTTAACACTTCCCCAACTTTGTTTACCCAATAGAAATCCTTTACCTCAGACTCCTGAAATTTTAAACTTAAATTTAACAAAGAAACCTCCCACATCTGTTGTATCCTAAACCAGTACTTTAAAACTCTTTCCATTATATCCTCTCACACCAATCCTCACCATTTGCAGCATTTTGTGGAATTCTCAACACAATCTTATAAAACATACTATCTTATCCATCATCTATCCCTCATATTTCAATGCCATATGTCCACCTTGACTCCACCGGTGCCCAATAATTTTTTTTCTGTTTCTCCTATTTACTTGAGGAGCTCAGAACCATTCCCAATTATGAAAATTCCTTCACAATATGTATCTCCTCCCCAACATGTTTCATATCTCCTCAGCTTATTTTCCTTTTTAAATACTACTGTTTTGGTCTTCTCCTTATTCACTTTAAGATCCAATTCTTTACAATGTATCATAATTTCTAATAATGCATATCTTAATCCTGCTCTTGAAATAGGTGCTGCCATTAAATCATTAACATAAAGTAAACTCAGGATTTTCAATCAATATATATATATAAAAACTAGAGAAGCAGAAATAGATAAAAAAAAACTTAAATAGTAACACTTATCTTCTGCCTTTAAAGAAGAACACGAGTTGTTTAACATATAGCGAAATTGTGTGGCTAATTAAGTGCTTTATCTATTTCTGCTTAAGTTCTTATACTCTAGCAATATTGTTCAAAGATTTGCTTTATTTTTCATTTTTATGATACACACATGCACGCATGCATGACCATACAAGGGCTGCTCAATAAAGAATGATCATAACTATTTTTACAACATAACTTTACTCATCCTCATAATTCTGATGATCTTTCTCAAAGTAGTCCCTAATGGATGTAGGGCACCTGTACCAACATTTCTACCAGTCTTCAAACTGTTCTGGAATTAATTTTTTGATATGTCCTTCTGAATCACCACTTCACCACTTCTTTTGATGATGGAAAGTGCCTCCTACAAATTGTATCTTCATTTTGAGGAAAAGGAAGAAGTTACATGGTACTAAATCTGAACTATAGGGAGGATGTTCACATTGATTTGAGATATTCAGCAACAGCATTTTACAATGTGCAGCCATACACATCATGGTATAGCATGGAAATGTAGCTTTAGCTTGAGATATGGCCTTACAGAGTTTTCAGAACATTTCTGTAGTTACACTTGAGTGTGCAGGTAATGAAATTTATTGAAATGCTAAGAAAAATACAAACTACAAAGGGGTTTCCACCTATCTGGTCCAGGCCATTTCAGGTGTAACCTTCACAATTACAAAAAATTTTAATATGATAATATTTTATACTAACCCTTTATCTAAATTCTAAATAATTAAACAAAGTATAAAATTTCCACCTTGATTGTATCAGACCAAAGTCCCCAGATCATCAGAGTAGTGTACTGGAATTCCAGGGAACTAGGCTTCGAACCCAACCCATGGGGCTAAAATAAAATATTTCAATTACTCTATCTATGCCATTATTTTATCAGCTAGCTACAGTCTTTACAAACTGCTAATTCCTTTTTTCCCAAATATTAACTATAAAGCTATATACCTTAAAATAATAAATATACATTTGATTTGTTTTATTTATTTATCGACGCTCTTTAACATCTCAGGTCATCAGCGTCCCATTCAATTCAGATGTGAAATGACCATTAAATTTTGCTCAGAGACCTCTTCTTTCAAGCTTGAGGTTCTTTATCATTCTTTATCATGCCCTAAATGTACAAATTGGGACCCACAGCTTTACTTCCCTTCCGAAGGAAGCCATACTTAGGATTTTTAAGCCAGAAAAAAATCTTTGAATATCAAAAAAATGCAATTATCGTAACTTTTTAAACAAAAGCAACTGCTTATTGCATTTTTTGGTGTTGGGATGATGGAAATTTCCACTCATAGCTTTTAAATGGTTTACCAGCATGTCATGACTAAGAAAGAGAGGGAGGGATTAGTATGGCTTAGATTAGGAACATGAAGAGTAAAGGGAAATAGAATGCATCTCAATTAAGGAATTTAGGAGAATATTTGTATAGAGTTAAAAATAAATTATATTTGGTTGTAGTGATTTTCATTACTCCTACACATTAAACCATGTTTGAACCCGCGATCTTAAGTTTAGAAAGCAAGTATGGTTACCACTATACCATCAGGACATACACTCTATTCTAGATTTCTTCTAATGAGGTGATAATAGAATTTAAACAACCTCCAGCACATCAGCCTAAAAGTATTATTGTGTTAGATATACAAGTCTCTCTCACCTCAATTTTTCCTTGTGCTACCAAACACTGTTTGATGATATTCTCCTTTTCTAGTCTCCCTTTCTATACTAATATTTCAATATGCTTTCTATTAACTTTCTTTTATAGCCCAATCTTTCTAGGTCCATTAGAGCAATCTTGTTGGTGAAGATCTAGGTAAGCCTGGGACATTTCTACAAAATAGTCTATTTATCATGTTTATCACTTTCCATCTGGCCCTCAAATTTCTGTTCCATACTTATTCTGCTCTCTATTATTGAACCATATGCTTTCTCTAACCATTTAACTTACTATTTGGTTTATGGTTACTAATGAAGACATGTCTTTTCTAGTTCAGCAAACAGGAAATGTATAATTCTCATAAATATCATGAAAATTAAATGACAACCCTTGGATTTATTACTACTATCATTGTATATCTGTCAATATTTTTACTTTAATTGCCATTGCTTATAGAATTGTTGTTGATGTATACATCATCTATTTTAGATCTAAGCTTATTGTGGTGAGGATCATTTGAATATTTTTTTTTTCATTTCCAGCAGTTCGTCAACGAGTGCTACTTCAGAAGATATGGAGAAAGCTTTAGAGGTAAAAAAACAAAATGAAGAGGAAGTGGAAATTCAAGAAAAAGAGGAGGAAGTACAGGAAAAGGAAGATTCTGCACAGAAATATTCCTCTAGCACTTTGCTCAGCCCTGCCAGTCCAGGCACACCAACAAATGCATCCACCTCTCTGTCATTGTCAGTATCTGAAGGGAGAGATTTCCTCATTGATGATGAGATTGCTGACCAACCAGCTCTCATGTTTGGCGATGTTGATGCTGGTGCAACTACAACAACAGCGCCAAGTGAAATGGCAACATCTTCTGGTGGCTGTACAAGCCAGCTCCTTTCAATGACAGAAAACACACCTTCTGCAACCTTAGTGGAACCTGTCTCAAAACAAAGTGAGTAAACAGAAGCAGTGTTAGCTCTTAAGTTAGGTCCGTTTCACTGTTAATAGGCAGTACAATCCTATCTTGTAGTATAAGATTTCTGCTCTGAGTTTGTTTCTTAACTTGAAATGCTAATTATAACTTGTACGGTGAAGCAAATCATATAATTCAGATTATTTTATGTTCAAGTTCACTACACACTCTTATTGGCTGCACTTATTTATATTTAGATCATGTTTTGCAGACCATTGTCCGCGTTCTCAGCTAATTATCAAATGCTGGACAATTCCTGGTGTTCTTTTGGGGATATGTCTTCTGCTCTAGTGGAAGTGTGATGAACTTAAAGTTTATAGTCTCTTCTGAGTCAAACTATTTGAACTATTTAGAACACTCTTTATGGCTTCACTTACTGGAGATTTACTCAGGACATATCTTGCAGACCCTCATCCACATCCTCGGCTGTTAAATGACTGTTTGATCACTCATAGAAGTTGAGTTAGCAGGTATCTGGGTTGACTCTGGTTGTCTTATAATAAACTTGAATAAAGAGCGGTCTGCTTCTGGGATGTCAAATGTTTTGCTCATGTTTTTTTATGTAAATCCTTTCCCATATGTTTAATTCTTTTGTCATTTTTAATAACTTGATGCCTTTTTTCTACTTCATGGTTTTCACTCCAAAAATATGCTGCTATCGCTAATTTTTACATTTGTTTGTAATGGATATTTCTCCAATTTTCCTTCAATGTTTTCATCCCCTTGAGTGTTAAAATCATTAATCTGTCTCTGTATTTATAAATGTAATTTTTTTTCCCCTTATTGCTAGCTGTGTATGTCCCTGTGCTGACTTAAATAATTTTTTTTCACTATATCATAGTTCTCTGTCTAGAAATGAGATGCCACTTCTGATTTCTCCATGTGTTATAAACTTCAAATTGTTAATCTTCAACTGCAGATTTTAACTGTCCAGCATCCAGATATTTTGCTAGAAATGTCCAGACTTTTGCCAATTCTATGTTAACCATTATTTGAAGACATGGGGAAAATAATGATGAAGGTTCAATTTTTATGATTTTTAGACAATGGCACCATTTGATACAGCATCTCATAAAGTTTCTGAGAGTATTATTCATTGGTTTGATAACATTCACGAATCCAGTTATGTTCATACTTAAAAATATCTGGGAAAATGAATGATAGTCCTACTATTTGTTCAAAGAAGTATTATTGTCCATTTTACTTTTTATCTTGAAAAAAATAAGATTTAATGTTTAGGATCCACTTTTCTGTATATAAAGCACAGATAATTTAAAAGTAGGCATAGGTTTCCAGACATTTTGACTTAATAAAGTGGCAACCCTAGGTCAGGTTAGTAATTCCATTCCATAGGAATAAAAAAAAATAGTATTCATAGCCTGCTATAATTTTCATGCTCATCACTTTCTTTTCTTTTATTTACCCTCATCCATATGCTGAACTTTTACACACCAATGTTCAGTTGCCTATCAGGGTGCTATTTACTCTGGCTGACTATGGGTGCTGATGGTCTAGTGGTAACCATACTTGGCTCATAGACCCAAGATCACAGATTCAATTCCAGCCAGGTCAATGGGTTTTTTGGGTGTAAAATCATAAATATGGCTTCCTTTCAAAGGGAAATAAAGCTGTGGGTCTCATGCCATAGATTTACAACATATAAAAGAATCTCATACCTGAAAGAAGAGGCCTCTGAGCTGTTATTGGCTGTTTTGCGCTCTGGATTGAATAGGATACTGATGATCTGAGATGTTAAAGAGCATCCATAAATAAACCAATTACTACTACTGCCACCACTGTCGCCACCACTGCCACCAAATATATGTGATTCACTTCATTGTGACTGTTCAATTTTATTTTACGTTTAGGATTTATCCATGTGTTTGTTTTTATATATATAGTATATTTTTAATAGTGTTTAATGCCCACTTTAACTACTAAGGCATCACAGGCGGTGGGCACTGATGATGCATGAGATGAAATGATAAATTGGGAAAGGATTTTTTTAAAGGAGGAAAATATTTCAGGCCTAAGTTTATGGTACCTTTCCCGCATTTGCCATTTATGAAGAATGAGGAAAACCTGGAAAAAAAACCTCAATCAGGGAGAACAGCCTGAATTGAACCCCAGACCTCCCACTCATTAGTTCGCACCTTATGACCTCGACCACCCAAAGAGGTTTATTTATAATAATTTTATTTTTTTGAAATCTGCTTTTAACACAATCCTTCAGAGATTAATTGTACATCTCTTATTTACTTTGTCACGTTCTGTTGTATTTGACTGTGTCAGACACTTGCAATCAAGTCTATTGGCAGTAAAATACATTACATGAAATTTCACAGCTTTATAATATATACTCATGCTTTCAGCTGTAAAACGCCCAACTGCAGCAGTATCAACAGATGGCAGCCCTGCACGAACAAGACACTTAAGTAGGACAGGCTCTGTTGATACATTATCACCTTGTGAGAGTATTGCATCAGATGACCTCATGCTAGACTATGAACGCAGTGAAGAAAGTGCTTTCGACTGCTCTGCAGAAGGGTATGTACAGTGTTGCTATTTGATAAGTAACTTAAACACAAACAGATAAAATTCATTGGAATACTGCAGCTATTATCATAAATGGAAGGCTTCTCATATCCTATTAGAATGTAGTAAATAATATTCACTTTAACTCCACTTACTTATACGACATTAGGACATGTTTCTGGGGCAATCGCTCCCATCATCAACTGTTAACAGACTACTTAATTTGGTGACTGAATTCCAAGGTGTTTCTGTGGCAGTGTCTGATGGTCTGAATAGGAACTTGCTAAGTTTATCCTAAAATTCATTAATCCATCAAAATTCATTAAGTTTTTCCTATTTTTAGAATGAAAATTTTTCCCATGTAGGTAGCTATGGGTTGTAAATTTCTTGCAGCAGTTTATCCTGGATTTAATTTCAATATTTGGGGTCTAAAAGTGAGCTGCAACTGCTTATTTACCACTTTGTTTATAATGGATATATTTCTAAAGTGTTCCTTTCTCCAAATTTGTAAATTTCTCTTCATTTTTCTGATGTATCTTTAGTTACGATCTGCACATTTAATTTTGTAAATTCCTAATTTCTGTTCTGTTAGTGTCTTTTACTGTAGAACCTAATGTTTTATGTTATATTTGTTCTTTGATGCTAACTTTATGCCATGTTCTTTGAATATCCTATTGAATTTGTTGTGGTAATTTGGGTGGTATGTAAAACTTTTGAATTTGTATCTTTCCTTGATGTTCTCCAGTGTGAAAACCCATCTTATAGATTTTTGTCCTTCAAATTTATTTTTATTATTATGTCTTTGTTGAAGCCATTGATTATAGCTGTATTAATTATCTGTTGATATTCTGTTTTGTACTCTGTTTCTGTGAGTGGGATATTAATTATTCTATATGCCAAGCTGTAGAACACTAAATATTTGCGTGAAATAGGATTATGAATGTAATTTTCTGTGTGCGTGCATGCACTTCACCCCCATCTGCATTTCTAATAATTTTTATTTAAATCTAGGAATGGGAGCCACCCTTTTGCTCCTCTTCCATGGTAAACGGTATAGATTTATATTGTAAATTTATTTATTTATTCTATTTATTCTGGGAGTGCTAAGGCCGTTAGGCCTTATCTTCACCTCTACCAATTTAATAATAATTACACTAACATGTAGTGGCAATATTACAATCATAAGGTTGACAGTAACAAGGACATTACTTATACACATAAAACCAATGTAAAACATGAAGTTTAAATGTATGCTAATACATAAATATTGATAATGAAAATGAATAATGAAAAATATTAACTTCAGAAGAAAAATAAAAAGAACAATAATAATACAAGTACTAATAATGACAATTATTCATACATCAACCTATGTAAATCATGAAAGTGGAAATAAATATACAAGCAAAACATAAAATTAAAAACCCTAACAGTACTAGGAGATAGGAACATTTATGATAGTAAATTAAGAAGTTTCAGAGCATCTATTGAATGTTTTTTTTTTTTGGTATATTGTTGCAAATATGTCATCCATACACCTAAACAATGTCTTGAAAGTTAATGGGAAAGCTTTGGTGATGTGTATTTCAAAGGAGCTCATGAATAAATTGCTAGAAATGGAGACGGGGAGTTTCTCATTGATAGGGCAGAAACTTGATGGTAAAATATTTTCTTAAAACTGAAAAAATTTTGCTGGACACATATGTTAATAAGTTTTCTATTTCTTCCATTTGTAAATTTAAGGAGGTTAATCATTTCCTAAACATTTGCATAAGATTTTCTATTGGGATGCTCAGGAATAAGGCTTTTACACCAAAAAACACCATTACATCTCCTGTTGCAGTTCTGATATTTTGAAGTTTTTCAACTAAATCAAAAGAATTTTTGATGCTCAAGGTTTGAAATGTTGTAGTGTGATAGTGATTTCACTCTAGCTAGTCCAGTTAAGGTCACACATGTTAATCCTCACACTTGCTCTATATATCTGTCTACAGTTCCCCTCTCCCTCATTGCTTGAAGCAACAATTACATGGCTCAGATTGGTATCCCATCAAAGAGAAATGTTGTTTAAAAATGTATTCATGCAACATTGAAAATATGTTGTACTATTTAAGGTACTTGTATAACTGTCACTTTATTAAAATGTCAAAATTGTTAAGAGACTGCAGGTTTCTCAACTTAAAAGGGATGCTACCATCATTTTCAGTTTTTGTTCAAAGTTTGATATAAACACACAGACTTATATGGTGTTTGGTTAGAAGATGGAAATATATTTTTTGCATTAATGTATGTAACCAGGAGGGAACACAGCCATGCAAAACACTATTTGATGGAGAAGTGGGAGAGCATTGTGTATTTGCAAGAATGGAGTCATGGAATTGTCGTCTAATACCACTCATATTTGCATTACGACATTTATGTTATTCACTTAACACAAATGTAGATATTATTGATGCTGCCACTGCCACAACAATAATACTGCTACTTTGAGAGGGAAACTGAGTGGAGTATGAAATGGTTGCAAAGCAGGGGAAAATGGCATTGAGTGGAATGGAAAAAATGAAACTACTTTAGTCGCCGTTGGGGATGTTGATTTATTATTTTTTCCCTCTCTTCCCAATAAAGAGTTCCATGTTATTTTTTATTTGATGCTATCAATTTGGCTGCATTTTAGTATATGCTTTTTGTTTAGGATAGTATTCATGTTCTTACACAATAGGCTGTGGCTCTCCATGAGTAATTTTACTCTAAAGAGATGTTCTGACAGGCATCGTGCCCAACAATTAAGCATAATTAGGCAACTCCAATTTTTTTTGGTTTGAATAAAAATGTTTGAATGTCTTTAGATGTTCATATGGTTTTCCTTTAAGTTTATATTGTTCTTATTCAGTTAGTAATCTTTTTAAAGTTTCAATTTAGAAGGAAGTTCTAGTTGAAAATATTGTTTTAATTTTATGTTGGCTCCTTTTTTTTGCTAAAGTATCAGTAATCTCGTTCCCATTTAATCCTACATGGCTTGGGATTCATTGTAAAACTATTTCTGTTTCTGATCTGTGTTTGATATAGTTTTCTTATCTTATTTATATTATGTAGGTGGGTAACTCTTTTAAAAGAGTTGAAATTGTCTTTTAACATCTTTGCATACTAACATTATTTTGCCATCTAAATAATATATGTTAACAATTTTGATGGTGAAATTATGACCATTAGAGCAGCTATAGAAAATCTACTATATAGAACTAACATGAATAAAAGAACTGTTATCATAAGTGACTCTAAAGCAGCTCTATAAAGTAAAATAAATTATAGTTACCCACCAACATACACTGTAAATGAAATGATAAAACTATTAATGGATATCATTGTATGATTAGTTGAACTACACACTCTTAAAGCTTCACTTACTTTTTATAAATGTATGGAACCGGTTTCGAGAACATTTGTTCCCATCTTCAGCCATGCTAAGGTTCAACTGTCGGATCATTCGTTGAGCTGTGGGAATGTAAATTCTGCTCTGGTGGCAGTGTGATAAACTTGTAGTTTATGTTTTCATCCCCGACAATGTCGAAGTTCATTATGCTGTTTTTGTATTTGTAGATGTAGATTTTCTCCCAGGTTGCTAATTCTGTAGGTCCTTGTACTGATTTTAATAATTTTGTTTTATTTATTATGTCGTGATTTTGTGTCCAAAAATGATATGCTACTGCTGATTTCTCTATTTGCTTGTACTTTATGTTCCTGAAATGTTCCTTTAACCGTGTGCCAATGTTTCTCTTTGTTTTCCCTATGTAGATTTTTTCACATTCTGCACAGTTTATTTTGTAAATACCTGATTTTTCTTCTTGTGGAATACTGTCATTAACATTATCTATCAGCAAATTTTGAACATTAAATCTATTAATCGGTGCCAACCTGATATTAAAATCTTTAAGAATATTCTGAAATTTTTTTGTGGCCCATGGATGATATGTGAATTTTTTAAAAATAAGTTTATCTTTTTTTGCTGAAAGTGTTGTGGTTTCTTTGATATGTTTTTGTCTCTTGAATTTCTGCACCTTTTTATGTACTAGTTCTTTTTTAAAACCATTTTTAACTGCTGTTTCTTCTATTTGTTTGTATTCTTTAAAATATTCTTCTTTGCTAATTTGTAGGTTAACTAGCCGGTGTGTTAAACTGTTAATTACTGCATGTTTGTGTGCTGTAGGGTTTAAACTGTCAGCTTTGATGTGATTATCTGCATGTGTATTCTTTCTGTATATTCCAAATTTAAGTTTTTCTTGGCATTTCATTATTTTAATATCCAGGAATGGCAGCATGTTATCTGTTTCTATTTCGTATGTAAATGAAATGTTTTTATCTTGAATATTTAGAAGAACACTTATAAGAATATAATAAAATCCTTAAATGAAAAAGATGTTGTTTATACTAAAGCAGACAAAGGAAACAGAATAGTAATTTTGGATAAAGAAGATTATAATAATAGAATGCTGAATTTATTAAATAAAAAAGAATATGTTCCGATCCCATCAGACCCATTGAAAAGGTGTGTTAATTCCATCAATGAGGTTCTGAAAACATGTACAGTCATTCCAAAAGAAACAATATTCAAAATAAAACACAGCAACCCTAAAATAGCTAGGTTATATGGTTTACCAAAAATTCACAAGACTGGAAATGGTATGCGCCCCATCATTAACAACATCAATACTCCCTCTTACTATTTAGCAAAATGGTTAGCTAATAGATTCAAGGCTTTACCAAAATTTCAAACCAGGAGCATAAATAATTCATGTCAGTTAATAGAAAAAATTAAAGACATAAAATTGCACCCCTCTGACACTCTTATATCTTTCAATGTAGAATCTCTGTTTCGTAGCATACCAAAAGAAAAACTCCTGATTTATCTACATGATTGGCTAAAAACAAGTGGAATTAATGATATACACATTAAAGAATACATCAAACTGACAGAAATTTGCATAAACCAAGCCTTTTTCACTTTCAAAGGAAAATTTTATAAACAAGAGGCAGGACTTACAATGGGCAGCCCCTTATCTCCATTTCTAGCTAACCTCTTCATGAGTAGATTTGAAACACACATCAACACAGCGTTTCCATTCATATTTAAGGTATGGTACAGATATGTGGATGATATATTTGCCATAGTTGACAGAAAACTCATTGACGATGCCTTAAAACTTCTAAATATTCAAGATAAAAACATTTCATTTACATACGAAATAGAAACAAATAACATGCTGCCATTCCTGGATATTAAAATAATGAAATGCCAAGAAAAACTTAAATTTGGAATATACAGAAAGAATACACATGCAGATAATCACATCAAAGCTGACAGTTTAAACCCTACAGCACACAAACATGCAGTAAGTAACAGTTTAACACACCGGCTAGTTAACCTACAAATTAGCAAAGAAGAATATTTTAAAGAATACAAACAAATAGAAGAAACAGCAGTTAAAAATGGTTTTAAAAAAGAACTAGTACATAAAAAGGTGCAGAAATTCAAGAGACAAAAACATATCAAAGAAACCACAACACTTTCAGCAAAAAAAGATAAACTTATTTTTAAAAAATTCACATATCATCCATGGGCCACAAAAAAATTTCAGAATATTCTTAAAGATTTTAATATCAGGTTGGCACCGATTAATAGATTTAATGTTCAAAATTTGCTGATAGATAATGTTAATGACAGTATTCCACAAGAAGAAAAATCAGGTATTTACAAAATAAACTGTGCAGAATGTGAAAAAATCTACATAGGGAAAACAAAGAGAAACATTGGCACACGGTTAAAGGAACATTTCAGGAACATAAAGTACAAGCAAATAGAGAAATCAGCAGTAGCATATCATTTTTGGACACAAAATCACGACATAATAAATAAAACAAAATTATTAAAATCAGTACAAGGACCTACAGAATTAGCAACCTGGGAGAAAATCTACATCTACAAATACAAAAACAGCATAATGAACTTCGACATTGTCGGGGATGAAAACATAAACTACAAGTTTATCACACCGCCACCAGAGCAGAATTTACATTCCCACAGCTCAACGAATGATCCGACAGTTGAACCTTAGCATGGCTGAAGATGGGAACAAATGTTCTCGAAACCGGTTCCATACATTTATAAAAAGTAAGTGAAGCTTTAAGAGTGTGTAGTTCAACTAATCATACAATGATATCCATTAATATGATTGGCTTCACTGTGTTTAAGTTCCAATTTTACATTTAAGTGATAAAACTATATCGCACATCCAGATCAGAAATACAGAAATGTTTACAATGGATTCTGAGTCATGTTGAATTAAAAGGGAATGAGATTGCCGTTACTTCAGCAAAAAAAGGAGACACCATAAATCATCTTTTGAACTATAATTTCCCTCAATTGAAATTAATAAAAAGATTACTAACTGAACAAAACAACAAAATATTCAACAAAACTTAAAGAAAAACCATATGAAGATCTTAATACTTTAAGAACATCTCTTCAGGATGAAATTAGTCAAGGACAGTCACTGCCCATTGTGTAAGGGTGTGAATTTTATCTTAAACAAAGAATGTCTACTGAAATACAACCAACTTGATAGCAAACAAATGGAAACTATTTTGATTAACGAACCTTTTTTGCTATTTTGTATATGGGTGAATAAAAGTTAATTATTACTGTTATCATTTTTATGGATTTTAACAAGTGCATAAAGTCTAGGTAGTACTGAATTGCTCTTTGTGATTCTCTGTTTTTCAGCTGAAGATAATATTTTAACTTTTTTCAGTTCTTTAACTTTTTTTTACAACTATTGAAGGTAATTTTTTCAATTAATTCTTACTCTTTCTCTTTTAACAAAATGTGTACTCTGTTTATGTAATTTTTTTGTCCAAAATGACTGTTTTATTTCTTTTATCTACCTTTGGTTTGTCTCCATTGTCTGTAGCTTCCTAAGCACAATTTAATTAATTTAAGGCTTCTCATGTTTTTAACATAAACAGGGAGCATGCTGAAAATATTTAGCATTTTGCAATAGAAGAAACTTAAGCATCTTTCCATTATTATCAACCGTGCTAAGCTGTGGTTAACTCAGCCATAATTCTCTTGATGTCCAATGTGAGGGTTATTATTTAATTTTAGGGAAATTTAAAGAAACTATCAGAAGTATAAGTTTCCTGTTGCCAGCATTTGAATGAGCAAGACTTGATTAGTAACCACAGCAGAAGTTAACATGCTGAACCAATTGTTGCAGCTCTCTAAAGTTCTAAGATAGGGATGACTTTAGAGTATTTTAATACAATATTTTTATGATTATAAGTACAGCCTGAGCCAACAAGAATGCCTAAAGAGATTACAGAAAGCTTTTCCAGACTGCACCCTTTCACGTACAAAAGTGTATAACTGATTTGCGAAGTTTAGATAAAGAAGACCAACCTTGAAATACGAGGAGCACACTAGGCATCAAGCAGCAGTAGTCACTTGCAAAAACATTGCTCATATAGAAGCCATGTGAAGAATAATCCATGAATGACTTACTGGGAGATATAGGAATCTTAAAACATTTATTCACAGATGTTAGAAATCCTGCAAAAATCTTCATGTGAGGAAGCTTTCTTGTCTTTGGATATCGCACAATCTCACAGAAAATGAAAAGGCAGCAAGACCGGAAAGATGCCACAAAATGGTTCATAATTTCAACAAAGGTAGTATCTTCACAGGTGACAAAAGCTGATTTACCAAGATGACCAGAATTAAAGAGGGCATTGATTTGGGTTTGCCAAATAACCCCTCCCCAGTTAAGGTTAAGTGAAATCAAAGTGTAGAACAAAAGATGGTTGCCAGTTTCTTCTAAACCTCCTCAGGGTCTTTAGGGCACTAATAGAATGAAGACCAAAGTCTGAGTTGCAAGGATTGTTGCTTCATGACAATGACAATGCATACACTGCTTTGAAAACAATGCAGTAACAGTGTTGAACCACTCATTGTACAGATGCGGCTCTCATTTTTTCCAGTTTTCAACCTCCAAGGAAAAATTAAGGGACCATTAGTTTAGCAGCCTGAAATAAGCTGTTTTGTCCAACCAAAAGGAGGTTTGTGCCACCTCTAAAGAAGCATGAGATGGATGCTTCCATGATTTGTTCTGGCAGATGCAACTTTGTATTAAGAGTGGGGGAGAGCATTGCTTTATGCATCTATTGATTTTATTTCTTGCTATTATATTAATATCTTGCAAATTACTATTCACAATGTTAAAGTGTTAAAAAATATCAGCAAGAAGGTTAATTAAGTTTCTCACACAGTCTACAAAAATATTCAATCAGGGGCAGCAGGAGCTGGAAATCCTGCGGATCACTTTATAGAAGATAATATTTTTATTTTTTAAGTCCTGGTAAAATCAAAAATACAATTTTCTCATCATATAGTGGAGATATGGTGATGAAACAGTTTTTATTAAAAAAACAAAGCTCATGTGATCGGTGGAAAAAATTGAAAGTGCATGCATCTTAGTACAGGAATAAGGAGAGAGAGAGAGAGTGCTTGCCAGTAGTGCATAAAATGGACTTGTTTCATAATGAGCATTAAGCAGTTCTGAAATTTTGCCTCCATCTGGAGAAGTCTGGTATGTAAGAACATGCAATGTTAACATCAAGTATATGGTGACGATGTTCTGCCACAATCAGTCGCATTTTGGTGATTCAAAATTTAAAGAAATGTTTCAACAAAAAGCAGAGCAGTCCATGTGCGGTGAATGAAACCATGATTAACACTTAGCGAATGTCATCATTTGGGAAGAGATGCAGAGAGATTTCTCTCTGCATCTCTCTGCTTTTTGTTGAAACATTTCTTTAACTTTTAAACCACCAAAGTGCAATTGATTGTGGCAGAACATTATCACCATTTACTTTTCAAAATGAATCCACATGCACAGAAGTTGTACTGTTATTTCTAGCAGAGTATACTTCCTATTTAAATTCTTGTACATTTATTTCTAGAGAAGGTGATACAGTTAAATTTCGAAGAAGGAAATTTCTATGGCTTTGAACTGCCATATTGATCCAATTTGTTTAGCTTTTTTCTCTTCAGTTTGATTCTGTTTTGCTTTCCAGTGTAAAATTCAAAAAAGAAATTTCCAGAAAGCCAATAAAGACTTGGCAGAGTGTGCTTGAAAGAGAATGATTGTGATCAACAGATTGTTTATGTGTATTTCTAAAGCAAATTCCACAAGAGGGAGAATTTCGTATGCATGCAGATTTTGTGCATTACACGTTCGAAAAAAATGTTTTTATTAATTTTTTTTAATGTGTAATGCAAAAATTTTGTTGTATGGTTAATGAAATTAAACATATATTTGAAGAGCAATTTGCAACTTACGAATGTGATAATGTTTCCTATATATAGCGCTCAACAAAAAAGCGTAACACTACTGGGTAATAGTAGTAGTAGTGCTATTGTAATTTGTCCTGTTGATTGTTAGTTTGATAACTAACAACCTGCCAATTCAAACAGAGCTAAATATTAAAATGGCAATACTGAGACAAAAATTAAAAAGTAATCAACACAAAAATAAACAGTTTCATATTAGTTACAGCACACAATGATTAAAATTACAGCAGATTTTCAAAGTTATATATAGAAAAAAGATTTTGAAAAAAATTTAAAAATAAGCTCTAAACCTGTCATTATACTATCTGACCCTTTACAATATATAGATATTAGCATGAAATAAACCTGGACACAATGTCTCCCTGAAGAACAACCCACCTGAAGTATTTGACAGCACTTATCACACCAAACAGCTATTATCCAACTGATGCATGATGTAGAGTCAAACCTTATGTTGCTGCCCCTGTCCCATAAGCACCGGTCTTATCCAAAGAAAAAAAGACTAATAAAAATTCTGCTCTTTTCTCCAAAATTATAATTAATGGCTTAATAAGCATTTCTACAGTACACTTCTATGATAGCAATTCTGCAGTATAGCAATTTCACAATTTTGCATTTCTGCAGTATAACAGTTTCACTCAACAAACACTGACAACAATGGTTGTTCAAAAAACAACTGTTACTATAAGGTTCAGATTACTATGTCATTCCTCATTAGATTTAACTATAAAAGACGTTATTTACTTTTAATAATAAGACTGATAGGTGAACCTGAATGACTTCATTGTCATTCAGTTGGAACAGAAGCATGTATTTAACTTAAAGTTGTACAAGCATTCTGTAGTTGTTAATTCATTTTAATGTGAAGTTACTTAACTAGCAACATGAGCACAAAGGATTGTAAGGTTGAACAGGAAAATGGTATATCAAGACATCTGGAAAAGTGATTATTTTATTATAAATAACAGAGGTTAACTCCAGTGTTTAAACAGCAAGCAGATTACGTCTGCACTCAAGGAATACAATGTAAACAGGCACTATTGAAGCATACATGAAGAAATATGAGGGGGAGTCTCAAACTGTGCTGATTGGAGACTTAAAGAAGAAACTGCAGGCATATTCACCACAAGTAAGTACGATCCAAAATTCCAGTTTGCATGCTTCTTTTGAGTTTTACCATGAAATGGCATTGAAATGAAGAAATGTGCTGTCAAAATGGCAAAAGCTTTTGGCGACAATAAAATGGCAAACAAGTTTGATCTGTACCTCTTTTGCACCAAACTGTACAAAGAAGAATATCAAGTGTGGCTGAACAAATATGCAAAACATTTGTCAGATGAGGTTGAAATGTGCTATTTCTTCTTGTGTCTCAATGTGAACCCATATCAATCAATCAGATGTCAGTCAACTTTATATTTTTATATACACAATCCAGTATGACTTTTCCATTTTAAGAAGGGCTGCTCGACATGTGTTCTCTACATGAAACTAGAAAGGTAAAAGACATTTATAATGCTGTCAAACATTCTGCTGATAAATTCAGAGGTTTTGACAAATATTCGGCAATTGTAATAGATGGTGCATCAGCCACGTTAGGAGAGAAATCTTGATTAATAACACTATTAAGAGAAAGTTGGTATAAATTGTGTTGCATTTCATTGTATTATTCACCAACAAGCACTTTGTGGCAAATCATTGAAAGAATATGAGATTTTTATAAAGTAGTCAAGGTTATCAACATGATATGGGGGTGGCAACAGAGTTCTTTCACATCGCCAATTACATAAATTTTTACAAAAAATGGAAACATAGCATGGAGATGTACTTCTTTACAATCAGGCAATATGGCTAAGTGCAGGGAAATGTCTTCAGAGATTTTTTGATCTAAGGAAGATAATACTTAATTTCCTTACCCAGTTTGTACCATCAGATATTACAGAGATTGAAGAGGAATTCAGAAGTACTGATTTTCTTCAACAGTTGGCAGTTTTACCAGATATTATGAATCACATGAATGATCTCAATGTGAAACTGCAAAGAAGATATCAGCTGGTGTCTGTACTTATAGGGCACAATGGATTTGGAATAGGCTAAGACTTTTCCATGACACTTTTCAGAAAAAACAACCTCACTCATTTTCCATGTTGCAAACATATCAATTCAGAGTTTGAGGAATAATTAAAGTTTTCTGAATTTTGTACGTACATTCAAAACATCATAGATGAGTTCAATTCAAGATTCTCAGACTTTGAAAAAATGAAGAACAGTACAACATTATTCACAAACAAACTGACAACTGACATTCAAGAGAGGCCACCAAATATTCAACTCAAACTATGTGGCCTTCATGAAGATCCCTTCCTTCAAAATACGAAGGAAAAAGGTTAGAATCCTTCAGACCTCCTTCCAGTGAGCTTTATCCTAATGTGTGCGACTTTGGGCAGAAAATTGCATCAATGTTTGGAAGCACCTACTTATGTGAAAGTACATTCATTAAGAATTGGTACAGAAGTAGCCTCACAGACTGTTCTCTTCTGAATATGCACATAGATTACCTTGCAGCAACAGGAATCGATGTAGACATCCTTGTGAGTGCTGCCAGTCGTCCTTATCTGTCACATTAAATATCTACTGCTTCAGGTATGTTACTAATATTTCAAGTACTGTTGAAAATTATTAATTAGTTTAGGATGCTACCTCCTGATGGTAATTACCTTTAACAGTAATTGGACACCATTTCTGTAGAGTATAAACAAATGAATTGCTTAAAAATTGAGAAGCAGGCTTTGGAATATATTATGAAAAGTTCTCTCAATTTGTACTTTTGCGTCAGTATGCTAATAATTTTCATGGCAAAATTATGACTATTAGAGTAGCTTTATAAAATCTACTACATAGACCTAACATAAATAAAAGAATTGTTATCTTATGTGACTCTAAAGTAGCACTACAAAGTATAATGAATTATAGTTACCCAGCAGTAAACACTATAATGAAATAAGAAAACTTTATCATACAATCCAGATCAAAAATGCAGAAATAGTTTTACAATGGATCCTCAGCTGTGTGGGATTAAAGGGGAACAAGATTACTGGTACTTTAGCAAAAAAGAAACCACCATAAAATTAAAACCATCTTTTGAACTAAATTCCTTCTAAATTTAAATAAAAAAAAGGATTAATAACTTAAAAAACAACAAAATAGGCAACAAAAACTTAAAGAAAAAACCATATGAAGATCTTAAGACTTTCAAATATCTGTTATTGAAAACAAGGAAAAATTGCCCAAATTTGCTCAGTTGTTCAACCATTTTTTTTAATGATTTATTTATGGACGCTCTTTAACAGCTCAGGTCATCAGCGTCCCATTCAACTCAGGCCGTGAAACGGCCAACAAATTTTGCTCAGAGGTCTCTCTTTCAGGCTTGAGGTTCTTTTTCGTGCCGTAAATGTACGGGACCCACGGCTTTATTTGCCTTTCCAAAGAAAGCCATACTTAGGATTTTTATGCCCTGAAAAAATCCATCGGTCCTGGCCGGGTTCGAACCCGCGATCTTGGGTTTAGGAGGCAAGTATGGTAACCACTACACCACCAGGACCGACTTGTTGGTCATGATTTCCTATCAGAACATCTCTTCAGGATGAAACAAATTAAGGGTAGTCAATATTCATTGTGTAATACTATCCTAAACAAAGAATATTTACTGAAATGCAGCCAACTTGTGATTACAACAAACAAATGAAAAATAATTTGTAAGTTGTTTATTTGGAAGCAAGGGGAAAGATTATAAATATCTGCATCCCTATTGCCACTAGCAACCAACCAAACAATCAATACAATTAGGTGTAAGATGCATCTGATTTATAATAGTTGTTTACATCATTTACATAAATGTTAATCACACTTTTACATGTCGCGCCTGGTGGTCTAGTGGTAACCATATTTGCCTTACAAGTTTAAACTTGTCACCAGTATTGATTGATTTTTAGGACATAAAATCCTAACAATGGATTCTTTCAGAAAGAAAATAAAGTCATAGGTCCCTTGTTATAGATTTACAGTGCATAAAATAACCTCAAACCTAAAAGAAGAGGCATCTGAGCAAAATTTATCAGCCATTTCATATCATGTATGGAATGGTATCAGAGATGGTAAAGAGAATCTTAAATAAACCACATATGTAAATATAAAGCACTTTTACATTTATCTTTTAACCAATAATATTGTTGCACAATATATATAGTTTTTATCATACTCTAAATTATTTGACTGAAAAAAAAAATGCTATAATAGTTATTTTAGTTGAGTTTTAAACTTTACAATATTATTAATTTGTTTCAATTCTTTAGATAGATAGCCTATTTAACAAAACAGTTCCAGCATGGGTGACACAGAGAATATTGTTGTTGCATCCTGTACAAAGTTCATTGCTGAAGTTTATTTATTACTTCCTTAATATTGCCATTTTTTTTTTATTTCTGGTTTCCATTAGGTCCACAGTACTCTTCCCTTATGTACTATTACTACTAAACTCCTTTATTAATTTGTACACATTCTATTAGTACATACCTTGCAAATGTTTATTTTTCCTCTGCTAATTTAAATTCCTTCATTTTATGCAAAATGCACCATTGTATCTATTATTTCATTATTCTCTGCTAGGACATCTTTGTACATTATTTTCATATGTTCATTCCTATTTTTCAGGGTTGTTGCCAACTGTTATATAATATTACTACAGACAGAAACAAAGACATTTTTTCAAGCTAATCTATTCAAACAAGTCCTTGAATGAAACTTGTTAAATTAACCTAGCAGTTAAATTTTAAGATTGTTATCAGAATCCCTGTAATAATGAGTATTTGCTTACATTGGGTTAGGTTAGGTGTTTGCTAAATTTGGTGTAACTAAACTGCCTTAAATCAATACTTGGGAGGTATCCAACACAGCCAGTCTTTATGACCACTTGAACTATATTGCAATCTAGTGCATTTCTTGCCATTGACAACAGTGATATAACCACCATCCTCATCATTTTTCATTCCTACCCGAAAATGCTATAAATTAAATTGCTTTTTGGTATTTGGTGTAGCTGAGTTAATGGCTTCCTAGTTCACATGTTGTCTTGATTATTTCTGCTACCATTTTATATAAGTTTTACTACCTTCAATTCACTTTTTAATAATATTGGTTGACTATGGGTGTTTTACCATTTATCTTTATATGCTTATTCAACAAAAATAATAAAAATTGTTCGCTCTATGAGATACCCTCTCATACATTTTGTTTCCTTCACATATTGATGCAGTGCCCCTTTGAAGTTTTTCAAACCTATCTCATCCCCCAATCACAACATTATTGTAATCACATACAGCAGTTTTTCACTCAGTATTTGCTGTGCTAACTAATGATGGATACAAGCTATCATTATGTAGCAGAGTTATTAGAAGCAGCACCCACAAATGTTCTGTGAGATGGTTTCAGGAACATAGTACTTATGACAAACTTCTTCAATCAGGGCGCTCAAGGTGTACATCAGTTAGAGATGATTGTTTTAGAACTTTGGAAGTTTTGAGAGATCATCATTTGATAGCAGTTGAGAATATAAATTGCCTGGAACAGGTACATAATGTTAACTTAGTGAATGGACATGCAAAAGAAGAATCTCAGAAGTAAATTTGAACTGCGACAGATCCGAAATGAACTCTTACAGCACCAAAGAGACTGCTTGATATCACCTTGGATTGCACAATTAAACAGTGGAGCAAATTTCTTTAAACAGATGAATCCAAATGCAACCTAAAGTCTTCAGTTGGAAGAGAAACGGTTGGAGATGACCTGGCCAGTATCTTTTAATATTTAGAGAACATCCATAATGGTGTGGTTTGGTATTAGCTTTTGTGCATGTGCTGACCATGTGTCCGTTGAAAATGGAAGTTTAAAGGCATGCAGTTATATTGAGAAGATGTTTCTTTCCACATGATATCCTCAATGCTCCCCACATCAGCAAGAACTTCATTCTAACACATGATAACACCTGACCCCACATTATTCGGTGTGTGATATAGTTTTTGCAGGAAGCTGGGATCATCACTTTAGATTAGTACACGCGAAATTCAAACCTGATTCCCATAAAGTATGTGTGGGATACGCTTGTACATCATATGTATTCACCAGTTTTCCATAGCCCAATGGACAAAGTTTTGGTAGATTTTAATCAGGAATGTAATGCAATTCAGAAAATTAACATTTATGACACAATTTCAAGTTTGCTGGCCAGAACGTGAGCTTTTATTACAGAACTTGATAGAGTTGGTTCGGTAACACTTACTACATTTTTTTTAATTGGACATGTTTTGGAAACATTCGTTCCCATTGTCAGCGCAAAAGACAATGGTAGAAACATGCTGTGTTCGTGGTTGGAGAAATTTATCAAATATATCCAATGATGGTGTCTCAAAGTTCATGACATTTTATTTTTGATTATCTAAATCCTTTTTCGCACATCATTATTTCAAAAGGTTTGCAAGTGTCATTCAATAATTTTGTTATTTTATCAATTTTGTGGCTTTCTGATCAAAAATCAGTTAACACCAATTTCTCTATCTGTTTGTAATAGATATCTCTTAAGTGTTCTTGTACTAGTTTCCAAATTTATTTTCCTTTTTCCAATATATACCTGATCACACTCTTTGCAATTGATTTGGTAGATACCAGACTTCTTGTCAGAAGAGATATAGAATCTTCAGGAAGATTGTAATAAATTTTTAATACTGTGAACTTTTTGTGGAGCCAACATTATTTTCTGTTTCTTAAAATTTTTGTTTATCAACAAGCTAGGGTGGTATGTAAATGTTTTGAATTTCATATCTTTTATTTTATTTTTGATAACAAACTTGTATCTTTCATATCTTGATTACTTTTAAACTTTTTAATCAATTTATCTACTAATTTTGTATGGAAATTATTATGTAGGGCTGTGTGGATGATATATTGATATTCTTCTTTGTATTCTTTTTTACTGATTGGAACATTTCCTAATCTATATGCAAGGATATTTAGGATAGCATACTAGCATGTTTAGAAATGAAATCTATTTTTTTAATGTAATTATCACTGTGGGTAGATTTGCTATATATTCCAAAGGCCAAACTGTTATTTTCTTTTTTATAATGTTCAAGTCTAAAAAGGAAATCCACTCATTCTTTTCAATTTCTAATGTAATCTTTCCTGTAAATTTAAAAATTTTAAGGTATTGTCAACCAAATGTTTAGGTATAATAAGAAGAAAAACATCAGTTTTGAACCATCATAGGTTCAAAATCATTTATAAACAAATCTGCCAAGAAAGGTGAAAGAGGTTAATCCAGAACTTAGCTGGTAAAATTTACTACTAAAACTAAAATAATGCCAATTGCTGTATAGTTCTGTCAAACCGATAAAATCATCTATTGCTTCAGCAGGTGTTTGTATGGATATAAGTCAGTTTTTTTTAACAATTTAGATATTAGCAATGTTGGAAATAATGCATACATATCTAAAGATACAAGTAGGTCTTTTGGTGAAATATCTACATTCTTAACTTTTTCAATAAAATAAAGAGAGCTTTTTATTTCTAAATTTCTAAATGAATGGAATTTCTGGGGATGCCTTTTTGCTATCTTGTAGGTTGTTGAGCCAATGTTGTTTAATCTGTCTCATACTATTGTCTATTTTATGAATTTTTATTGAGCCAAACATCCGTAGGATTCTCGGGCTGTTAGGCTTAATTTTTTTAGATTTCTTTATTAATGTTTTTACTGTTTTAATGTGACATTGACTTCCCAGATACTCTCTTTTGATGAACTTCAATTTCAATGTATTCCTTATTTTTAGATGGGATTCCATTCTATTAATGTAATCCTCTTTGTCTAATAACACTATTTTATTTCCTTATTTGCTTTGGTATAAACTATATATTTATCAATCAAGGCTTTTCTATCAAATCAGTTGCAAAGACTGTGATCAGGTATATATTGGAAAAACAAAAAGAAATTTGTAAAACCATATCAAAGAACATTTCAGAAACATTCATTACAAACAGATAGAGAAATCGGAAATGGAGCCCATTTTTGGTTAGAAAATCATGGAGTTTATAAAAAAAAAGAAATATAGAAATACACTTGCAAACCTTTGGAATTAATGATACGGGAAAAAATTTACATTATCAAAAATAAAAATTGCATCATGAACTTCAAGATATCATCTTTGGATATATTCAATAAATTTCTCCGAACGCCTAAAGAATTTGCTTCTACCAGTTGGTCTTCTGCTGCTGATGGGAACCAATATTCCAAAAACATGTCCAATTAAAAAAATAAATGACGTGTAAGTCACCAAATCAACTCTATATCAACATGTATATTTTAGCACTTTGCTGTTAATAGCGTCAAGATTATAGGTTCATATGAATATGTGTTTTCTCCACTTTAGGAGTAAAGATTTAAAGATAAATGCAGATGTTTCGGCATCAAAATTTACCATAATGGTAATGAAAGAAATAAAATGTTAATTGATTGTTAACATTTTTGTTAAATTCATGCGAAAATTGTTCATTGGTTATAAAAAATATATGCATTACTAACATTATATGCAAAACACCAATTAATACATAAAATCAAATTTGCTGATATTTTCAAGAAAAATTTGAATGTTATGCTGTATATTTTAAATAACCTAGAATAGATGGGTACTGGTATTCTAAAATTGCATCTGGACAGGTGAAGTATAAGCATTATGTAAGGTTGTGTTTGCAGTATTAAGCAACTCTCGAACCGAAAATAAAGTTTTCAGTGTTGTGAGAAAACAGCAGACAAAATTCATTGTATTAGCCTTCATTCCCTTATGTTTTTGTGTCTGTTGGGGTTGGACTCTTTTCTTAAGCATCGTTTTGTCAAAATTGTCTCTAGTGTAATCCTAATAAATTTTTTGTTTTAAGTTACCATTAGATTGTGTTTTGCCTACAGACGCATAAACAATTCAAGTGGGGCATTACACCAGCTAGATGAAGCAACATTAATATCAGAGTTGGAAGCACAATCAAATGATGTTATGAAGGAATGGTCCTTTTTGCTTGGCACCCAGGGGTAAGTGATGATCGTTTGTGTGTTGTGCTGTGTTTATGTGTAGAAAACACAAGATTTCATTTTCTTCTTCCCTTCTAAAGGACCTTACCATTTCTAAAGTTGCTAGTTTATTGTTAAACCTCTCCTGTGTGATGTCTAGTGCCACATTATTATTTTTCACAGATTTTTAATCAAATTCGCTGAATTAGATTTTTCGATATTGTTCCCAAGGCGACAAGCCAGGTAATTTCAGCTGCAGTGGATTCTAAAGATGTACCATAATTCATTTGCAAGTGCCATGTTTATAAATAAGGAGCATTTTTTTAAAACATCAATAAATGCTCAAATTTTTTAAATTCCAGTTTTTGTGATTACATATCAACCTTGTTGTCTTCATCTTCTAACATAATATAGTCAAAAGCTGATTATTGCCTGAGCTTAAAGTGATGGAAATTGGGAGTTTTTGCAAAATTTTATATATGCTCTTGATCAATGAAATGAAAAGTTGATAAACACAAATTTATTATATATAAGGCTGGACTATGGGGCTAACCAGGTGAGCTGCAGCTAGGGCTAGTGATAGAACAGGGTTTCAAAATAATAACATTAGGGTAAATCCATGTCAAATCAACCAATAAAGAATTCATGCTGAAATATGATATAATAGATTTTTGTTAATGTTTTGGTTAGTTGTATGAAACAATCTAATGAACCAACTTGTGGTGTTTTTCCACAGAACATGTGCACATATTTCCCACCAATAACTGGAATAAGGTTATACTAACATCGGCTGTCAGTGTGAGTCTAATAGTGGTTGAGTTCAGTTCAAATATTATGAGTGTTGTGTTTTATTCTTTATTTAAATGCAAAGTGAATTATGGTTCTATATATGTTTTCTGCTGTACAATATATTTATAGTAAATTTCAGGCCAAGGTAATGTTCAGTCTAAGAAATCTAACAGCCAGCACAAGGTTCTTTCAAGGAAATAATACATGGCTTGTCGAAATCACTTAGATGTTTATTACAACACTCAGGCCTTTCTTATTGCTCTGTGCAAAGAACTACTAAATTGTTAAGGTTAAAACATATAAAATAACTTTAGCACATATTTTCAACCAGATGGAAGTGCAGGACTGTTAACTTGACATGGGAAAGACTATCACCACAAGACTAAGCACCGATAAGCTACCGCCACAGGTGGCCGAGGTAGTTAAGGCACGGACTTGTGAGCTGGAGGTCTGGGGTTCGAATCGCCAGACTGTCCTCCCTGACTGAGGTTTTTTCCAGGTTTTCCTCAGTCCTCATAAATGGCAAATGCCGGGCAGGTACCCTAAACTTAGGCCTGGAACGATACCTTCATTAAAAATGAATCCTTTCCCAATATATTATTTCATCTCATGTATCATCAGTGTCCATCGCCTGTGGTGCCTCTGTAGCAAAAATCGGCGTTAACACTATTCATTCATACCTATAAGTTAATAAGGCGAGACACGTTTCACCTATTTTAAAATATTCAAACTTGGATATGTCCCTTGTCAGTCCAGATTTTGAGGTGGTATCGTAATGATACCATACAAGACTTAAATTGTTTTCTTTGCAGCATAGGTGTGAATTATACAGGCCCAAAATATTTGCAGGGGGGACTGAGCCCCCCGCTCAATATTTAAAAAAAAGGGTGATGATATAGTCAACATATATTTAATTTAGCAAATGAACAGCTAAATTTTAAAAGATGTAAATTTATTTGTGAGGAATTTGCCTAAAAGGTGTTCATTATTCAAACAGTTACAAGGTTATTATTTTTGACTAGTTGGGCAATTTGCTTCTTATCATTGTCATCATTTCATTCCAATTATTAGCAATTGATTCAATTTCTTGAAGAACCCACAAGGACAGACCCATTAGATGTTGGTTTAAAGCAAATAGTTTCCATCTTCAAATGCACTCATATAAGTTGTATTTCTATTGTGAAAAATTTGTCACATTGAAGCAGTTAACACAATACTACAGAAGAAAGCACTGAGTTTTCATGAAGCATATTTTATGGTTCAATGCTGGTAGATACCCTCTCATGTATCAGATCCCTTATTACACATTTTGTAAGAATTCATAAAAAGTGTCCAATCTCTTCATGTACAAAAACCACAGCTACCACATCAAAGATGCTCTCCAAAAAGATTGATTGATGGTTGGTTGCTAGTGGCCATTTGGGATGCTGATATTTATAATCTTTTCCCTAGCTTCCCAATAAGGAACTTCTCAATCATTTTTCATTTGTTTGTTGCTATCAAGTTGCATTTCATAGATATTCTTTGTTTAAGATAGCTTTCACATCCATACACAGTGGGCAATGGTTGTCCTTGATTCATTTCGTCCTGAAAAGATGTTCTGACAAGCATTCATGCCCAAAAGTAAAATTTGGAAACTACAGTTTTTCTTGGTTTAAATTAAAAATGTTTGAAAGTCTTTAGATCTTCATATGCTTTTCCTTTTAAGTTTTTATTGGGTATTTTGCTGTTCTTTTTCAGACTCAGAAGGACTGTAGTGTGAATTTATTTCAAGTCATTTACTCAGAATATTTTTAATATGAGTAAATAAATAGAATGTGCACATTGAGTAATTTATTAAATAATTTAACATCTATATTCAAGAGCGAAGCTGCCATTAAGGTTGCACCTAGTAATGTAACTTCAGGGAGAGTTGAAGACGGGGTTACATGGTAATTTTCATTATTGTATACGCTAGCCTTGGGCTCGGCCCAGTTGCTTAGATTGCACTCTTCTGGAATTTTGTAGAACCTCTTGGCCATCATATTTTAATATATAGTATTTTGCTATTTTTAGTTATGCTGAGGTAATGTGAAATTATGAAATTATTTTAATAATTATTTTGTTTTAACAATAAATGACACATACTATAACTTATTATTTGTAAAACTCATTCTTAAACTTCTTCAATATTATTTTGATTAATGCGGGACCACTTCCGTATGATAGGTTGGTAACTCTTCATGTACCTATAACTTTTTCCCTCCATTTCTTCGTAAATTGTCGACTGTAGCGGTATCGTACTATTATAGGGTTTTAGAGCAAGGGATGGTGAAACGTTCAGTGAAATATCAAGAATTCATTTTAAGAGAGGTTTGAGTATATGCCTTAAGAAGAAGGGGGGAAAAAAAAAAAACAAGAAATTTGAGCTTGTATTACAAACAAATTTAAGAGTTAATTATGGAACATGACATTTTTTTTTTTTTTTTTAGTATTGCATGTAATTGTGCAATAATCACTTATATTATTGTCAGTCACAATGCCGTCATTTTGAACAAATGGTAATATTACGAGTATATAGCCATTTCGTGGTATATTTAACATAAATAAATGTTCCACTAATTTCGACCTCTCGTGATTCAGCCTACGTAATACAAACGTCCACGCTTTGCCACTGTTAATTATTTGTTTGTTATATCAATACTCTAAAACTAATTAAATGAGAGATTTCTGCGTCACGAATTCATGAATGACTGACCGATCGACCGACCAATTGATTATGCTACTTCGTAATTGGTTCAGAAGGTGCAGCGAATATCATTTCTCATGTGTTAATATGTAGGATTGCCAACTGAAAAGGTAGCTCTCAAGTGCAAAGTTTCAGCGACCCGGTATATCGATACTGACATGAGAACGGCCCAACTAAAGCCCCGTTGGAACCGGAGGTCCTGGGTTAGATTCCCGGTCAAGTTGTCAGGTTAAAGTTTTCTCGAAGTTCTTCCTTACACTGAGAAGGTGAATGCCAGATAGCTTTAAAAGGCGCCAAGAACTTAGAGCTCATTTGCGTCATTATTAGTTCATTTCATTCATTACTACAGACTTACAAGGAGTATTCTAAAAGTTCTCGGACTGACTTACAGATGTCGTGAGGATGGCCAAATTTCTATGATAGTTGTTTGGCGCGCTGTAAAGTTTCAGCGCATAAGTGTAGTCACTTGTTTGGGATGCTCGTGTAAACAAACTAGTGTTAACATTGGATTCATCGCTACACGCTAGAGGCGAAGGAGCAGTCCAAACAGTGAGTGACAACAGGTGAAAGTGCACCGAAGAAAGCAAAAACGATTCCATCTCCAGTAAAAGTCATGGCTACGGTTTTCCGGGATTCTCATGGTGCGGTGCTCGTAGACTACCTCCAGAAGGACAGAACCATCACCGGGGAGTATTACGCTTCACTAATAGATCAACTGAAGGATGCTATTCAGGCTAAATGTGCATACCTTGCGAAAAAAGAAAAGTCTTTGTCACCACGATAATGCACCGCCATATATGTCTGGGATTGTTGTTGCAAAACTGTATAACCTTCTCTTGCAAGTGCTTCCACATCCACCGTATTCATCGGATTTGGCTCCCGGCGATTTCTTTTTGTTCCCAAACCTGAAGAACTGGCTGGGTGGACGAAGACTCACATCAAACGATTGGGTTGAAGCTGACGCAGACACAGTTGGACAAATCTTATTTTATTGAGGGTATTAAAAACGTTGGAAAGTCGTTGGACTAAATGTGTTGATTTACAAGGTGACTATTTTGAAAAATAATTTTAAAAATACTCGGCTTGCTTTACCATTCTGTACAAACATTTATTTAATAATGCATGACAGAATATACGAATAAACTTTTTTATTTCGTATGAACGCTTTCCATAACAATACTAAAATGGTTTACTAGCTCCCAGCTCTAATTTTTGCATTGTTCGACAAGTCTTGAAGTTGAAACCTGCTTATAATTGTGTGTTAACATCAGATGACCAACAGTAAAATACACGAGAGGGGGCTAGCTTGAAATGTGCGTAGGTTTCGACACTGTGTGACCTCCGAAAGTGACGTTTCTGGAGAGTGGTCCCATTGCGAAGTACAGCTGCTCTAGGTATATTCCCTTCTTTGTTTTCTCTGTAGCGGAAGGAAAGTGTCAGCGACCTCTGCTAAGCAGAGGTGAACGTTACCAAGCTATGCAGTGCATCATAAAGCAACCGTTACGGCTTTATCAGTTATCTAACTAAGATAAACTCATCGTAGTTTTCTTTCCGCGCGATAAAACATTAATAATAAAGCCCCTAATGCAGGTTACACTGCATTTTTACATACTGATACGTATGGCAGTTTAATAGATTGTCTTTTGTTAAATAATAAACAAGTTCCGTTTCTAAGACAATTGCTGTTTAGAGATACAAAAATATTTTCCAATCAAACGTTCTAGATATTTGTGAAATTAGCCTATCAAATGAATGGATGTAAGTCGATAATAATATGATAAATTCTTATAGAGATAAGGCACCACCATGTGACTGGTTTGCGGAATTCAAAGGTAGACAACCGGCATACCGGCAACGATTTTCGTGAGGTTTGACCTGCTACAGGAATAGTGACGGAAATATCGACGCTATTAAAGGAGATAATCCAATCATCTACCCCGAGATTGGGGCATCTTTGGGGATAGACATATGTAGATAAATCGGCTGATACACGGCTAGCCTTTATTAGCAGTATTACAGTAATGTTTTTTTTTATCAATTATCACACAGGAACTGCGTAAACTAAGCGAATTCCTCAGTAAGTAGAAAATTGTGAACGTCATTATAGAGTGCTAGAGTAGAGAAGTTATGAGGGTAGGTCCATAAGTTTCCGGCCTAACCATTTCTAGGTATGATAAAGACAAAAACTATATTTCACTTTTCAATTTAGTTACGCTTTATTGCAATACACTTCTCACATCTTAAAATTAACATTTCACCCCCCTCCAAATATTCAAAAGTCTTGCCTGCAAAATGGACATAAACATCATCCATCAGTTCTTTGTCAGACATAAATTTCCTTCCCCGAAGGTCCTCCTTGAGTTTAGAGTAGAGGAAATAGTCACTGGAAGTTAGATCTGGGCTGTATGACGGATGGTCCGTCTCCTTGAAGCCACATTTCTTCACAGCTTCCTTTGCAACAAGAACTGTATGCACAGGCGCTTGTCGTGAAGAAGGCGCACAGCACCACTCAGTTTTCCTCGCCTTTTCTCTTTGATAGAAGCACGTAGTCTGTACAGTAGACCAGCATAGTACTCCCCATTTACTGTGGTCTTCCTCTCCTTGAAGTCATTGAAGATTATTCCTTCACAGTTCCAAAAGATTGTGGCCATGCTTTTCTTGGTTGACTCAGTGACCTTAGCCTTTATAGGCGGTGCTTCGCCAGGTTTACGCCACTTCATTGATTCTCTTTCGGACAAGGGATCATAGTAGAGGACCATAGTTTCATCTCCTGTAACAATGGTTTGCAGAACTTCTCTGTCGTTGCCACGGCAGAGCTTCAAAAATGCCTGACAACAGGTGGCTCGTTGCTGCTTTTGGACTGAGGAAAGAAGTCTAGGCACCCATCTTGCTCTAACCTTATTCATGTTTAAATGTTCATGAATAATTCAAAGGACTGTTGTTTTAGAAATGTCCAACCTTGCTGCTATTTCTGTAACTTTGAGCCGCCGGTCTTCCATAATTTTCAGGAGTGAGCACCTCCAAGGGCCGACCTGCACGCTCTTCGTCTTCAATGCTTTCTCGACCCATTCGAAAAAGTTTGGTCCATTCTTTTACGGTAGAATATGAGGGGGGTGCTTCCCCATATACACCATCCAATCGCTGTTTAATTTCATTTGGAGTAAGTCCTTCTTTTGTGAAGAACTTAATAACAGCTCGATACTCCATTCTGAACATGTCACAATCTTCTACACACAGCCTTCTTTATTCAACTATATCTGAACAACTGAACAGAGCGGAGTGGAAGTTACAGCTGCAATTATTTACTCAACAATAAGGTATGACACCAGTTAAGGGTTTTGTGAAGGCGTTAATCCTTATCGGCGAGGCTGGAAACTTATGGACCTCCCCTCGTACATACCGAGTGTGCGGAAATTGGGAGAAAGCAGCGACTCGTCTATCTACTACCAAGAGCCCACATTTCAAAACACTCCGTCCTACCGCACCAATAATATTTTAGCTTCAGCCAATAACAGTCTAGGATTTAATAGCAGACCAACGTAGAGGTGCAGGAGAGTTATCAGTGTTATTGTTTTGATATGGAGTAACTGTCATATCAAATGCTTGTCGCCTCCTTTAACACCGGCAGGGTATAATGTGAACGTGGTAGTAATAGATCAATATTTCAGTTATCTTCACGACAGTGCTTTTGTTAAAAATAAAACATATGCATCATTATAAATAATAAGTTTAATTAATGAGTTTTTTTTTTCAACTGAGAGAAAATTGAACGATAGAGAGCTTTTTAAATTTCGGTTTTCAGGTATATTCCCTACTCCCAACGGTCCAACTTCCGTAATTTTCATCGTTTATTTTTCTTATTTTATTTAAATGGTATATACCGAATTTTGTTGCGAAAAAATAAATATTCGTGCCAATAGAGTAATTTTTAAATTTTGGATTTCACAACAACCTTCCAGGAAGCTACTTTGCTAACAAAAATTCCCTTTAAACTTGGCTTGACAATTTCTCTAACTCCAAATTAGCAGATTTCTTCAGCAATGGACTAGAAAAATGTTTGTGTTGGCAGATAGTTACAGAACTAGTCAACATATAAACAGGATGATTTTTTACGAAGTACGTTAGGCAGGGTCAAGATGGCACGGTCCTTTTCGAATGTATGCACTTGGTCCAACTTCTGTTTAGCTGTCGGTAATCTTGACACTCTCCTGGCGTTTAATGTATAAGTGTTTGTGCTACACACTAGTATGGGAGATTGTAACATGTCTGCCATTCTATCTACTGTTATTCGTCGATAATCGTGATCTCGTTTACTGCAGCGGTTGGAACACCTGGACCGCCCTGCATTGTCGAAGTGCAGTTGATTGTGACAGTACATCACCGCCATTTGCTTGCTGTAACATCGCGTTCGCTTCCACACCATATTTCTGCAGACGGAAGCAAAATTTCAGAGCAGCGTTCTGCTCTTATGAAGCCATTCCATATCACCAGCCAACTGGCAAATACTTGCTCTTTGCTGATGTTCTGTATTAAGACGCATGCGCATACGCGCTTCTAATTTTTTCCACCAATTTCATAAGATCTGCTCTTCTCATGAAAATGTTATTCCTCGCCTTATTCGCACTGTGTGATGAGGAAAAAAATGTTTTTTTTTTTTTTTTCAGTCTTTATTCACTAGCTCTCGTATATAAAATGTAGGAAAATATATTACTAATTAGTTTTGGTATTCTCTGTATCTCCAATTAAATTTTGGCTCAGCGAAAAAACGCGTCATAGATAAACATTAAGGGCATCCTCAGAAAAGGCATTGTTGCTGGATCGCAATTGTTGAGTCATTTGTATTGTCATAGTAGCACGTAGGCTCTGTTGTTTTGTTCATTTTTCCTGCATTTTATGTTTTAAGTCTGGAAAGTGTGGACGTTCTTGTAAGGGCAATGGAGATTCAGAGAGAGCATTTCATGCGATGATCTTGTACGGTTTCAAATGTGACTTAAATGAAACGCAGTCACTTTAGCGTTTGAGGGGCGCTTTCGAGGTTTTTTTTTTTCCGTCCCTTCGCTTCTGCCCGTTGAAGAATTTAAGAGGGGGCGGCAATCTCTTAAAGATAAAGGGAAAATTGGCAGATCTACAACAGTAGTGACTGAGAACGTCATATTTGTGGAAACAATGATCAGGGAAGATTCAAGACTGGCCTACAAGAACTTTGAACTGGCATTAGCGATTAGTTCGCCGAGTTTCAACCAGCCTTCATGAGCACCTTCATGGGGAAAAAAAAAGTCTTCAATATGAATGCCGCACAATTTGTCTGAATCAGAAACTCCACAAGGTGGAACGGTGCCAAGAAGTGTTGCAAAGTTTAAACTATGAAAAGTCTCGCCGTGTTTCAGATATTGTTATGGATGACGAAACATGGATCTATCAGTTTGATCCAGAAACAAAACGCCAGTCCTCTATTTGGGTTTTCTCTGATGACCAACCATCCGTCAAAAGAGGCTAAGGAGTGTAAGAAAGAAAATGGTCCCCTATTTCTTCTCCACAAGTGATCACGTGGCAACCATTGTGCTCGAAAATCAGAGAACTGTTGCTACAAAACGGTATACAGAAGTTTGCCTTCCGAAAATGTTTCAGAAAATCCAAGAACGCGTCCAAAGACAGGACTAAGGACATTTTGTTGTACCATGATAATGCATCAGCTCACACCGCTAGTGTAACAATGAGTTTCTGCAAGGAACCGAGGCGAAACTAATGTCTCATCCATTCTATAGTCCCGACCTGGCACCATGCGATTTCTTCCTGTTCCCTACTGTGAAGAACTGACTTCAAGGTCACCGATTTTCTAGCCCCCCCCCCCCCCCCCAAGAAGCGGTTGCAGCATACGAGGAGTTATCTGCAGTATCGGAAACTTGAGCGGCGTGGATGCTTCTAGAGAATGGGACGCTGCATACAGTGCCAGGGGGAATACTTTGAGAAACTGGGATAAACAAAACGTTTCTAAGTGAATTCATTATTTGTTGTCTTAATACTTATCTAGTGACCCTCGTACACGGCCGATTTTTACTCGTATTAGCACCATTACTTATATTAGATGGAGAGCAATGAAACTCTTCTCTGTTTCCAAGGGTGAAATCACTTGCCACAAAGTTTTCATCTCGATTGCACGACATAGAGGCTCCAGGAAGGTAATCTACGCCACTGGAAACCGCCGGTGCACCGCAGGATAGAAACTTCCCTGGAACCCGAGAAGTAGAATGGAACCCCAACATTGCGGTCGTAACCTTCTACCCGGTCGGAAAACAAACACCATGATATTCTATAGCTGAAGTTAGGCTAACCTTGCACCACAAGGGGAAAACACTGCAATATGAAGGGAACCCTCGCTCACTGCGCATTTAGTTTTCGTGTGCGTTAGCGAAATTGCGGTTATAGCCATGGAAAGAGTTTTGATAAATGTCTTCAAATCTCCACAGAGCCTACCTACTAAATATATATATATATATATATATATATATATATATATATGTTAACGCTCTAGCAGTCGCAATTATTGGTTTTTCGCAACGAAACTCGGCATATAATCAATTAACCCATTTTTTCGGGCGTAAAAATCCTAAGTATGGCTTCCTTCGGAAGGGAAGTAAAGCCTTGGATCCCGTGTCATACATTTACAGCACGAAAAAGAACCTCAAGCCTGAAAGAAGAGACCTCTGAACAAAATTTATCGGCCGCTTCACGCCCTAAATTGAATCGGATGCTGATGACCTAAGATATTAAAGATCGTCAGTAAATAAATGAAATCAAAAACAAAAATCAATTAAAAAACGATTCAATGAGTTTGTTAACCAGCGAAATTGGACTATTTGGGGTTGGGAGTTAACCTAAAGAGAAAACTTAAAAATCGTTCTAGCGGCCGCAATTTTGGTTTTTTTTTTCTCTCTCTCTCTACAGAACTCATATGCCATTAAAATAAATTAGTAAAAATAGTTTCCGAAAATCAGCGAAATCAGACTATTAGTGGCGGGGTTTTGCCTGAAACCCAAAATTTAAAAAGCGGTTTTTTCTTCATAGCAAAACTCAGTATATACTATTTAAATAATATTAAAAAAATGTGAAAATACAGGAAATCGGGCCATTAGGAGTGGGGGTATACCTGAAAGCCGAATTTTAAAGATTGGAAGTTAAAGCGGAAGTTTAAAGTCGCTCTAGAAGCTGCGTTTTTTTTTTTTTTAAAGGAAACTCGGTATATGCCATTTAAATAAACAAAAAAAATATTCTCTGAAAATTAGTGAAATCAGACTATTAGAAGGGGGGTGTACCTAAAAACCGAAATTTGAAAAACGCTCTTGCGTTTAATTTTCTCTGTATTGTTTTAAAATAAAATGCCATATTAACTCAGCATATAAATATATTTATAACGTTACACATGTTTTATATTTAACAAAAGCATTGTCATGAAGATAGTAAATGTGAAATAACCTTCACAAAACGTTTGCGTTACATGTTTTTACTACAATAACATTTAAATTAAATTTCAAAGCCACTGAAAATCGATGTAACTTTCGATTGTTTTTATTTACTTAGTACATTGCAATTGTTTTTAAATAGTAACATGTTTTTGTTTTATTGAAACGTATGAACATCATCTTAAATACACAATGTAACTCGAAACTTTCTGTTATTTCTATTTTAGTGAATGTAAAGATGATATCAAGGGCTTAGTTCATAAACATGGCTATATTTGAATGTTTTTTAAAAATACCCACACAGTATAACTTTGTCCATCAGTGATCGTATATTTCATTTAATTAGTAGTTTACCGTTAATATTTGTGGTTTAATCTCAACAATAATAATAATAGTTCTAAAAATTGGGTTTTCCTTTTATAATAGATTGCAAGAATTCTAATGTTGTTCCCCTAATGTCATAACTTATTTAATGTAATTATTAAGTCCATTATTTGGATTTTATATTCATTTTTAAAGTTGTTCAACTTGCTGAGGAATTCGCTTAGTTTACGCAGCTCCTGCATGACGGACTCTTTCCTCTTATAAATGTATTGCACTCTTGTTTATCCCTCTGCATTTTAAGTACACGTACTAACAATTTTATACTTTGTTTTAATTAATTTGAACAACAAATGAATATAAACTTTCCTTTTACAGCGTTCATTTTGCTGTAAGTAATTTCATGCGGTTTTTTCTCCCCTTCTTTTTTTCCCTCCGTGTACCGAAGTTCATATTTCCAGAGCGGAACAAAAGCGCGTATTTTCACTTTAGATCGCTTCAGTGTTCCACGTTTTTACTGCAGGGGAAAGTCGAGCTAAGTGTGAAAAAAAGTTTATTGCTACCTACTAAATACAACATTAATATAAATGATATTTCCGATTTGAAACATGTGTAATTCATTGTTTAGTGAAATTCAGATATAGGTTCTTATTTCACTGCGGAATCGGACATTTGTTTTTCTCAGCATGCATTTTTCTTTTCTTTTCTTTCTTTCTTTCTTTCTTTCTTTCTTCTTTCTCTTTTATTTTTTTTTTGTTTTGTTAGTTTATTTAGTAAATAGTAAATAATATTGCACTCACTGTCAGAGTAGATGCCTGAAGTGTCTGGCATCCGCCGTGGGACTTGTTTGAATATTTTTGAATGTATTTTGAGACATATGTCAGAGTTCATCCTAAATGGCCTCCTGGATATTTTGTTTCAAGCCTCCATGGATTTTCATTTCAAGTACATCAGTAATTTTGTATGGATGAAGATGCAGCAACTGAGTGACTTTATACGCACTGTCGACAGATATACCAACTTGCGGCGCTAATCGGTTAAATATACTGAACGGGGGGGGGGGGGAACATTCAATTTTTAAACACGTTTTTTTTTAAATTAAAAAAATATATTTTTAATGAAACGAAGACATAGATAATAAAACAGAATTTCTTTAACAATATATTATCATCGCATACGAAGTATTTTAAGCGCAAATTCTATCCTAGTGTTGATTTTAATGCAGAAAATTCTTAAAACATGATAAAATAGTAGAATAAACAAAAGGTTTTAAAAATGTTTTAAACTGACATTGTTGATGGTTCTGTTGTTCTCTGGCTGTTTATGTAAGATAACCACGGTCTCAGTAACAAGTGTTACCACCTGTAGCCCTAATTACAGCTTCCGGATAAGGTTAGCAATTTCCTCTTGTGGTATCAGGTCTCCATTCCGCTTGAAGTGCAGCCCGAAGATCTGCCAGATCCTTATCACGCCTCTCAGGGGTGTTCTGTTGGGTTCTATGGACTGCATGTCGGTCATATCATATGTTCAGTCGCTACCACATCCAAGAACTCAGAAACACACCGAACAATGCGTGGACGAGCGTTATCGTGCATAAGGATGTCACCTGTTACGGGTGTACAGGGCACTACATGATCAGCAAATATCCCCTCGATGTATCGATGGCCTGTTAGTGACCTATTCTCGATGGACACCAGTTTCACTCTTACTTCAATGCTGATTCCTCCTCAAATTACTGAATCTCCATTAAAAGATGTCATTGAAGAGAAAGTGCAGAGTGCATAACGTTTTGCTAGCCTTCTCTAAACTCCTTCCTTCCCATTTGGTGGCCTCATAGTTATCTGATCGCCAAAAACACCTGGTATAGTTTCTTTGAGCATTTAATAACAGTATTTACAGCAAGAAGAGTACAAGAGAGTTTTGTATGAAGTACTGAATGATAAATTCATTCTACCAAATTTCGTTGCAAATTTGTAAATTCAAGATTTTTATAAATGATTCCATTAACTCGGCTCTTTAGTTTTTTTTTTTTTTTTTTTAATCAATCGAAAACAAAGAAATTTAGGTAACAGGTAACCAATATTAAATTGACTGCAAACTTGGTAACCCTAACCTTCCACAATTTCTGCTATAGCTTGTACTACCATATGGAACACTGTTGAAGGCGAGAACAACGCGTTTCCGTAATGAGGTACTGAAATTTGAGCAGATAAAAAAAGGGGATTTAAACAGCAGATGCGAAACCATACGACTGCCATCTCACGTTCATTCCAGATCATGAGTCATTCAACTGTTTCCCGTCATGCAACTTGCGTCCCGCGCCTCCTTCGCTACGGCAGTGCACGGTCAGCTGTCAAACAACCTGGTTGTGGGCAACTCTTGAAGAACAATGAAGGAACCGCTCAGTGTGCACAGTCAAAACGGGTAAGCCGGAGTGAGAGATAAGAGCAGTTTTGCGAGAAATGTGAAATCAACTCAACGTATTGAGCATTTAACGTGTAGTTTTAAATATGGTTAACTGGAGTGTTGTGTGGAAAATGTGCAGAGTTTTGTGATTTAAAATAGTGAAATGTAACAGTGACCATTTTGTGTGAATCATATTTTTAATATAATAATACCGCATCACCGGATATTACCCGGATATACAAGTTTAGGATCACCTTGCGTAACTCTGGATGAGGAAACATGTTCGGTTTAGAATTTCCCAATGTTAAAAAGTCCATCACGCTAGAGCTGCGTAAACTAAGCGAATTCCTCAGCAAATTGAAAAAGAAAAAAAATAAATAAATAAATAAAAAAATTTAAAAAATTAAATCCAAATTATGGCCTTATTAATAAATTAAATAAATTGTCATTACACTGTGTTAATTAGCATGACAAACTCTAAAGCTAACTAATGAAACCGTTACATTGTACTAAGCAAATAAAAACAATCGAAAGTTACATCGATTTTCAGTGGCTTTGAAATTTAATTTAAATGTTATTAACATGTAACGTAAACGTTTTCTGAAGGTTATTACAGAGCGCTCTTACATACAAATATAATTCTCAAACACATATTAGATTAATATTTCACATTTGATATCTTCACGACGATACTTTTGTTAAACGTTAAACGTAGGCATCGTTATAAACGAAGTCTGTCGTATATACCGAGTTAATTCGCCCTTTTATTTTGAAACAATTGAGAGAAAAACACTAGGGTCTTTTTTTTTAAATTTCGGTTATCAGCTGTACCTCTACTTCTAATGGTTCCATTTCTCTAATTTTCAGAAACAATTTTTCTTAAATGATATATACCAAGTTTTGTTGTGAAAAAATAAATATAGGTACCGCTAGAGAGACTTTTAAATTTTGGATTTCAGTTAAACCCCAACTCTTAATGATCCGATTTCCCTGATTTTTCAGAAACTTTTCTTGTTTATTTAATTTAAATTGTGTATAGTGAATTTCGTTATGAAAAAATAAATATTGGTGCCGCTAAAGCGATTTTTATATTGTGGGTTTCAGGTAACCCATTCCTAATAATGTGATTTCACTGATTTTCAGAAATTATTTCCGTTTTATATCAATGACACGTTTCGAGTTTCGTTGAGAAAAAACATTTGCGGGCGCTAGAGCGATTTATAAATTTCGCTTTAACCACTTTAACGCCCGTTTTTAGTACTGAGGCGCCACAGGCAGTGGACACTGATGATGCATGAGATGAAATCATAAATTGGGAAAGGAATTTGTTAAGGAAGGAAACATTCTAGCCCTAAGTTTAGAGTACTTCCGCATCATTTGCCTGTTATGAGGATTGGGAAAAACCTGGTTAAAAAAAAAAAAAAAAAAAAAAAACCAGTCGGGGAGGACGGCCTTGGTGGAAATCGAACCCCAGACCTCCCGCTCATCACGATTCCGCGCCTTAACAACCGCGGCCACCCATGACAGACCCTCTTCCAATGGTCCGATTTCCCTAATTGTTCAGAAACTGCTTTTCTTATATTATTTAAATATTATATACGGAGTTTCGTTGCGGAAAAAAAATATATTTTGGGTCTCAGATAAACCTCAACTCTAAATATTCTGACCGCTGGTTTTCAGAAATTATTTTTCTTATTTTATTACAATGGCATATACAGTGTTTCATTGAGAAAAAGCAAAAATTGTGGCCTCTAGAGCAATTTTAATATTTTAGATTTAGGTTAAACCCCCTCTAATGTCCAATTTTGCTGTTTAAAAAACTCGATTCGTTGTTAATTGATTGGATATGCCAAATTTTCGTTGAGAATAAACAAAAATTGCGGTTGCTATAGCGTTAGCAGACAGATAACAACGCGTTCATAATGCCTTGTTCGTTTCGTCTTCAACACTTGAAAGTTTTATCATGCGACACCTTTTCTCAACTAGCTGTCTTGTCTACCTCTAAAAGGACGCAAGACTCTCCATTCTGTCAGCTCCTGTTCAAAATCTTCCGCACCTCCGCCCTACATCGCCTCTCGCGTAGATACTGCCCCTAACTCGAACCCGGATTATGACGTTACTGTATATCCGAACAATTTTCTACTCAACCTCATTCAGCGTGTCAGTACCCAGAATCTGGAACTCCCTTCCTTCTGAAGTCAGAGATTGTCCGACAATAAAGAAATGTAAACGTACATTAAATTGCTATCTCAACTCTGTGAATGACAATAGTTAATCTCTTGCTTTCTCTTATTCTTCTTCTTCATTTCCCTCTCTTTCTTCTTCCCTCCCCCTTCCTCATTTTCATCTTGTCCCCCATGTATTTGAGGAAAAATTTTGGAGAACAAATGGAATTGTAACACCAATTTTCTAATATGTAGCATTTACAAGCACTAATGTTTACGTTCCATTATTAATCTGGCTTTTGTATATTTTTTAAAAAAATATGTTATTTTTTATATTTTTGCTGGCTCTTCGCCTGGTAGAGTGGAAGAGAGGTTAACTCTTGTCAGTTTATATATAATGCTTTTTACACTTTTAGCAAATTTCAAAAGAATGTAACTATTATTTACTCATGACACTTTTTTGAAAATTTTCTTCAAATTTCCATAGATTCTGCTTAATAGGCACCAAATTGGCTGTGGAGTGTGTGTGTGTGTGGGGGGGGAGGGGATCATTTTTCAACGGAAAATTTCATCACGGAGCACTAATTTTCACCAGGCACTTAATGACCATACTATTTGAGGATAGAAGGTAAACATTCAGAATTTAGAACTTAAGACATGTGAAACATGCTTTAAAAGTGTATTTCATGATAAAAAAAATGTTTTAATTTCGTTACATACACTACAAACAAAAAATTGAAGCAACGTATTTTAAAGCGAACTAAAAGCAAGTATTGTAAATCTGAAATATATCTTGGTAGATATGATGTATAAAACATTTTAACGAGGGACAAGACGAGATGTGTGTTTTGTTTTAGTATCTGCATAAGCAGAGAATTCTGATTTTACATGGACAATTGGTTGTAAACAGCAAAAGAATGGTTTTTGCTTTATCAGACAAAACTTTAAATTCGTCTTTTAAATGACACTAGAATTCAGATAGTGACTTATTGTTTGAAAAATTATTTTTTATCATAGAATGTGATGTCAAAGCAATGAAGCATTCATATTACTGCGTTGTCAGAGAGACTGACTTTTCTGACATAGCAGAGAATGAGTTTACAACCCAAAAGTTTTCTGTCGTTTTTTCGTGGAGTACTTCCGGAAATTAACTGTTGAAACTGTCAAGCAAACTTAGTAGGTGAACTTGAAACCAATTTAACATATCCCCAGGTATGTCTGAATCTTGTTCTTCTATAAATTCTTTTACCACTGGGAAGCTGTCAAGATTGTCTTTGTTCACTGATTCTGTCCAAAACGTGATTTTCTTTTTTGAACCCTTGCACTTTGTCGCTGGTGTAAAACACTGCTTTTCCTTGAAATGAGAGGCTTAAATTATTAACTTCCTGAAAAATATCTCCTAAATATGGCAATTTTATTACCAGCGTTCGTCACATAACCTGTCTCCCAAAGCGAAGTCAGTCAGGTGGGTTCTGACTTCAGCCCTCACTTCAAACTTTTGTCTCCAGAGAGTCGCCTTATTTCTGTGTGAAGAAGTAAAGATTAAAGTAAACTCCCCATCTCATCACACAACACTTGAATAGCCTGGCATTCTTAGGTCGTGATTTAATAAAATTAATTAATTTCACACTTTCATGCTTTACGAAAGGTGGCATCTTCTTCACATCAAGGGCTTGGCGTTGTAGGACGCAGTGGCTACTGCTGCATTCCTTCGCTTTTTCTTCAATTTACATGTTTTGCAGAGCAACGTTTGATAACAGCTGCTTTAGATGAACTAAATGATAACATCCGTTAAGGGACCAATTAAATCCTCGAAGATCATTAAGATGGTTCATGAGCAATTTCATAAGCAAATGCCAGAAATGTGTGGAAAATGTAGAAAGTTCCAGCCTCTCCTTGCGTGGCATGGTTGAGTATATAACTTTCTAAACGTATTAGAATTTATTATAGTATCACTACGTTTCTACTGTTGGGTTGCCCCGCTCACAGCTCCGACCATTGTGCAATCAGAAAACAATTGCTTATCGGCCGATGCACTCCTTGCTGCAACGTCGGTCATTAGATAATTGGATGACTCTGTGCCCTTATTTTAAAAAACGAGCAGCTTTGTTTTAGGGATGCCTGGAGTAATTTTCTATAATTCGACTATATAAATCATGACACACAGCTTGTAAAACTATAATTCTATGAGGAGTATAACGTAATCTGTATTTGTTTACAACTTTTCCAGATAAGGCAAAGAGTTTAAATAAATAATAGGTGAAACACTCATTGTGTGGATTGCGGAATAATAAAACACAGAATCCCCCAGAGCTTTTTTCTGTGCCTTAAAATTGTTAACGATTTAAATCTACTAATTAATGGCATCCTAATGCTGATATACTAATAAGTAACTAACGGGCTGTAACGTAAAACTATTTCGCACGCGCTGTATTTTGATTCTCGGCGGCTGGACGTGTCCCGGTCGCCCGAAAACATACTTTAACATCTCTTCTAAAATTGTATATAAAGTCTTACCTAATAGAAGATGCTGGAAAGATGCTCCGACTAAACAGACATTGTATCGGGGAAACACATTGTGAGTGACACGTTTAAGCGCGGTCACTAATGTTTGTGATATTTTCCTTAGTTCCTCCAATGTGTGAGGGTTTGTTTTGTAAACTCTGTCCTTCAAGCAACCCCACAGGTAAAAATCACACACTGTTAAATCTGGTAAGCGAGAGGATCATACACCAACACTAATCACTTTATCTTCAAACACTTCCAGTTGCAGAATTCAGCTGAAATCATCCATATGATTTCTCTTCTTCTGTAAGTTGGTGGTCAAAATGTCCCTTCTGTGCCCTTCTGCGTCTATTGTGTCGTAAAAAAGTCGGACCGATAATACGTTTTGCTCTAACAGCACACCAAACTCCAACTTTCCTGTCATAAAGAGGGTTTCCTGAACACGGTGTGGATTTTCGGTACACCAGTAGCGCATATTTTGATTGTTCACACGGCCGTTCAAGTGAAGGCAGGCCTCGTTTGAAATGAACAAAAGCTTTGGGTTCATAAAACCTCCATTCACAGATGGAGGGAGGCGAAAAAAAAACACTCACAATAACGCATTCTTGCTACTGGGTCGCCTTGCTTTAAACAATGGACACTTGTACGGTTTGAGGTTTGAAACGGAATGTGTTGGTGGGGGATGAATGGGAATTGTAGCTGGGGACTGGAATCGGGCTGTGTTGGGATTGTTAATTAAATTGTGGCAGCCGATAGATCCCGTCACAGTCACAGACCACCGGTTTTTTCTCCACAGCTTTCTGCTGAATTTTGGGGTCTGAGTTAGGAAATTAAATGTGGCAGGCGAAGATCTCTCACGTCGGAGCACTGAGCAATGAACGTTTGGCAGACAAATAGATAGACGCAGCACAATGGGTCAAATAAGTAGCTTGCGTGGTAATTGATGGTCGAGCCTTGTAGGTGCTGGACTTGATACCTCGAACTTAGGCCGCTCTTCCTTGGACTGCCGGCTGACGCAACGGACACAGGGAGCAGGAGCACTGAAGAGTCTAAGATTGCGCCCTTCAACTGCCTACTTTTGTGAAGGATTCGGTTCATTAAACACTCAATAAGAACTGACGCTAACACCCAAAAAGTGACGCTATTTTACGCGCCTTTATTCTGTTAGCCTATCTCATAGGCTTACATCATGGAGCTCTCCTACTATTTGCTGCACAATCTTTACGTTTCATTCTCAGTTTGACTTAAGAGTAGATACCATCTGTTATGGCCGAGGTACATTGGTGCTCTCACACCCTGTTTCGGGGCAGCTTCCCCGCCTCAGGGAAACCAGCCCTTCACTGGAATACAAAGAAAGGATTAATACTTATTGCTTTAACTGGAATAAAACATCAATCTTAACGCTATAAAAGCTTAGCTCTACACATAAGGACTGAATCATTGAAGTTTTTTTCAATAAGAAATGCACAATATACTTGCGGATAATCACATACGAGGGTAGGTCCTTTAGTTTGTGGCCTCGCCGATAAGGATTATCACTTTCACAAAACCCTCATCTAGTGTCATGCCTTATCTGTTAAATAAATAATTGTAGCTGTAACTTCCGCTCCGCCGTTTTCAGTTCAGATATAGTTGCATAAAGAAGGCTGTGTGTAGAAGATTGTGACATGTTTAAAATGGAGTTTCGAGCTGTTATTGAGTTCTTCACAAAAGAAGGACTTACTCCAAATGAAATTAAACTGTTCGTTTCAATGGTGATTTTTTTGTTCACTAATTCAGTAGAATAAAATTTATTTGCAATATCGTTAATTACTTTTCTGGAAGGAGAAAATTGGCCAGGGAACTGCAAACGAAATTCTGCACGATCACGATGAGCTATCTCTTATTTGTGGTAGCATTTACACACGAAAATGCGCTGCTCTAGAGTAAACTGCCCCATCTAGGCGAAGCTCAACAACTGCACTGCTTCGAAGCAAGGTTCAATGACAGGAAGGGAGACTTTAGGGGAAAGAGTGGGAAACGTTGCTCGCATCCGACGGGTTTCAAGAGCTTTTGGGATAGTTTTTACGTGAAAGCTCTTTAGCAAAATCTCGGGACAGATGTCTGAAAGTAAACAAAGTGCGTGAAAAAATGCGTGTTCTTTAAAGCAAACATGTTTTTTTTTTTTTTTTTTTTTTTTTAATTTTGCGAAAAGTAACGTGTTCAATTTCATTACTTAGTTCTCTGAATAGTAAAAAAACGCCAATTACTAAATTTCTTGTACGTCAAGTAGATATTTCATTAGACCACTGAGAAATGTTAACTAGTTGAAACTTTAAAAGTTGTGTAATTTGTTTATTTGCAATCAATATTTAAATAGTCCTCTGGTGTAGTTCGGCAGATAACAAAATCACCTTTTAACTACAGAAAAATGTACGGAAAAGATCTCAAACGTTCACCATGAGCGTCGTATAGAAAACTGTGCCATCCGAATATATTTCTTATATTTTGCCGTTAAAAATCAAAATAAATTTACTGGAAATCTGTAGTACATGTTTAACACAACAGAGGAAATATGTTCACAGGCCAGCTTAATGCAGCACTAGATACACAAAAGTTTTAGTGAAATATAACTGCTTGCTATATTATATGTAAACAAAGAAGGTTACAAATGAAACACACATAATGGTCAAGTCGCAACGTGTAGATTTTTTAGAAGGAAAGTGTTTCGTGATAGTAACATTGCACTTGTTATATAAAACAAGTTTATGACTTCATTGCAGAACCACCTTTCCCTTGTTGCACTGGGTCGTCGCCCACGCGCAGGCGCTTTGTTGAACCAACATTCATATGATTTTAGCAGCTGTGACCAAATTTAGAAGTAACTAAACATACTAGAAATTATCTGCATCAAAACGAATGTGGCCTTTACTTCTAAGTTTTGGTATGCATTAGAATAAATCGTTCTAGTTTCTCGACCAACTATGGAAGTTTCGTGTATATTCGTTGTTCCTAGTCATGACTACCTCTGCTATTAATAAGAATGTACTTTTATAAGTAACTTTGGTTTCTGTGTATCAGTATTCTATTATTACAAATCGATTTTATGTTAATTCAGTGTATGGCAGTTTAGACATAGGCGTTTCACATGACAGTAAAAAATGAATGAGATAGCAATTCGTGGTGTGATTAAATTATTTTTTCTGGAAGGGAAAACAGCAAATAAAATGAATTAGGGCATTTTGTGTATATTGGTAACTCATGCTCTTCCTATGAAGCCGTGAGATATTGGGTAATTGAGTTCAAGCATGGCAGAACAAGCATCGAAAACGCACCACATCATGGAGCTCCAAAGTCAGTCTTGAAATCAGAAATCAGATTGTTTTGGCTGACAAACGAGTGACATGCGTGATTTAGCAGAGACCACGTACATCTCAACGTGACGGGTTCATTTTATTTTGCGTAATGAATTACACTTACATCGGTTGACTGTGTTTGAAAACGTTTAAGAAGAATCCAACCGCATTTTTTACGACGATTTGACAGTGGAGGCGAACTGACTCTGAAAAATGCGTTCCATTAGCTGGAAAGGTGATTGACGAAAATTTTGGGGGGCTCGAAAGGAATTCTTATGATTGACTATATGGAGAAGGGGAAAAACATTACTGCAGAAACGTTACTTGGAAGGAAGTAAAGACAATGATCGTGGAAAAAGGTCCGGAAAGGCCAAAAGCAAGGTGTTTCACCACAACAGTGCATCAATGTATTCAAATCGCGTCGTTTAGGACAAATTGGCCGAATCACTATTTTAACTGTTTCCGCATCCATCCTACATACCTGATCTAGCTCCCTCGGATTACCATCTATCGCCTAAACTTTCCTGACTGGACACAATTTTAGGTAAAATCAAAAGGCCATACAGGAAATAAAAGAGTATTTTAAGGGCCTAGTAGAAACTTCCACGAGGGAAATATGAACCTGGAGAAACATTGGAGCAAGTTCGATGAACTTCGAGAGGATTAAGTCAAAAAAATAAATTACGTTGAAAGAACTAACTTTTGTTCTTTAATATAAAATCAAGTTACTTACCAAACCATCATCGTAATGCCGTTAATAAAGGTCGGTCACGTGTCGGCTGATTTATACATATTAGTTTAATTCATGACCCCTCTAGTATTAATAAAGGTTGGTCATATATCCGCTGATTTATACGCATTCGTTCTAAGTAATGCCCCTCTATTAATAAAATCGTTCATGTTTCAGCGACACATTCGTTATAATTCATGACCACCTCTTAGTATTAATAAAGGTAGATTATGTATCAGCTGGTTTATACATATTCGTTGTTAAATCGTGGCCATCTTTAGTATTAATGAAGGTCGGTCATGTATCAGCTGATTTATATATATTCGTTGTTCTAAGTCATGACTACCTCTAGTATTAATAGTACTGTTAATAAAGGTGGTCATGTATCAGCTGATTTATCTATATTCGTTGTTCTAAGTCATGATCACCTCTAGTATTAATAGTACTGTTAATAAAGGTGGTCATGTATCAGCTGATTTATCTATATTCGTTGTTCTAAGTCATGATCACCTCTAGTATTAATATTACTGTTAATAAAGGTGGTCATGTATCAGCTGATTTATCTATATTCGTTGTTCTAAGTCATGACTACCTCTAGTATTAATATTACTGTAAATAAAGGTGGTCATGTATCAGCTGATTTATCTACATTCGTAGTTCTAAGTCATGACTACCTCTAGTATTAATAGTACTGTTAATAAAGGTCGGTATGTATCAGCTGATTTATCCACATTTGTTGTTTTAAGTCATAACCACCTATAACATAATTATAGTGTTGTTAAAGGTCGGTCATGTATCGGCTGATTTATTTTCATTTAATTGCTCGTTATTTGAGATGTTGCTGGCAGTTAGTACGCTGTGAAGACGTGACGTGGAGGTAGTGAAATCCTGTTAACGTAATACGATGGTTTGACCTCGGCTAACATGTGGTGCTCCAGATTTTTTTTTTTTTTTATCTGAAAGAGCGTGTCACTGAGAAGGTCGGCTTGGACCGAGATGTGTGTGGGCTCTCCTCTTTGTGTATTAACACGACGCTCTCTTCTGGAGAAAATGGATAAACTTAAATAGAAAAGCGTATACTGAAATGACAGGATAATGTTGACAGCAGGAAATCTGACAGTTTTTATTTGGAAGGTAGAATATTTGATTTCATTTTCTGCAGTTCTCAGGAGAAAAATACTGTCAAGTGTGTATATTAGGACATTTTAGTAAAAGGTAACTTTACTTTAATTGTCAAACTAATGATTTAGGAGGAAGTTTTTATTTCGAAGGAAAGTGTTTGGGTGGTGTGTTTTGGTGTTTTAAAGTTAGCGCCCTCATCCATGTTGCATGTTGAATGTGCCGTGATTCACATTCATGATTGAAAACTGAGCATCTAGGGGGGATGCACAAATCTCTTGATTTGCGGCAAATATTAGCTGTCAAAAAATATTTTCCAACATATCGGGTTTTCATTCAATATTAGAGATTTTCTTATTAGGTGCGTGAAAGAAATACCTCTCTTAGGGCATACGAGAAAATATTTTGAGATAATGGAAATCTGACAATAATTGTTCCGTAAATTTGAACAAGAGCTGGCTGAAGTTCTGTGGGTGTTGGAAAAAGTGTAAAATTAAGTTGGAAATATCACATTTTGTATCACTTTAAATGTGGGCTAGACACTTAAGCGAATGACCCTTCTCTTTCGTGTGCCCGTTCAGCAGATACGAGGGGTATTAGGAAATGAATTACAATATCGGTGAGTATAAGCAGTGCGTGTAACGAAAGGATAGTGTTCGTTTGTTGCCAAATAGAGAAAGATGTAGACATGATGGAAGGTAACTATCTGAACAAAGGTGGACATTTTGTGGAAGGAAGGCGTAAAAACTCGTTTAGTTGCGGAATGTTGTCAAACTTCTGCACAGAAGACTGTTTGCGACAATTCAGGGAATCTGCACACAAGAATGTGAGTACTGGTCTTCCGTCAACATGAAGGTTGAATCTGAATTTATTATTGACTGATATGTGCCTTGGAAGAACTGGAATATCAGACAGGCCTCTGCCGCGCAACCCTGCATACCACTATTCACGACGATTTGAATATGAAAAACGTGTGCGAATTTTGGGTTCCATGGGACTCACCTACTCAGGCACGAAAGGACACAAGTGTTGAAGTCTGTCGACTACTGGAAATGAAGATGCGGATTTTAGTGATAATTCATGGTGTGTCTACCTCGCACCAGAGAAGAAAGTCCAGTGCATGCAATGAAAACAACATTGAGATATTTCGTGCTGTGCTCCACCTGGAACACTTGAGGCATAGCAAGACCCTCAACGGCTCCAACCTGACTATAAGCAGCCCTACATCAGCAACACTGCGAATGAAAGGTTCGCATCGCTGGGGTTCATTGTTGTGCCGCACCCACCATATTCACCGGATCTCGCTCCTTATTCGACAACATGGACTCGTTGCGAGGTATTAAAAAAAAAAAAAAAAAAAAAAAAAGTCGACAACGAGGAAATTCATGCAGCTGTCAAAAGCAGTGGCGTATGGCGTTTCACGAAAGCACAGTGACGTCCCCAGGAAGAGACAACGGTCTATGATGTTGTTGGGAAGTATGTTGCGAGATTCCGTGTGTGAACCGCCACGGGTGGCCGAGGTCGTTAATATGCGGAATCTTGGGCTGCAGGTCTGGGGTTCGAATCCCTCCAGGACTGCCCTCCCTGATAGGTTTTTTTTTCCAGGTTTTCCTCGGCCCTCATAAATGGCGAATGCTGGGGAAGTATCCTAAATTTAGGCCTGGAACGTTTCCTTCCTTTACAAATTCTTTCCTAATTTATCATTTCATCTCATGTAACATCAGTGTCCACCGCCTGTGGTGCCTCAGTAGCTAAAACGAGCATTAAACACTATTAAAAAAATATATCCCTTGTACATTGAACTATGTTGCATAATAAATAAGATATAAAAGCTTCTATTGTACATTATTTTCTAAAATTCCTCATATGTGTTAGGAAAGTTACATTTTCCCACTTTTTAGTCATAACGAAGCTGTTTCCAGAATTGGTCAAAGCGTATAGGATGCTAGAGCGTTTTTTTTTTAAATGTAATTTTAATATTGAAGTAATAACCGTGATATTTAGTGCTTATTGTTCAGTTATGTGTAACCAGGAATAATGTGTGTCGGACCTGGAAACTAAACTTTTACACTCACGCGTCAGTCACATGATATAGTCCTACTGAACACGATAAACGGCAGTTGCCGATATCACGTGTATATCTTCTTTCAGTCGCACATTAACGTTGAAACGTTCGTATTTTGTTTTGTTTGCGGATAAAGTTCAAATGAAAAGTTATATTTTTTTTTTTGCGTATGTTTACCGAATCTTTCTGCAAACTGACATTTGTAGCAATAAACTAGATTGTCTTTTATTCCATTATAAACGCAGTCAGTTTCCAAGACAATCGCTGTTTACAAATAAAATAATATTTGTAAGCTTAGATTTTAAATCTTATTTAAGTTAACAGTCAATCAAAAGCCGACAATATTTTCAAAACAATGCACTCCACTTCAAAATTCTTTGGGAGATAAAGCAGCCATCATTAAGAACTGTGTGTGTGGATGGTTTGCGGAATTCAAACTTGAATATACACCTTTTTGGGAGGGGGGTCCTCTTTTGAGTGCAAAATTCCTTTAAGTCCTGTTCGTTACAGGAAGCAAGGCTGTGTAGCCACTGCAACACTTGTGTTATATAGCATGTACTAAACATTGGTGTGTATGTTCCGTTAGTTCTGTGGCAGAGTGTGCAGTTATGCAGTGGTTAAGAGCGCAGGTTCGTCTCCCAGCATGAATCACTTTTTTTTTTTATTTAGTAAACCTTTGTAACAAAATTAGTTTCGTAATATTGTTTAACCTACACAGCAAGCATTAACGTTAACATATATGAATATTACAATATTTGTTCTATCTATAATATGCTACACATGCACGAAGGACAAAAGACGGCTTAAGGACACAAATTCAAGAAGCCTGGGATGTTGTGACCTCTCGTTCACACTACTGTTGAAATCTGACATCTATATCCCGAAGATTGAGGGCAGTTATGCATGCTGAGGGTTCATACACTCCGATATTAATTTGTGTTTATCTCTGTGTGTTTTCACTGTAGAAGATAAATGTTTCTGTTCATGTATTTAATTATTTGTAAAGAATACGTTAGTTTGTGATTACGTTTTTGTTTGTGCATAGGTAATGCCATAAAACTAAATAATACGTTAAAATATAATATGATATTAAGGCAACAGCATTCTACACTTATAAAAACAAAAATAAACAATAAAACAAAAATCAAAAATTGTTGGGTGGGATTTGAACCCAAAAGCTTACCCAGAAGAGCATTTGCCTTCTAAACCGCTTGGCCACCTTTACTCTACCCTAATGTTCTCTTTCCAGTGCCAGTGACGTTCCTTTGTTGAAATATGCAAGACGATCTTCTTGTGACGTTAAACTGTCCTTCTGTGCATTGTTCCGAGACATGACAAATGACATCGGTTTGTGGCGGAAAACTTGGAGAAAGTTTTCATAGTTCAGTTGTTTTAATCCACCACTGTCTCAACATTATTGGCGAGTGTTTTTGTAAAACAAATATATACAATGTTATGTTGAAACAAAATATTTTTGCATTTTAAACATATTTTTCATTTTACTATATAAAAATAAAATATTTTCAAGTTTTTAACACATAAAAATCCTTTCCCTGGCTGATCTCTGCGCCTGCCAGCTTCCTGATTAAGTACGCAGAATGCAACTTGTATCGGGATCGGAAAAGAGAATTGGGTCTTAAAAGAATCCCAGAAAATAATACCTACCGTCATATGATGTATTTTTGGGGGGCAGAAATAAAATTAGCTTACGGAAACTAAAGATGATTCGAAAGTTAAAAAAATGGGAGAAACTTATTTTTGTTTCAATGTTAGTTTGTTCCACTTTCACTATCAATAAACAGTTAGGAACCACTACAGTATTATCTAAATATCTCTAGACTAAACTGTGCTCTATTTTTCACACAAAGTCGTGTGCAGCGAAAACACAAGCGTTTATGTTACGTTTAGAAGTCCAAAAGTGATGCTGACGAGAGTTTTCTGTATCGGCTGTTATTGTGTAGGAAGTGGTCGATCAGATGGCGCGCCCGGTCTATTGACGTAACTGCTTTCACCGCTAGGAAACCATTCCTGTCAGTTACATGTATGAAGGTGCATTTATCTTTGAGACTGCTATTTTTGTGAATGAGGCTTCTGTACCAACTACGACGCACAGTGTTCTGTTTCAGTGATAGAGGGACAAATATCTACTCTCTATAATATATGCATACGAAATCAACTATTATATCAAATACGTGGAATCTTGCAAGTTGTTAAAGGGGTATACAAATGTTTGTAATACGAGGGTAAGTCTTTTGTTAGATCTTAAACAAAAGGAATGATTTCAAAAATACTTTTATACCTTAACATAATCTCCCTGTGCATTGGTGCTCTTGTTACATGCCCTTGAAATCCATCAGTATAAAATTCTTTGACTTGACTTCCCTCTCTACAGCTTCATCGTCCAAAAATATTCACCGATAAGGGAGCCGAACAGATTGAAGTCGTTTGGAGCAAGATTGGGACTATATGGAGGATGCTCGAGCACTTGCCACTTAAAATGTCGCAGCGTCTGTCTCTCTTTTTCGGCAGTATGAGGCCGCGCGTTGTCATGCAAGAGCAACACGCCTACAGTAAGGAGTCCTGGTCGCTTCCGTTGATTGTCGGTCCTGGTGGTGTAGTTGTAACCATACTTGCCTTCTAAACCTAAGATCGCGGGTTCAAACCCAGCCAGGATCGATGGATATTTTCGGGCGTAAAAAGCCTAAGTATGGCTTCCTTCGGAAGGGAAGTAAAGCCGTGTGGGTCCCGTGTTGTACATTTACGGTACGAAGAGGCTTCTGAGCAAAATTTATCGGCCGTTTCACGCCCTGAATTGAATGGGAAGCTGATGACCTGAGATGTTGAAGAACGTCCGTAAACAAAACAAATCAACAAGCTTCCTTTAAACGACCTTACGAAGTTTACTGAGGATGTTATAGTAGGAGTCGATATTTATGGTTTCCCCTTGAGACTGGAATATGGTGAGCAGTATTCCTTGTGTTCTCAGAAAACTGCGAGTTTCACTTTCCCAGCGGAAACTGTCTATTTATTATTACTTTTTTTTCCGCAGGCGGCCAAAATATTTTCACTTATCTCTGCACCATAATGATAAACCCCAGAACTCATCACTGTGATAATTCGGGCTAGCATACCGTATCCTTCATCGTACTAGCGATTGAGAAACTGTAATGCCAAACCTATTGTTTGAATTTTATGTTGTGGGGTCAGAATGCACGGCACCTATCTTGCACAGTCTTTGTGAAAACCTAAACTGTCATATATTATGAGGCGTGAATAACGAATAGCAGCGGCTATAATGTCTGTAGCTGTCCTTCTCTGCCCTGGGATTAAGTCTTCAACGCTGTAACAATCTCCGTTGGCCGGCTGACACTGCTCATCTTCGATACATGTCCACCCTTCAGAAAATTTCTGTACCCAATTGTAAACAGCTTGACGCGACAGGCACTTTTCAGCACAGATGGGAAACATTTCTTTATGAATATTCTTTGACCTTTTAGTTACAAAAAAAAATCGCACAAGAGAGCGCTGCTCGAGGGTTGTACTTCACCCAGATGCAATGCTATGTTGCAACTGCTGTTTCGCTATTGTAAACATCGATTTTCTCCTGTTGAACATCACTAATCTCCAGGGGACTAATGCTGTCATCTAGTGGCGATAGCCTCCCTCAGTTATGTTCTATTTTTTTCCCCCTATGTTTTCCTCGAGTTCTTCAAATATGTTACGATTTATTTTATACACCTTGTCCTACAGGTGTCCCACAAATAAAAATCTCAACTGTTATATCTGGTGAGCGAGAGGGCCATACACCAGCACTACTCTATCTTCAAACACTTACCCAAATTTACCCACGAACTCCTCTACTGTATAAACTGTGGCGGAATCTGTTTAACCCATCATATGGTTTCGCTTCTTCCGTCAGCTGATTGAAGCCACAAAATCGTTTAGGTACCTCTATCCATTTACTACCTTGCATTAATAGAAGTTTCCCTACTACCATACTTGCTATATATCTATTCATACAATCTGATGTTTCATCTACAGAGACTCATATATAAGAATCGCTTATATCCTTCAGAATGGATGCTACAGTTTCATTGTACATTCTAATTAATTTCTTCTTAAAGTATATTCGCAGGGGATATTTTGTTTACAGTGTTTTTTGTAAACTCTCTTAAAGCAGGATTTTCAGTTGCATTATTCCAAGGGGATATTGGTAGCAACAAACCCCCTGGTTCGAGGGTAGGTGCAAAAGTTTCCGGCCTCGCCGATAACGATTATCGCCTTCACAAAACCCTTATCTGGTGTTATACTTTATCTGTTAAGTAAATACTAGCAGCTGTAACTGTGTTTATTTGTTCAGATATTGTTGCATAAAGGAGGCTATGTGTAGAAGATTGTGATATGTTCAAAATGGACTTTCGAGCTGTTATTAAGTTCTTCAAAAAAGAAGGACTTCCTCCAAATAAAATTAAACAGCGATTGGACGGTGTACATGGGGAAACACCCCCCTCATATTCTACCGTAAAAGTATGGGCCGAACTTTTTCGAATGTGTAGAGAAAACATTCAAGACGAGCGTGCATGTCGGCCCTTGGAGCTGCTGAAACATCGCTCATGTGGAAGGAGAAATTATGGAAGACCGGCCGGCGGCTCAAAGTTACAGAAATAGCAGCAAGGTTGGGCCTTTCTAAAACAACAGTCATTAGAATTATTCATGAACATTTAAAAATGAATAAGGTTAGTGCCTAGACTTCTTTCCTCAGTCCAAAAGCACCAACGAGTCATCTGTTGTCAGGCATTTTTATAACTGTGCTGTGGCAACGAGAGAGAAGTTCTGCAAACCATTGTTACAGATGAAACTATGATCCTCTACTATGATCCCTTGTCCAAAAGAGAATCAATAGAGTGGGAAGTGTACACTTGACAAAGCACGGCCTCTAAAGGCCAAGGTCACTCAGTCAACCAAGAAAAGCATGGCCACAATCTTTTGAGATTATGAAGGAATGCTCTTCATTGACTTCAAGGAAAGGAACACCACAGTAAATGTGGAGTACTATGCTGGCCTACTGCACAGACTACGTGCTTCCGTCAAAGAGAAAAGGTGAGGAAATCTGAGTGGTGGTGTGCGCCTTCTTCACGACAACGCGCCTGTGCACACAGCTCTTGTTGCAAAGGGAGCTGTGAAGAAATGTGGCTTCATGGAGATTGATCATCCACCCTACAACCCAAATCTAGCTCCCAGTGACTATTTCCTCTTCTCAAATCTCAAGAAGGACCTTCGAGGAAGGAAATTTAAGTGTGACAAAGAAGTGATGGATGCTGCTTATGCCCATTTTGCAGACAAAACTTCTGACTATTTTTAGGGGGAGGCTGAAATGTTAATTCAAAGATGTGAGAAGTGTTTTGCAATAAACGGTAACTATATTGAAAAATGAAATATAGTTTTTGTCTTTATCATACCTAGAAAATGGTTAGGCCGGAAACTTATGGACTTACCCTCTTAAGTTTGCATAGCAATTGCTGCTGCTGTTGGATGAGGTAGGCTGTCAGTAAAGTTGTTTGCTTTGATTTGTCTGCTGCGCCTTTCCTAATAGTCTGATTTCGGTGATTTTTAGAATTGCTTTTTCTTATTTTATTTAAAAGGCTTTTTGTTCCGAAAAAAAACTTATTGGTCCCTCTGGAGGTATTTTTAAATTTTGGATTCAGGTATACCCTCGCTTTTAATAGTTTCATTTCACTGATTTTCAGAAACTACTTTTCTTGTTTTATTTCAATGGCATGTACAGAATTTCGTTGAGAAAGAACAAATATTGCGGCCGTTAATTATCGCGCAAGGTTAACCCTTACTCCTAATTGTTCAATTTTGCTGGTTAACAAACTTGGTGAATCGTTTGTTAATTAATCTTTATATGACCAAAATGTGCGGCCGCTAGAGCGTTATTATATGTAATTTTTTCATCAGTTTTGGTACCTAGTAAGAAAGATCGACGGAGATTGAAGATTTTTTTTTTTTTTTTCAAAAATCTTTAATGGGTGAAACCGCAGTAACTACTACATTCCTTCGGAATTTGATAATACTGGTCAGCTATTTATTTGCAAACGGCTACATCAATCGATGAAAATGGTTTCTGCCAATAACTAGGGTTATGAAATTATAGTTATTGTTAAAGGAGATGGGTATTAATAAACTTTTTTCCGAATATTTTGTAAAAAAAAGAAGAAAAGAAAAGAAAAAGAAAAAAAAAGGCTTACTTAATATAAAAGTCATTTTTGAATTAAATTGTACATAATTTTAAATTATTTAAAAATTTATTTCTTTCGGAAATTACAACATGTATAATTTATACATAATTAATAAAGTAGGCTCAGATTATTGGAGAGAACTTGAAGAATCTCAGGCGAAGGTAAAAGAGATTTGGTGTAAAACCGTGACAGACACCAACAAGTAAAGAGACCATGACGACACGCAGGTTTTCGTTTCACGGTTCAGGAATTCTTGAAAGCACTCAGCTGACTTTAAATTGCTAAAACTCGAGACCTAAACTCAACTTAATGAGATATGGTTAATTAGGAAGTTGCTTGCCTTCTCTAAAGAAAGCTTTTATCTCCTTACACAAGAAGAGCCACTTTCAGGTCGTTCTCAACAGGTGAAACATCTCATGATATCCATGGATACCGGAAGCTAATGAACAAATTCAGAGTTTCTTGTGCAGAATCCCCTTGTCATATTTTTTGGAATTCCGAACTCACTCAGGTGGACAAGAATCACTAGCGATTGGGAGACTACGATCGAAGCGTTTTATTTAATGAGCAGCAAGTGTTTTTGTCCCCATTGAAAGAAAAAAGATAATCATACACTGTGTTTCTAAATGATACAATCGATATTATTATTACTATTATTATTACTATTATTATTATTACTATTATTATTACTATTATTATTACTATTATTATTACTATTATTATTATTATTACTACTACTATTATTATTATTATTAATATTATTATTATTACTATTATTATTACTACTACTATTATTATTATTATTACTATTATTACTATTATTATTATTACTATTATTGTTATTATTATTACTATTATTATTATTATTACTATTATTATTACTATTACTATTATTATTACTATTATTATTACTACTACTATTATTATTACTATTATTATTATTACTATTATTATTTTTTATTATTATTATTATTATTTTATTATTTTATTTCATTTCATTTCAACTAAAGCCTTTAACCATTTAACCATAACCAAAGAGCAGAAACATGTGACTTAAAATGCTAACATATTTTAATTGAAAGAATAACATTTTAATATATGAGGGTAAATGAACGAAGGTTAGAGTGTTTTTTCCGCGCACAGCAAACAATGATGAAACGGATCAGCCCTGATTGGTGGACAAAAACAGAAGTTCGCTTGTCGCCTCAGCACAGGGGACGAGCAAACTGCGTCAGTTCACCACTGACATAGAAAATGGGAATTTTTTCGCAAAGAGCAACATACTGCGTTGAAATTTTTATTTCATTTGCAGAAATCCGGCGTGGAAGGTTACAGATTGTTACATTCAGGCGTATTTTGCCACAATCCACAGCGCTTGGATGGTTCAAGGAATTTATGAAGGGTCGTGTTTCAACAACAAAGCAAGGCGGTCCAGGTGCTCAACAACAATAAACGAATTGATGATTAACACAATCGGCGTCATTGTTCATGAACACCGACGAATAACAATTGACAGACTTGTAGACATTTCCAATGGCAGTACATTTTCGATTCTGCATGATCACTTGAACATGAGACGCGTTTGTGCGAGGTGGGTACCAAGATTCCAGAGCAGAAGATGCGAGTGTAGGGAACTTTGTTGTGTCCCTCGTCCTCAGCCCCCTGCGACTTTTATCTCTTTCCCTGTCTGAGAAAGGAGCTAAGGGGGAGCGTTTTGGTACTTCCGAAAAAGGTTGAGGTTGTTTTGAAGATGTCAAAAGATGGCTTCCAGCAGTGTTTCCAGAACTGGCAGATCGCGTTGGGCAAAGTGCATTCAACTGTGCGGAGAATACTTTGAAAAAGACCACACCGATCTGGATCGATCTAATATAGTCCATGCGAGGGAGGGGGGGAAGAAAAAGAACAAAAAAACCTCTGTTTATGCATGAAAAGGTTACAACACATTAACTATAGCCATACAATACTCTGTTATGACATTAAATTATATACTTTTTCTCCATACTTTCTGGCAAGAAATTGCACGGTCAGTGAGAATGGTTTGGCGCGCTCTACGTCATATAAGAGTGAATCTATACAAGTGAAAGCACTCCCCTCCGAAAATTTAAAATCTCTTTGAAAATGTACATAATATTTATAATTAAAAATCAAAATAATGAATGATTTAAATATCGTCCGTTTTGAATACTACTAACTTGTAATGTGTATTAAAATTTCATTTAAAACTTTTAACAATAGGCACCTGTAAAGGGCAGGGCTGGTATAATATAATATGCTTGCATTGTTGTAACGAGTAACGAATTTCAACTTTGGCAGGTATTTTAGCTGTTAGCCGACAGTTTACTGTGAAACGGTGATGTGCTTGTGCAATCTTATACAAAGAAGCGTTACCTAAGTACATTGTTTAACTTTAGAAACGTGCGGACGTGTTCTTGTTTGTTGTGTGACAGTGTAGCAAGTATCCATTATGCGGCGTTATACGGTGTATTAGTTACGTTAATATAACTCAATTCAGGTGTTCCATTTGCCAGAGAATATTTGTGTGTACAGAATCTGCTCGTGATGCACGGAAATCGTTTCAAGAGAGATTCCCTGATATTCAATTTCTAAGTTGAAGTTCCACTCAAAGATAGGCAAATAAGTTTTGTGGAGAGGAAAGTATTCTTGAAAAAAGCGTACACAGCCACGTACAACACCCACAGAAGAAACATGAGAAAATATTGGACAGCTCTGGAGCGTTCCCCTAAAAAGTACTGTAATGCAAGAACGTAAACCGGGTGACCCTGCATCGAGGAGTAGATTTTGTGAATGGATTTTGAATATTGTGCATGGCGAGGAAATCGACCCTGATCTAATTTTCTTTACGGACAAATCTTGTTATGTCAATTAAAAAGGGAAGCGAATATGAGTTCAGAAAAACCTAACCTAACCTGAGGAGCATCTGCATGATCAAATGCGCCGATAGCGGATTTTTTAAGGTACAATTAATAGTGATAATTGTGTGCAGAATATTTTGCAACCCCTTTTCCGTGAATTAACTGTGAGGGACTTTCCAGGACTCTGTAACGGCACATACATGCATGCAATTTATGAAATTTTCGAAGATAGCGTCATCTCTAACAACATGTGACCCCTCGGTCTCCCGATTTAATGCTCTGCAATCTCTTTCATTTTGGGCGGGGCATGGGCATTAAAGGAGAAAGTTTACAAAAAATTGACACGCATTAGATTAACTAAAAAATAATATTCCTAAAGAAATTTCTTCCATTTCTCAGAGGGTAATGTTTAATTTCATAAGCCGATGTCAGAAATGTATGCAAAAGAAGGGAGGCAGTTCCCACACCTTCTTGCTTGATAATGGTGGGTATGTACCTTTAAGTGTTAGCAATAACTTATGTGACAATCATAGCGGCGGACTTTATGACTCCCGTTCACCGCGGTACCCGCTTGAACCGGCCGACCGGCTGTTAGGCGGGGAGCGGTGCCGCGGAAGAAAAATCACCCATTATTAACTTCAATGATTCCGTTTTTAAATATAGAATGAATATCAAATTGGCGGCTTCTAGGAGGTTGCTACTTTGCGCTACCCCCAACAATTTAAGGTTTAATTTTCTATGATTATTGTTTGATGCGTTTGTATGCTTAAAAAAAATCTCCATAGGAGAATTCTATCTTGCGCCTTATGTTCAAGGAGTTGGTTTGCATCGCGGTCGTTGGTAGTCAGCTGTTTAATGACAGGCGAGTGAAGTTTCGTGTGAATTTGTTAAGTAGTTACTTGGAGACAATTGTAAGAAGAAAAAGTATATTAAAGAAAACTAGGTAGGCCAACTCCAAGTATTTGAATCAAACTTTGTTTTCAAAACATAGAAGTACACATAAGGCGTTCTAAAAGTGCTCTACCTGGCCAAGAAAACACAAGATTTAAGAGAAACAAAATATTAATTTATTTTATTTGTTAACGCAGTCCTTTGTAAATCAATTCATTTAAGACCTTTCAACTTTTTAATAATCTCAGTAAAATAAGATTTGTCCAACTGTGGAAAATAAGCGTCTGTCTCACCTCATCTTTTGATGTGAATTTCCGTCCACCCAGCCATTTCTTCAGATTTGGGAACAAAAAGTAATCGCTGAGAGCCAAATCCGGCAAATATGGAGGATGTAGAAGCGAAGGTCATGCAGCAACAATCCTAGACGTGCGTGAAGGCGTATTATCTGATGAAAGAGAACTTTCTTTTTCGCAAAGTGTGGATGTTTAGCCTGAACAGCATCCTTCATTTGATCCAGTAGTGAAGCGTAACACTCCCCGGTGATGGTTCTGCCCTTCTGAAGGTAGTCTGCGAGTATCACACCGTGAGAATCCCAGAAAACCGTAGCCATGACTTTTCCTGAAGATGGAACAGTTTTTTCTTTCTTTGGTGCACTTTCACCTGTTGCCACCAACTGTTTGGACTGCTTCTTCGTCTCTGGCGTGTAGTGATGAATCTGTTTCATCTACTGTTAGGAAACGTCGGAGAAACTCATTGGAATTGCGTTTAAACAAGTCTAAACACTCTTGAGAAATATTTCTGGTTCATTGTTAACAAACGCATCACCTAATCAACTGAAAACTTTCTCATAATCAAACTGTAGTGGATATGGCCTTTTGCAATGTCAGTCTACTCTCATGTGAGCACGGCATTGTGCATTTTTGTCAAAATCTCTCGGCCGTAGCAGTTTTGGGACGGCATGATTGTTGATCATCTTGAATGGATGTACGACCACGCTTAAATTCAGCAGCCGATTTTTTAAACGTCGAAAACGAAGTATATAAGATTCCTTTTGTATTTCTTTTTGGGTCAGTCACAAACCAGTGACTACACTTACCCGTCTGAAACTTCACAGCGCGCCATCTAAAGAATGATACTAACTGTCAAAGTAATTTGGCTATTTTAACGACATCTCTGAGCTAGACCGAGAAGTTTTAGAACACCTCTCGTACAATCCAACTGAACTGGGTGGTAAAATGAGATACTAGCCATTGTTGTTCGTTAAAAACAATAAAACGTATTTTAATGTTTACGATTATGTTCAGCAAGCATTCAAATCGTAGCTAATGCATTCAAGAAAGTAATTAACCACGTTTACCAATGTTACATACCATAACTCCACTGAAAATTACATGTAAATTTTAAAAAATACCAAAATTTTTTAATCCTGTAAGTGCATATGCGTGTATCACAAAACCTTCCAAGTTATCTAATGAAAAATGGTTTGGAGAGAAGTACAGGCCCGCATCTGCTTGCGTCACGACCTTGGTGTCTGGTTTGCAAAACTAAACATATGCAACTGTTTAATGGTAAAGTTGCCAATACTTTCCAAGCATTACATTGGCATTACGTAATAAATAAATAAATGTATAGTACAAAATGTGGCATAGTTATTAACTGCTTCAGTGCACAGTTTTCCCCTGGAATCTGCTCTAAAATTAGCTTGCAGAACTAAAATCCTCGGAAATCAATACACATGCACATATGACCCACTCTTCTCTCGTTCTGTTAAATTAAAGTAACTTGCTCGTTTAAGGGCATTGAGTAACAAGAAACAGCAGAACTGTTCAGTAAAGAATGGTGACATTATTTACAATCATAATTTTTGACGTTAAAATTTACATTTTCAACATTTTGTTAGCATAATGGGAAAAGTTTCATTGTTGTCACTTCAGGTGCCCGCTCTGCGAAGATAGACCGACTCTTCTTCTTACTTTACCTTACAGAGTAATCTTAAGATGGAGTCACGCTTCCTTTCACGAACGGCAATGGTGAGAGCCCAGCTCAATTCCAGGCAACAAATGCAGAATAATTGCAACGAGGTTTATGTTGACCTAATAGCTCAGTTGGTTAGAGCGTCGGAAATTACATGAAAATAATGGGTTCGCCTCCCCCCTCCCCTTGAGAGGGGATAATGCATGAGTTGCAATTTTACTTTTATTTCATGTACTGTAAATGCTCAAATAAAAGAAATTCTGCTATTGCTTCATGATTGCATAAGCTGCACGTCATTGTTTTCTGCACTATAGGTTGCAAATTTAGATTAGCTTAGGTTAGGTTAAAAAAATATGCAAAACCTATAGGGTTAAAGCAAGTAATATAGTGTTAAAAGCGTATGCTTTCCCCTATCATTATTTCCTTTGCATTGTTATATTACAGTTTCTCATTTGATTTCGTTTTATACTGAGTGTGATTAAATATGAGTATTAAAATGCATCCAAAAAAGTTAATTTTTGATGTACAATTGCTTGTTTCCATTGCGATACGACTGTTCTATCCTTTTGCATTTGTTGCACGCTACTTGGGCTCGGCTCTCTCCGATTCTGTTCGTGAAAGGAGGCGTGACTCCAGCTCAAGATTCCTCTTTCTGTAAGAACAAGTTTCTTCCTTGCCAAAACCTCCAGTTATTATAGCTATACGCATGCGCAGAGCTTGGCTTTTCCTATGTTTCACACACTCCAGACGAGCGTGCAATTAGCTCGCGATTGTTGACTTCAAGAATACTTTACCGTTACAATAATGATGGTCTCATTATTAGTATTTTAATTATTAGTCCCCTTTATTAACGCATACTTTTCATTATTAAGCCCCTTATGTCAGAATATCACACGCAAAGGCCAGCATTTCCAAGCAACAAACTGAATTCTACATCACAATAATACATGACTGCACATCACAAATGTCTTTGTTATATATCTCATACAAATCTTGTCGGGTAGTAGTAATCAATCATACTTTCCACCTAAACCCAAGCTCGCGGGTTCAATTCCGGCCAGGATGATGGATTTTTTTGAGCGTAAAAATCCTAAGTATGGCTTACTTCGGAAGGGAAGTAAAGCCGTGGATCCCGTGTCGTACATTTACGGCACGAAAAAGAACCTCAAGCCTGAAAGAGGCCTGGGAGCAAAATTTGTCGGCCGTTTCATACCCTGATTTCAACTGGACGCTGATGACCTGAATGTTAGAGTGTCCGTAAATAAACCAAATAAATAACAAAACTCTTGGAGAAAGATCAACATTATAAGGTTGAGTAAAGATATATTATCAAAAATAAAAAATAATTCTTTATGGAACATCCCTCTATAATGAGCTGATACCTGGCCGACCTTTATTAGCATTACTAATAATGCTAGAGGTGGTCAATGGCACAGAATAATGAATGTGGATAAATTAATTGATACCACAGTGTAAGAATATACAGTAGGAACATTCGGCATATCGCGGATTTGAATTCTGAGTGCTTCTGTCACAAAAGTAGGCCCATTACCTGTATTCTCCTGTAGATGGCTCTGTATTCTCCTTTAGATGGCTCTGTATAAATAAAATGAATGCACATTTGAATATAAACTAATAAAATTTTATTATACTTTTTAATAAATTAAACAATGCCATGTAAATACTACTAATAATAATTATTGCCAAATGTAAGCATTTCTAAATATTTACTGTTGGCGCTAAAGTCTTTGCCACGGTATTGGTGACTGTTAGCGATTATGTTGGCAAATCTGCTTCTGAGAATGAAATCAAGCACATAATTATCTTGTGCACAGGTTATGGCAATAATACAAAATGTAATGGTGAATCGAATTCTTCTGAATAATTCTGACCAAATGACCTCTAGAGTTTGAAGTTCATAGTACTAAAAGTCTTTAAACCGAATAATAATATTAAAACTTAAACTCTTAATTGCAATTAGAGTGAACCTTTCTTCGTTATTATTATTTGAGGTTATGTTACGCTGACCTTGTACGAGAAGAACATTGCCAAGAAAATACATACCGAACAATTAACAACTCGAGGCGGTATTTTTGGAGTAAACATTTGCTCTTGCATAATTTGTTTTTTATTTAATAATTTTTCAGAAAACGGCTCATATCTCTGTACGATATTCTTCTCTCCTTCCCTCAGTTCGATTATCGAATAATGGGTATCATATGGTAAAACTGCTGCAAAGAGTGGAAAGCACAAAATACTGTTTTCAGATTATCCGTAATTTACGGTAATCGTAAAACTACGTGCATTTGAATTCGGTAGGGCCAGTTTTTATTTTGCCTTTTTCTGCGATTATTTGTGCATTTTGAAGAGCACCTAATGAATTTCAATAAATCGAAATTATAAAAGTTATAAACATTAATTGCATGTTTATCTCACAAAAATATCTATTGAGAATCTTGTTATACGTTTGTTTCTTTTCAAGCAGTCAAAAACTTTCATCTGAACCCATTCACTTAAGCTCTTTAAATAGCAGAACCTTAATTAATGTGGCGTTCTACATAATAACGTTTTATTTCAGTGACGAACACTGAAATTTGATGATTATCTTAAAACTAAAACATACTTTTTTTATTAGGTACAGTTAACGTGTAATTAATGGATCTGTAAAATCTACGTTTAACATCTATTCGTTAAACCTAATGTTTACTGCGGCGATAACAGCGACTTCAAACGGATTGATTGAAAAGTAAAAGTAAATCCAACTTGGAGCGAAGTTAGAAACAAACAGCACCAAAGCGGGCGAAAGCTATCCTACTCTATATATTGCCCAGAAACACGACCGTGCTTTATTAACAGTACTTATTAATATTAGAGTTCATGACTCAAAGGAAATGGATGCAATAACATATTGCATCGGAAATTTCTCCGTTTTCCTGGCAAAAAAATAAATAAATAAATATTGACATTTTTCTTTTAAATATGAATGTCTCAGATATACTGCTCAAAAAAATTAGAAGAACGCTTGTTTAATCAAAGTCCCAAAATAAACATTGATACAATTTACTTTTTGGCAGTTTGTGATTATAGATTAAAGAATTGTATAAAATTAGAATAGACATTCTAACAGGCTTTTGTTTAACAGGATTAGAAATACGAACAAATTATTGATTAATACAGAAAACAAAATGGAAATACAGGATTTCAACACTCGGTACCCAGTGTGTCCTCCGTGAGCTGCGATGACTTACCAACACTTCCCTGGCATGCTTCGCACCAGCCTCCTAATAAAGATTTGTGGGATTCTCTCGCATTCTTCAGTGAGTGCATTTGCGGGTTCTCTCAGCTTCTGTGGCACAGCAGAACGCTCGCGAGCAAGTTTTATCAGCTTACCACACAGATGTTCAATTGGATTGAGATCAGGACTGCATGCAGGCTAGTCAATCGCCGGAATTTAGCATCCTTGCAGGACATCTGTGGTATTCCGAGTGATATAAAAGAAAATTAGGAGCCATACCATAAACAAAGGGTACGAAATGTTGAAAGATGTTATTAATGTAAACATGAACATTCATGCGTTCTGGAACAACAAGAGGCTCTGTCCGAGACTCAATATTAACGCCAGCCCAAACCATAATCGGCCTCCAAATCTGTCATGTTCAATAATGGTGGCTGGAGCAAGACGTGCACCAGGATATCTCAAAACACTTCAAACGAAGTCTTGACTCGTCTGTGAAGAGAACAGCCTTCCATTGCCAGAACTGCCAGTTGAGATGATTCTGAGCAAGTCTCAGTAGGGCTTCCTTGTGCTGACGTGTTAAACGAGGTGCTTGAAAGCGGATTCTAGATCTCAACCCTGCATTTCTCAGTTTTTTCTAATAGTCTGATCAGAAATCACCACCCCAGTTCGTACATCATTTTGTATATCTCTGGCTTTAGATTTGCGTCTGTGCAAAGTTGATGGGACAAGATATTTATTCTGTACCGCTGTTGTCTTCTTCTTATGCCCTTGTCCGGACTGCCTCTTGTCTCTATATATCGCCTCCAAACCCTATGGATGACAGAAGAGCGGGAATAAAGAATCCTGGAGACAAAGCGAATGGAATGGCCATTTTCAAAACACGCTGCTTCCGCGACTGATGTTTCATTCGCATGTCTTGTTGTGTATTAGTCTCAGAGAACACAAAATAGCAATTTCCTACCACAGATTGCTGTTAAAACTTGTTTAAAAAAAAAAAAAGTCAAAGAGCGCTCATTTTGGTTTCAACAGGTCTTGAAACTCCACTAATTTATTCAGATAAAAAACTATTGCTAAAAGATCGTTATTCTAGTTTTAAACGCTACTTCATAAATAACATATGACAGTCAAAAATTACATTATAACAACATTTGTTAAGGGGGCTTTGGCTTAAACATGTTACTCGTAATTTTAACAGTGTATAATGCAACAGTAAAGCGAAATATAATTAAAGCGCTTGCCTCTGAAGAGAAAACCAGTTTCAGCACATTTCAGCCACATGTCGTCACTGTTCCGGATACAGGAGTGTCGAACAAGAAGATTAAACAGGATCTAGGAATGTATATGATGTTTGTTTTATGACATCAGAGGCATCTCGCTCCGTCTGAATCTGCCTTATTGGACAACATGAAGGACTCTCTGCGAAGCAAAAAATTAGGCAACTGTCCACGAATGGTGTCGTAGTATTTGCAAACATGGTTTCGCGACGCCAAAATGATGTTAGCTGGAATTTTGATTTATATATAAATATATATATTGTGTTTAACGCCCGTTTTTACTGCTGGAGCACCACAGGCGGTAGACACTGATGATACATGCGATGAAATGGTATTTTTAAGGAAGGAAACATTCCATGCCTAAGTTTAGAGTACCTCCCCGGCATCAGCCATTTATGACCAAGGAAAACCTGGGAAAAACCTCAGTCAGCCAGGATTGTACTGTTGGGATTCGAATCGCAGACTTCCCGCTCACGAGTCCGCGCCTTAATGACTTTGGCCATCCGTGGCGGTAGTAGCAAGAAGGTGGTAACGATGCATTTACACTGGTGGGGAGTATATAATTTGTTGAAATGAAAGGCTACTTTCTCTCTCTGTAATTATTTATCGGTTGGAATACACCTAGTCACCTTGTCTGTTACAGCAAGTGTCTCAAAGCGTTATGAGGGAAGAACGTCCGTTGTTCACTGTGGAACAAATCTTCAAAGACACGGACTCCCCAGACAAGCACCTATGAGCCTTTTGCTGCTCAGAAAGATGCATGGCGATTCTCTAGGCATGTCCTCAGTATGCAATTCACCACACCACCTGAACACTGTGCTGGCGTGTTACACACGCATATGAGAGTAGGTCCATAAGTTTCCGGCCTCGCTGATGAGGGTTATCGCCTTCACAAAAGTCTTATCTGGTGCCATACCTTATCTGTTAAGTAAATAATTACACCTGTAACGGTTCAGTTGTTCAGATATAGTTGCATAAAGAACGCTGTGTGTAGAAGATTGTAACCTTTTCAAAATGGAGTATCGAGCTATAATTAATTTCTTCACAAAAGCAGGACTTACTCCAAATGAAATTAAACAGCGATTGGACGGTGTATATGGGGAAGTATCCCCCTCATATTCTACCGTAAAAGAATAGGCTAAACTTTTTCAAATGAGTCGAGAAAGCATTGAAGACGAAGAGCAAATAGGACAACGTTTGGAGGTGCTCCTGAAAACATCGCTCTTGTGAAAGTAGAAATTATAGAAGACTGGCGGCTCAAAGTTACAGAAATAGCACCAAAGTTGTCTTTGTTAAGCAACAGTCTTTCGAATTATTCATGAACATTTAAACACGAATAAGGTTACTGAAAGATGGGTGCCTAGACTTCTTTCCTCAGTCCAAAAGCAGCAACGAGTCATCTGTTGTCAGGCATTTTTGGAGCTCTGCCGTAGCAACGAGAGAGAAGTTCTGGAAACATTGTTACAGGAAATGAAAATATGGTCCTTTACTATGATCCTTTGTCCAAAAGAGAATCAATGGAGTGACAGACGTAAACCTGGCGAAGTACCGCCTCTAAAGGCCAAGATCACTCAGCCAACCAAGAAGATCATGCCACAATCTTTTGGGACTGTGACGGAATATTCTTCATTGACTTCAAGGAGAGGAACACCACAGTAAATGGGGAGTACTATGCTGGCCTACTGCACAGACTACGTGCTTCCATCAAAGAGAAAAGGCGAGGAAAGCTGAATGGTGGTGTGCGCCTTCTTCACGACAACGCGCCTGTGCACACATCTCTTGTTGCAAAGGGAGCTGTGTAGAAATGTGATTTCAAGGACCATCCACCCTACAGCCCAGATCTAGCTCCCAGTGACTATTTCCTCTTCTCAAAAATCAAGAAGTACCTTCGAAGAAGAACATTTAACTGTGATGAAGAACTGATGGATGCTCTTTATGTCTATTTTGCTGACAAGACTTCTATTTTTTTAGGGTGGGGGAGTTGGAAATGTGAATTCAAAGATGTGAGAAGTGTATTGCAATAAATGGTAGCTATATTGAAAAGTGAAATATAGTTTTTATATCATATTTAGAAATTATTTAGGCCTGAAACTTAATGAACCTACCTCATGCCGTGCAATCAATTTTGCTTTTCACCATAGTGTTTTGCCTTTGGTCTATTGCGTCGCTCTTTGCCGGTTAGCCGGGTCTCGGTGATTACTGGAAGAAGCAATAAAACAATCTGATCATACAACAATACACAAACAAATTTAAGAGGCTCATTACTTACCAAATTATCAATTGAGCAGTTGAAACTGCCCCCCCTTCATTCTCTACTCGATTTTGGCATCACTTTAGGAAATTATTCATCACTCACTGTAGTTCATTTTGAGAAATTCGGACAATTTCCTGACGAATATTATCTTTGAGTTCTTGTATGGTGTGCGGGTTTGTTTTGTGCACAACATTTTTAATAAACATCACATGCTGTTAAATCGAGGGACCGAGGTGGTCAAAAATCCTTACTAATAACTCTGTCTTGTGGAAACACATTGTGAATTGCTCTCAAGGAATTATTCGCAGTGGAAGAGTACTATTAAAAAGAGCATGATCAACTCCCTATCAATAAAATATCTGAAAAAAAGAATTGTTATAGTATTCACATAGTAGTAACAGGATCGACAATAGCTCAAAAAAATTACTCCTGTGATTCTTTCACTGAGCTAACACACATGAACGGTGTATATTATAAACTATTTGCTTTATTTTTATTTTTTCTGCGTGTTAATGTTTACTTTTTTAGTTACTGCATGGTTTAACATTTACAAACGTTGTGTTTAATGTTACTGAGGCGTATTAAACGAGGGCGGTTTGGTTGCCCGCTATATATTACAGAAGTCGGCGCCTAATTCATGAATTCTACAGTAGAGTAAACATTACCAAGAAAAGTATTGTGTTCTGAAACAATGGGAAAGGGGATTCACTGTATTGATGGCGCGCACAGCCAGATGGCAACCTAATCGTACGTTATTCAGTTTTGTGTCCGTTATTCCCATCATCCCACGTGAAGTTGATATCGAGCCGTTCGAGATTGCGCGCGCATCAGAACCAACGATCATATCCCCCAGTCAGTCGTCATGGGCCCCGATGAGGGGCCGTTCTGACGAAACATATCGGCTTGTATAGTAAATGCGTATTTGTATTCATTGATAGGGGTGCGGGTAATGGGTTGCAGCGGAAGTGAAGGATTGTGGGTTCGAACTTGGTGAAGCTATGCCGCATCAACAGTCGCCAATATCTTCGTCGTCGCCGTCGTCGTCACAAAATGGAACCGGCGGAGCCAGAAGAAAAAAGTGTGACGCTACCGAGGACTCCCTTCCATCGTCTCCTGGACCCGGTTCTCCTATGGTGTCCAGAGCTTGTTGCAGAGGTCGTGGAGAGAGATCGAGGTTTGTGGGATGGTCGCGCTATGGGTACCACCTGTTATTGATTTTCTGTAGAGAAAATATCACGGCATCTCCTGTCGTAAAGGTTAACGGCAGTACATGCCATCTCTGATTTGGAAATGGAAACCAAAGTACATGTTGTTAATACCAACAGTTCGCAATGCACTTTAAAACTGGGTGGACCTTAATAATTTCGAACGATTTTGGATTACCTTATAGTAACCAACTTGAACTCAGCTATTATAATCATTAGGTAGCAATTTAACGGTCTAATTCAGTTTTTTGCATGTATTTGTTTTTAAGCTTAAAGTTGCAAAGTGCATTGTTTACAATAACATTTTCTAATGGCTTAAGGTTAGAAACTATAAGCATACTGCATACCAAAAACATTTCAATATCTAAATTTAGGGTAATTAATTAGCCTTGTATATATTTATAAATACAACACAAAAAATAAGTATTGTTTACAACAATAATTAAAAGGCCATCGCGCTGAAGCTGCGTAAACTAAGCGAATTCCTCAACAAGTTGAATAACTTTATTGGGGGAAAACATTAGATTCTTGCAATCTACAAAACCACTAAACATAATGGTATTCTATTAAATAAATGTGAAGTATATGACCACTGAGAGATAAAGTGTGGGTATTTTAAATGACTAAACTAGGCGCTTGATACCATCTTTATATTCGCTAAAATGACAGAAATAAAAGAGTTTTTCGACTTATGTTGTGTATTTAAGATGATGTTCATATGTTTAAATAAAAGAAAAACATATTACTATTTAAAAACAATTGCAATGTACTAAGCATATATAACAGTCAACAAGAAACAATTGAAAGTTCCATCGATTTTCAGTGGCTTTGAAATTTAATTTAAATGTTATTAACATGTAACGTAAACGTTTTCTGAAGGTTATTACAGAGCGCTCTTACATACAAATATAATTCTCACATACGTATTAGATTAATATTTCACATTTGCTATGTTCAGGAAAATACTTTTGTTAAATATAAAACATATGCAACGTTATAAATACAGTTTATATGCCAAATTAATTTGTGCTTTTATTTTGAAGCAACAGATAGAAAGTTAAACTCTAGAGCGCTTTTTAAATTTTGGTCCCTACTCCTAATAGTCCGATTTCCCTGATTTTCAGAAACTATTTTTCTAGTGTTATTTAAATGGCATATACCCATTTTCATTGAGAAACAACAAATATTGCAGACGCTAGAGCTAATTTTAAATTTCGTTTAACCCCCTTTCTTTAAATTTATGTTTTCAGATCAATGCTCACTCGTAATGACCTATTTCCCTGATTTTCAGATACTATTTATCTTATTTTATTTAAATTATCTATACCCAGCTTCGTTGAGAAAAATAAATGCTGCCGCAAGAGTGATTTTGAACTATTTTTCTAAATAACTAACTCAGATTGTTTGTTAAATATAGTTATATGCCGAGTTTTGTTGAAAAAACAAACAAAAATTGCGCCCTTTACAGCGTTCTCTCACACACACATATTTGGTTACTAGTAAGATCGATGGAAATTTTAGGACAATTTTCAAGAATCCTTCCATGGATAAATTTATTCGGAATTCGCTAAAAAGACCGCCTCCTTGGTATAGTAGTAGCGTTTGCGACTTCTAATCCGGGTGGCCAGGGTTCGACTCTCGATCAGGAAAGCTGTCTCGGACCTGGTTTCATAAAGTTATAGATATCTACACCATAATTATCCGTTCCATAAATTTTATCAGGGAGGTAGCTTAGCATATTTCCCAGTTTTACGATAACGTATCTGTTTGAAGTTCAGAACAGATGGCGACATGCGTTAACATGTAGTTTCTGTAGCTGAAGCCAATAGCATCATACTATATTGCGTATTACTGTGAAACATGAGAACATCAAAGAATATAAGGTGTCTATTCAAGACCATCTATATTAAATCAGATAGTAATGGAAAACAAAAGTCTCCAAATAGATTGAATATAGGCCATCATTCACTGAATTACATATATTTTTTAAATTCAATCTTACGTTATTCATTTCTCAATAATAATTGTGCATAAATATTAAGAATCTTATTTTATAAACAAAAAGCTGTTTAAAAATGAATACGCAAATCCTTTCTAACTCAATACCAGGTTTATGCAAACAGCCTGGGCTCTTAAAGGTTTTGTGTGTGAATTATTCATTTCCTCTCACTAAATGTGTATAATTATTAAAAATATTATTTTCCGAAAAGGAAATAAAAAAACTTTAAAATAAACATGTAAACTAATAAATACCACTACTTAGGGAAACATAACTTGAACTTTTGTCACTTTGTGAGTGTATATACAGAGCCCTCGCATGGACGTGTGGCCGGCTTAAGGGGAATTTGCTTGGCACCGGGAAACACGCTATTTGCTGGCGTAATCGAATATTCACAGCCCCTTAAATTCAAGCTCATATTCTACAGCACATCAAATACTGTTTTTTTTTTTTTTTTTTTGCCATACAATTGTATTTTGTTTACAAGATCCGCTATTTCTTACACTCCAGTATATATTGTTTTGCGTTGCTACATGACCATGTAAACAAAACCATGATTCGGCCTAAAAAAATTAAAAGCCGGTCACAATGGAGCGAACATTAGCATTATCGAACAACCAATTGCAGAATTCTCACATTAACGCGTAGTTACAATTCTTGAACTTCAATTATCTTATAGGTTTTTCGTTTTAAAAGTTTAGGAGCATTCCAAGCCAAGGTTTACGAACTTCCTGATTCCTGTGCAAGTTTTCTCAGAGATTTGTTTTGACTTCGTTCTAACATTTCTCCGATGTCATTGTGTATTTCCTCTGTAAGAACAGGGCGTTTTACTCTGTTTCTTATCAAGAACAGATACCGTTTCCCTAAATCCATTCACAAGATTACGAACCGTTTCTCTATGAGGCGCACGAACAGCAGGAAATGTGTTTATAAATCGCTGTCTCACTTCTCTACAAAAGTTTGTTGTCACATAGAATCATACATGAAGATTCTGTGTGCTAAAGTATACATGCTTTTTGGCATTATAACAGTACTAACACACTATAACACTGGGGTCTCAAAACGTGCAACTCCTGTACAACACAAAGACTTCGCGTCAGCACACGGAGAGGCGGGAAAGTGAAAGGGGGGGGGGGCGGTTAGAAACAGGGCAGGCAAATCCCCGCTAAAGGGCCACGCGTCCAAATGAAGGTTTGTATATTGGGTAAGGTTAATGTGTATAATGTGTGTATATATACAAAAGGAACCAATTAAAGATAATGAAAATATCTTAAACGACAGTATCCATGTACTAAAGAAAATTTATTTTAACGAACTATACATACTTGGGTTAATGTTCCAACTTTACTTATATCCCAGATATATTAAAAAAGCAAATATTAAAATTGATTCAATGAATGCAAAATTAGAGGCTATTAGGTCTGTATGTTTATTCTAGTACTAGGAACAAATGACTAGAAATCTAAATGCTGAAGTTTCAGCACATTAGCTGTATTTACATCCAGGAACATAATACAAACTGCCCATTTTTATAATGCATACTTATTTTAAAGGTGTAAAAGCTGGATTTAAAAACAAAAACTAAATTCAGTGTTACTTCATACGTGATTACCCAGTACCACATGTTTGCATACTACACAATCGAAAGCACCACCATTTTGTTAAGTATCGATAATTGTTCTTGTAAATGATCTTGGCAAACTGTTTTTCTTTCCTACAAGAGAAATATTCTTCTTTCAACATAATCACCTTGTAAATCAATACGTTTAGTCCAACGACTAAAATAATATTTTTCCAACTCTAAAAACTAAGCGTCTGTCTCGGCTTCAATCTCATCTAATCTTTGGGAGTCAAATCCGGCGAATATGGAAGATGTGGAAGCATTTGAAAACGAAGGTCTTGCAGTTTTGTAGCAACAATCCCACACGTGTGTGAAGACGCATTATCGTGATGAAAGAAAACTTTCTTTTTCGCAAGGTTTAGCCTGAATAGCATCCTTCAGTTGGTCCAGTAGTGAAGCATAATACTCTCCAGTAATGGTTCTGCCCTTCTGGAGGTAGTCTACGAACACCAACCATGAGAATCCCAGAAAATCTTAGCCAAGACTTTTCCTGCAGATGGAACTGTTTTTGTTTTCTTTATTGCACTTTCATCTGTTGCCACCCACTGTTTGGGCTACTTCTTCGTCTCTGGCATGTAGTGATGAATCCGTGTTTCATCTTCTGTTATGAAACCTCGGAAAAACTCGCTGGAATTGCGTTTAAACAAGTCTAAACCCTCTTGTGAAGTGTTCATTTGAATGCGTTTTTGATCCATTGTTAACAAACACAGCACCCATCGAGCGGAAAGCTATGTCATACCCAAAATTCGTGTAAAATGTAGTAGACATGGCCTGTCGAGGTCTTTGTAATGTCAGCCAAATCAACGATCAATGAATACGACATTGTGTATTTTTTGTCGCAATCTCATCGGCCGCAGCAGTTTTAGGACGCCCGTGGCGTTCATCATCTTAAATAGATGTACGACCTCGCTCTAATGCAGCAGCCCACTTTTTAACCATAAAGCAAAGGAGAAGGTTCTTTTAATGTCCAATTTTACCTCCTTTTGTGTATCTGTTGGTGTGAAAGCCATCAAAACCAAGTACTTTATCACAGCTGGTATTTCAGTTTTATCCATTTTGTAGAAAATGTTAACACTAGTTTGTTTACACGATCTTCATAAAATTTATGCGTCTGGACTTTTACAGCGCGCCGTCTAAAGGTTGATACTTCATAGTAATTTGACATCTTCAGGCCGAGAACGTTAAGAACACTCCTCTAATAGGGAAAACCGTTATAAGCCATCATACGATCCGTGGTCTAACGTAAACGAATATATGATTGAAGAAATATAAAAATAATACGTAAGATTGTCATTTACTGTTAAAATAAAACAATTATATCGCTCAGCAACCACAATACAACTATAAATAGAGCAATGCTATATATTAAAAATATATCGTCTGAATTTTCAGTCTCAGGTGCCACAAAACCCTTAAAAAAGGGTGTGCTAGCGTACACATTCCTTTTCCTGGCAGTTACTAGAAAAATGACTGCTATGTTTGTGTTCGGCATACTGAGCCTTCGATCATAATATTGGTTATTGACTGTTATGTCTGGTTCATCAGTTTATCACACGTAATATCACGTAGGAGTGTAAGATTACTGGAAAGCTCAGACCCTCCAGTGATATTTATTAGGACTATTTCACGAATAAAATAAGAATTTAAATATAATTTCTTTAAACTTGGCTTACAAAATTGTAATAATTGTATATTTGTACTTAACCTTTTCAAGCATTCTTGCGATAAAAGAATGTCGATTGTCAGCAATGCCAACAGAGAAGAGCAAAATAGGGGTTTAGGAATATTTCATGAATAGAATATGAATAAAAGTAATATTTGAAATTCGCTTACATAATATTAACATTTGTTATGCTTATGAATATTCTATTCAGAAACCGTGAGACTGAAATAGACAAAAGCCGACTATTACAATCCCTTCCGTTCGATTTTCTAATACAAACTGAGAATAAAGAAAGAATCTAACATACATTGTCTCTATTTTTCTTTTTATTGTGTTGTTTGGAATTCCTAATGATAAGATCGTTTAGCATCATCAAAACGCTTTGAAGAATCCTCCATTTTGCGTTATGATTGTCGATTGTCCATACTTTGTTGCTATCAAAATTGTTCAGGAATTATATAGTGGAGGTATAGAGTTGGCAAGACAAAACTGCACGTCGCCTGATAAAATGAATTGATAATTTTTTTTCGATAATTTCACTGCGTAATCCGACTGTAATTGGTCACAATTTAAAATTTTGTTTCCTTTCATGGTCGATTTTAAGATGTCAAATAAGTGAAATAGCAAATAAAATTTAACACGTGTGAGCCAAAATAAATGTTGTTAGGCTCATTCTTACTACTGTTAGAATCTTTCACGGTACTTTGTAGAGCGTGATTCACAATATGCACTTAAGATAACGAGCCTCAAAGCTTCATTAAGGAAAACGCATTGTTAACACGAAATTTCCTCTGCTATTGGCAGGAACCTCGTCGAAACGGAAAACTGCCCGAGGCTGTCCACTGTTCCTCACTGCAGGTTTTCTTGTGATAACGAGCTCGCGAAAACCATTAAAGGCAACCAACTGTGCTCGTTTCTGTACGAGTTTTCCATGACCCACCTGATCTCATCCTTGTTTATATGTGTTTTAAAGATTTATTTACGTGGATATGTTCTTAGAGTGATCATTTAATGCGTGCAGTGCATTCTGGATATCCTTGCAATGCCACCATGTGGTCATGTGCTGCAGTGAAAGCGTTAGAGAGCGTACGTTTAAACAAACTCGGTTTTAAGCATAAAATTTAACGTCTTGCGTAACCTAACGTCTAAGACTTGACATCTGTATATTCTGTTGTATTTTCTTGTAGTCTAAACCCGTAGAAGGCACAAGAAACTCGAAAGACACAAACTTATCCAAAAGAGCTTTAAGTTATCCGGATGTTAGTTCTTTACTTCTTAAAATGCCGCAAATATGCTAAAAACTTACATTTATTTAAAAAAAATTGAATTGGCAGAACGGACGAAATTTGTTTAGGTGAGAAAAATGAACATCGCTAAACATTTAAATGTGCTCGCAATTTAATTGATCACAAGCAATGTTTCTTTGAAAACACTTTCATGTTGTATTGCCTCATATCCTCTATCATAAATTTTCATACATCCCAGAAATGATAACAATAGTGCTAGTGGCAGTAGTATCTTTATTGTTATAAAAGGCTATACGTTAAAATACAAAGTCCTCGTTTGGACGCGTGGCCGGCTTAACGATGATTTGTTTGGCACCGGGAAGCACGCTATCTGATATTCATAGCCTCTTAAGTTCAATCGCATAAATTTATACAGCACACCGAACACCAATTTTTTGGTCAAACAATGACATTTCGTGTACAAGATCGGGGTTTTCTGCACTCCAGTATCTATTGTTTTGTGTCCTATGTAAGTCGGTCCTGGTGGTGTAATGGTAACCATACTTGCCTCCTAAACCCAAGATCGCGGGTTCGATCCCGGCCATGACAATGGATATTTTCGGGCGTAAAAATCCTGGGTCCCGTGTTTTACATTTACGGCACGATAAAGAACCTCAAGCCTGAAAAAAGAAGCCTCTGAGCAAAATTTGTCGGGCGTTTCACTCCCTGATTTGAATGGAACGCTTATGACCTGAGATGTTAGAGCGTCCGTAAATAAACCAAATAACGGGAAAATTGTCATGTAAATAAAAACATGCTTAGCCCGTAAAAAAAAAAAAAAAAAAAAAAATTAATCGTGGGTCACCAGAGCAAACATTAATATAACCGACACTCAATTGCAGAAATGAATTTTATGTACAATAACGCGTTTTAATTTTTAAAGTATAGTGGCATTTCAAGTCGAGGTTTACGAAATTCCTGATTCATGTGCAAGCTTTCTCAGAGATTTCTTTGGACTTCGACCTAACTTTTCTTCGATGTCATCGATTTTTTTCCTCTGCAAGAACATGGCGTTTTATTTTCAATTTCTTAAATTTTCCCTAAATTTTTTCACAAAATTACGAACCGTTTACCTGTAAGGCGCACGAACACGGGAAAATCTGTCTATAAATCGCTATCTCACTTCTCTAAAAGAGTTTGTGTCAAATATAAATACATATGAAGATTCTGTGTGCTAAATATACGAACTTTTTAGCGTTATAACAGCGCACTAACACTATAACACTGAAATACGTGGTCTCACAAAGTTTACTCCTGTACAGCACAAAGACTTCGCGTCAGCTGATTAGCCGGCATAGGGAGAGGAGGGAAAGTGGAGGGAGAAATAGAATCGGTTAGAAAGAGCGCAATGCAGGACAGGCAAATTCCCGTTAAGCCAGCCACGCGTCCAAACGAAGGCTCTGTATAAGATGAACAGTGCATTTAAGGAATAAACATTATGATAATTGAAACTGATATGCTGGAGTTATTTGAACACACGTGGTACCAATTAATATTTGGAATCTTCTAAATCCCGCACTTATTTGGAATGTTTCCCGAGTTTCCACTGCTTGTTTACATTTCTACGGCCACCAAATGCAATTGAACATTGTGAATGACAAACATCTGAAAGTATGACGCAAACAAGGACATGTACATACGAGACCAAATAAATACCTGTTTGCTGTCTTATTTTCAATCATTTTCTTTCTTTGCTGTTAAATAAATTTCAGATATATGTGTTACATACTAACTGGTTATGTTGATTTTTTACAGGTTGGTGAGCAATATTTCATCGTCACGGATATTAAGATCGCGACCAGGAAACAATACCCCCGATTCTCCACGTTCATTGGACTCAAAATCACGCATAGCCACAAGCAGCCCTTTGAGGCCTCCTCGACAGGTATACCTGCAACATTACAACCTGCTCTTTTAGTTTTTCTCGGCTTTACAATGTTAAACGTACTCGTTTTTGTTGCAGTCAACGCCAAGCTCGGAGACACAAGATGGTAGTTTAAGGCTGGATCGAGGTACATACCAGCACATGTGTCAAGACATAGTGAACATCAAAACCATGCTGCTGAAACTGAAACGTGTACTGCAGGAGGTGGGTGTTGTAGTTTCTGACGTTGCATGAAATACTGAAAGGTGCCTCACAAGATTTCACCATACTGGAAAAAAAAAGTCTGCAGTATACAATAGTCAGGTTATAATTATTGATGAATAATTAATAACTTATTCGGCGCCGAAAGTTGGTATTACTAAAGCCGGATAATTGTATGCCATAATTATTATTTTCGAATATAATCATTCTGAAATATTTACTATTGACGCTAATTTTTAAGTCGCCGGGTTGGTGAAGGTTAAAATACTTATTAAAGTCAGCACATAATTTTTTGGTTGCGCAGGTTCGGGCGTATAATGTAATGTAACTGTCGGTCGGTCGGTTGAAGCTGATACCGCGGTGCACGGGAGTCCGCAGCTATGATTGTCGCGTCACTTGTTACTAACACTTAAACGTACATTTGCTCGCCATTGTCAAGGAAAATTCTTTAACCGCCTTCCTTCATTTTTCATACATTTCTGACATCTGCTTGGGAAATGAACCATTACCTTCTGCAGTTCCATGTGAGAAATCTTCACGAATGTTATTTTTCAGTTTTATCTAATGTGTGTGTATTTGTCTTGTACACTTTTTAATGCTCCCTAGAGATAAAAATCACATCGGGGAACCAAGGGGGTCATAAGTTGTTAGTAATGACTATCGTTGAATATTTCATGAATTGCGTGCAAGGAGACATGGGGCTGTATTTGCCGCTGCACAGTCCTGCTGGAAAGTTGCGAAACTACGTTCGCTCACAGTTAATTCACGAAAAAACAAGTGTTGCAAAATATTCTGCACTTACATTTCACTATTAATAGGTTCTTAAATAAAGTAACCAATTGCCGCTAATAGTGCACCACACTTTGATCAGGCAGGAGTTCCTCGTGAAGCCGGTTAGATTTTTCTGAACTCTAGTGTCGGTTGTTTTGTGGACTTAAGATTCGTCCGTAAAGAAAATTAGATTAGGGTCAATTTCTCCGCCATGCACATTAATAAAAATTCATTCACAAAATCTGTTCATGGATGCAGGGTCACCCGGTTAAAGTTCGTGCAGTATTGTAATTTTATAAGGTTTTAACTTAAGTATCTTTGTAGGCGTTCGAACAGAGGAACCTTTTTTCTGTGGGCACTGTACATTTATTTGACTGTGTACGCTTTTTATCAATATTAACCGTTTCACGAAATGTATTTACCAATCTGTGAATCGAACTTGATTTGAAAGTTGAATATAAAGAAATCTTTCCTTGAAACAATCTTCGTACATCACAAGCCGATTCTATAGGCACGTGCGAATTGTAAATATTTTTTTTAGGAATAGAATACATGATTTTTGCTATAATAACATAATTAATACACTGTATTACTCCACCTAATGAATAATAAATACTTAATACACGCCACACGAAATGCAAGAACAGGTCCATACGTTCCTAGAGTTAAACTTAATGGACTTCCACTCCTACTCCCAAGCCGACTTTAAAGCGTGGAACGAGACAAGAATTGCAGAACTCTGCTAACTGCACATGGAGCGAAATTGCAGGTTACATAAATTAGGTCACAAAAGAGATGAACTCGCCCATTTGGAGCCTCCCCCCCTCCCCGTTTAATAAATGGAAACATTTTGTAAAAAATCAGTACACTAGCCTTCTCATATTTAGGGAATATTATCCTGTGGACAAGTATAGTGTTTACCATATGAAAGCCGAGATAAAAAATGAAGATGATTTTTTTCAGCACAGTACTGTAATGCACAAAACTGTTAGTTGTAGTTACTAGCCAGAACTGAAATGCCAGTCGAATAAGTGGCAACACCGAATTTCTTCACTTTCGGCAGTCTATAAGTCTGCTTTTATCTATGGTTGTCATGGGTACTGGGCGATCAACTGTTAATATGGCGTAATATGAAACATGCTTATGAAGTTATAACCTGCAATTTGACGCAGCGGTCCAAACTCTTGCAAAGGTAGTAATGGGAAACAGTAAAACCTCCGCCATATTCTCTCGACAAATTTTGACCTGCAAAGCTGAAGATTTTGCTACAAAATATGGAGTTCTAGCAGCAATAGATTTGTAGGTTTGAAGGGTAAATTATGCCAAATCATTTTATTTATTATTAATTATTGATCAGAATTGTAACATGGCAATGACTACTTATATAATCTTTTTAATACCAGATAGAATATTTAAAATACCATAAGGTTGACGAAGTTTGCGGAAATTGTTTATAACCGTACTATATATTTTCATATCTTGATTTACAATTAAATAGAGCTTGAATTATATAGGGATACATTTCAGGATAGGCAATTTTAAGGAATGATAAGGAACTTGAAACTACAGGGGACATAAAAGAGAACATTTCCTACATGTATTCTTGTTTCTTCTGCCCACCTCATTATTTGTTGCAATTTATTATAAGCAACCCTTTTTTTTTTTCTGGCACTGAAACAGATACGTTTCCTTTAAATTTCTTCACTTGTCTATTTATTTTTCTCGTAAACTTCTTAATAAATGTACAACACATAAAAGAAAACTTTATTCCACCATGTATGTCATTGTTTAGCTATAATTTAAAACAGACGATTTATGCTGATTGAGAAAACGTGCTTTAGACGGGGTTTGTGCGATATAGAAGGCCCTGGAAAAGCCCGCCTAGATTGGGGTGTACGAGTGCATTCTATAAAGAATGCTCAATTTTTTTTACAACATACCTTTACTCTTCCTCACAATTTGGATGATATTTCTTAACTTAGTCCCCGTTGAATGATACAAATCTGTCCCAGAGTTTCTGCCCAGACATGCTGAAACCATGCTTGACAGGTCCTTAGAATCACACTGTTTCTGATGATGGAAAATGCCTCCCATGGAAGGATTTCTTCAATTTGAGGAAAAGGAAGAGTCTAATGGGGCTAAATCTGGACTAAAGGGAGGATGAGGAACACTTCATGTTGATTTTTGTGAGATATTCAGCAGTCTTGGAATCCACTGTCAGCAGTATTTCTGAATGTGTTCTTAATGTTATTAGATAATCCTTTCTCACAATGATAGCAGCGGTATCAATGCCGCCCCCCCGTTAAAGCACAAACTAGTGCGTCGTGCCCACCTTCCTTTCAACTAGATCACCTCCACTCTTTAAACATTTTAAATCATCTTCTAATTGTGCTAAAGGTAAGAACAAAACTCTTTAAGTTTTTATTTATTTATTTATCATGGACGCTCTTTAACATCTCAGGTCATCAGCGTCCCATTCAATTCAGGGCGTGAAATGGCCTACAAATTTTGCACAGAGGTGTCTTCTTTCAGGCTTGAGGTTCTTTATCGTGCAGCAAATGTACGAACACGGGACCCACGGCTTTACTTCCCTTCTAAAGGAAGCCATACTTAGGATTTTTACGCCCGAAAAAATCCATCGAACCCGCGATCTTGGGTTTAGGAGGCAAGTATGGTTACCACTACACCATCAGGACCGACAATAAGGCGAATGAACATGTCTCAATTTATACACATCGTTACTCCCGAGCGGAAAGTGGCGAGTCATAGCGAAGAAAACCGACTGGTTACGATTGCTTGGTGATGACAAAAGCGCAGAAGTTATTTTGAAACTGTGATGAAAACTGTTGAATTTTGTAACAATGACAGCTGTAGCTATTTCACGAAAAGAATTGCCATTCACTTCACTGCTGAGTTCGGATTTCTCCGCCAACTTTCGTTACTCAGGAATTGAAGGTGAAGTAATTTGTACACATCTCACTGGTATGAACCGGAAGTGACAACAATGAAACTTGTATCATCTATATTATGCATTAAACAACAAAATATCATAAAGTTAAATTTTGGCGCGAGAAATTATGCCATAATGCTTTATTTAACAGTCGTATTTTGCATGCGGCCCTTGCCACCTTAATATAACCTCTCGTTATAAGATTGTAAATATTCCGGAATTAGGAATTATGCTCTGGAAAACATTATAATAATTCAGTAAATGTAAGAAGCCCAAAAGTATCAAAATTATTATATACTAACAACTTCATATGTTTTAAAAATCAAGTAATTCTAGTTATTAAATAATTAGTACATATTAATATTTTAAATCTTAAAACAAACAAATGTTTTAAAAATGTACATATAACCATTTTTTTTTTTCAGATTATAAAAATTTAAGTTTCATTAATGTATCTTTAATTTTTAGAAACTGTAGCCATATATTTATTACGAGCTATATTAATTTAATGTTAAAATTTGGGTAAATATTTAAAAAAAAATCCAATATATGTGTAAATTGTTAGAAAATATGCATATTGTTAAAGAGCTACAACATGTTTAGAGAAATTGATTCATTTATATTTAATTTCAAATATAAATTGCCATAAGATTGCAATGTAACTTTACATAAAGCATGACATTTATTTGTATTCATATAAAACAAAATTATATCAGCTCTTTTAGTTATGATCGATGCGAAGGTAGGGTCTACATCCGATCATTGCTCCCGGCCAGCCCAGCTACACTAGATCGGCCGACAGGACTGACAGTCTTAATAAATTCAAATATACTTACTTAAAAAGTTATAACTCACCCATATCACGCAAGTAGATGCTGGAACTGCCCGACTTAATTTTCTGCACATTTCTGTCATTATCCATGAACTTTCATACCTCCATTAAGTCATTGATTCGGAGCGAGAGGTCTGGGATTCTATTCCCACTAAAATCTTCCTTTAAAAAATCTTTTTCCAGTATATTCTTTCATCCCGAGTATCATCAGTCACCGAGCACGAGCGACTCGGTACGGAATTCGAATCATAAATACTCGACGTAGAATAGAATAATTAAACTATCAAGTATTCTTAGCAAAATTTACTCCATGTTTAGACATGTATTGTTTCTTTCATTGGTAAAACGACATTGGCTGAACGGGAGACTCGAGGCCAACGTAGCAGTTCGGTAAACTGGCCTCCCCGACTCGTGTAGCCCAGCTGGCCGATGCAGTCCCCTTCGCCGAGTCGGTCGTTATATAGTTAGATTACCATGCAAGAGCCTGTGGGTTAAGACTACATTTAATTTATAATCTCTTTTTTTTTTTTTTTTTTTGCTGTAATTAATGCTTATTTCATTTTTATTTAGTTAATGCTTTTTCAGTAATTTTGTTACATGCTTTTTAAGTTTTCTCAGTGTTTTTTACTGATTTGCATTTCTTTTGTTTTTGTATGCTATGTGTGTGTTTTTGAAACCCTTGCTGGCTGCCTGGCTTTGTTTCACATGATGTTCGTGTATTATTCCTGGCCATTGACAGAATGAAGAGAACGGTTTGATGAGGGTAAGATAACTTTTAACAGAATGAATTATATTAAGTCAGTTTAAATATTACTTTTCAGTTGTTACTTTAATTTTTGTTTTTTTTTTCAAGGGTACTTTGTATGGTGTTCTTGTTAGCCCTTTTTTATTTTTAATGGAATAATTTTATTAATTGCAAGTGATGGTCTCTCTTTGTCAAGTGTCACCTGATTCCATAATGAACACCGCCACGGGTGGCCGAGGTCGTTAAGTCTCGGACTCGTGAGCGGGAGGTCTGGGTTCGAATACCTCCAGGACCGTCCTTCCTGACTGAGGTTTTTCCCAGGTTTTCCTCAGTCCTCATAAATGGGAAGGTACCCAAAATTTAGGCCTGGAACGATTCCTTCCATAAAAAATAAATCCTTTCCCAATATATCATTTCATCTCATGTATCATCAGTGTCCATCGCCTGTGGTGCCTCTGTAGCAAAAACGGGCGTTAAACACTATTCATTCATTTTCCATAATAAACTATTAAGTGCAATAAACATATTAACTGAAGATTTAGATGTAACAATTATTCCCCTTTATTTTTCAGTATTTTTGAGGTAGCTCTTTTTGAGAAACTGATTATCATCTGATAAGTGACGTTTGTTTGCAATTTCTTTAGGGTATGAGGATTTTTCTAATATACTCTGTATATAACAAATTATAGAAATTATTTATTATTGAATTGAAATAATTGAGTGAACAAGTTTATTATTGCCAAAAACAAAAATCAATTCAGTTCAAATTTACATTAATTTCAATCTAATAATTCAACATATTAATAACACAAATATTCAAAATCTGCCAACAGAAACAAATTTTTTATTATTACTAATAAGTTGGGCTTTCAGCTAATCCCGAATGCACAAATTCGACCCTAAAATAAATCATTAGAATGTGAAGGTGCATAACTAGGTTAAGGACAAACTGCTAAGTATATTTAAATTGTATTTATGAAGCTGTAGACAATGGAGTGGTAATATATCCTACACTAGTGTATTCAACATGTACACACTAACTCCACTTACTTACATAATGCTAAGCACTAGCTTCCATCATCAGCTGTTGATCAAATGATGATGGGAGTGATTGCCCCTGAAACATGTCCTAATGTTGGATAGTAGTGTGAACATATTTAATAAATTCTTAGAGGATATTGTGGTAATACAGTATGAGTTCGAGAGTGAGAGGTAAGGGGGAGGTGATTGGCGACAGTCTGTCATGTGAAAGGAAGTTCTGTTTTGTTCAGAAGAAAATGCTTATGTGCGTATCAAGGAGAGTGAGTCCAGGCCACAGCTACCCTCAGTGAGTCTATGTACAGCTAGGAGAATGTAAAAGGTATAGTAACTATGTGTAAAATAAAAATAATTATTAAGTAGTTTTGGGATTCTGAAGCTACCAATCAGTACGCCCCTTCATCTTCCTAATCCCCAGGTTGCATTTTGAGTTTTAGTTGATTTTTATAATGGAGACGTTGTCTCGTAATGAACCAGGATTGTCAGATGATGGCAGAGTTGACGGGGCTCGAACTCTGGCCGATCACAATATATTACTAGTCCATTGTCTACAGCTTTTTAAGTAGAATTTAATTAAGCATGGGTTTAACCGTTTCACCAGATATTGAGAACACCAGAACATTCAATATAAAACTTTGCAATGGAGCAGTAGTTTCATCTAACAAGAATCCCACTTAATACTTGTCAACTACCTGTTTTATTTTCTTGGAAACATTCTCATAAACAGGCTTTGTACATATAATTATTTTCTCAAGGTGCTCTTATCCGGTATTGACTTTTGCATTATTTTTGAGGATTTATTTGAATACAGGATTATTAATCTTATGGACTGAAGCTTTGACTCAAATAATGCCAGGATAAAATCTGTAGAGACCTGACTCATGACTGCTGCTTTTCATATCCTGAAGTGAAGACATGTATCGAGGTAGTTTAATTAGGTTGAGACTTGTGGAGTTTAACGTTTTTCGCATGCTTGACATACTGTATGTACTGGTGAGTTCTGGCTCTTTGATGTTTTCCATGGATCGCAATATGTAAATTGCAGATGACACTTCGTAGAATTAGATCATAAATTTCAATGAGTTGTCTGTTGAATTCTTCTGAAAGTGCATACAACTTTGCCTTCTGAACTTTTTGCATGGTAGAGCACTCTGACTGGAATAATATAACACAAACAATAACAACTAGAGATTTTAGCTATCTTTACTTAAAATTTGCAAGGACCACACAGAAAACTCTGGTTCTGGCAATTAGCTTTAATTAAAATCTTTGTTTTCTCTGACAGGTTTTGTTGCATTAACTTTGAAACTATTGGGGCTGTTAATTTATAAATTTACCATTTTATAGCTTTCATTTTGCTATACAAATTGAGACTGTAAATTCTCGAGAAAGTGAGTTTATTCATTTTTCTGCCCAATTTTTTTAATAAAACACAACATATTCAAAAAAAAGGTGTTGAGTCATCAAAGAGGGTGTGAAAAGGGGATAAATATGACAATCTCACTTAATGGTGACAAGATTTGTCTGTTTCAATTCATTTTTTGGCCTAAAATATCTCAAAAAATTGGTAAGAAAACAGCTATATCTAGTAGATAAAATATTTTAAAATGCTTAAAAACACCCTTGTGACCTCTCTCTTAATGAGCAAGGAAACAGGCTGAGTTAAAAACATTTAAAATATTAATATAAAGATAAAACGCTCTTAACATTTCACTCTCAAAGTTTAAAAAAATTCAGGACATGTTTTGTGAGACCTTTGCTCATATTGTCAACTGTGAAACGACCTGCAGATCATGCTAGATTGGAAAGGTAGGCAACTGTGAGGACTCTGGCGGTCTGTTGATGATGCAACAATATTCTGTACAAGTTCATCAATGGACTGCCAGAGTCCTCACAGTCATCTACCTTTCCAACCTAGCATCATCCACCAGTTGTTTAAGAGCTGGCAATGTGAGTAAAGGTCTCACGAAAATGTCCTGAATTTTTAAAATTTTGAGAGTGAAAAATTAAGAGTGTTTTATCATTGTATTAATATTTTAAATGTTTTTAACTCAGTCTGTTTCCTTGTTCATTAAGAGTGAGGTCACGAATGTGTTTTTAAGCATTATCTACTGGAGATTTTATACTCGTTTTCACTGTGTTGATTCCTGAATACATTAGAATTGAAACAGCTATATATTTGTAAAAGTGTTGCAACTTAAAATTAATTTTTACGAGACTAAGGCTTAGTCATCATTGAAAAGCATTTTAAACAAAACAACTTTAAATTCTACTCTACTCAGTTGCAAGTACTGCAACACCTTTGATTTGCATGCCTACAGCTTTTAGAGAAAAGATGAAGCCTTTAGTACAGGCCATAGATTTTGAAAGGCACTCTCCATTCTTTCATATTAATGTGTATTTGTTTTGGAAATGTTGTATAATATGTAAGGACATTTTCCAACACACTAAAACAATGTATATTTTCTTATTCCAGGCGGAAACTCTCAACCCATTCGATGGATCTTTAAAGGTAAGCTTAATGTCAATTCTATTTTTGTTATTTTATAACAACTTGGATTATAACGAGAGACTTAAATGTTAATTTGGCATTGACCAATTCAACCACTCTTCTGAAGCAGTGTATGCACTCATAAATAAGCAAGAGCAATTGCTGATGCATTGTAGGCAAGCTGTACATAAGAATGCTCTCAGAGTTGGCTAGACACTGCTGTGAAATATTGACTTATGTTTCAGGCTTCGTTTTATGAATTTGTTTAATTTTTAATTGTGTAAGTTCGCAAGAAAGCAAAATCAGTTGTTCACTTAATGTTACAAAGCTTTTGACATGGGAGAGCCACTCATTTCCGTAAAGGTTACAATTTCTTCAGGTTGCTCATAAAATCATTTCAACAGTTTTTCTCTACTGAGTCATTAAGTAATAACACCATACACACTTCAGAATGCTCCAGAAATGCTTTGAACTGATGATGTTTTAATCATTTATATTTTATTGTTTTCTTCAACAACCCTTGATTTCTTCGTCAACACAACAATTATAGCACACAAGATTTCCTGCTGATTGATGCAACGTATTTCCCAAACCATCTGATCTGTAAGTTTTTCTTCAAGATGCTGCAGGAATCCCAAGTTAAACCCAGCGACTGTTGCGCTCCATGGCAAATTAATATTTTCTACAGCTTCCACAGCATATTAAAATGTCAGTCAGTCAGTCAGTAAGTTATAACTTGCATTGAAACTAAATTTAACAGATCCCCTGTTACTTCTAGGTCAAGGTTTACACCCTTGACAAAAATTTCCATCTCTGCTGAGCTGAAGTATCAGTACTTTTGTCTAGTACTAATGAAAATTCAATGAATTTGTTTACAGCTTCCATTACCACACAATAAATATCACTAGCAAGATCTTATGTGTCCCAAGTGATTGTTGTGCATGAAAGACTATGATATAGTCTTTCAGTAGTATCATCAATCTTATATAAATTTGCTATTTGAAAGTTGTGCAATAATTTCGAAAATACAAATTATTTCACAGCCAACATGAGCATCTGACTGATATCTGGACCTAAATCTATTAATAGGAGGCGATGAATGGATTTGATTGTCCATTCATAGTTCCATAATTTGTCATTTGGTGCACTACCATTCAACCCCTCTTAGACATTAGGAAGTGCACGTTAACATAGCTATAGCATTAAATTTCAATGAAAATACGAAGAATTGTTACAGCATAAATCATGTTTAAAGTACAAAGAAACTGTTATACTCTGTTGTACTAGAACTACAAGAATAGGTAGGTCCAGACCCATGATATTTTCTTTAATGCAAGCCCCTATGTATAGATTCAAAGTTGACCAGCTTGGAAGAGTGAGCAATGGTGCATTTTGAATGAAATCTTAGCTAATAATGATTTACTCTGCCATAATATGCATTATCGAATGCTAATATAACAACTTATTTATGAGGAATTCACTCGAATTTCATTAGTTTTATTCCACGTACTTGGATATTATCATCAGCTCCAAAACAAGTCAAAAATCTGATGAAATTTGAAACAAAACTAGTAAAATTTGAGTAAATTCCTCATAAATAAGTCGCTATATTTTACTGTGAAAATCCTGGCTATTTAAATCTAATACTAAGTTTACTCCCTAATGTTTCATTTGCCCCAGAGCTTGCAGTTGTTCATTAAGAAATGATGATTAATGTCTTCTTGCTTTATTGCAGCTTCTAATGCTGATATATTAAAGTGTTTAAGCTTTTCACTAATTATGATATAATTTTTGCTTAATTTCTTTATTTTTGATCTCAGAATCTTTACTTTACTTTTGAATCTGCAGTCGCTCTGATTTAAGATTTGTTTGGTTTTAGGTGCAAGAGCAACTGATCAAAATTTATTTTCATCAATGGTTTCATTTTCAGTTTTTTTTTTTTTTTTAATCTCAGCACTTAGACTTTAATTATTTTATTGTTTTCGTTTGCTGCGCAGTTGTCGAAGTTAACTAAACTATTCTTTTGTTTCTTTGTGTGAACTATCTTAAGTTTTGAGTTGTTACATTTCGTTGTAGTGGCCTCCTTGTGGACCAGATATTCCTTGCTTATATTTGAGATATTTAGGGAACACCAAAGGAATGCTACCTTCTTTTATGGTCTTCTGTATAGTCATTCTTCATAAAATGTTAACTACTGGTCTGGAGGTTGACAAAGGCCACCGGAATCTCATTAATTAAAATATAATATACTTATTAGGCCATAATTGCAATTTCACTCTCTTGTCCTTTAGGAGTAAAACTAATAAAACAACAGGTATGCTCTAAATACGGTGTTGATGTGAAGCTACCCTTGGTGGGAAATAACTACAAACCACTTTTCTCTCAATGCACTGTCACAAGGAAATTCATAAAATGATACATTTTTCACTGATTTATTTTCGTCAGCAGTTTTCAGTTGTTATTTTTTTAACCTCTGCATCTAGACATTTAATTATTTTATTGTTGTCATGGCTTGTTGCAATTTTTGGAACTGACTAAATTATGCTTTTGTTTCTTTTGTTTGAACTACAAGTTCTCTCTGAAAAATAAGGTAACAACAACAACAATAATAATAATAATAATAATAATAATAATAATAATAATAATAATAATTTGCAGCTAATGAAAACTGACGCATTTATCTGTATGTAAACTTAAATAGATCACCTCTGCAACCATTGAAGTAAATAAATTATCTTTAACCTTTTCGACGTTTTATTACATGGTTGGAATCTTCATAACATGCATATCTTTCATATGATAAATAAAATAATGTCTTTGAACCTTTCTTACATATGTAAGAACTTTTTGACATACTAAACATATTGCCTTTCCTTCATATCACAAATAAATATAAATGTTCCCAATGCAGACTAAAAGAAACAGTTGGGAGATAATGACTAACCCTTCAAACGAGTTGCATGTTCTGACATGACATTTATTATGAGCACAAACCACGTGTCAACACTCTCCAAGCCAGGTAATTAGACCTCACTGTGCTGTAGTTGGTCTACAACTCTCATACTGTACACAAGTAACAAAGAATGCTCTTTGTGAAAGCACGAGTTCATCACCACTTTGTTAATACTAGGACTGTTCAATAAAACATCATTTTGGGGGGGGGGGGACAACATACCTTACTCATCCTCACAATTTTGATGATCTTTCTCAAAGTAATTCCTATTGGATTTAAACACCTGTCACAGCATTTCTGCCAGTCATCTAAGACATGCTGGAAAACAATTTTGGACAGTTCTTCTTCGTCTTCTTCTTCTTTTTCCTCCTCCTCCTCTTCTTCTTCTGCTTCTGCTTCTTCTTCTGCTTCTGCTTCTTCTTCTGCTTCTGCTTCTTCTTCTTCTTCTTCTTCTTCATCATCTTCTTCTTCTTCTTCTTCTTCTTCTTCTTCTTCTTCTTGCCTTCCACAGGGTGTCGGTTCAATTTGGGGAAAATGAAAATTCACAAGGGGCTCTGGATTATAATGAGGACTTAACATTAATTTTTGTAAGTTATTCAACAACAATGTTTACATTGTGTGGCCATGCATTATTGTGGTGCAGCATTCAGCTTGTTGCACAGAAATGTGGTCTTTTGCATATGATGTGCTTTTAGCACATGTGTAATATTACCCAGGTACAGTTGTGAATGCAAGTGCAACATGCTGGTAAACCATTCCTTGAATATCGAAAAATAAGATGCCCATTACCAGCTAAAGCAACCACTTTTGGGGGGGGGGGGGATATTTTCACAAAGAGGTTTGCTGTTTGCTCTCAGGATCGAAATGATGTAGCCAAGTTTTATCAGTTTGAAAAAAAACTCTGCATCTTTCTGTAATATCATCTTCAACTGCATGCACCATGTACATAAACATGCTTTTATTCAGGAATCACAGTGCACAAACAGTGGCATCCAGCGAAATTTTCAGAATTTCTGATAGTGGTCTTAATGATGTCAACAGTACTCTCTCACAATGACAGCAGTGCTTTTAATGTTTTGTTTTGTTAGAGCACAAACTGGAGTGTTGAGTTCAGCTTCCTTTGAAATTGATTTTGTCACTTCTTTAAACATTAAACCATTAAATGCAAAATAAATTTTATGTTGGAACTAATAAGTGAAGCAATTAATTTATTCTTAATTAGACAGTAAGCCAATTTAATACTCTTTATGCTCCACTTACCATCGAATTATACAGAAGTTTACTTATCATTGAAAAATTCCAGAAAATGCTCAGAGAGTTTGGGATTAGTTTGTCCCCAGTGAACAAATTCACCCTAAATAATCTGCTCAACTCCAGTGATAATGATAGAATACATGATGAAAAGAAGCCAGGAACATATCAAATCAATTTTTTGGAATGCAACAAAGTAGATATTGGCAAACAAAAAGAAGCATTCGAATTAGGCTAAAGGAACATTGGAGAAACATTAGGTACAGTCAGACAGATAAATCAGTGGTTGAACATCACTTTTGGAGAGATAAACATGATATACTGGAAGTCAAATTATTTAAATTCATAGATAGACCTTGGAGCTGGGAATATGGGAAAAAATTTTTATAAAAAAATATGAAGATAAGGTTATGAACTTTGAGATCCCAGCAGAAGACAAATTAATCCAAAAGTTCATAAAATGTCCATGAGAGCTACACCAAGTCCACTCAACCAACAACGAATCTGGCAGTCAACACATAGCTGATGATGCAGGCAAAGGCCTGTGAAACATGTGCTGTATATAATTCAATGATAAGCGCAACATAAGAGTATTAAATTGATTTACTGTTTAATTAAGAATATTTTAAACCATCTTTGAACAATACTATTGGGAAGGTCTCCTGTAACATTGCATAGGCTTCAGCCAAGTATTTGTAGAAATGAAAGCAGAATATCAGAGTAGCATATTGTTTGTCAGTTGTTTCCTCCATTTTGCAAGTGATAAAGTATGCCTGTAAAAAATTATGATAATTTTTCATTGAACAGTCCTCGGTATATCAAAACCTAAATGCAATCATATGTGAAGCATCACTTTTATGTTAAGTATATATGCATCTGGAAAAATCAAGAATGTTACTTTAGTTTTAAAACAAAACATTTAAAATCAGCTGAATAATATGAATTTTATTTTCAACAGAATGGTCTCTTCTACACTCTGGCAAGCAGTGAAGCTGTGACTAGTACTGGTGATGGTGATAATGAAAGTGAAACTAGTGTTGGTCATTCTCCTCAGGAAGAAATTGCAGACCTCAGGAGGCAGGTGAGAAACTGTGAGGCAAGTGTAAGGCAAGAAATGAAATTTCTCTATCATTTGTTCATATTAGGCCTCATTTTTTCTTTTTTCATAGCAAAATAGTAATGAAACATCCAATATAAAAGAATCTTTGAGTTTTATAGTAGGGAATTATACTTACTATTGGGGATTTTTAAGTCCTGTGTCATACTTAAAACAACGGACATTTCTCCTTCCAACTCATCTTGTAATCATGTTTGACCAACTATGAATACAACTTACTACAAGCATATGAAGATTATATATATATATATATATATATATATATATATATATATATAATATAGATTATATTTGGTTTTTATTTGTATTTGTAAGGTGGACAAGCATAAGACCAAGGTTAACTAATGTGATATTGTAACCTATAACATTGTGAGGAATGTACCTCACGAAACATGTACCAAAATTACTTTTATAAGTGTGTTTGTGAAACTTAAAGAGAGTTTTAATGTGACGACATGATTTTTAGTGTTTTACTTTAAATCAAAATAAGACTATAACATTGTATTTAATAGTACAAGCTACTGAGTGCAGTGAAACAGGAGGCTGAACAGGCTGTTTATTGGCACACAATCTCCCATCATTGCATAAATTTACCAATACTCAAAACAAAATAATTATTCTGGCCTGACATAATTTATATCATTACCAAAATACAAAAAAAACCGAAAATCATATTATACTGGGTTACAATAGCACAAGTTCGAATACTAAATGGGATCCCAAAATTAACTTTGTACAGTCAACTGATATTTTATCAATATATGTGCATGCACACTCCAACAGACAATGTACATCAAATCAAAACCTACGACTCCAAATCAAAATATCTGCAATCTATAAAATCCACCACTACACCACCTATCGGCACATCAGAACTCTCTCTATTCCTTCATCTAGACATTGTAAAACAATTCTGAAATGAAAAGAATAATATAAATGTGCAGTTATATTATCATATTGCATCATATTTCTTATTTATGCCCATAGGCAAATATCTGACAGAAAAACTGCCACGGGTGACCAAGGTAGTTAAGGCGCAGACTCATGAGCAGCAGATAGGGGTTCAATCCCACCAGGACCATGATCTCTGACTGAGGTTTAACAGGTTTCCCTCAGTCCTCATAAATGGTAAATGCTGGGGAGGTATCCTAAAATTGGGCCTAGAACATTTTGTTCTTACAAAAAATCCTTTCCAAATTTATAATTTCATCTTGTGTATCACCAATATCTACTGCCTGTGATGCCTTAGTAGTTAAAACGGATGTTAAACACTATTCGACTGACAGAAAACTAATTAGCCAATATTGGGTCTATTATTCATCTCCTCTCGTAAGACATCCATACAAAAATAAAAAATAATGGAGCAAAGCCTTTCTTCACCTGTCTTTCATGAAATTATGCATATATGATGCCCCCACATTGTAAATGTGAACATTGAAGATTTAGCACTAAAGAAAGCTGATTACTATGCTCACAACATTCAAGCAACGTTACAAAATTAAATTGCATAAATCTAATTACTGAGGGAAAAAAACGTGAAAAGAAATGCTAATAATTAACTTGCCTTATGTAGGATGCTAGGGGATTATGAATAATTAGTATTCCATGGCATCACCCACACTGTACCATGGTTCGTTTGAAAATTTTAATAAAATGTAAGAAACTACAGCCAAAAAAATTCGGTAAAAAATCTGGCAGCCTCCATCAATATGTCCAGCTTCTCATGTCAATGTATAGCAGTCCTTTTTATTAGAACACTTGCTTTTTATAGATTGAAATAAATCTCGATATAAATGGCTGGACATGGGATTCAAGCTTAACTTGTGGTATCGAAGTATATTGTGACACCCCTTATTTAAATCATTAAATTAACAAACCAAAGTATCTCTCAATTATTCTCAGTAAATTCATTCAAAACATGTTCATTACGTGGTAAATGCTTTGAATCTCCACAAGATTGCCCATTGGAGCATATGAAGACACATTCTCTCTGATCTAAGTCTGAAACTAAACTCAGTGCACCACACTAATCACCAGTAGTACCCCACTGCACATGTGCAGTTCTAGTGGCTCCATCTCTTTCATATTTATTTCACATGATAGCAAGCAACACTTTGCTGCTTAGCAATGTTAATGCCAATAATACTCCTCCCCTCATATGTCACAATATTGAAGTATAAATTGTTAGAGCAACCACCTTACCTCCCAGATTTAGTTCTCTCTGACTTGTAGATGTTTCTAAAGCTTTAACTCTTTCCTTGCTGATCAGCATATTTCATCATATCAAGAGGTAATTGCAGTTGTAGAAGACTATTAACAGAGCTTCTGGAGCAACCTCTTCAGAGATGGAATATTTGTCATTATCAAGACCTACTATATACACCAAACCCATTGTAGGTATTGATAGTAGACAAAATGATTGAATATGGGTCCTATGTTAATTAAAACTCTTTGTTAGTTATCTGGTTTATTACGTGATTTATAGTTGCAAATAAATCAACAGTAGCATGTTACTTCTTTTGTTTTTTATTAAGTTAATATTGATTTAGTGAGATCACACAAGGGACTTGTGTGTTAGAAAGTGTTTAGTACAACATGAATTGCTCTTGTATGTCTGAATTATGCCAGTGCACCATATAATACAATATTTACATTTCCTAAGTAGCAGTGATTAAAGAGAGGAGTGAATAAAGATTATATACGATGCAAGTTTTGAAGTTAATGATGAAACTGTATGTATTAAACATATCTTACCAAACTTTGGATTAGGAAGGACATTTTCTCTTCTCTAATCTACCATCGTATGTAACGGTGTGGGTTAGCAAAGAAAGGAAAGATCCAAAAATATGTGTGAAGCAAGGTTTGGATTGAGATGATAAAGAGTTTTAGTCGAGCCTGATGTTATGTTTTGACTCATTTGCAAGTGAGGTTATGCAGTGACAGGTACACTCCTAGTGAAATTGTTCATGTTACTGCTATTAACACATGGGTATGTTTATTTGGTTTGTTGCATTTGCCTGGTTTATTACAGAGTTTATAGTTAGAAGATAGTGGCATGTTAGTTTTTTATAAGTTAATATTGATTTAGTGAAATCACGGCAGGAATTTGTGGAATAGAAAGTGTTTAGTACAACGTGGGTTGCTGTTATATATCTTAATTATGGGAATGCACTGCATTATACCTATTTACATTCCCTAGATAGTGGTAATTAAAGGAGAAATGGCTAAAGAATATACATTATGCAGATTTTGAAGTTAATTATGAAACTGTAGGGTATTTTAAACATTTCTTACTAAAATATATGGTTAGGAAGGACATTTTCTTTGTGAAATTTTCCTTAATCTACTATCATATGTGACAGTGAGGTTAACAATGAAAGAAAAGGTCTGGAAGAATGTAAAGTGAGTTTTAAAGCAAGATGAAGGGAGTTTTAATGAATTGTTGAACAGCATATTGCATTTCAACTCCTTTGCAAGTGAGGTTAAGACAAGACAGGTACACCTGTTTATAACTATTGCCAAGGAAGACTATGTCCCTTAAAATATATGATGATAAATATGATGCTGTACCAACTATGTTGATTAGTTTTAAGATGTCCAGTAATTTGGTAGTTCATGTATTTTATAATGAATTGTGCTTACCTGTGGAGAAGTTTTATAATTCATATTATTTTATATTTCGTGTACATATGAGAAATATTGTTTGTAAACGTAATACTGTGTTAAATTTTTGTATTTGCTATTGACAGTAGTGGGCCACTTTGGCCACCATTTATTTTCCATATTTGGGTCTGGTAAATATAATTGATTTTGTATTGACCTAAGGGAGATTATCTTTATGCTCAATTATAAACTCGTTCCTTCATTGTTAGGTCAACAACTTTTCAGACCATCCTAGTCTGTACATAGCTAGTAAGTTTTTCGCTTCCTCAATCCAAAAAAAAATTTTTTTTTTTACTTTAGATTAATGAGGATAGTTGAATTTTTGGAAAAACGCATGGTTTTTGTTCAGGTGGTGTTTTTACAGCAACAGCTGGAAGACCGAGAACGTACAATACAGCTGCTCCAGCTGCAAATGACGAAATACACTGACAGTGCAACAAATGGTGCCAGTGCAGTTGTTAATTTTACTACAGCCTCGAAAGATTTCTGCAATGCTGCTACTCAAACCGAACGAGTAAGTTGATTTCTTTGCTCGATACTTTTTACTTTTTCACTGTTTTGTGGATACCTATAGAGGGTTTCTCATGATCTCTGGGAGGTATTTACACCAATGGTAGTGTGCATCTTTAAATATGGAAGGACAGATCATTTGATGTTCAATGTGCACGTATTCAGCTGCATTTTGGGAGGGCTAAATCATAGCACTTTGACTCCGGCTTTATAACTTAATATAAACCGAGTCTTTAATATGTAAGCCTGTGGCCCAATGGAATTCTTCTCCATCTTCCCATTGAACTATGATCTTACAGCTTGGAGGATTCAGATAAGGTTATTGACACTGGCTGTTAAAGTCTACATTCTTATTGTTATATAACTTATTTTGTCATTATAGAAACATACATTAACAATCAACAAATCTTTAGTAAAAAGCCTGCATAAAATAAATTCCAAACAAGCAAATATGACGTGCATCTAACCAAGCTCTGGATATGAAAGACAGTTAAGTCCTTGATCTATGGCAATAATCCAGCCATACAGAAACATCACTCATAAGTTACAAGCTCTTCAAAAACTGGCAACACTGTCATCTGAAGTAAAAACCACAGTTCAGGTGCAACCGGGTTGTACAAATTTTTTATCTCTATATTCTATTTATTGAATGCTTTAAATTAACATCCTGCACGACAATGCAGAACAACAATTTTAAACATTTATAAATCACTTTGTGATGTTTGTTGTAAAAAGCCACCTTATGTGCAAGATTAAAAGTACGTTAATGAACTTCCAAAAAAATGTTTGAAGGAATGGAGTAAAACTTGTGTGTTTACTTATAGATCTGTTTATTTTATTTCTTACAAATTTCAATCTATTAGTACTTAAAAATGTAATGGCCAAATCTTTTATACATACACCCGTTAACTTAGTGCAAACAGATTGAAAGGGTATCGCATTTAGTATCAAAAGTTTTGTAAATTGAATATTACAGTTTTTTTTAATCTGAAATATGGGAGATTTCTTATAGCAGATATTCAGTGCTCTGTATATAAATGTACACTATTCATAGAGGTAGGCTGTTGCCAAAAGACAGGATTGCTTTTATATATCAGAAAGAATATATTGAAATATGCTCCATAAAGCATGGTTTCTTTTGCAAATAAAATTTATTCGCAACTCACTCCCCCAGAACCTTTGGATGTATATTAATATAGAAGGTTGTGTTATTTATTAAAATTTATTTTCTTAAAAAGCATTCTTCGTTGTTTAATCATGTTTTAAGTATAAACTGTATACTTGCAGAATCGTTGAATAAAGTATGTTTTCTTTGTCTTTGAACAATATGACAACATGTTGATACAGTAATTTTAGTAAGTGATGCTATGTACATTTTCAGGGCAACTTATTTTTTGACTTGCTCTTTAATTCATGATGATTCTTGATTTGAGTACTATAAAAGTTAATATTGTAATTACAGTTGCGGCCAGTATCAGCAGGACCTTCACTGCTCCAGTCCTTACCTTCGGAAAGCAGCATGGGTCCCTTAGTGAGGTAGGCATATGCTAAAAGTGATAAAAATTAGTCTTAGAAAGGAATATATGAGGCAGAGTTAAAAACTAACCTCAATATTTTTTATTATTACAGTGTGTACAATAGGTTTGAAAACATTAAGAGGTTGCTTTTCTAGAAAGTTGGTAGTTTGTGCTACCTCTAATAAGTTTTATCATTTATATATCAGTAACTGTTGCTTAAAAGTGTTTTTATGCATAAAATAACTATGGGCTTGGTTTGCACATGTCTGGGTCAGTTTGTGCAGCATTTTGACCATAAGAATCACCATCCACGAGTATACACATCATCAGGAATGTCTCGAGTGTTACATGGCTAATCGTTATTGTATTAAAAAGTTGTATAAAATACAGAATGCGGCAAAAACAATGACCCATTTTAAATCTTCCATTATTGTTGGTCACTGGTTCCTAGAGAGCTGATGTTTGTATCATTGCGCAGTGCAGTTCAAAGCATTTTCTGTATACGCCATATTATGTGATCTTGGACAGTCTCTCTGCTACATAGTACTACTTGGCGGTGGAGCGCTGCTTAAATGAACATCGCCCGTTTGCAATTGAAACGTTATTCAAATGTGGTGATTGCTTCGTTTGTTTCGGCAACATTTCGACATCGGCCGGAATGGACAAGTTTGCTCACGGAAGGCGATTACGAGATGGGTGAGGCAGTTCAACAGCATCTGCTCCAAACATGAAGTCATATGGTAGGCCACGTTCCGGACAACATCGCAACAGTAAGAGCTGCTTTAGAGCGAAATCCAAAGTGATTAGTTCGCCGGCTTTCGCAAGCCCTTGACATATCGGATAGAAGTGTGTGGCGGATGTTGCGACTAGATGTTCAGTTACATCCCTACAGATGCCCAGAGATGTAGAGACACGTCGAAATTTCTATATACAGCTTCTGGAAATGATAGTCAACTCGATTTTCTCAACAGTTTGCTGATGTCTGAAGAGGCCCATTTTCATTTTTAGGCTATGTAAACAACAAAGCTTCCGGTACCGGACACCTATCAATTCTCATCACCTTCATGAACGACCACTGCAAAGCGCAGAAATTACTGTGTGGTGTGGAGTGTCTTCTCACGTATTATTGGTCTCCCTTTTTATGTAAAAAATAACACAGGCGATACTGTTACAGTCACAGCCTTAGCAGAGCGATATGGTGTTATGTTGTTCATAATGCAGCAAAATGCGGCCATAAGAATATCCATAAGTATTCGTTGTGGTTCCAACAGGACAGTCAAACCCTCACACAGCAAGAACGTTCATGACAAACTTACGAAAGTTTTCAGAGCACCTTTTTCCCAAAAAAACCGCTCGGGTTAATTGGTTTAATGAAATGCTTAAAAAATTCCGCCGAAGAACTGCAAAAACCGTATACAACATCGTAACAATGACGAAACAGCACTTCCAAGAAAAAGATAGTTTGTTTCTTCGGTTGTACTGAACATGGCACAACCATTCCTTCAGAGAATCGAAGATCAACAGTTTGTTTGCCAGAAGTCATCGACGGAATCAGGAAACACAACCGAAACCGTCATATTCTTCACCATGACAATACAGCACGTCAAACAATTGATTGTTTGAAGGAAATGAATGAATGGTGTTTAACGCCCGTTTTAACTACTGACGCACCACAGGCGGTAGACACTGATGATACATGAGATACATTGGGAAAGATTTTTTTAAAGGAAGAAAACGTTCCAGGCCTAAGTTTAGGTACCTCCCCGGCATTTGCCATTTATGAGGACTGAGGACAACCTGGAAAAAACCTTAGTCAGGGAGGACGGTCCTAGCGGTATTCGAATCGCAGACCTCCCGCTCACGAGTCCGCGCCTTAACGACTTCGGCCACGCGTGGCGGTCTTGTTTGAAGGAGAAAAACATCGAATTAATATCTTATTGCCCGTATTCATCTACGACTTCTTTTTAATTTCTGAATGTCAAAAAATGTGTAGACAGCAATTTTCATCACCTCAAGAAGCTGTTGAAGCCTTTAAAAACCATGTTTTTGAGATATCAACTTTATAAGCTAACGGCCAACAAATATCCAGGAATTGAAAAATAACATTTACACTGTAATGGGGGCCAAAACAAGTGACACTCTTTTTAAGGTTATGGAAAGTGCACGAGCTCGTGCTGAAGATTGCATTGCCAACAATGATGGTCACCACATAGACATAATTTAAAAATCGCGTCTCTTGCAAGGAGTGTACATCAATAATATATAGTGCTAATTCTTCATGCGTAAATTTAATGTATAAAATGAGTCGTTGTTTCTGCCACACCATATATTTTAAAAGACTATTAGATGATTATAGTGAAGCGTTATGTATTCGGCAAAGCATTTATATACGAGAGCAATCTTGAGCTATCGGCCTAACAACGAAAACACGAAATTATTGATCCGGGAATGTTTTTATTTTTTAACATAATCTCCTTTAAGAACAATGCACTTATTTCAGTGATGCTGCAATGCAGTTATCCCGACCTTGTAGTGGTTTTCCCGAAGATCTGCAAAATAGACTACTACAGCTGCAGTCTCTTCCTGTTTGTGAGAAACACAGTCCCGCAAGGAAAAACTTGAGCTTTGGAAAGATATAGAAGTCGAAGAGAGCCACACCCGGGGAGTAGGGCGGAGTTTTGCCATTGCTAGAACGCTTTTGTGGGCAGTGCGTTATCCTGAAGAAAGATAGCCTTTTTTTCCTTCTACAAACCAGTTTTATCTCACAAATATTAGCATCTAGTCTGATTAAAAGTTATTGCTTTGTCCTTTTCAAGATAATCAATAAGCAAAATGCCTTTAGCATAGCAAAATACCGATGTCATGGCCTCTCTCGCTAATGGAACGACTTTGTCTACTTTGGCGCTGTCCACTGTTTTGATTGGTATTTGGATTCTGGTGTGTGGTGATGAATCCAAATTTCGTCTATTGTGATAAATCTACTCAGGGTGAGCCTTGGCCGTCACGGTGACCTCTGTTTCGTCTATCTCCGTGGTAGAGAGCGGTATTTCAGCGGGGAGGGCATGTTATCAGCATGCTGACACCCCGCAGGTCGCCTTTCACACATATTCAAAAATTGCCGAAATTTATTATCACTTGATACTCATATTTTATCCATGTCAATAACTATGGACATATTTCTTGCTTCAGGCATCTGTATAACTCTTTAAGAACGCTTAAAACAGACATAGGCGGGAAAATTTCGATGCAGTAGCGCTGCCATCTACGGTCGAGGCCGATAACTTTTCAGACTACCCTCGTATACTAAATAATGAAAATGTTGCAGTTGTTTCATTTACAAAAGTATTACATTGCAAATGAAAATGCTTTCATGCAGACCGTTTCGTGTGAATTCATGAATTCGTTTTGTGTTAATTAACTGTAAAGCTTACATTTTAAGCTGTTAATGAACTTAATAACAATTAATAGTAAAGGAATGAGTATTAAAGATATAAACAAACACAAAACTAAAAGGAAAGTAGTTAATTGGTATGAGCAATATAAAAGGAAAAATTAGATGGAAGGGTCACTTTCGAGTAATGTGAAGGAGCATCTCCCCTCATTAATATTAATATGAAGATCATTGTTTCTGCCTTCTGGTAGCTAAAGACATAATACTGAGCACAAGAATAAGAGGAAAGATTCTACAATTTATGTAGTAAAAATGTAATTCATTAAGTGTGTTGTCATTTGAGAAATAAAGATCTATAAGTTCTGGCCTTGGCCACTTATAGACCGTTATTTAATCTATTTTTTGTTTTGCTTAGCATGTAAATAAACAAATTAGAGAGGCGTTTGGAAATGATTTACAATATTAGTTTATTGTACCTTATTTATGATGCAGCAAAAATTTCTTGGGCCGAGTACACTATGGATTTTTTCCATTGCATGGATTGCACACTGTCTTTTCTTGTGTGTGGTCATGAATAGTCGCAGGCACCAGCTTCTCCAAAAACTATGAATCTTCAGTGTACATTTCCATTAGCCGACTACAGACTTCAACCATTTAGTCCTATTGTGCATGTATCAAGTCCCATGAAACTCAATGTGCGCCCACCATTTTTATATTCAAATCGTTGTGAATAATGAGTGGTGTGCAGGGTTGTGCGGCCGAGACCTGTCTGTCCAGTTCATCAAAGGTTATGCGTCTATTAGCCATCAGCCAATTTAGACACAACCTCAATATTCCTGGGAGACCGCGATGTTGATGAACAACCAGTACTCACATTTTTGGGAGCACATTCCCTACTGCTGGCATTGACCCAATTCTATGCAGGACCACATACCACAGTTAAATGTCTGAATTTCTGCAGTTTTGATGCTTTTATTCCACAAACACCATCATGTCCACATCTTTCTCAATGTGACAACAAATGAACACTTCTTTTTGCTACACACTCCTTACAACAGCCATCTAGCATCTGCGTTTCGTATTAGTGTCAGTCCATCGGCCTACAAATAAATGTGCCCATAGATTGCATGGTATTTGTAAAACAATTCTATTAACAAATCATTTTCGAACGCTCCTTGCATTAGAAATGGAAAAAAATATTGAGTGTTACAATAGAGTAAACAGACTTAATGCACTATTACATAGCATAACATAAATAACTTTTTTTTTATCATATTAGGAAATTTATTGTTTGGAAGACTCTCCTAATAAACTCCAGAGAGAGATTCTGAAAACTAATAAGTTTTGACACTTATGATATTACCAACTAGTAATGAGAGCTGAGTGTTGTAATGTACATAATGACTAACTCTTTTATTTTTTCTTCTCCTATGTCTGTTCAGCTTCAGGATAGGGAAGGTAGAGTTTGTGGATGTTGGTTGTGGTGTTCTGATATTAATGGCTGTCAACTTACTCTGTTGCTTGCATTTGGTGCACTGGTGCACTCTTTGTGCATCACAACAGTAGTGTTATGTATGCTGTAAGATTTCCTATAGTTCAAAAGTATTTCTGTTCAGTATTGTTTTGTGCATTTGAATTTTTAGACCACAAATATGCTCCTAAAAGTAGCTTTTTTCTGTGTATTGATGTATGTTAATTTGCTAGTTTCTTTGTTTGTCACTGCTTTATGTAGGAGAGTTAGAATTTTAATACTTACATGTTTTAAAGTTTTGTTGTTCGATAATCAAAAGCATTGTGTAAAACTTACGGTTGATAACTCAAGTAGGTCAGTTAAATGTCTGAAGAAACTAAATGGGATCCACAATATTGGGCTAATCTGTTTAATCTTTCTGAAAACCTATGCTAATTTTATTAACTTTTATACCACTTGGAGATCTAAATTAAATAAAATAAATGGAACACTATTATAATGAAAAATACATGAGAATAGGCTTCCTGTATCCCTAGTCAATTCAAAGTAGAGGTTATAAGTATAATAAAATGAACATAGGGAAAAAAAAACTATCTGTTATTAGTTTTTGAGCACCATGCTTTAAAATTATCTATTTAAGTTTCATTCTGATTGGTGAATAAGGTTTCAGTGAAACCTCATGTTAGCTGAAAGGCACTCGCTTGCAATTATCTCAAGTAATACCATAACACAGTTGAAGTTCCGATAAATTCAAGAACATAGTGAGTAAAGCTTAGGCCCTCAAGTGATATTTATTAGAACTATTTTTACGAATAAAATAAGAATTAAATATAATTCCCCTAAACTTGGCTTACAAAATTGTAATAATTGTATACTTATATTATGAATACTTAATCTTTTCAAGTCATCTAGTAACAGATGAATATCCATTGCCAGTAATCAATAGAGAAGAACCAAATATAGATTTAGAAATATTTCAAGAATAGAATAAGAATAAAAGTAATATATATTTGAAATTTGCATACAGAATATTAACAATTGTATAGCATGTTTTACTAACTTATGAAAACCTACCTATTCAAAAACCCTGAACTGAACAAGACCGACTATATTTGCCAGAACCCAATATGGAGGGGGGGTGATAACGGCCAAAGTCGCCCTATTACTACCAATGGCAAATATGAAACACAGTATGTTTACAAGATGATATTATTTATTAATCATTAGAAAATATTTTGATGGTTTTTTAAAAATCTGAAATTATTTACAACAATATTTCTCATATGTAAATGAAATAATAAAATAAAATGAATTATGAACTTCACCGCCAGCAACAACTCTTTATAAAATACACAAATTTTCAAATAACTGACAGCTTAAAACTAATTGAATACTTGGGACAGCATCATATTTATTACCATCTATTTCATATGCTTCCTTGGTATTAGTTATAAACTGGTGTATCTGTCTTGTCTTAACCCCATTTGCAAAGAATCGAAACAAAATATCCAGCTCACACCATCCATTAAAAATCTCTTCCAGATCTTTTCTTTTGTTGCTAACCCTCACTGTCACATAAGATGGTTCATTAAGGAAATTTGCACAAAGAAAATGATCTTCCTAATCACACATTTTATTTCAAAATGTTAAATGCACACTACAGTTTCAGATAACTTTAAAACTTGTACAGTATATACTCCTTATCCATACCTTTAATTACTGGTTTTTAGGAAATGTAAATATGGTATTATGCAGCACATTGCCATAATTAGGACATACAAGAGCAACCCATGTTGTACTAAACACTTTCTATTACAAGTTCCAGGTGTGATTTCACTGAATCAATATTCCTCAATAAAAACTAACATGCCACTGTTAATTTATCTTCAATTATAAACCAGGTAGCTGCCCAAACCTGTTTAATAGCTGCAAAATAAAACGATTTCTTGACAAGTGTACCAATCTCTGCATAACTTCACTTCATATGAGTCAAAATATATTATAGCATCAGGCTCATCAAAACCCTCAACATCTCTATCCAAACCCCGTTTTTTTTTTTTTTATTTTTATTTTTATTTTTTTTTTTTTTTCCCCAGATCTTTCCTCTCTTTGCTAACCCATACCGTCAGATATGATGGTAGATTAGAGAAATTTGCTGGGAAAATGCCCTTCCTAATCACAAAGATGTGGTATGAAACATTTAATGCACACTACAATTTCATCATCAACTTCAAATTTTGCACGAAGTACACTCTTTATCCATTCGTCTTTTAATTACTATTATTTGGGAAATGAAAATAATGTATAGTATTATATGGTGCACTGCCATTATACAGCATACAAGAGCAACCTAACACTTTCCATTAAACAAGTTCCTGGTATGATTTTACTAAATTAATGTTAACTTAATAAAAAAAAAAAGAAGTAACATGCTACTGTTGATTTACTTCCATCTATAACCCACTGTAATAAAGCAGATAACTGCAAATTAACAAAGTGATGTAATTAACACACAGACCACATTTTTTTAGTAATGTTAAAAGCCCGTTTTTACTGCTGAGGCACCACAGGACCATATATTCCACCATTTTGTCTACTATCGATACTTGCGTTGGGGTTTGGTAAGTAAGTTTGGTCTTGAACAAAAATAGACGAAAGTTGACTATTAAATCGCTACCGTACGATTTAGTAATACGAACTGAGAAAAACAAAACAAGAGGTTATATTTTACCATTCTGAAGAGTATGTTTATTAAAATGTATGGTTGCTTAGGCAGGTATTGTTAATTTACAAAATCATTTCAGACTATTTGAATGTACAAAAACAATTTTTAGGCTTTGAAGAACCGCCCATTTTGCGTTATAATTGTCGATAGTTAATAGTTTGGTTGCTATCATTTGCTAACAATGCCTTGCCACCGCCTACTAGCAAAAGTGATCAATGATGCCTCTCAGGAACTATAGTGGAGGTATAGAAATCGTTACTCTGACCAGAAGACAAATGCATCTTGGTAAAACTTTACGAAAATTCCACTGCGATATCGGGGCTGTGATTGGTCGGTTTTATGATGTCATATAAGTGAAATAGTCGTAGTAATTTGGCCATCTTCACGACATCTCTGAGTTAAGCCGAAAACTTTTAGAATATCTCTCGTATTACACAGTTTTTGAGTATAAACTGATACTGATATACGCAAGTAAATTTACTGATTGTTATAACAGGCATTACAGCAGGTGTATAATAGAAAAATAAACTTGAAACAAGTATATTAACGGACTTAGCACGTGATTCACTGTTTGTACGTCATTTTATGTAAATGCAATAATGCACCAGAATAGCGCCATAGAAAACGAAGCTACAAACAGTAGTACCACCCCAGTCATTTCAACATAGTCTGAACTGAATGCAATAGCAATTAATATAATACATTAAGAATATAAAAGATTTTATTTTTATAACTACAGATTATAAAACAAGTAGCGAAATCACTATACCGGTCATTGTAAAGTTAAATAAAAAATAATAAAATATAGCTAAACGAAGTCTCAAAACATTATATTTAGCAAGCTGACAGTGCTCGCCGGCACGCGCATCCTTCTGAGTTCTATGGAACAGTCAATCAACGACACACATTTGTCCCCGCCCTAGATGCTGTCCACTGTCAAACTCTCCTTTTTAGCTGTATCTGCTATCTCGGAATATAAAGCAAGCGTCTATCGTTGCTATGGCAGCCGCTATGAGTCAGGTCGTAAGTGCAGCCAAATTCTGACGGGACTGGTCTGTACCAGAGGATACAGGTGTAAGAATCAAATGCAAAGCAGCGTTCCTATGTCAGCACTCGTAAATACTGCTTTACCTGAAAAGCCGCCCCTGGTGGGATCCCAAAAATAACTGAAATCGCAGCATAACTCTCATGCCCCGAGCAATAAATGAATTGTATCGCTAGGCGTTGTTAGTCTAGGGTCATTTTGTTTGGAGTTTGCCTTTGGCGCTGTTTTATGTACTCGAGATATATTTTTGTGATGTGAACCATAAAGAACAAAGAATGTGAATAAAATGTTTTTGTTGAGGAAAACTGCTTCGGCAGGTCTTTAAGGATACTTATGATCTATGAATGGTTTCCTGTTTCATGTCTATTGAAGACCTGCCCTGATTTGGCCGTCAATACATCTTCTGTTATCATATACAAGAGTAGGTCCATAAGTTTCTGGTCCCGCCGATAAGTATTATCGCCTTCACAAAACCCTTATCTGCTGTCATACCTTATCTGTTAAGTAAATAATTGGAGCTGTAACTTCCGCTCAGCTCTGTTCAGTTGTTCAGATATAGTTGAATAAAAAAGTCTATGTGTAGAAGATTGTGACATGTTCAAAACGGAGCATCGAGCTGTTATTAAGTTCTTCACAAAAGAAAGAATTACCCCAAATGAAATTATACAGCGATTGAACGATATATATGGGGAAGCATCCCCCTCATATTCTACTGTAAAAGAATGGGCCAAACCTTTTCGAATGGATCGAGAAAGCATTGAAGACGAAGAGCGTGCAGATCGGCCCTTGGAGGTGCTTACACCTGAAAAAATCGCTCTTGTGGAAGGAGAAATTACGCAAGATCGGCGGCTCAAAGTTACAGAAATAGCAGCAAGGTTGGCCATTTCTAAAACAACAGTCCTTCGAATTATTCATGAACATTTAAACATGAATAAGGTTAGTGCAAGATGGGTGTCTAGACTCCTTTCCTTAGTCCAAAAGCAGCAACGAGTCATCTGTTGTCAGACATTTTTGGAGCTCTGCCGTGACAACGAGAGAGAAGTTCTGCAAACTATTGTTACAGGAGATGAAACTATGGTCGTGTACTATGATCCCTTGTCCAAAAGAGAATCAATGGAGTGGCAGGCGTAAACCTGGCGAAAACACTGCCTCTAAAGGCCAAGATCATTCAGTCAACCAAGAAGATCATGGCCACAATCTTTTGGCATGTGAAGAAATAATCTTTATTGACTTCAAGGAGAGGAACACCACAGTAAATGGGGAGTACTATGCTGGCCTACTGCACAGACTACATGCTTCCATCAAAGAGAACAGGCGAGGAAAGCTGAGCGGTGGTGTGCGCCTTCTTCACGACAACGCGCCTGTGCACACAGCTCTTGTTGCAAAGGAAGGTGTGAAGAAATGTGGCTTCAAGCAGACCGACCATCTACCCTACAGCCCAGATCTAGCTCCCATTGACTATTTCCTCTTCTCAGAACTCAAGAAGGACCCGTTAAGGAAGGAAATTTAAGTGTGACGAAAAGTGATGGATGCGTTTATGCCCGTTTTGCAGACAAGACTTGTATTTTTTTTGGGGGGGGGGCTATTGAAATGTTAATTCAGAGATGTGAGAAGTGTATTGCAATAAAGTATTGAACAGTAAAATATATTTTTTTGTCTTTATTATATCTAAAAAATGGTTAGGCCGGAAACTTAAACTTATCCTCGTACCCTCTCAAGCACAGGTTGAGATCGATCTGGAACAGCAACAACATGGGAAACATTTCTCTAAAGCCAGATCTGGGTGAACGTTCTCTTGTGAGCTGATGGTGAATTCTGCTCCAACTGTTGTTATTAGACTCTCCAGTACATACACGACGATAACACATTCATATTACTGGCAGTATGAATGCGCTGAGTCTGTATAGATGTAAACACAACAGTAGCAATGTCAGCAACATCTGTTCGTGAGACCATGACAAACCATTCTATCAAACTCGTCTTTCTTTCTGTTCATTTGCTAGTAGCCAGTCTGACAAGAGAATGGGAAGTGAATAGCGTGTGATTGTGTTAATCATGTCGTAAAGTAAACGGAGTACAAGTGCTGTTTAGTTCTAAAAGAAAAATAGTAAGAATCAGGCGCGAAAAATGATTACAATTAAAAAAAAAAAATCCAGAAGAAGAAAGACAAATGCTTGATTTTTAAAAATATAAAAGCCTAAAAGCAGAGACCTATGGAGTATATAAAATGTTGTCTTACACATCTGCCTTGAGCAAAAGCTTTGACACAGATAGTGCTTCGGTATTTGTGTCACCTTGACTCCCTAAGAGGGTTACACACACAAATGATTTTGACAAGGATATTTACGAAGAATTGTTGGGGCTTTTACGATGAAGATGAATTTCCAACAATAGACAAAATTACCAAAGTTTTAAAAACCAATATTTCATACACCGGTTCTAATTTGTCCAACTATAGAATATCGCTCAGTTTACGCTTCAAATACAGAAAGACAAATGATGGACGTAAATTCTTAATGGAAAAAAGTGATAGTGGCAGCACCGTTAAAATTCCTGCGTACAATGCATCAAATTCGAATTTCTGCAAAACACAAGAACAATGTTTTATTTAGATGAAACTGGGTAATCAAACTATACTCAAAAATCTATTTTTGGTAAGACATCTCTAATAATGGTAGACTGAAGGTACCTTTGGGCAGCTGACATTTGTTCTGTAGGATCGGCGAAAACAGGTTTTGTATCAGAGAGCAAATGAGTATTTCGTTCTAAATCAACTTCTATCATGAGGGAATGACAGCTTTAACATTTAACAACGGTTTTTGAATTATTTCCTATTTTTTTTTTTAAAGAGGGAAGTATGGTAATAATGGATAATGCCCTATTATTCGGTCACTATAAACAAATTCCCAATACATAAATTAGAAAAGGTAACAACAATATTGCAAAAAAGGAGGGAAGGTTGTAAACGAGACAAAAAATAAACCGTTGCAATATGTTTTTACCGTTCAAAAATACCTGACGTTAACACGCACACGCACACACACACAATCTGTCTGCTAACCTCAGGCAAATCCTAGAAACCAGTGGACCCAGTGGTTTAGCTAGTTAATCATTGTAATTGTGGCAAACTGCTCTAATTTCAATTCGCAACTAATTCACGAGTAAATTATTGTAATTGTGGCAAATCTCCTTTAACTCCGGAAGAAAAAATTATAAGGGGATATTTGAACCCGCTATGAAATCTTCCTCACTGACGTTCAAAGCTGCAACCATCTACTCTATTGCGTTATAGTTTTCGAAGCGTTATCTTCACTACCTTCGGCTCTCTCCGCGGGCACTCGGGCACGGAGACTAGCAGCAAGAGATTCCTACAGCAGTAATTGTTCAGGGTCTAACGTCGAGTTTCAAAAATGTACGAATTTGATCAATTGGCTAATGAAAGCTGGGTAGAGGTAATTCTATTGCCTTTATTTCCAATTTAGAATGTATGGTCTCAAATAAAGCGGAGGGTTACAAATGAAAATATGACATTTAATGTGAAAGATGTGGAAAGACTCGTTAAAGAAACAAAAAAAAAAAAAAAAAAAAATAGACGTGACACAGAAAGACTGAGAATCCCACGTTCGACAAGCTGAAAAATTACAAGAGGGGAGACTTTAGGAAAGAAATAGAACTTGACGAAATGTTAGAACCATTAATAATACATTTACAAGGTTATGATACGACAAAGACGATGATAACAATGGTAATAGCGACACCGACACGAGCCTCTAGCACTTCTACTCAATTAAATACCATGTAAACGATAAGATTTATTTTAGAAGTGCATGTATTTTTAGGAAGCTGTAACTGTTACAACAAACATGGTGCATCTTGCATAAATGTGACAGAAGTAGAGAGGGATAAAAGTGTTAGCGGCAACCCTTCTTAAGCATTCACGTTCCATTGGTTGCAACCGAATCCTTTCCCATTTGAAAATGCTTTCAGTGATATTTTTGCTACATTTGAACTGAACGATGATTCCGGCAAGGGTCCCATAACGAGTAGGTTATCTAAGCGCCGAACCTGCGGTATAGTTATTTAAAAAGTTTTTAACTGTATTTATTAGTGAACTGGATTGTTGTACGAGGGCCATCCAGAAAGTAAGTCCCAATCGCGCCTGGAGATGGAACCACTTGTCGGATAGGATGCGCATGCGCAGGAGTAGAGAGGAAGTATGTGGGAATAATGCAGTAAAGTTTCAGCCTTGTGACGGCCGTGGTTACCGCGCTGTGCTAGGAGAAAATGGCTGCTCTGATATTGTCTCCCGCCAACTGCGAGGTTCGTGCAGTCATCCGAGGTTTGCTCGCTCAAAAGCAAAGTCCAGCAGAGATCCATCGCCAATTGTGTCAAGTGTATGGACACGACAGTATGGTAAGACGATGGTGCAGGCAGTTCACTAAAGGACGAACCAATATTCACGACGACGACCGTAGTGACCGACCGTCCCTGGTGACGGCAGAGTGTTGGAAAGTGTGCGGCAAGCAATTGAGCAGAACCGGCGCTTCACAATTTCAGAACTCTCTTGTCAATTCCCCAGATGTCTCGCTCTCTTGTGCACGAAATTGTCTCCCGGAAGCCTTGACACAATTGGCGATGGATCTCTGCTGGACTTTGCTTTTGAGCGTGCAAACCTCGGATGACTGCACGAACTTCGCAGTTGGCGGGAGACAATATCAGAGCACCCATTTTCTCCTAGCACAGCGCGGTAACCACGGCCGTCACAAGGCTGAAATTTTACTGCATTATTCCCACATACTTCCTCTCTATTCCTGCGCATGCGCATTCCTATCCGACTAGCGGTGCCATCTCTAGGCGCGATTGGGACTTACTTTCTGGATGCCGTAATACTAGTCTAAATAAACCTTCTCCCAATTTTAGATTATTTTTTCCATAAGATTTTAAACATGATCTGCATGTAAAAACAGTTTCTTAAATATTCGACAGTGGAGCATATTTTGATAAGTATTTAACAATCTTACAGCATAAATAAACGAGAATGCTAAAGTTATTTAATAATTGTTTAAACTGTTGCATCAGTGCATGTCATTCAGCAATGATATTATAAACAATAAGGTAACTCTTGTAAGTCATTGTGTAAGTTACTACACGAATAAGGCACCTGAGGCTATTACCACTAGATAACAGCACGAGTCCGGCGTCAATCGATGTTTACAATAGCGAAACAGAAGTTGCAAGATGGCAGGACATTTGAGTGAGGTTACAAATCTCCAGTAGCGATCCATTGTGAAATTTATATTGAATCAAAGAAGATTCATAAAGAGAGGTTTGCTATCTACGGTGAGAAGGGTCTGTTACGTCAAGCTACCGCCACGGGTGGCCGAGGTCATTAAGTCTCGGACTCGTGAGCGGGAGGTCTGGGTTCGAATACCGCCAGGACCGTCCTTCCTGACTGAGGTTTTTTCCAGGTTTTCCTCAGTCCTCATAAATGGCAAATGCCGGGGAGGTACCCTAAAACTTAGGCCTGGAAAATCCTTTCCCAATATATCATTTGATCTCGTGTATCACCAGTGTCCATCGCCTGTGGTGCCTCTGTAGCACAAACGGGCGTTAAACACTATTCATTCATTCATACGTCAAGCTGTTTACATTGGATGCTCTGTGTCGAAGACGAACACCATGTAAGCCGGCAAACAGAAATTGCCACAGAAGCAAACTTGCAACTAGTTGAAAACTTAATCCGAGCAGATTGATGGGTAACTATAGACACTATAGCCGCTGCTATTGGTTGTTCACAAGGCATGGCCTACCTCATAATGCATGACAGGTTAGGTTTTCACAAAGTCTGTGCACGATAGGTGCCGGACATACTGACAGCACCACACAAAATGCAAAGAATGGGTCTGGTATTACAGCATCTCAATCGCTATCACGGTATTCTAGCCCGGTGATGAGGCTTTGGGTTCACTATTACCAGCCCGATACTAAACGTGTGTGATGTGGAAACATCCTGCGTCACCTGCGAAAAAAAAAAAAAGTTAAAAGTGACCCCATCCACCGGGAAAGTCAATGCTCTGGGATTCCAGAGAATTCCAGCCTCAAGAACAAACCGTGAATGCTGGCTTCTACTGTAACATCCTCAGGAAAGTATAAGCAACTAGAACTACTCACCAAAGACATGTTGCTCTTGCATGGCAACGCGCGTCCTAATACAGCCAATAAGACGAATGAGACGCTGTGAAATTTCAAGGGAAAGTCCTCTTGTTTCCTCTTTATAGTCCCGACCTTGTTCCAAACGACTTCCACTGCTAAACTTCATCTTCCGGATAAACATTTTCAAGTTCTATATCCATTTGTAACTTACGTAATGACTTACACTCGCATTTCGTTATATCTCGAGCGTTCCGTGACTTCTATTTTTTTCATCGTTGCTGAAAGTTAGCAAGATGTTTTTATCACTTTTTTGCATGAATATTTGTGATGATATATTCTATATATTTAACAGATAGGCTATCCTTATAGTTACTTAGTTATAGGCTTTAAAGACCTATACCATCAATTGCTTGAGACAATTAATTAGTTGTTTTTTATGCAATTCAGATGTGAAGCTTACAGAGGAAATGTTGGATACATTCCTGTAGCAAGGCTACCGTGTAGTGTTAGGAGCAAATAATTTATGAATACATTTTAAAGTTTGTAGTGTTGAGTAGCTATAATTAAACAATTAAAAAATGTGCAACTTGATTTATAATTGTACCGCTTGAAGCATGCTTTATAGAGGGAAGAATTCATTCTTAATTATACTTAGTAATGCCTTGGAATGATTGCCTGACAGTCATATGTTTAGATATGTATTATTTCAGAACTTCAATATTTATATCAAACACTAGGTCGATATATTTTAAAACATATCGATCAACACATATCTAACACATATATTTAAAGGTTATGTTTGTCTTTTACGGTTTTGTCGTCCATTTCACTATAGCTGGCGGGGCGGTAACTTCTGGAGAAGCCGATGTAATATCCGAGCTACTGACTCAAGTTCTCGCAATTACAAAGAAAATAAGCATGCAACTTATAACAGGAAATGTGGCAAATGACCTTTAAAGGGGTTCTGCGGTCAAGAGAAGTTTACGCTTTGTTGTGGTAAAAATATCAACTCGCTTATACAAGACAATCTTTTTGCATGACTGAGTTAAAACCTGAGACGATTGAACGTCATTTGTTTGAGTGGTCTTATTTTTGGCTTTGTTCTAAATTAAAAAAGAAAAGTTTTCAGTTGATATCCAAATATAACAATAATTACTAAAATGCTGGAATGTTATTTCTGTATGCTTATACATTTTTGTTTGGAACATCAAAGATATAGTTAATTCGCCAGCATATGATGAAGCCTGTATTTTTCTCTGCATGGACAGTGATCCATTAGTTTAAATGCATATCAGTAACACCAGGGCGTTTCAGAAAGTAACAATGATATTTCGCTAAACATATAGGTTATGTTTCATTCTTTTACATATAATTTTCAATATAAAGAGTGCGGCATTGAACGTTTCGCATTTTTAGTTGGTAATACTGTGTATGTTTGGTGGGGGCAAATTTACAGCACTGTAATTGCGTCTAGCATTGTATTGGTTTCAGTTTGCCATAGAACGTTGGCCTGTGCAGCTGCGCATTTTCTATGTTGAACAGTTTATTACAAGCAAGTCAATTGTGGCTGTCCTGCGCAAGTTTCGGCGGGATTTTGGTGATAATCAGAGATATGGAGTTGCACCGTCACGAAAAACATTCAGTGTGTGGGTGCTTCAGTGGCGTGAAACGGGATCGGTTCAAAACAAACCTCGAGTTCGTCAGAACATAGTGCGGACCCCTGAAAATGTCGAACGTGTGAGAACGGATCTGCAGAGAAATCCGTGTGGTTCCGTGCGGCGGCATTCTTGGACCATGAATTTGTCGGACAGAAGTGTGCGAAGAATCTAAGCAATGATTTGCAGTTACATTCATATAAACTGCAGGTCGCACAGTAGCAAACAAAGCCCTGCGCGCCCATTGTTGTCAGAGAATGCTGCACTTGTTTAACAATGAGCATGACTTTCACAGCTGCCTGATAACGATGACCAAGCAAATTTCTGCCTCAATGATTCTGTAAATAAGCAGAATTTTCGATATTTGGGCTCCGCGAAATCTTTGTACGGCCACTACACAATCCCAAGGTCGTAGTCTTGCAGTAGAGGATATCATTGGTTGTTACTTGGTGCTCGGTTCTGACAACGGTGCTGCGGTGACTGTGAGCTCTGAGCGTTACAACAGAATGTTACAAACTTTTTTCCTGCCTGAGTTGAGATGTAGCGCCTGTGGTTTCAACAAGATGGGGCCACACCCCACATTCCGTGCTGCTTTCCCTGAGCGACTTATCTCCAGATTTGGTGACATTCAGTGACCCTCTTTATCTCCTGACCTCCCTCACTGCACCAGACTTCTTTTTTGTGAGGGTGTTTTAAGGGTAAGGTCTACAAACATATCCTTCGTGACATGGACAGCCTCAAAACCGCGATTCGTATAGAAATTGCTGACGTTACACCACATAACATTGCGGCGAGTAACAAAGATTGCAACAATGCATTGACACCATCCTCGAAACATGGGGTGCATACTGTAATTCCAAAATTATAATATTTCTAAACTTATTAATTTCTTGTAATTTACTTGTAAAATAAATGTGATGAGGTATTGAAAATGGGAAACTTTAAACGCTGCACTCTGTACTTCCCATATCCTTGCGCCACCATTTTTATAACATTAAAAACGTTTTTCTTTGTGCCTTCAGACAAGTCCTTTATATTTTTTTTTTTCTCTCTTCCCCACGGCAGCACCTAATCTTTCTCTTCCTAAAGTAATCTTCATTGCTGCTGTAAAATCCGAAATCTCAATTTCCAAATGGTATCGAAAGTTGCAACGGTCATATGAGGGCGTGCTTACCACGGAAAAGAATGCCTTTAAAAAAATTACCTTGCGACGGCTCCATATTGCTAACTTCAATTCTTCTTCTAAAATTACGCTTTACTGTGACTTCGTATCCCAGAAAGATAGGATCCTACTAAAAACAGAGAATTAAGTGGATTTAGATGCATGTTAGCGAGAACTGACTTTGAATTATGTTAATTGCGCGCTAACGTTAGTCATTTCATATTTACTCATGAAATAGCCATGCATAGTGTTTTATTCCATTACCATTTTGTATATTTTACCTTTCCAACGTTTACTTCTTGAATCAACAATCAATTCTTATATAAAAATAAAACAAGGCAGGTGAACAGGCGTGAAAACACATGAAATCTAACATTTTCAATACGAACTGATTAATTGATTTTGGTTTATTTACGAACACTCTTTAACATCTCAGATCATCAGCGTCCCATTCAATTCAGGGCGTGAAACGGCCGATTAATTTTACCCAGAGGCCTCTTCTTTCAGGTTTGAGGTTCTTTTTCGTGCCGCAAATGTACGATACGGAACCCACGGCTTTACTTCCCTTGCGAAGGAAGCCGTACTTAAATTTTTACGCCCGAAAAAATCCATCGGTCCTGACAGGGTTCGAACCCGCGATCCTGGGTTTAGAAGGCAAGTATGGTTACCACTACACCACCAGGACCGACAATACGGACTGAAAATCATCATGTAATCGATATATAAATGTAATAACTGTTTTATTGATATACAAACATGTAATATGGCGTGCTATTTGCTAAACATTTTCAAAATATTTCGCTTTCTGCGTCTGTAACACACTTGTTTAAGCTTGATCTTGTGTATCTTTAAAAACAAGATGAAAAATAAAAATCAATATAAAGAATACCAATAACCTACTCGTATATTGCACTAAATTGTTTTTGCTACCTTACTGCACGTGCAAGAAAGATAATTATAAAACCAAGCATTTTTTCTTTCTTTCTTTCTTCTCCCCCCCCCCCTATTCAAAATGAACTTGAATACGCTTTTTGGACTGAAAATGTGCATGTAAACGGGGATCATACTGAGATCGAATTGAGGTTGATAGCGCACAAACGTAGTCAATTTTATCACAAAATCGATCGTAGTTTCATATTTGCCCGCAAAATAAGTACGTATATTGTTTTATTCCATTTATTTTTCTATATCTGTTTTAACTTTCCAAATATTACTTGAATCAATAATTAATTCGTTGTTATCCGATAGGTTGTCCAACATGGAAGTTAAAGTAAATCAGGTTCACCAGCATGAAAACTTGCATAGAAATCTACCAGTTTTCAATACTTATTAAAAAAAAACCTAATGTAAATGGGATCGTACTGAATTCGAATTCAATTCGGAAAGTGTATTCAAATCGTTTTTGAGTCTGGCGTGTAAACGTGGTAAATGTATATTCTCTGCATTTTCTTTAATTAAATATCAATTTGCTGTTACTTTTTGAAACACCCTTATATAATGTAGCAACATAATGTAACACTTTCATTCTATATAGATTTCCAATTCATTTTAATGCTGCTTGACTAGAGATTTGCTGTAAGTATGCATACAATAACAAAATTATTTGCTTTAGAGATAAATTTTGGCATGCTCTGAAACACACTGATAATGCATGGTAGGAATTAGCAATGCATATTTTTACATTTTAACATTCTGAATGTGTTATATTCTTGTTAATAAGATACTATATTTCTGTTACGTCATAATGCGTTGCAAACAAATCTACATTTATAGATGTATGATGCTCAATAGACCAGTCGTTACTTAAGTGACAGAACTCGGGTAATGGTATACAATACATTTTCATCTCATAGATAAATATTTTGAAATATTGTTTTGTAGATCACTGATGCATTTGCTTGTCAAAAATGTTTAAAGTATATGGGCTCTAGCTTGGAAAATTTAAACGGAAAGAGGGTAAATCTTTATAGGTTATGTATTTCCGATTTATGTTGGTATTTATGAATAAATATTAGCAAAGTATTGAATTCTAATGAAAGTTTGATGGAGCTAGACCCCTATAAGCTCTCCATTCTTAATATTGCTTTAAAAATTGTGTGCAAGATTATCTTGGTATCGATTAGCAAAAACACGTGTTCAAAGTACAGGGAATCTCATCAAATATGGTGTGGTGCCGACAAGGTCATCAATTGTAAACTTTTTAATCTAAAAGAACTATAACACATTGAATTAAATTGTATATTTACCAGGGTCACATACAAACCAAACTTAACATACAAGTTTTACTACCAAGTAAAGGGTCTTGCTTCGGGTGAAAGTAGAGTTTGTAAGATCAGACAGGGTAAACAGTTTTCTTTCAGATATATTTTCGGGAGTCTTTCAAACCCCCCCCCCCCATTTCCAGAAGAAGTATAACAGATAATAAAATTGACCTTCGATGCCGCATATAATAAAAATTAATTGTAATAATGTAACGTAATTAGTAAAAAAGTGTTATCGTGCATCCATTGCGCAGGATGATTAATTATATTTTTCTCTTATCATTTTCCAGTATACTTCCTATACACTTTTTACTACTTTTTTCAAATGTATGTTTTTATTGAAAGACTAACAGTTACAATAAAGAATGCAAATTTGCGAATAATCGGAACAAATACCTAACTATACATTGTTGTATGAACTTGCCTGCTGCGCCCCTTCGAGAATTAAAAATTGTTTGTACCCATTTTAATTTTGCCCCCCTCCCCCTGTCCTCCCAGGTAAAAGTCTCTAGAAAAAACACTGAAGGTAGAGCAAGTACTTGTTCACGAAAGTGGAACAACTTTGTGGATCAAAATTGAAGTTGTGAAACATGGTAATGCAGAAATGCCATATCGTGAGATGTGTTAAGTGTTTAGTTTATATATTAATCTCAGGTCATCAGCGTCCCATTCAATTCAGGGCCTGAAACGACCGACAAATTTTGCTTAGAGGCCTCTTCTTTCAGGCTTGAAGTGCTTTTACGTACCATAAATGTACGACACGTGACCCAAGGTTTTACTTCCCTTCCAAAGGAAGCCATACTTAGGATTTTTACACCCCGAAAAAAATCCATCGATTGAACCCGCGATCTTGGATCTATGTGAGAATCTATTATTGGACCACCCGTAATGAAAGAAGCATTTTGAGGGAAGCATTAGGACACATGAGATGAAGGGCGGTCACTTCAGAAAATCAACAGAGAGTACGCATCGATGGTGTGGGACACCCTCCATAAATGTGGCAGAAGGTCATACATGGGGGAGGGAAATAGTAGTTTTTCTCTGATAGTAAAGTCACTTAAATTGTATAGCACATACGCTATTACTTTTTATTCAATCCTTGTTAATAAACCATGTACATTATGCGGTGACTACGTCCCACAACGATGTCTGCTCGTCGAAGAATTCCTTAATTCATATATTACAGAATATAAATCGTAAGCGTGGATGTCATTATTTTCCAAATTAAAATAGTTTTCTGAACTATCGCACAAATTGCGTTCTGCCATTTTTGGTTGAGTCTCATAATTTGGACCATCTGCCCGTCTCCAATAAACTTTCAGATTGCTTTGTCATGTTCTTCTTCGCCAATTTCAAGGTAATATAACTTAATTGCCTGCCAGCTTTGAATTGCCATCTTACTGGAATGTGACGCAAAACTGAATATTTAATCGTGGTGTAGAAATTGGAAACAAGCTTTTAGAAATTACACATTTTTAAAACTGAGTGAAAATGTTATTAGCTTTCAGCGTTAACTGTGCGTCTCATTTCAGTGCTTGGCAACTGTGTTACCACATAATGAAATTTCGCATATATACATATTTACCGAACTTTTGAAGCAGTTTTCTTATATTCCAGTATTAACGTATTTATTTCGCTTTGCACAGTTCGACTGACACATGGAGTCAACGGAAACGAGTATCTCTGGCGGAAAGGCAGCAGCCAACTCTAACGGGCTCGAAACTGCCAATGACGAGGGTATGGAAGCCACGGAGTAGTCCAGCATCACCAGAACTTGTAGCAGCCATGTCGTCGGGCATTCCTACCAGAAAGTACACTGCTGCCATTTCAGCGTCCACCTTACCTCGGCGGAACAAGTCGTGATGATAGTGATATATTTACGTTCCATTATGCTTAAATTGTTTCCATTCTCTGAATTTTATTGCCGTACCGTTTTTTAATATTTTGATTGATATTAATTTCTGTGATTTATTCTATAAATGAAATGTACAGCTAAATTAAAGGTTATTGTTTAAAAAAAACTGTTCTTTAATAAGTTATATGAGTTATAGTTTTAGACGCTTTATAGTTTTAATTTGGTTTGGTCTTGTCATTTAATATTTACAATGTGAAAGAGTACTAGCAATTCTACAGTATTGATCTCTTAAATATAAATATATATAAAATATATGTATATCCTTAAAGCTTATAGTATAAATGGTGAGTTGGGAGAATTTAATGTGCTTGAGACTATTTTTTGAGAAAGCTTGTACCAACTATTAAAATTAAGGAGTCTATTATAATTTGATTGAAATTATCCATTTGTTTTTAAGTAGGTAGGTATATATATAATGCTACTTTTAATGTTCACATTGAACAAATCTTGAAAACTATAGGAGAAATAAAAAGATTGTGATTATACTAATTGGTGGTTTGATAATTTTATTTGGAATATGAAAATAGTCACAAAATTTTTTTCAGACATTTAACGATACATTACAGATAATTTCTTCTATAGGAAATAATCCTGTGTATTAAAATTTCAGTTGTCTAAAACATTCAGTCTTGAACAATCAGTGTGTTTTTTGTTTGCTATTGCACTATGTGCATAAACAAGAGAGATGAAAGATAGTGGAGTATTTCTAATGAGATATCCTATAACTTTCAAATGGCTTCAATGAAAGAACATTTCTTATACATTTGGTATTCCAAATAATAACTCTTGTCATTTTGTTGTAGCATATTGACCAAAACATTTTATTTAAAACCAAAAAAGTGGTAACATTTTGTTTAATGCATTTGAATAATTTGTAAAAATGTACACATTATCAAAAATGAGCACAGAATTTTAATAACTTACAGATAAATATGGTTATTATGGGGGAACAAGTGGTTATTTTTAATATAAACTTTTTATTGTATATCAGAACTGTAAATAGGAACATTTGCTCGCACCTAAGATTAAATACAGTCAATTCTGGTTAATTTAAGAACATTCCAGTCTTCAACAAGCAATTAATACTTAGAAAGTTAAAAGATACACAAATATCTTATTAAAACACTAAAACTAATGCTGCAGATTAGAGAAATAGAATTGCAGAAGGAGATGATTTTACACATGTACAAAGCAGAAATTATTAATTTACTACTTGATGAAATCAAATGGTTTATAATAAAATCAATAATTTTGTCCATATGATTTTACAAGTACATTCTGATATATTTCAATTGTAAAAATGTAGATTTCAGCCTACTTCATACAAGCTAAAATTTATATATTATGACAAGGCTTTGGAAGCCTCATACTGTTATCAAGACAGCCTCTATATATCTGACATATACATGTATTGCTAAACTGCAGAAAGGAAAAACAAAATGCATGTCAGAAACTTTGTGTATTTGAAAATGTAAACAATTCATGCTTTATCAAGTCGATCTTTTGTTTCATTCATCTCTTTATTTTATTCCTAACACAGGAAAAATTCTATCCATAAAAGTATTGGAAGGGAAAATGCTAAGTCGAAGTTTAGCATGTTAATAATATCTTTATTCTTGAAAACCTGTTTATATGTTCAATAACATTCTGGTATAGAAAAGTTCATAAAAAAGAAAACACACAAACAAAAAGAAGCAAGAAACACAAATAAAATGTTGATATTAATGACAATACAAGTACATGTGAAGTCTATAATTCTATGTAAAATATTTTATTTAAGTAGATTACAAAAAATAAGCAATGTCTGTGAATTCTAACCCTGTTTATTTCCATAACACTTTCCAACACATCAGACAAATATAGAATCCTTTTAAAAAATAAATTAATTTTAAATTCCATAAACTGTAATCCACAGACATTAGCAGTTAGGAAACTCCAGCGAATAAGATTCCTTTTCCATCCAAACTGCTACTATCAATCCATCTTACAAACTACCTACTGCCTCTTCCATCCTTATTCTTATGTTATTGTCTTTTTCAATTTCCCTCTTCCAATTTACCTCAGTTTCTACTAAGACTTTTCCGAGAGTCTTGGCTTGCCCCTTGTCCTTAAAAATATTCTGTTACATTATTACTGTTCAACCATTTTTCCCAAATCAGATTAATTTTCCACTTGTTAGGCTCTTTACACTCAAAATATGTATTGCATCTTCACTTTCTCTACAAATAGAACAAATTCCATGCAGGATATTTTCCCTGCTGCCCCTTAAATTCTATACTCTTAAGCGAAACCATACAATCCTTTCTCTTTCATTGTTTCCACACATCTCTATATACAGCTCTCCATGAAAGTCTGATATTCGTTCTGTATAAAACTTTAACAAACTTTTTTCCCTGATTTGTGCATGTAAATTGTTTGTGTAATCCTCAAATCTCCTTCTCACTTCCTGCTCACAAATCTCCAAGGCCATTTCTGATTCCCTGATCTTTCCTATCCATGAATTATTCAAATTATTTTCTTGATAGTTTAAACAAATTTTCAACATGTGATTATCTGGTAAATGTAAACTCCAGAATAGATATAATTTCTGCATTCATTTACCCAACCAGTTTACTTGGAAATTCAGAGAAAAGAATACTAGGAATATTAGGTTTAAGTAGATTGATAAGTCAGCAGTAGCAGCTCACTTTTCGATCAAAAAGCATTAAATTAAAACTGAGGCTAAGCTACTGAAACAACTTCACAACCCAATGGAACTATCTACTTGGGAAAAAATTTTCATTTTAAAAAATAAGAAAAAGTAATGAATTTTTATTTTCCTCCTATGGATGAACTCTGCAAGTTCCTACTAAAACCATCAGACACACCAGGTATACAGCCACCATTTTGAGTAACAGTAGTCTGTCAACAGCTGATGATGCAAGCGATTACTTCCAAAACATGACATAGTTTGATGTAAGTGGATTTAGTATGAGCATGTTGAATACATTAGTGTAGGATATATTATCACTGCATTCTCTACAGCTCCACAAGTACAATTTATTTAATGAAATATTGTTGTTCTTCAATCAAGTTATCATTTCTTGCTTTACATCATACTTCAACGGGGCTTATTTTTTTGTATGCTGTGATATGGTATATTAGGTGACAGTTTCTTCTCCGATTTTTTTAAAATTTACTCCATTGGTTTAGCGATTATAATCTCTGCTAGCAAGTCCATTTGAATATGAAAGAAGTTCCAGGTATGAAACCTTCATTGCTGGCTGCATTTACAAGAATCAGGATGTTCAAGGGGCTGTTGTTTGTACTTTTGCCACTACAGCACTTTCCGAATTACAATTGTTGTCCACCCAGGACTCGTCAATGTAAATGATATTTCTCTCAGCATTTCTTTATCCATTTATAGCTCTTAGATGTCTTTCTCTCTATCTAGTTTACTATGTCTGCACTTTCAAAAAAGCAATTTTCTCTTGCCTCCATGCCGTTTTTATTTGAAGCTCAAATTGCGCAATCTTTTCCTTAGGATCTTTTTCCTCCATGGAAAATAAATTTTTTCCTTATTTGTTGCAAATAACTTGGGGACAATTGGAACTTTCTTTTGAGCTAAATAAAAGTCCAGAATTACATTTCAATTGAAACGGTGTATCAAAATCACCATAATGGAATTTATATTCCTCAGCATGTGGCCTCTTTTTCCCTGGAGTGTTCAGAGATTTTTCACCAGCTGTAGTATCTTGCTTATTCTGGATACAGTATGATTCAATATTTCTCAGTAATTTGTTACATGTAAATGACTTGTTGATATTAAACATTTCAGTTGTCCTGATTTTGCTGCTTCGTCAAATTCTTTAAGTTTCTTGTTTCCTCCCTTGCTTCATTATGAATAGTTTGCCCCTTATTTCGAACTCCACCCAAATGTAACCAGCATTAGCGGTGCTTTGTCAGCACTTAATATTATCTTACAAAAAGATCTGAATAATAAATCCATTCATCCACTAACTCCCAAATTTCTATACCATGTATACAATAGGATGCGACCTAAGCGCAGTAGATTCTCTCAAATAATTGTAAATTCATTATAGGTGCTAAATACAGCCATCTTCTCACCACACTCAAAGCCAATCTTCCTTTAGCTAATGCCATCTTTTTAGTCATAGTAGTAACAACAGCAATGTATAAAATTTCTTGAAAGGCAACAAATGTATTATCTCACGTTATGGCACAAAATATAATTTTAACTAAATAAATGTACAAGTTTTAATTTAGGTAATCAAAAATAAAGTACCGCCACGGGTGGCCAAGGTCGTTAAGGCATGGACTCGTGAGCGGGAGGTCTGCGGTTCGAATCCTGCCAGGACCGTCCTCCCTGACTGGGGTTTTTTCCAGGTTTTCCTTAGTCTTCATAACTGGCAAATGCCGGGGAGGTACCTAATCTTAGGCCTGGAACGCTTCCTTCCTTAAAAAAAATCCTTTCCCAATGTATCATTTCATTTCATGTATCATCAGTGTCTACTGCCTGTGGTGCCTCAGTAGTAAAAACGGGCATTAAACACCACTAAAAAAAAAAAAAAAGTAGAATAATGCTGCATTGGTAGGGATTTCATACATCTTTCAAAAACAATTTTGCAATTTTTTTTGAGGAAATCACTCAAATTTCACTAATTTAGTTCCACTTATTCGGACATGTTTTGAAGGTTCAACTGTCAGCTTCCCAGCATTGTATTAAGATGTCATTCTGAGAGGGGAAACTGACAGTGGAACCGTGCTGATTATGAAGGCAACAGCCTTCAGAACATGTTCAAATAAGTGGAACAAACCTAGTGAAATTTCAGTGATTTCCTCATAAATAATTTGTTATATTATACTATATTTCACTGTGAAAATCCCTGGTATTTAAATCTATAAATTTTCTTTGTTTTTGTTTGTGAATATATTTTCTGATACTTTTAATTCTATAGGTTTTTGAAGAGTTTTTAATAATTTTGGAACTTTTTTTTTGGGCCCAGAAATGGTATGTTATTGCTGATTTCTCCATGTGTTTATATTCTACATTTCTCATATGTTTCTTGAACTGTAGGATAAATTTTCTTTTCATTTTGCCTATATACAAGTATTTCATATTGCAATCTTTGCAACTGATTTTGTAAATGCCTGATTGTTTTTCCAGCAGAATTTTGGCTTTTGTGTTGGTTTTTAGGTTTTTAAACTGCATTTGTTTACTGGAGTCAAAATGATGTTTACATCTTTAAAAATCTTCTGGAATTTTTTGTGTGAACATGAATTGTATGTGGTTTCTTGCACATATGTTTCCCTTTGTAGCCTTTAAGTGTGGTGATGTCTTTTATTTTTTTTTTGTTTTTTGAATTTTTCTATTTTCTTATTGTTGACCAGATCTTTTATGTAATATAATAATAATAAAAAATTTATTGCTGTAAATACACTCATGTACACAAGTTTCAGACATTGTCAAATACTAAAGTTAACAAAGTGTGTATAAAGGTAAAACATTAGTTGAAATAATTCATAATACAATAATAAAGTATAGCATAAGAATAGCAAAGTTTTAACAGAATCAGTAGGTATACAGTAAGTAAAACATTAAAAGTCATGTCGTCGCATTAAAACTCTCTTTAAGTTTCACAAACACACTTATAAAAGTAATTTTGGTACATGTTTTGTGAGGTACATTCCTCACATTGTCAACCAAAACGACGACTGAGGAGTCAATTTCAGCAAGGTATGTATATTGCTACGTTTGCTCTGGTGGTCTGTTAATGAACTTAAACAATATGTTGTCTGCTTCCGGTATATCAAAATTCATAAGTTTGTATTCATATTTTATGTAAATTTTTTCCCATATATTAAGTTCTTTCGGATGTTGAATTGTTTTTAGTAATGTTATGTCCTTCTCTATTTCATGATTCTCATTCCAAAAATGTACAGCCACTGCTGATTTCTCTACTTGTTTGTGTCTAATATTTCTCCAGTGTTCCTTTAATCTTATCCCCAGATTTCTCTTTGTTTTTCCTATGTATATTTTGTCACAATCGTTGCAATTAATTCTATATATATCTGAATTTTCTTCTTTCTTCTTTTTTTGTTTAATTTTATTTAGATTCAATAATTTACCAACACTATATCTGTTTATTGGTGCCAGAGTAATGTTATACTTTTTGAAAATTTTTTGGAATTTATGGTTAACATAAGGGTGATATGTGAATTTTTGATAAGTGTTTTCTTTAAGTGAAGAACTGAGTGTAGTGATTAGTTTAATTTCCTTTTTATTTTTAAATCTTTTTATTTTTTATCTACCATTTGTTTGTTAAATCCATTAATTTCTGCTGTGTGTATTATGTGTGTGTGTTCTTTCCTGTATTCTTCTTTACTGAGTGGTGTATTAACTAGCCTATATGTCATACTATTGAATGCTGCTTCCTTGTGGGGTCTGGGGTTGAAACCTTTTGCTTTTATGTAATTGTCGGTATATGTGTCCTTTCTGTAAATACCAAATTCTATATTTTTATTCCTTTTTATTATCCTTAGGTCCAGAAAAGGTAAAGTATTATTAACGTTGGTTTCCATAGTGAATTTTATGGCTGGTTCTTGCAAGTTCAACAGTTTCAATGCATCTTCCATAAATCTATCTTGTACAAAGGCAAACACATCATCTACATATCTGTACCATGTTTTGAATATGTATGGGAAGGCTCTCGTTATATGTATACATATATACATATATGTATGGGAAGGCTCCTTATATGTATACATGTATACATATATACATATTCAAAACATGGTACAGATATGTAGATGATGTGTTTACCATTGTACAAGATAGATTTATGGAAGATGCATTGAAACTGTTGAACTTGCAAGAACCAGCCATAAAATTCACTATGGAAACCAACGTTAATAATACTTTACCTTTTCTGGACCTAAGGATAATAAAAAGGAATAAAAATATAGAATTTGGTATGTACAGAAAGGACACATATACCGACAATTACATAAAAGCAAAAGGTTTCAACCCCAGACCCCACAAGGAAGCAGCATTCAATAGTATGACATATAGGCTAGTTAATACACCACTCAGTAAAGAAGAATACAGGAAAGAACACACACACATAATACACACAGCAGAAATTAATGGATTTAACAAACAAATGGTAGATAAAAAATAAAAAGATTTAAAAATAAAAAGGAAATTAAACTAATCACTACACTCAGTTCTTCACTTAAAGAAAACACTTATCAAAAATTCACATATCACCCTTATGTTAACCATAAATTCCAAAAAATTTTCAAAAAGTATAGCATTACTCTGGCACCAATAAACAGATATAGTGTTGGTAAATTATTGAATCTAAATAAAATTAAACAAAAAAAAGAAGAAAGAAGAAAATTCAGATATATATAGAATTAATTGCAACGATTGTGACAAAATATACATAGGAAAAACAAAGAGAAATCTGGAGATAAGATTAAAGGAACACTGGAGAAATATTAGACACAAACAAGTAGAGAAATCAGCAGTGGCTGCACATTTTTGGAATGAGAATCATGAAATAGAGGAGGACATAACATTACTAAAAACAATTCAACATCCGAAAGAACTTAATATATGGGAAAAAATTTACATAAAATATGAATACAAACTTATGAATTTTGATATACCGGAAGTATAAGTTCATTAACAGACCACCAGAGCAAACATAGCAACATACATACCTTGCTGAATTTGACTCCTCAGTCGTCGTTTTGGTTGACAATGTGAGGAATGTACCTCAAGAAACATGTACCAAAATTACTTTTATAAGCGTGTTTGTGAAACTTAAAGAGAGTTTTAATGTGACGACATGATTTTTAGTGTTTTACTTGAAATCAAAATGAGATTAACAAAAGTTTCAGTGTGAATTCAGACATTCCGTAAACAGGTATACAGTAACTTATTCTTAGATCATGTAGCCATTTTACTGTGATATTTCTACGATTTTTGGTATTCAGATTTGCATTTTGTCTTGTCTATTCGTTGGTTTGTTAATCTGAATGCGAGGAAGCTGATTATTGCAAATTTTTGTTGTATTGGATTGTGACTTGTTTTTTTACATAATTATCTGCATGGGTATCTTCTCTGAATATGTCAAATTCCAGTATATTGACATTTTTCCCCATGAAATTCACTTACCATCTTTGGGTCACCAAAAAATTCCAAAAAATACTTCGAGAATTTGGGATTACCTTGTCCCCAGTTAACAAGTTTAGCCTAAAAAATCTGCTCAATTGTTGTGATAATGATGGAATACCTGAGGAGAAGAAGCCAGGAATATATAAAATCAAATGTTCAGAATGTAACAAAGTATATATTGGAAAAACAAAAAGAAGCATTGGAACCAGGCTGAAGGAATACTGGAGAAACATCAGGTACAAGCAGTTAGAGAAATCAGCAGTTGCACATCTATTTTGGAGAGATAAACATGATATAGAAGTGGGAGTGAAATTATTGAAATTCATAGATTGACCTGTTGAGCTGGGAATATGGGAAAAAATTATATAAAAAAATATGAGGATAAGGTTATGAACTTTGAGATCCCAACAGAAGACAAATTAATCCAAAAGTTCATAAAATGTCCACGAGAGCTACACCAAGTCCAGCCAACCAACAACGAATCGGACAGTTGACTCGCAACTGAGGATGCAGGCCTGGGAAACTAGTTTTGCATAATTCAACAGTAAGTGAAGCATAAACATGTCAAATTGACTCGCTAGATAATTAAGAATGTAAATAGTGGAAATTTTAAAATTTATTTTAATATCATTATTTTTATGTAGCAGATACAAATGCATGCCTAATATTAAAATATCTTAACTGATAAGGTGGCAAATCAGTATTTAATTGTGGATTAGGAGAGTTTGGCACACAACAACTGTGGAAATTTTAGTGCAAAGATATCAATGCCATACTCATCTTAACATTCAGTATCAAAAAAGGCAGTAAACTATTTTTTTAAATTTATAACTTTATTTAATGTTGCCTAATAACATAGTTCTTATAGCAACAAGCTATACTGTTACATTATCATCATATCAATTGTTAACAAGATTTAGACATTATAAAGGTTTTACATATAGTAATTCAAATATGCAATAATGCAATAAATTTGATACAATATTTTTATAATTAATCATTTAATGTTGCCTGAAGATCTGGAGGAATTTGATAGTTGATTCTATAGCTAGAGTATATCACATTTAGTTATAATAATGTTTGATTGTCAGTTTTTTTATTACAGTGTTACAAAATGGAGGGTCTTATCTGGTGAAAAGATAAGTCATGTGTTAATGACTGAAGTTAAAATATTATTGATGCATCCAGACAGAGAATCTTTCTTGCTTGTATACTAACACAGGATCTAAGAAAAATGTGGCACACAATTACACCCCAATGTTACCAACTCAAAGTAAGCTGGTTGGGTACATGAATGCAGCAATTATACCTTTTGTATTAATTTCAATAATTGTAATATCTAGAATTATTTTTGCTTCTAAATATACATTAATGGATAAAAATTCCTTTATTTAAGCATTGAGGCATTTTTAACTCGTACAATTATAAAAAAAAGTTGATGTCTGCTGTTTGTATTCATATATATATATTTTTTTTTTTCAAGATTTTCATTTTAAATTCTTAGTTGATTATTTTCAGCTTCTGTAAAACTTAGACAAAAGGTAATTTGCAATATTGTTAAGGGAAGGTATGTCTCTGTTTAGAGCAAGAGTTTTATTTTCCTCCTAAATACTACCAAAATGTTTTTTTTTAGTAAATTTTCAGCATCTTTTACATTTTCCACCTTGACTGACACACCTGTAACCAGATTCTTTGCAGTTAATATTTCCAGTTTTTCCCTGTGTTTTCATAATGCTTTTCCCAATGATAATATCAAATAATATGATAATACCTCATTGGTCTAGGAGTAGCACACTCTCCTCATGGGTTCAAACCTGTAGTAGTATAAAATCTCAAGTGCAAGTCCATCAGGATGGATTTTAAGTGATGGATTCCATGTCAAAAGATTTATGGCATATTAAAGAGTTCATTACCTGAAAAAAGAGGCCATTGGATGAAGTTATCAGTAATTTCACATCCAAGTAATACTTTAGTTCCTTGCTCTAGTAATGAAAGGGCTTACTCCCTGTCACACTTGTGCTCTGTAGAAACATAACTAAATTCTTGTTAGTAATCAAAACCTCCCACATAAGAGGTGCCCATACTCAGGATTGAACAATGAGTACTAAATAATATAATAACAATATTATAGTATATTATATTTATTTTACTTTTATGTGATATTCATCCCTCTCATATAACAGCCTTTTTCTTGTTTTGTCCCTTCAACCAAATGTGGAATATTAGAAAACTTCATTATTGTACATCTGTATACTACACCATTCAGAGCAGAACTAAAATTATTTTGTTGCATGGTGCCCATTATACTGTCAAACAAAGAAATTAGCATGTTTTTAAACATTGGAAAAGAAGAGTTTTGTTTGAAATTCTGGTGTGTATTAGGGGAGTTTTGCATTTAACAGATTCTTGAATTTGGTTAAGTTACTTTGCGTGTCCGTTTAAAGCAAGTTAAGACTTGAGAGCTATTGAAATAGTGATGGTTGATCATATCTCTCAGCGACATATCTACTTTATCTCTCTATGTATTTTTATGCCATAAAAATATGAGAAAATTTGTATAAATCTCCATTTTATAACAATATACAAAGGCAATAATTACATGTCTATTAATGAGCAGTAATAGCTTATAATTGTCTGAATATGAAATCTAAAAGGTTTTCGACCAAGGAATTGGGCAGACTGAAATTCCCATTTTAATCCATTGATTTGCATGGCAGTGCATATAAAATGAGGCAATGACCCACTGTGCATGAACTATATTCATTGCCTTTAAAAGAGGAACCCTTCATTATCACAGATAATAGTTTAATAAGAATTAATAATAATTAACAGAGCATAAAAGTCCCATGTGCTTATTGTTTTGCAATCCTTATAACATCCTAAATGATTACAATATTTTAATTCTAAATACTTAAGTCCAAATATTTCAATTTGATTAGCAGTTCCCAGTTCATCAATTGCTACCTACTGGAATATCCAAGAGACCAGGCCCTGATCCCCCCCCCCAAAAAAAATTTATATACAAACCATTATTTTAATGAATTAATTACAATTACTACACTAATAATTTCTTTATTTTAAATTGCTCTATTACCTGTAAACAAACATACAAAATATATAAAAATTGAACACTATCAAAACTATTATTATCCAAAATATTTCAAAATGTTTATAATACTTTATCTAATCGATCAATTCACAGATCAGTACACTAAGTTGTCGATATCCCAGGAGGCCAAAAGCCTCTAACATCGTAGTCATGTAACTATTAGGCTCTGTTTTACTTTAAATCTGCTGTGTTATAAATTTCTTTACTTTCATTGTTCACTTATAGCCCTTACTTTACCTAATAATTTTTTTATTTCCTATATGTTCTTTCTTTATTTTATGCTTATCCCCACCCCCCCCCCTAATTTCTGTAGGCAAATTGGTTCACTTCTTCATTTCTAGCTTCTCTCTAAGAATTGAGGTTTTTTCACATTCTAACAACATGTGCCAATAATTGTCCTTTTGAAAGTGGCCATTTTTCTGCATCCTCCCTTACTCTTGGCCCTTTCAATTTTATAACCCTCATTCTAGCCCATGCAGAACCTCAACCTGGTTTTATCACACTGTTCAACACAATCCGCTCTACTCCGTACTGATTTTTTTTTTCTTTGTTTTTAAATTTACAGACACTCTTTTAACATCTCAGGTCATCAGCTTTGCATTTATATATTTGTATTTATTTTGCATTGGCACGAAAAAGCCAACAATTTTTACTCATTTTTCAGGCTTGAGGTTTTTTATTGTGCCGTAAATGTACGACACAGGACCCACGGCTTTACTTCCCTTCCAAAGGAAGTTTGTGCCGATCCATCGGTCCTGGCTGGGATCAAACCCACAATCTTGGATTTAGGAGGCAAGTATGGTAACCACTACACCACCAGGCCCAACTATATACTGCTTTCAAATCTCTATACATGCTCAATGAACTTTTAAAATTAAAACTGGTGTATATATCATGCCTTTCAATATATTCAATTCTTAACATAATTTCTATTTAGAAACTATTTTCTAATGATTCTCTAGCTCTCCAGATTTCTCAAAAATCTATTGAACCAAGTTTATCCTTGATTTAATCTTTCCTGAACATTCAAACACTTATGTAAGCTATTTTGCTCATCTGAATTTCTAATTCTAAACCAATATTTGTATACTCTTTCCAAAATTTTCCTCTAGGCAAGCCCAAAACATTTTTTTGCAAAAGTTCGCATTAATCATGTTCATATTTCTGCACCCTTCCTCTACAATCCAGATCTCTACTGCATAAAGCATCCTAACCTCAACTCCTGCCAGGTATATTCTCTTCAACTATTTTATTTGCATCTCTGATATTTTCTCTCAACATGCTTTTATTGCTTTCAAGTATAGTTTTCCTTTGGCAAACATCCTTTCCTTCTATAATCCTTATAAGGAATCAATAACTGATGCCTCAGTTTTAAGATTGTTCATGAAGAATGGCAACCATATAGAGCACCTCTGAGAGTAACATTAAAGACTGATCCATATATAACAAGCTATTTGTTATAGGAACCAATATATTTCCTAGATATTTTCTGTTATACTTCATGCTATGAAAATAGTGCATTGAATTTTTTTAAAACAGCTCTATTTAGGCAAAACTATCATCACAATTTTTCTTGTGCATATTTGTACTTTAAAATTAAACCAATTACTTTATTTTTAATATTGCGCATTAATCAGAATTGACTGTTTACAATATATTCTTTAAAGCAAATAAGAATATTAATAAAAAAAGGGATTCTTACAATATATATTTGTGAAACAGTCTATATGAGCTTTATTATTGACCAGCACAGAACAATATGGTTTAAGCATTTCTAAGAAGTTTAAGAAAAAATGTGTTTTCTTTTATATGTCATCATTAATTGAAAATATAATTGATTTGATTAAAAATAAAGAAAAAATAGAAAAGAATAATATAATTATAGGAAATGTATGACATTGTGTCAAAACTGTACTAGAAATTTAGACATTACAAAGATTATTCAAGGATAAGAAATGCACTAGGTTTAGAAGTCTATATTTGAATATATCCTTTTAGAATTTATTAAATGTGTTCATACTAACTGCATTTATACAACATTAGGACTTGTTTTGGGGACAATCACTTCCATCATCACTGTTGAACAACTAATTGATGTTATGGCTGAATCTGAAGGTCTCTGATATTTCAAATAGGAATTTTCTGAATTCATGTGTGGATGGAACATTATTTTTTTTTTTTAAATCCCAGGATGAAAACTTTTTCCCAAGCAAACAGTTCTATTGGGTTGTGAAGTTTTTTCAGTTGCTTAGCCTCTGGTTTAATACTAAGAATTTAAAAAAAGTCCCCATATTTAACTCTGATTTAATGTCATGATTTTGCTTTAAAAATGAGCTGCCACTGCTGATTTATCAAATTGTTTAGATGAACATTCCTGAAGTTTTACTTTCTCTAAGTTTCTGCATATCTCAAATGATTTTAACCATATAACTTAGCTTCACTGTGATAGTTCCGTATAATTTTTAAAAGAAAATGTTTAAAATTCTAAATTCCCTTCTTTTTTTTTGTAATGCATTTTTAATCACATTCTGCACATTTAATTTTATAAATTCCTGATTTCTGTTCTATTGAAAGGGTGTCTTTTTACATGGAACCTAGCAAAATTTTGATGTTATATTTGTTCTTTGAGACTAACTTTATGCCATTTTCTTTGAATATCCTATTGAATTTGTTGTAGTAAGTTGGATGATAGTGAAATTTTTTAATTTGTATCTTTCTAAGTGGAATAAGTGTGAATACATTTAATATATTCTAATAGGATATATTACCACTCCATTATCAAAGGCTTCCCAAGTACAATTTAAATAAACATCTTTGAATCTTTAGGGAATACATCAGTTGAATTGGGCAGGAAGTACAGGCTAGCACTGCTACAGGTGGCTGAGTGGTAGGTCTGGGGTTTGATTCCAACCAGGACCATCCTCCCCGACTGCAGATTTTTCCAGGTTTCCTTATAAATGGCAAATTTCTGAGAGGTACCCTAAACTTTGGCACTCTGACACTCTTCTTTCCTTTACAAAAAATCTTTTCCAGGTTATAATTTCATCTCGTGTATCATCATTGTGCACTAACTGTGATGCCTCAGTAGTTAAAACGGACATGAAACACTGTTTAAAAAAAAAATCAGGCTAGCAAAGTACTAGTGCTACCAAAACAGTAACATTAATGTAGCATTTATTAACTGTAGATTACAAAAGTGTAAATGTAAAATAATTTTAATGACAAACTTTGAAACAAAATTGACTGTCATAGATAAGGCTTGCAATTCATATAATAGTTTGAACCATGCACATTTATTGAGTGCATTTATCATATTCTACTTGTTTACACTCTATGTAGGCAATATTTGCTGGCATTGCAAACACTGGTGATAGTTTTGGAATATATTTTGTACAAATCAAGAATATTTAATCAGAAGGTGCTGTTCATTTACTTCTCATAATCTATTTTGTCTACTCATGATTAAGTGGGTTTTTAAATTAAGTTTTTCTAACAAAAGGATTTGGGCATTTTGAGCCCCTGCAGCCCATTTTTTCTGTGTTACAATACTTGTGGATCTTTTGTGAATATGGAAATTCAGGTAAAGTTTGGACATAAAGTTGAATGTTCCCTTATTGTATATTTAAATGTTATATATATTTACAAAATATTAAAGAACTCTATATCTCTGAAAACAGGTCCCTGTGAAATTACCAGCCATTTCACATCCAGGTATTACCTTAGCATCACACCAGATGGAACTTTAAGTGATTGTTTGACCACCTATCCTGTTAGCTATTGGTGCTAAGTGTGAATCATTTATATAGTTTGTAAGGACCAATCACTGGCAAGTGAAAATGCCAAAAGAAGAGTAAAAAGTATATTATATATAGATTTATGTATGTATCATATACATATATAATACTGTCTTCTTAGTGGTCAAGTGGTTAGCATTGCTGACTGCTAGCCAGGAAATACGTGGTTCATTCCCCAGTACCTGCTTAAAAGTTTTCTAGATAGGTAGGTATGGAGCAGATTTCATCATTATAACAATTGAGTAGCTAACAGATAGAGATGTAGCATCCATGGGTCATAAAAGCTGCCTTGTAGAGGTTGGTGAGGTGTGGAATGCCGATTACATATCTCTTTGCAACACTGCACTCTGTAAACAATGTTGCAAGATGGAGATAGAGGATGCAGCAGCAAGCCCAGGCCCTTCATGGAATATATATATAAAAAGCAGTATTGTGAAGGGAGAAATAAAACTGTATATATTTCATTAATATATTTCAATACTTTAAAAATATTTATAAAATATGCCATTTTAAAGTTTATTGTTATAAAGCAATATATTACGTGCCCTCTGCTGGTCAACATTTTTACCAATTCAATGATACTGAAGGATTTCTTATCCTTGAGTTCTTTGTTAAAAGCAATGGACATCATGTCATGTAGATTGCAACTGTGTTGCTAGAGGCACAGTACAGATCCAGGAATGTCTAAATGCAGCATGAAAGTTTTCAGAAGCCCCAGTTTTTACATAGCACTTAATACATCCCCTGACAACTAAGATAGTGGAAAGGGCCAAGTGGTTTTGAAATGTTAGACAGAGAATTTATAATGGACACTACTAGCAAATGGCTAACATGATCTATAATCAGAAAGGTCATTAAACAAAAGAAGCAGGCATTAGGAGAGTCTGGAGGCCAACAGCCAAAACCATCAGAATCTCATAAACCCTCTCAAGCAAAAGTGAATCATGTTGCACTCTCTGCACATGTATGTGAATCACATTGTGCTGTAAACACTGCTCTCTTGAAATGTGGGTTTATTTTATAAGATTACAATTGCAGTAAATCTGTAAGGTCCGTGCCATCAAAGTACTGTATAATTGTATAGGATCTTCCTTATGTTAATATTAACATGACCTACAAAACAAAATAAAATAGAACCAAACCCAGAACAAAAACAAACAGTATTGCAATTGGCTGATACTTGACTGCCTTGAATTATCTTGTGGCTATTCAAATGCCACATGTCCAATACATTTTTGCCTTCAAAACTAGTACTTTTTTTCTGAGATTTATATGAAATACTTCCAGAACCATGATCTCTTAGTATCTAAACATATAATGAAATTGAATACATTCGGTTGCATTGCAAAATGATTAGACCAACTGATGAAATTTGTCATGAAAAGAGAGATAAACTGAAATAATAAATTTTAACTTAAGTATTTCAAATTTGATTAGTTGCAAAAAAATGCATTACTTTCCAAGCCAAATACAAAAATCAATCTCTTGCATAATGATAAGATCACTTGTCATTAATATCCTATAAATGAACCCTTTTTCCGAACAACTCCAAACTTCTGTAAAACAGACAGTTCAATTTCATTCATGCAGATTTAATAGGTCTTTAATTCCTGTACATTGACATATTACTTCCCATCGCAATAAACTGACCTGCTTAAGATTCTCCATAGGGTTTAGGTTCGGGGAATTGGTGGATTTTTCCATGATACTAACACTTTTGCAGCGAAACCATTCCCTTGTGGATTTGACAAGTGTGGAGGGTAGCATTGTCCTGCTGAAATTTCCAATTCTCTCTGCAACAGGTAAAAGGTGCTCTTCAAGCAGTGTGTGATATGACTTTCATATGTTCTGCAGGCAACACTAGGTGTGGTTTTCCTCCATACCTGAATTCACCCCAGACCATCAGAGACATTCCTCCTTGTTGCTGCTTTGAAAACCCTTCCTGTTCTTTTCTGAGATCATACCAGTAGTGTGTCCAGCCATCAGGCCACCCAAGTTTAATTTCTTTTTGTTGCTGAATATAATACTCTTCCTTTCTTTCTTCCTAGTGATGTGTTCCTTATCTCAGTCAACCCATCTCTGTTTGTGAATGGACTATCAAACAAGGATGCTTCTTTTTCTTGTATTTCATTGTGTTTGTTTATCTGACTAGGTAGGATAACATCAATTTGTGAATATTAACAGTTGAATCACAAGCAAGTTTTCTCAGCATTCAGTTTTCTGATTACTTGTCTCTTTTGTTGAGGCACGTTTTTGAGGTCTTCTAGGCAACATTTTCAATCCATAATTATTTCCTAGCTTCAGGAAGTTATTTATCACACTTTGTGACCTGCTAAGTCTTCTTACTATTTCCTGAGATGAAAATCCTTCTTCTTTGTAGGCCTTAACATGCCCTTGTTCAAAGCTGCACAACCCTGCCTTCCGACCCATACTTACTTAATCATGCACTCTTCATGAACATAACAACCACAGCTGTAGAACAGCATTTGATCACAACAAAGGTCACAAAGTATTCAGCATGGTCTTATAATTTTACAACAGGACTATTTTCTGTCTTCTGGCCTATTTGCAATGAATGTATGTTTATAACTAACCCTACAATAATGGTATTATAATTTTATGTACTTAAGTTCACATTTATTTGATTTCAGTTTTTCTCTATACATCAAAAATTTCATCAGTTGGTCATATCATTTTGCAATGCACCTTATAAGCACAAGGGTGCAGATTTTCCCATACAACATAAAGCAAAGACTCAGGATTAAATGAATTGACTTCATGAGTTGACTAAGATCAAACCTTCTACCACCTTTCTTCTCACTTGCACATACATTTAAGCTATTTGCTCTGCATGGAAGGCTAAAGCCTTCCAATTGGCAAAGATGTCGGTGCACCTCATAATATCAGAAGAATACTTATCTTCTTGAGAGGCTTGTGAGGCATGTTTCTTCTGCAAAGTATCAAGAAGTTTGACAAATTATTGTTACGAAATCACTCAAATTTCACTAATTTTGTTCCACTTACTTGGACATGTTTCAAAGGCATTCATCTATCAAGAAGTTCTTTTATTGAGGTATGTGCTCTTCTTTCCCACCCCTACTACAATCTATACCTACCTCCCATGCATAGAGGTGTTACAAAGTTGCAAGTTCACTAAAAAATATACCATCCTATAAAACTACTCACAAATCACTGGGTTTATTATTTATAGTAAAGGATCTTGGAGGCACCTACAGTTTTTCTGGAGTATAACAGATTCAATGTAAATGTGAAAACTATATATATATATATATGGCCGACTGTACATTCTATAAGCACTAGGAAGCAGGAACATAATGCTGCATCTGACTGAATCAGAAGGTAGATTCGCTGTAGCAGAATGCATGATCTAGGTCAATCACATATGCAGTTTGACAAGATCATACATTTAGCATGAGTGAAACAAAAATTTTTACTAATAAAAATATTTTGAAAACCAATGAAATTTATAAAAACAAAAATAATATTAACATACCGCACCACAGTATATAAGGCATTGCAGGGGAGCTTTTTTCTCACATAATGTAGAACATGTTGCTAAGATGCAACAAAAGCCAGAAGTTCAATAAAATTATAATAGAAATCTTATAGTATGCATTATTACTCCTTAAGATATATTAATTCATTCAGATTTATAACAACCATGTATTTCCCAATCTCTTATAAATTTTGGAAGGAAAAAGAGAGACTTTCATTTGGGTAATTTGTTAACTTAGTGCACTTTTGATGATTAACATCTGAAAAAACCATATTGTTTATAAATAATCTTGCATTAGAATCCTTTTTACAGCTCTGTATAAAATTATAAAGTGATGTACTTAATTATGCTTTAAATATATTTTATGTTAATGTAAAAAATACTCTAATATAATTGGTCTAAAGCAGATTTTTTACCGGAGTAATTTAAACTATCTGGATCATGTGAAGTTAAAGACGGGACATAGAGAAGTAAAAACTTGAGGAACTGTACAGATTGTGATGTGAAGTGCAGAGGCAAATAGCTGCCTGGGTGCTGAGAGTTTTTTTTTTTTTTTTTTTTGTAAAGGGTGTATGTGAATAAAACCAAAGAAATTGCTTGGCTTGGCTGTGTGAGCTTTGGGGATGACTTTTTGAAAAGTGTTGTGTATTCTTAAATTACAAAAAATAGTGAGTGTTGAGTCTCAATTCCTTTCCAGAAAGAAAAAGAAAAAAATATAGAAAATATGAGTCTCCTAATGGTTGCATAGATTTTAAACTTTATTTATTGAGAATTAAAGGCCTTTCCAATAATCCTTATCCACTTGAAATATCCCCATAATTCTTTTTTCAGGTTCTGCAAACATTCTGTCCATTTGAACAGCTAGCAGTGTTTGCTATAATTAGAGTTCCTTTCAGAAAAGTTCATCTTCAGAGATAGAGGTAAAATGAAATTGGTGAAACACTATAAATCGTGACATTAATATCTATTATGTAAGAACACAAAATAGTGCAAGTGACATTCATAAGAACCTATTTTTTCATTAAAATAAAAGTATATGCACTCTTACATGGGTGCCTGAGGTCATAAAGGCAGTCTCTTGAGCAGCAGTCTGGGGTTTCATTCCTTGCATAATAACCTTCCCTGATTGAGCTTTTTTCCAGGTTTTCCTTAGTTCTTATTAATGGCAAATATTAGGCCTGGAATGTTTCCATCTTAAAAAAAAAAAAAAAAAAATTCAGATGCCATATCTTGACGAGTGGCAAAGCATGGCTTTTTGAATGCAGTAGGCTGAGATATGGTGTCAAAATTATTGGATATATAGCATGAAAATGACTCTAATGTTGCTGTAAAACTTTTTTCATGGTAAAAATTCTGGCATTATTACTATAAGCAATAATTAAATTTAAGTACATGAAGTATTACAAGAAGTTCATGTTCCATGACTAACCTTAAATCTTTTGTATATTGGCTCAGTCCTCTAGTCTTTGTTCTGTGGATATTCCTTACAAAAGTCACTCTTGAAATTAATTCCTGATGTTCATTATACTTTTTACATCCCTTTTTGTATTATCCTAGTAAGATACCACAATATTCTGCTACAATTAACAATTACATAAAAATAGCAGGAATACAGTTAAGAATTAAGACATAGGAATTTGTCATATGAACAGCATTCCCACATATACTAACATATGATTAAAGGTATTTAAGAAGAGCTTTGAAAATAATGCATAATAAATTGTGTTTACATTAAAATAAAATAATTACATAATTACCACAATACAACAAAAAATAGCAAAATGCTGTATTTTAACTTGATGTCACCTGCCTGTTTGGACTTCATGTTCTGCAAAATCCTGCGATATAGACCAAGGCTAGCACAACACAATAAGGAAAACTAAATGAAAGACCCAACTTTATCTCTCTCTCATTGACTTGAAAAATCTTGTACAAGACAGGCTATGCCTTTGAGTGTATTATTGATCAGCTAAGTATTTTAAGGAAAGGGCACTATTTCAAGCAAATTTATGAATAAAAATTAAAACATAAGAGCTAACACACTAATTTTGGGTGGCCTCGGCCTCGTAGCCTTACTGAACACACTTTGACAAAAAAAAAAGTCATCCCCAGATTCTACATGTTGATCAGAGAACCTTGGGGATGCTTGTAAACTCTGTATTCACAATACACATGCAGCAAATGCACACTGCAGTGGATGCATATCACAAGCATCTGGAAAGAGAATATTAGGGTAGCATAGTGGTGGTTGAGCAGTTTGGAAGGTGTTGCTCTTCTGCGTAAGCTCCTGGGTTCAAATTTCACACATTTTTGTTTTATTTTTTTATTATTGGTATTATAACTATATGCAGAGCATCATAATATCATATTATACTTTAACATGTCATTTGAGTTTTATGGCATTACCTGTGCACACACAACAAACTAATGTATTCTTTACAAATAACTAAATAAATACATGAACAGAAACATTTATCTTCTAAAGTGAAAACACACAGAAATAAACACAATATCAGGTATATAAACCCTCAGCATGCATAACCTCCTCAATCTTTGGGGCATACATTATATGCAATTTCTGCAGTAGTGTGAATGAGAGACTGCAATATCCTCCTTGAATTTGTGCCCATAAGCCTTCTTTTGTCCTTCATGCATGTGCAGCATATTGCATTTAGGTAGAACTGCAGAAGGAAATTTTATCATATTATATTATATATAAATGTTAACTTTAAAGCTTGCTGTTTATGGAAATGCAACTGTTTGTCATAATATGTTACTAAGGTTTATTAAAAAAAGTGCTTCATGCCAGGAATAAAACCTGCACTCTTAATCCTGGCATCACAGAGCTAATGGAACACACATTTATAGAGAGCATCTTTAGTACATGCATAAACACAACTGTTGCAGTGACTACAGTTTGCTGGATACTTTGCAAACCTCTTGCTGTCTTGAGTAGGACTTATGAATTTTGCATTCAAGAGATGACTTTTTTTTGTCAAAGGGTGTACATAGTTGTAGTCCTCATAATAATCAAATTATTCTTTTGTGTCTTGCAAGTGCAGCCTTCCAATATCCTATTTAGAAACTCTTCATATGGAATATTTTACTCTTTGATGAATATTCTCATAAAGTGATTTAATAAAGCATCTCCCAGCCAGTTTCTTAATGCAATCATCTGATTCATAGCACTAAATGATCTTTCAATATTAGTTTGATATTAAACTTCTTAAACTCTTCATATCCAATCTGAGAGTTGGTAATAAATTTTTTAGCTGATTCACTGTCTTTCACATTTGAAGCAAAAAATTTAAATGACTTAATGTTATCATGTAAATAATTTTTATCGATATCAGATTATCAGATAAATGTTGGCAGGTGTGTTTATTACATCTGACTGTAATTACTGAATAGTTCAAAATTTTCAAAAAATTGATATCTTGCAAAAATGCACCATTTGCCTTTTTTTTGTTTTTTTTTAATAATTAAAACTGAATGCAGGAATATCAACACAGTGAAACTATCGTAAAATTTGATTTTGACTAAAAGTAAAACTACTTAAAAATCATGTCAACACATTAAAACTCTTGATGTTCCACTTTTTAACAACTTACTTTTAAAGTAAATTGGGACGTTTCGTAAGGCACTCACTCACATTGTCAACCATTCAACAACTAACAGATCTGATCAGGTGGGAAATGTAAGTGACTGTGCTCTCTCTGGTGGTCTGTTGATGAACTTATATAATATGTTATCTGCTTCTGGTATGTCAAAATTCATAAGTCTGTGTTCATATTTTTTATATAAATTTTTTCACATATACTAGTTTGTTTCGTTGTTGAATTGCCTTTAATAATATGATGTCTTTTTATATTTCGTGGTTTTCCTTCCAAAAGTGTGCTGCCATTCCTAATTTCTCTATCTGTTTGTATTATATATTTCTCCAGTGTTCCTTTAGTCTAACACTGAAATTCCTTTTTGTTTTTCCTATATACACCTTATCACAATCTCCGCAATTAATTCTATATATGCCTGAATTTTCCTCCTTTTGTCTGGGTTCTGTTTTATTTAACTTTACCAGTTTGCTTACACTATATCTATTTGTGGGTGCCAAAGTGATATTGTATTGCTTGAATATATTTGTAAATTTATAATTAAGGTAAGGGTGATAGGTGAATTTTCGATAAATCTTTTCTTTAGTTAAATCACTTAGTGTAGTGATTTGTTTAATTTTCTTTGAATCTTTTTATTTTTTGATCTATCATTTGTTTGTTAAACCCATTGATTTTTGCTGTGTCTATTATGTGTATGTATTCTTTCCTGTACTCTTCCTCTTTAAGTGGTATATTGATCAATCTGTATATAATGTATCAGTCCTGATGGTGTAGTGGTAACCATACTTTCCTTCTAAACCCAGGTCGCAGGTTCAAACCCAGCCAGGATTGATGAATTTTTTCGGGCGTAAAAATCCTAAGTATGGCTTCCTTCGAAAGGAAAGTAAAGCCGTGAGTCCCATGTCTTATATTTGCGGCATGAAAAAGAACTTCAAGCCTGAAAAAAGAGGCCTCTGAGCAAAATTTGTCAGCTGTTTCATGCCCTGAATAGAATGGGATGCTGATGACCTGAGATGTTAAAAGAGCAACCTTAAATAAAACGAATTGTGTAAATAATGCTATTAAATGCTGCCTTGGATTGAAACCATGAGCTTTTATGTAATTGTCAGTATGTGTATCTTTTCTATATATGTCGAACTCTAATCAGCTATTGTTCTTTATCATCTTTAAATCCAAGAAGGGTAAGATGTATTTTCAATTTCTATGGTGAATTTTGATCTATCATTTGTTTGTTAAACCCATTCATTCCCTGCATACCAGGTTGTTTGATAAGTCTGGTAAATTTCCATGAAGTAGCAGGAAATTTCATTAAGTGACACTATTGTTAAGAGTGAATTATGTAATTGTTTTAGACAAATTTTCAGCTTATGTGATGTTCAGTTAATTGTTGACAACTATCTGAAGTGATCGGTGCTCCATCTGCTGTAGAAAATGGAAAAAAAATTAAATTCTTGCTGTTATTAAACATTTCCATTTAAGGGATTGGGCAGCAAAACAGTTAAAGCAGACATTTTATAAGTAGTTTTGAATAGCTGGAATTTTCACAGTGAAATATAGTATAATATAACAAATTGTTATTGAGGAATCACTCAAATGTCATTAATTTTGTTCCGCTTACTCAATAAAATTAGTGAAATTTGAATGATTCCTCAATAATAACTTGTTATATTAAGTTAAAGCAGAGCTGCAGGAAGTTAATGCAGACTCTGCACCATTACTGAAGACTGTTTGTTTCCGAGTGAATAAGCTTAAAAGTTGAAAAAGCTGCTCTGGCATACCAGTTGAGGTTACCACAAAGGAAATCACTGAAAAAATCAATTATGTCATTATGCAAGAGTGCCAAGTGAAAGTGCGATGAGACTGCAGGCATCTCAACTGAATAAATGCACAATGTCTTGCATAAAAAATTAGAAACAAGAAAGCTGTATGCACATTGGGTGCTGCAATTGCTGACTTACCAAAAGAACATTTCATACAGTATCTAGCACTGTTTAATTACAATCTGCAGAACTTCTTGAGCCAATTTGTGACTGTGGATGAAACTTGGGTCCACCACTACACTCCAGAGACAAAGCAGCAGTCAAAGGCTGGTGAGAGCATGCCAAGGAAGGCAAGGACTGTTTTGTTGACTGGAAAGAGGAAGGCCCAGGTTTTTTTTTTTTAATGGGAGACTTCCAGGGTATAATCCTAATAGATTACTTGGAAAAAGGCAGAACCACAACTGTTACACTTCATTGTTGGATCATTTAAAACATGCATTGTGAATGAAAAACTGCCAAGTTTGGCACATAAAAAGTGCTGCTTTGCCAGGACAATGCTCTAGCTCACAATGAACAAAGTGCATGAATTGGGCTTTAAATTAGTTCCTTGTCAGTTACCAATACACTGATAATCTGGAGTTGTGTATATTGGGATTAGATTATAAGCCAGCATCTCTAGAAAGAAAATATCTAGAAGGGATAAGTAAGATTAGTATAATTTTATTTTTAGATCTTACTTTGTACTGGATTGAATAATATGCAAATAAAATGGAATATTAGTTATTAAAATAAATTTTAATCTAAATTAGTATATCAGTACATAAGTAAAGAGAATGTTTTAGTAAGAAACTGGGCTGCAGTCTCTTTGAATTCCAGTATGTGACTGCTGATGAATCAGAGATTGGGGTCCAGTAGCAGTTAAGAAAAAGTTTAACTCAGCATTATAAATTTGAGTTTCTTTTTTGTATAAAGTATGTATATTTGAGTGTAGTAATATATTATGTAGTCTGTTCAATTTTTGATTCCTTGTCCACCGTATTCTTTGGATTTAGCTTCAAGTGACTTCATCCTATTCCTGAACTTGAAAATGTTGTTTGATGAGAAGAAATTTTCATCAAATGAAGTTGCTGACAACAAGTATTTGGCAGAGTTTGGCAGATCCTATTTTTCCAATGGGATGGAAAAATTGGAAACCTTGCTGGACAAAGTGTATAGGCATTGATTGAAACTATGTTGAGAAATAAAGTGAGCATGTTATAAAAACTCATTGTTACCAAACTTTTCAATTGACCCACTTATGTAAATGCTCACATGTAACTATCGAGTCGGTCCTGGTGGTCTAGTTAATCATTGCCTTGTAAACCCAAGATCATGAGTTCAATCCTGGTCAGAGTTGGTAGATTATTTTGGGCATAAAAATCCTAAGTATGGCTTCCTTTGAAAGAGAAGTAAAGCCTGGGTCCCGTGTGATAGATTTATGGCATATAGAAAAACCTCAGCATGAAAGAATAGGCCTATGAGCAAAATTTATCAGCTGTTTCACACCCTGAATTGAATGGGACCCTGATGACCTGACGTGTTAAAGAGCATCTATAAATAAATGAAATCACTATCATAATTATTGACCTATAACATTTCTTAATTGTGTTAATATTAAAATTGCTTAGCCAACATACATCTGTAAGTTATGGAATTTTAAATACAGGATTTTCAAAAATTTAGTCTCTCATTTAGGAGATCGATAGAACAATTTATATGTGCTGACCACCTCTATGGTCTAATGGTAGCATTTGCAATTACTAATTTGGAGACCCTGGTTCAATTCCCATCAAGTGATCAAGATAAGGATTCTTTTAGTTTTCCTTACCCTGAGAAGGTGAATGCCAGATAGCATTACGGCACCAAGGAATCTGAGTTCATTTGCACCTCGTTAATTCATTTCATTTATCTCTACATACTTAGGTACTCATAAGTTAGAACCCTCCTGGTGCACCATAATCATATCACCATCACCATCATCTTCATCTTCATTGCAACAAGGAAATAGCACCCTACGAGCATCTCAGACCCAGAATGCCCACAATTTAATGAGAGCAATGTGTTTACACTGCACCCAAAAAAAAAACAGAGGTTATTATTATGTAGTTTTAAATTTTCACAGTTAAATATAAAATAAATTTGCAATGTGTTATGAGCAGAGTGGAAGTTTGGTTAAATGTCTTTTCTATCTGGTTGATGTATGCAAGAGTCAGATTAAAACAAATGTTTCCATACATTTGAGGGTGGTAGGGCCAGTTTTTATGTTGTCTATTTTGGATCATTATAGATTTTTTTCTGCAATTATTCGTACATTTTAAAAAACACATAAAGAATTTCAATATATCTAAGTGAAAAAATTTGTAAAAATTAAATAGTTGTTCACCTCACAAAAATATCTATTGAGAACTTTGTATACATTTGTATCTTTACAAGCAATCTAAAACTTTCTCCTCAACGCATTCACTTATGCTCTTTAAATAGCAGAACCTTCATTAGTGAAAAGAATGCACAGTTATCTCTAACATGAACCCGGCCAGGACCAATGGATTTTTTTGGGGCGTAAAAATCCTAAGTATGGCTTCCTTTGGAAGGGAAGTAAAGCCGTGGGTCCCATGTCGTGCATTTAAGGCACAAAAAAGAACCTCAAGCCTGAAAGAGAGGCCTCTGAGCAAAATTTGTCGGCCATTTCACGCCCTGAGTTGAATGGGACGCTGATGACCTGAGCTGTTAAAGAGCGTCCATAAATAAATCATTCAAAAAAAAAAAAACGCCGGCATACAAATACCAGGAAATAGAGAGGATGTGGGAAGTACTGTAGTTTTGAATATTCCTGGCAAATAACCTTGTACAGATCTGTGTGAAACAACTCTAGGAAGTTTGTGGCAGATGTCACTTCTCAGCTGCATAGATGTAACAAACAATTATAAGGGAAAAAGATGAAAGTGGTACAGCTGTGTAATAAACTGTCTCTACAATGTGTTAAGTAAGAGGGATACTAATCTGCTTCCCTTATAAATGCATGAAGAAAATGAACTGGACAGAAAACTATTGCATATTTTTTGCTCATTCACCAGGACTATTCAAAACTACTTTGTCTTGATCAACATTTCCATGATGTTCTGAAAGATGAATATTCTGTTCTAACTAGTATTAATCCTTCCAAAACAGTTTGCTTTAAATATGCTCCAGTCACTTCAGTGGAAGTAGAACATTCTTTTCCCACGATAAAAAATTAACAAGCAGCTGACTATGACAGTTGATATCTTGTAAAAACATCTTGTTGTTACTTGTAACCAAGAAAAGTAAGTTTAAGTACTTTAATTATGTGATAAAGAAATTAAGTATCTTAAATACCTATTTTCATTAATAATGAGTGATATTGCTCTCTGCTTTCACTTTTAATAAATGACTGAACTTACGGGCTCTGGTTTTGAGGAAGTCACTCAAATTTCATTAATTTTACACCACTTACTTCGAAACATGTCCAAGTAAGTGGAACAAAATCAGTGAAATTTGACTTACTTCCCCCTAAAACATTGCAATATTATATTAATGTATAATTACTGTTGATTCACTGAAATAATATGCATTTAGTTTTAACTCATTATTACTGTTATTGATTCATGAATTCCTTCTTCTAATCCTTTCAAGTCGTAACTCCAGCATAAGAGGGATGTGTTATCTACATGTGATTTTATTTGTCACAGCAGGGGAAGTCATTGATATAGAGCAAAAACAGTGCGGGACCAAATACCAATCGTTATGGTACTCTAGGCTTAATTATACCGAAATCTGATTTAATTGATCTAGTAGTCAATATATTTCTGTAAGCAGTTCATTTGAATTTCCTCTTATTCCATAACTTTAAATTTATTTAGTAGATGGTTATGAAGGATTGAATGCCTTTGAAAGATCTTACTGTCTAAATTTGAGACCACTATGTGCATAAATTTTGAGTTTGCATAATTGTGGGGAATCCCTTTCTAACACCATACTGATAGCAGACTAATATTAATTTCCTGTCAGAACTAAAAACAGGGAAGCAACTATATTCTTAATTACCTAGTGAGTCAATTTAATAGTCTTATGCTTCACTTACTATTGACTGTCACAGGTGGCTGTGGTCATTAAAGCACAGACTCATGAGCGGGAGGGCTGGGGTTCGAATCCTGCCAGGACCATCCTCCCTGACTGAGGTTTTCTCCAAGTTTTCCTCAGTCCTCATAAATGGCAAATGCCAGAGAGGTACCCTACACTTAGGCCTGGAATGTCCTGAAAAATCCTTTCCCAATATATAATTTCATCTCATGTATCAGTGTCACCGCCTGTGGTGCCTCAGTAATAAAAACAGGCGTTAAACATCATTAAAAAAACTTACCATTGAATTATACAGAATATGTTTTACAGGCTTTTCCCTGACTCATCAGCTGTGAATCAACTGCCATTGTTGGTTGGATGGATGTGGTGTAGCTCTCATGGACATTTTATGAACTTTTGGATTAATTTATGTTCTGTTTGGATCTACAAGTTCATAACCTTATCTTCATATATTTTTTTATAAAACTTTTTTCCCAAATTCCCAGCTCCAAAATCCTCATCTATGAATTTCAATAATTTGACTTCCATTTCTATATCATGTTTAGCTCTCCAAACGTGATGTGTAACTGCTGTTTCATCTACCTGATTGTACATGATGTTTCTCTAGTATTCCTTTAGTCTATTTCCAATCTTCTTTTTGTTTCGCCAATATATACTTTGTTGCATTCTGAACAGATGATTTTATATGTTTCGGGCTTCTTCTCATCAGGTAATCTATCATTATTACCCCTGTGAACAAATTCAGGCTAAAAATCTGCTCAACTCCGGTGATAATGTTAGAATACCTAATTTGCAATGTTTTATTTCTATTATTTGTGCTCTCCGGTTTAGGTATAATTTGATCCAGAGTGCATGTCCTCTTATTCCTGAGTTTTCTAATTTTGTAAAGAGTAACACAAGAGTAGTTAATATCCCACTCTCAAAAACAATACAAGAAAAAGAATTACAATATATATTCAATACAGCAATAAGTAACCGATACAGCGCTAACACAATATTAAAAAAATTAACAAATTCAAAAGACAAAAATCCATTCCACATTTCTACACTTGAAATTTTAAAGAGAATTAAAAATACAGCAGATTCACTTATCATTCAGAATATCATCACAAGTTTGGGAAGTTCTTCAAAGAATAATGCACAAAATTAACACCACAAAATAAATGCAATATTAAAAACTTGTTAGCTTATTTGTTGAAAGATAGCACAGAATAACCGCCATGGGTGGCTGAGGTCGTTTAGGCGCAGACTTGTGAGCGCGATGTCTGGGTTCGAATCCTGCCAGGAACATCCTCCCTGACTGGGGTTTTTTCCAGGTTTTCCTCAGTCCTCATAACTGGCTAATGCTGGGGAGGTACCCTAAACTTAGGCCTGGAACACTTCCTTACTTAAAAATATCCTTTCACAATATATCATTTCATTTCATGTATCATCAGTGTCCACCACCTGTGGTACCTCAGTATTAAAAACAGGCATTAAAGCACAGAATCAGATAAAAAAATTAGGCTTATATGCAATAGTATACATAGATTGCTATTTAAAACACATAGAAAAAACAAAAAGAAATTTAGAAACCTGGAGGAAAGAACATTTTAGAAATTTCATTCTTAAAAACTGAGAAAAATTAATGAATTTTGACATCCCACCCCTGAATGAATTCAGCAAATTCATATTTCAGAAAATATATGTGGATCAAGTAGCAGCTTGAATCCAGCCACAACCACATCAAGCAACCCAAAAATTAATAAGTAGTTAATCAATAGCTGATGATGGGAAGGAAGGTTTCCAAAACATGTCCTAATTAAAAACCCTGTAAATCAAATTTGTGTCAAGTTTTAGAAACATTCAATTTAGAATGTTTCAATTACTTCACTGTCATATACATGTTAAATAATGAAACTGTAATGTATAATTATTTCATATGTACTGCTATGGGTGGCTGAGGTCATTAAGGTGCAGACTCGTGAGCCTGAGGTCTGGGGTTCGAATTTCACTGGGACCGTCTTCCCTTACTGGGGTTTTCTCCAGGTTTTCCTCAGTCCTTATAACTGGCAAATGCCAGGGAGGTACCCTAAACTTAGGCCTGGAACGCTTCCTTCCATAAAAAAATATCCTTTCATAATATATCATTTCATGTATCATCAGTGTCCACTGCCTGTAGTGCCTCAGCAGTAAAAACATGCGTTAAACACTACTAAAAAAAAAACGATGACATTTTTACCACAAAAAATACGCTTGAGCTTGTACCAAAAGACATTTGTTGTTCTTTATAAAGCTAGAAAGAAGGTTGGCAACGCAGAGCAAGCACTGCAGAAATAAACCTCTCTACCCTAGCAGCTTTGCACTTGTTCTATTTCAAGTAGTGAAGAATTATAAAAAAAAAAAAAAAAAAAATAACAAATACTGTGCAATATTTCAGAGCTAGCCCTAACAGTTATGCAACAAGGACATACCCCACAGTTTGTTGTCCATGCACCTAGCCCTTTAAAAGATGGCAGGCATAACCTAAAATGTTTTTGAAAAGGTGAAATTTGAAATTAATTTTTGAGACAAAATTGCAACACAATTTTTTTTTTTGTATTTTTATTGAATGCTCACATTTAGCTCTACTTTCTAATATACAACAATGAGATCAATTTGAGTTTATTACAATTATAGGCTTATGTCAAAATGCTTGATACATAAATTACTTTAATTTTCGACTACCTTTAACATTGCCATCAGTTTTCTTTACAAGTTTTGGCAACATTTGGAACAAAGTGGAACAATTGGCCACTAGGAATCCCAGCAGAGCTCCCACAGCACATGGGATAGGCCATATTTGCCATGGACGATCCCAGTCTAGTGGAATGACAATTGCTCCTAGCCAAGTCCCAAACAAAGTCAACTGCATACATCGCAGAAGCCATGTAGCCAACATGTCTGTTCCAGGTTTCCATCCAAAGAGCATACCAGGAATTGGTGCAGCCCCCAGATTCAGGCAGACTGGACATACCGTCAGAACACATAGCAACATACTTAACATTAAGGTTTCCTCATGCTTACTAAACACCGGTGCCCCAAGCATTACTATAACTATAAAATAAATAATCAGTGTTACTACAAAAATCGTAAAACATTTAATCCCATCTTTGAACTTGCTTCTGTTAGGATTCTTTCTGTGAAAACTGACTATACATTTATCTTCACATCTTTCATTACATTTAGCTATGTAGAAATTTCCAACAACATACTTTACACATTCTACAATGAACATCATTACATGAGTGGGAAAGAATGAATATTTCCCAATGTTGTAAACATGCCCTGTGACATAAAAAATACTTATTACTACAGACATGTAAATACATGAAAAAACACAATAAAAGACCACCAGTTTCTGAGTTTCATCCATGTCTTTTAGTTATTATTAATTGTATTTAACTTTGTTGATTCCTTTTTACAAATCTCACATTACAATTAAAAAGAAAAGCTATATCAAAGAAAACAGCAATTAAGAATGAAGTGCACCTCTTTCTATGTGATGACAATGTTTATACTAAAAGCAAAATACTGCCTATGGCGTGCATAATATATAAGTTCCAAGAAAGTTTTCGTTCTACACATGGTGGCTTGAACTTTCTTCACAAGAGCGTTCTGACGATAAGTGAAAATAATTCAGCCAGCTTGCATCACACTGAAACAGAACATTAATGTTATGCATAGCAATAACGAATATCGTAAAATCTAATATAGACAGCCCCAGAGTGCAGTCTTATAGAAAAAAAATCATAATGAGCTATAAAAAATCAATACATATTCAAAAAAAAAAAAAAAAATCAAGGAGTCTTTAACCTCCCAAATAACGTTAGGATTCTACAAGATTGTTTAATCGACTGACCTCATCCTACATTTGTATTTCCATTGCAGCTACAAGCATTGACGATTTGCCACGACGATTCAGTAACCTATGGTCTACAGTTAGCGCTTACAATACATTTAATGTGCTGCAAATCGCACGTCTGCTACATCTTGAAAAAAGTTTGTTTTCTTTAGAAAATCACTATAGCCAACACTGCGATTTCATAAGCACTGACGTTTAAGGTAAAATTTAAAGGTCAAATAGCAACAAGTGCGCTACTTATAATACTGATATTGTTTCAAAATAAAGTTATCCTCCATATAGAGTACTCTGGTTTTCTTACGATTCAACGCATATATGGTCAATGTGCACTACTGTGATTGGTATGGTATCACTGGCATCAATAATCAGTGGCCAAAACAAAACAGCTGATCGTGGAACCTGAAATCTTTGAGCTACTAAACATCATTAACCTAAAAGTTAATTCGTTGCATAAAGCACTTTTCATTACTGTAATACACAGAATAATATCTTGAGTTCTGATACCCTAATAAAGCATTTTCGTAATTTTCCACATATTTTGCAGATCAAGGCGTTTCAATATTTTAAATGAAAGTAATGTAATTTACAATAAAGCAAAGTACAACGAATCTAATTAGTATATTTGGATAATATGCCCGAAACTTATTTTTGTTTCTTGCCTTCTTTCCCTAAACCCAATCCGTGATAGGTCATATAGGTCTCCAATTCCACTCTCCAGGATCGATTCTGCAAATCAGCATTTGTAAAGCAAGTGTCTGCTACACAGGTACCCCTCGAGTGCCCCATGTTACTATCCTATACTATTATCTGTGACCACAATATAAGATCCAGGTGTCTGTGTCCAGAAGTGACCCAGATAGACATGTTGGTGTTATTGTATGCTGTTCAAGTGTTCAATTACTAGCGTTGGCACGCCTACATCGTAGTCACAAGACTCAAATTGGGTTGTCGAAAGGAAAGACAGTCAGGAAAGCTTATGAATTAGAATTAACAGCTTAAAAATGACACAAAACGACTTTAACGTGAATTCCATTATACCAGCGCTGCCAGATGAAAAAATTGGTAAGCGAACTAATAAAATAACCTGCATTTGGTACCTAATGATGTTTGACATAAGTACTTTCAGAATTGGTGAATGAGATTCTTGTTTATACTTTCCTTATTATAAACCAAACAAATTTGTCAAGTTATGTAAATTCGCGAAACATTAGAGCTGAGCAGCAGTTGGCATATTTCATTATAACAGAAGGTGCTCATTAAGTAGATGTCCCCGTTTTCGTTTTGTAAATTAGAAAAGAAATGCTTATTGTTGCCCTACCTGTCTTGTTTTCGGTTTTATGTTGTTTTACATATGAACTTCAATGCTTGTTAATATGTTACAAAAGATGTAACAACACGTTCTGTAAAATTTAAGCATCAAAAGGCAGAGATGCCATTGTTGCTATGATCATGGAAGCATTAGCTGTCATTCAAGATTTTTTGCTATTTACCAAGCATTAATGTTTACTTTCTTTACATTGAAATTATAATGAATTATATTGTAATGTAAATTAAATCTGAGGAACTGCAATGTTAATAATACTTATCAACTTGTTAGCACATTTCGAAAGGCATTCAAAAAGTTTTGCAACCAACCTATCCATTGTTGGACAATAACGTCTGTAAAATGTAACTAGTGTAGCTTGCAACTTTAAGCTATCAAAATATGCATAAGTGCAAGTTTAAACTTGCATAGGCATTACCTTACAGTCTGTTAATTTAAGTCCTGTGTCAATAGGTGGTGAAAAATCGTGAATATTTCTAAAGAAAACGTTAAATTCCACATTTTCACACTAAGCTAGCTGAAAGAGCAAAAAAAGTCTATGAGGACGTTACAGCTGACAAGGTGTGTTCATTTGATATCATTACAAGATGGATTCCATCATTTGAAGAAGGGCAAGAGAGACTTTGAAAACCAACACTCACTCTGACTGGCTTTGGAAATTTATGATGAGAGAACAATCCAAACAGTGAAGAACTTGGTGGAGGAAAATTGACATATTACTGTTGAAATGCTAAGTATGGAAATCTGTATCTGACAGCATTGACACTATACTCCATGACCATTTAAACCTGCAACAATCTATGTAAAATGGGTTCCATATTCTCTAATCAATGAAGGGAAGAAGAGGAGAGAGGAATGTGCAAGAAAACTGCTGAGCATTTTACCACCAAATGGTCCTAAATGACCTTTTTTGACAGCTATATGTTCTGGTAATGAAAGGTGGTTTACTGCTAATACCAATTAAAGCTCAGAACTGCCATGACATTTGTCAACAAGATTTTCATTCTCGGTAACTAATTTTCACCATTTCCTTCAACTATGAAGGACCATTAGTAGTTGACTGTATGCCAGAAGGAATTACAATGAATGGAGAATACTATGGCACTTATATTTTTGAATTCTTTATTTGAAGAGCTGAGGCAGCGGTGTCCAAAGGCAAAAAATTCAACACTGTTGCTTTCGCACAACAATGTATCTTCTCACAAAACCGCTTCAAATTTGAGGAAATGAAAGTCGTCAAAGTCCAGCACCTTGACCATGCACTGTACAGTCCAGATCTTGCAGCGTACTACTCCTGAAATTGCGTATAATCTTGGAATTGCTGAAAAATCTTTTAAACACGTGCAGGATCTTTCTCGAGCTATAAATTCACCTCTGTTGGAAATGTCTCAGTCCAACTATTCTATTAATATTGATTCAAGATGGTGGAAATGCCCAGCAAACTGATTCCTTAAGCCACTTCAATGTTATAAAGAGTGACCTTATGAATCATGAACCAACTTGCAGTGTTTTGAGAGAGTGACACCTGTTGCCATCTGCAGGTACTGTAAAGGGCACTGTGACACAACCATACAACAGTTTTAACTATTTTAAAAGGTTTACTTATCAGCTTTATGAAACAAGTGCTTCATTCTCCAAACATTTTTGGCACCTCTTTAAAAAAACTATCCACCACTAACTGTAGTTCATGTTGAGTAATGCTGGCTATTTCCTGGCAGATATTTTGTTTCAATTCTTTCATGGTACGTGTGAATATTTTTTAATCTATCTCACAAATTAAATCACAAGAAATTAGATTGGAAGATTGAGGGAGCCACAAATGGCAGCATTACTAATAGCTCTGTCATTCTGAAACACTTTCAATTTCTCTCACCAAAATATTCACTTTATGAGCTATGGCAGAGTCTTGTTGAAAGAAGGTGATATCATGCATGCTTTTTAAAAAATTGAGTCAAAATTGTAACATACATACCACTAAAATTCAATAAAATGGAAGACTAGTTTCGGGAGCCATTGCTCCTATCATCAGTTCCTGGTCGACTCAATGTGTGATGATAGGAGCGATGGCTCACGAAACTAGTCTTCCATTTTATTGAATTTTACTGGTGTGTATGTTACAATTTCGACTCAATTTTTTTTAAAATGTTAATATTTGACACCACTGTTACAAAAGTTCACTATATTTTATACAATCATGCATGCTGTTGATTAATTCTCTAAAACAAAAGGGGGGCAAAATTGTATTCACAAATGTGGGACATAAATGGTTGCCTAGTTTAGTTTAGTTCCTGGAGCATTCAGTGAATTCATGGAGCAGTCACAGAGACCTACGAACATACAACTTGTCATATGCAATTACCACAGTAGCTTTCAATCTGTATATACAAAAATTTGTCTACATCTACATAAATAATTATAATAAGAATAAAAAAGAACACTTAGAACAACTCAACCAACACCAAAAACAGACAAATCAATCATACAACTTTTATTAATACATATTTACATATACATTGATATGTTGTGCAGTATACTATTGTCACTCATATATTCCTTTACAGAATAATAGGCCTTTTTACATAGGTATTTTCTAAGAGCAGATTTAAAGGAATTGTCATTGTTTATTAAGGCTTTTAGGCTAGAGGGAAGAGCATTGTATATTAAAATGCATTGATAATAAACAACTTTTTTATGGCATGAAAGTGCTGAAGTTGTAGATTTGCTTTTTGTCTAGTATTCTTGTTATGCATATTTTGATTTTGAACAAATTTTTGTTTATTTCTTATATAAAAGTTCATGAGGGATAAAACATATTCACAAGAAACAGTTAAAATTGCAAATTTCCTAAAGAGGTTCTTGTTTTATTATATTCCAAGTAGTTTTTATTTTGTTTTTGAGCTGACTGATAAATGTTTGGTAATGGAGGCCTTTTGCTGCTTTTATGACCTTCCTAAAGTATCTTACAATACTTTTTAAAATATTTTTTTAATTTAGGGTCTTTACTGAGCTTTTGCTCATTATATAATTGTCTTTTATGTTGACAAGCCTGGGGGGAAGGCCCTATAATTCTTTCTCCACTTAAGGCATACCATACACCAATTTTTTTGCCATGGAAGGGCACTTCATGAGCAATATCATTCCTCAGCACTCCATGAAACATTGTACACATATAGCAATAAATGTAGAACCAGACCTCATACAAGAAAAATATTAAATATGCGTCTGTTTTTCTGTTGTACAAACTATTCAAATTCATGTAAATTATATCTAATCTGTCGTCTAACACACTCTTATGCTTCACTTTTAAATACTGTGGGACTGGTTTCGAAGAAACATCCTCTCCATCTTCAACCAACTTGACGACTAAAAGTAAGTGAAGCATAAGAGTGTGTTAGACGATAGATTAGATATAATTTACATTTGACAAGCTTCCCTATCCGAGTTCCAACAGAATTTTTTAAAAATGTCTTATTTTTTGAAAGTTCTTATATTTATTCAGACTCAATTCACAAAATGTGCCCCCACTTACAGGATCGCCTGGTTGAAGAGCATGTGCCACAGATTTTATATGATTTTAACTAATAGTTCATGATTGGAACAAGTGATTTAGATAGACAGTAGATAATTAATAGACAAGGATTATGGAATAAAGTGAAACTAAAAATAGATGAGATTTAAAAGCAGGATATAAGGAGTAGTTTACAAGGTTAGAGTATCTTGAAATACTGTAGGAAATTTAAGAAAGAATGGGAGAAGGAAAAATATGTAGATGTTTTTAAAGAAGCAGAAGGGAGGGATTTGCTTGAAGTGGAGCAGGAATAATAGGCTAAGTGGATTAAAAGTGAAAATGCAAGGGCGTCCATTATGTGGGAAAATAGAAAAGGATTTATATTGTATAGTTGAATATTCAGAAACTAAAGTATGGATAGAAGGAGCATGAATTATTTGCAGATAGCAATTTTGTTGCAATAAGTAGTTTTTAAGAAAATTTGGTAATTATCATGGGAAGATAAGAGGAAAGTGGTGGAAGAAAGTAATTAGATTAAAGGAAGAAGATATTTATGGAGATAATTTTGAAAAATGTAGTTATAGGAAGGTAGGATCTATTACATATAAACCAGGTTGTTAATTGTGAAAAGAAATTAGTAGAAATAAAGTATTCATTCATATATGGTTTCACCATAACAATTTAGAAACTCTGTACAGAGCTTTAAGGTAGCCATTTATATAGAAAATGCACTAAGATACAAAGAAATGGGTTGCAGTAAAGTACAGTCAAATGATGTGTGAAATGGCAGCAATAGAAATTAGCTTAAAAGAAAAAAAATGTAATTGTAATTAATGTATAAAATCTCCAGCAGCAAATAAAAAGATATTTCTTAAAAATCTTGATTTGTCAAAAGCCTTGGACTGTGTGAATCCAGACATTATCATAAATAAATAAGGGACAGGACTGGCACAACACTGGTAAAAAAAACATACACAAAAAAACAAAACACAATATGTAGAAATAAACATGAGAACATAAATGGTAGGTTAGAAAAAATAAAATCAGATCTCTGGATTATAAGACAAGAAGTTCCACAGAGTTCAAAATTTGGACCATTCTTAACCATAAATATTGCCAGAACATTTTAGAATGGCTGTACTTCCCCCTCTAACAACCTGTGCATTCCTGAATTGTGGTGCTAGTGATCAGTCATTGAGAGTTCAGCTGCAGAAGTGGAAAACTGTTTGTGTTAGTTTTCAAGATGGAATGGGGAGATTAAGAAAATTGTATAGCTGTGGTAGCTTTGCCCAAGATAAGCAAATCCCCAGATGAAATTTTCAAAATACTTCAGAAACTGAAAATAAGCTGGAGTTTGTGTATCGCACTATCCATTGCTTTCTTGAGACTGGAACTGTGAAAAACTGCCACAGGCAAGGAAGACGATGCACTGTGTGTCTCCAGAATTGGTGAAAGTAGTGGCGGTATGTTGTGTGCAAAGAAATCCAGAATGGAGACAGTTTGTGATGGCTCGTGAGCTGAAAATTTCTACAATGTCTATGTCTGGCACATGGAGCAATGACCTGGGACTTGACTTGGTGTTTACAAATGTTGGAAAGGACAGCTCTTCATACATGAACTGAAGCACCAGAGGCTCTAAAAATCAAAATGCTTACCTCAGTGTTATGCACCAAATGATCGAAGAATCCTTTTTAATGATGAAACAATTTTCAGGTTTGGGGAGACTTTCAATGCCCAAAATGATGGGATATTTGGCAGTTGTTGTGCAGAAAATCCTGCATATGTTATGGTGTGGTTGGGTGTGAGCTCCATTTTAGCAAAAAAGGGGGTTAAAACATTGGCCAAAGTGTACTAGTAGACATTGTTGGAGAAAATGGTCAAGAACCTCAACACCCATTTCCATGCACAAAGCTGAAGCTTCCAACAGGATTCAGCCCCAGCAAAAAGGCTTGGACAACCCAGAAATGACTTGAGGCCATTGTTCCTGGCTTTATTTTGACCTTGGATTGGTCTTTTGCAAGTTCAGACCTAAACTCTCTGGACTACAATTTGTGATACAAGCTTCAGGAAATGGCTTGCAAGAAGAAACATCCAAATATTGAAAGTTTGAAGTATTCTATTCAGAAGGCAATGCAGATTTCCCAATGGAAGTGTTATGTAATTCAATAGATGAGTGGCCACAAAGACTTGAGGACTGTGTGCATGCCAAAGGAGGTCATTTTAAATAATTATATGTAATTTTTATTTATTATACACCCATTTAACTAATGTAATTAGAATAATAAAATATCTCAAATCATTTTGTGTAAGTTATTGCAAACTTTGTGACAGTATTTATCATGAGACTAGATAGCATATGTAAGTGACATTTTTTAATTAGTACAAAAAATGGGGGAATAGCAATAGGATATGCATAATATAACAATAATAATAAAAGATAAAACAGCAACATACATGGAAACCAAGGCAAATGCAATTCTAACAATGGTAAAACATTACTACTCTATTCTAAACATTGTACTAAATATAAAAAAAACAGCACGTATTAATTTTGAATTAAGAAATGCTCTACAAATTCTATTCAACTCAAAATAGAGGAAGACATTCAAGAAACACTGTTCTCAAATTTTATAGGCATGATAATAGACAAGCAGTTAAGTTGGAAATCTTAAATAGAGTATGTTACCAAAAAAGATAAATAAGGTATTTACATAATGAGGCAAATCAGAAGATCAATTGATAGTGAAACAAGTAAGCAGGTTTACTGTGCGTTCATTTATTTGCATATAAAATATGACGTATTATGTGGAAATATTACCATGTGAAAAGTAGGGAACCTACACTAATGTATTAAACATGTTACTTAGAGTTAGTACTCCATTAAGTGTTATATAAGCACTCGCTCCCATCATCAAGCAGCTACTCGATTGGTGGCTGGTTTCCAAGGTGCTTCTGTGCAGGTCTCTGATGGTTCTAGTAGGAACTTTTTGGGTTAGTCCATGGGGGGGAGAACATCAAAATTCATTAAGTTTTTCTTATTTTTTTAGAATGAAATTTTTTCCCAGAATGGATAGCTCCATTGGGTTATGAAATTCTTTCAGCACCTTAGCCTCCGGTTTAATTTCATGAGTAATGATTACATGTGTTCGCAAAGCATGTCTTAGTGTTATATATGCAACTTATTTAAATAGTAGGGAGTATTTTTAAGTTACAAAAAAAATCCATGAGAATAATAGGAAGACTAAAAAATGACATGGAGATACATCTTCAAAAATACTAATGTATTAATTGTCCATGCATATATATTTACGAATGTATATTTTTTTTTTTTTTACAAAACAAAGGTAAACCAAAAATTTATATGATATATAATTATAATCTAAAAATGTTAAGCTTACTTTAGGTCCACACTTAGGGGACCACCAAACAACAAGACTCAACCAACTTGCGGAAAGAGTTATACAGCAGACTACCCAAAAAATAAAGGACATTAATCAAGCATAAGCAAAATTAAAGGTCATTAAAATTATTTAACAGAAAATGTATGTTATAGTTTAGGAGAATTCACACATAAAACCAAGTTATATTTGTATACATTTTTTTAAAACTTGATGTATCTACTTGTACTATTTAAACAAAGAAGCGTGTCTTAGTAGTTTTTTGGAGGAAAAACAATGATCAATGCTATCTAAAGCTTCTTAGGTGGTTGTTGTTTTTATTTTTTTTAAATAATGTTTAACACCTGTTTTAACTACTGAGGCATCACAAGTAGTGAGCACTGATGATGCATAATGAAATGATTTAGGAAGGAAGTGTTCCATACCTAATTTTAGGATATCTCCCAGCAGTTGCCATTCATGAGAACTGAGGAAAACCTGGAAAAACCTCAGTCAGGAAGGACAATCTTGGTGGGAATTGAACCCCAGGCCTCCTGCTCATGTATCCATGCCTTAATGACCTCAGCCACTTGACGCAGTTTTTATTCTGTTTTTTTTTTTTTTAAACTTGATTAGTTGCCTGAGTTAACAAAAATGAATCATTAATTTATATACATACAATAAATATATATATACATTGTGCAATAGAAAATACGTACTGAAGATTTCACTTCCCGATTAAATACAGAACAAATCACACCACCTGTAGTAATTTAATTGAACTCAGTACTACCAGATCCACACTGACAGCTGAAAGCTAGCATGATTTGTTCCAGTTAATGGCAGGAAACACACATGCACATGCTCAGTGGAAAAAATTACTCAAGTAATTCTATAGGTCATTGGATCGCTCCACAGGATATCCTTACATTTTCTTTTATTACAGTTTCATATGTTCTTCAGTCAAGGCTATACAAAATCTTTGCTAAAAATGTTCACCCTCAAGTTTTGTACTTATTGGTTTTAAACACCGTAGAACTTCAATAGTCTATTGCTTAGAGCAGATAGCCAAATCCACTCTAATATCTGTTGTTATGCATCAGAGAGCATTTGTAGCCTGGCTGTTACCAAATTATAACTATAACTTATTGCTCCATCCTTCATTATATATGGCTAACCATAACCATCAATATTAATAAAACCCTAAATTTTGCCCAAAAGTGTCAGTTGCTGAACAACAGTTCATGTAGGAAAAAATAATTAAATATACTAGAATCACCTTAAATGAAAGGAATTCATAAACTGGGTTTTACACTTTTCTGTATAATTTATAAATAATTTTATTGATGCTGGTTATTACAGATATGCTGGCAGCAACCAGTGTTCTGCAGCAACAGGCCACTGAAATTCGTGCACAGAGGGTTAACTGGCAGTCATATTTACAGTAAGTATTTATGTAACTTTTGTTTTTTGTTTTATGAAAATAACAAAAAGTGCTTTGCAATTTTTTGAAAACTTAAAGGCTGTCTACACAGAATTTATGGTGCCTAAAGTGATCTAAAAGCATAGCAGTACTTTTGTTACCTTTAACAATATTCTGTTTGATTGAAAATCTTGAAAACAAAAGTTTTATGAACATAATAGATGATATATTCTTAATAAACTGGTAAGTCAATTTAATATTTTTATGCTCCATTTACCATTAAATTATACAGAACATGTTTCACAGGCCCTTGCCCGCATTTTCAGCTATGAGTCGATTCCTGGATTCATTGATGATTAGATGAATTTGGTGTAGCTCTCGTGGACATTTAATGAAATTTTGCATTAATTTGTCTTCTCTTGAGATGTCAAAGTTCACAACCTTATTCTCTCTCTCTCTTTCCAACTCCAAAGGTCATTCGGAGATGGGCAGATTATTTAGGCTTAATTTGTTCACTGAGGACAAGCTAATACCAAACACTCCAGGTATTTTCTGGATTTTTTTTTTTTTTTTTTTTTTTTTTGAGAAAAAGCCAGGAATCTATCAAATCAGCTGCTTGGAATGCAACAAAGAATATATTGTCAAAACAAAAAGTAGAATTGGAATTAGGCTAAAGGAACACTAGAGAAACATCAGATAGATAAATCAGTTGCACATCACTTTTGGAGAAATAAACAGGATATAGACATGGAAGTCAAATTATTGAAATTCGTAGATAGTTCTTAGAAGCTGGTAACATGGGGAAAAATTTTTATAAAAAAATATGAAGATAAGGTTGTGAATTTCAAGATCTCAAGAGGAGACAAATTAATCCAAAAGTTCATAAAATATCCATGAGAGCTGCACCAAGTCCATCCAACCATCCATGAATCTAGCAGTCAACTCACGGCTGATGATGCGAGCAAGTGCCTGTGAAACGTGTTCTGTATAATTCAATGGTAAGAGGAGCATAAGAGTATTAAATCAACTCACCAACTAATTAAGAGTATATTAATCACCTCACTGTATTAGTTCCGATACTAAATTAGTTTTAAATTTAATACAGTAGACCATAATTTCAGAAAATAAAGTGTAGCTTTTAGGGGTACATGGGTGATGACTGAAAATTACAATATCAGTTTCAAAGATCTGATATGTATAAAATGTTCAGAACTTATTACAATGTTAGACACTGCAGATATATCAGTAGTTTACACAGTCATTTAATAAAGGGGAGAAAGTTTGTATTATCACCATGAACAAAGAGCAAATGGCCAAGAGTCTTGGTTCTGGTTCTCCACATTTGCACCGCACCACACAAACTGACACATTTCTCCCTCTAATGGATGAGCTGTGCATATCCTGGCGATAGAACTTCTCACTGTGGCTACTGAAGAACTACTCCACTTCTCGTATCATCTTATCATCTTGAAAATGACTGCCATGCAGTGGGGTCATCATGCAAGTAAAGAGGAGAAGTCATTCGGTGCCAGTATGGAATAAATTTTCATATGTCAGAGCAGTCGCATGCAAGTCTGATGTGAGGAATGTGCTGGTTCATTGTCATGCAGCAAACAAATTCCTTTGGACAAATTCCTGCACCATTTTTTATTGATGGTCTCCTCATTCTTGTCAGGAGATTCTGGTATTTTCCAGTTATTATTTGGACCTCATAGGCATAATCTGTCAAAATACACCATGAGAGCCTCAAAAACTTTTAACATGACCTTCCTGATGATGTCTATCTCTTCACTTTTTTTAATGGTGCTGAATATGAGCACTTCTACTGTTTGCCCTGCCACTTACTCTCAGGGTCATGTCCCGTGTCGTACATTTATGGCACATAAAAGAACCGCAAGAGCCTGAAAGAAGAAGTCTCTGAGCAAAATTTATCAGTCATTTCATGCCCTGTATTGAATGGAATGCTGATGACCTGAGATGTTAAATAGTGCCCCTAAATAAACCAAATCAATAACTCTTAGGGTCATAATGATACATCCAACATTCATCCATGGTGATCAGCACTCAAAACAATTATCAGAATCAGCTTGGTAAAGCTGCAATATTTTGACTGCGCTATTTTTGCTCAGGTGTGCACAAGTGAGGTATTCAACAAGAAGCAACTTTTGTCATGTGTGAATGACGTTTATCACTGAACCATGACTAATGTCCAACTTCTCTACTATTTCCTCGACATAAATTTGACAGTCTTAAAGCAAAGGGCCTCCACTTGTGCCACAATTCATGATCCCTTGGTGAGAGATGGGTGGCCACTTCTTGAACCTTCTTCCAGGCTTGTTTGTCCAGAATGAAAAATCCTGTGCTACTGAACCACATTGTCATACTGTTTATTTTATTTATTTATTAATATATCAACTCCTTGAGCATGTGCCCTTCAGGTGACTTTTGAACATGTAAAATTGCAATATTATGCACAGTAACTATAATTTTACAATACTATTTTAATATATGATATTATAATTGTATACAAACAGTACTTAGCACTAAATTATTTTAAGTACAATTTTTTTTAAAATTGCCTTATACATTTACATTTACCTTATTTTTACTAATATAGACATAAACATTTACATAGTACTAAATTTTATGTAATTAAAATTTAGGGTTAATTATAAATGCTTTTTAATTCTTAACGGCTATATATTATATCTACCACATTATTTACATATTTTTCCTATTTAAATTCTATAATGTATTGATCCCATAAGTATTTCATTCTGAAATGTTCAATTTTCTTAATTGATTTTATGCTTTTGGTAATGCATAAGAGCTTTATATGCTATATAAACAAATATCAGATCATATTTTGATGCTTTAGGTCTTTTTATATTTATATTTTCTGATCTTGTTTTGTAATTATGGAAATTGGATTTATTTTTAAATATATGGTTAAAATGTATATTTATAGCTTTGTATAAATAAGCAAAATGACTTCTTCATAATTAGTTTTAATAGTAATATTTTTGTTATAATAAAATAAAACAAAAACAAGACTATAACATGAAATGATCATTTGATGTAATGTAATGTTTAATATCTTGAAAAGAATAAAACTCATTTACAAAAATAGGTAAATTTCCCTGTTGGTGAGTTTCTCAGACTCCATAGTGGTGAGTTTGAATAGGTTAACTTTCAAATACCATGTAGAATATACTTGTAACAAAGTGAGCACATGTATATACTTATTAAGGATATTATCACAATATTTAAATTCAGATAGTCTAAAGTTATTATATTATCATTTAATCTATCCATATTTTTGTTATACAGTTTAGGTTTGGAGAAGTGCATGTGGTTAAAATATATACTACTAACCCTCAAAAAATTTTGTTTGAGATGTATATATAAGATAAGAGAATATTGTGTGGAAGTATTTTTAAAAATCTAAAATGTTAATTATAATATCATTATATGTGTATAAGATAGTTCTGTTTGTTGTTAACGATGAACAATACAAGATCCTAAACAAAGACTGCCAAAACTATAGCACTCAAACTCTGAACAATTATTATCATCTAAATATAGACAAAAAGCTACTGAAAGAGATCCAAGATTTTTGGTAAAATTTTGTATAACAAACTGCCACCAACAATTAGATGTCAAAGAGGAAAAAAGTTTCAAACAGAATTGAAAAATTTCTTGGTAGAAAAATGTATATATGAATTGTAAATATGTATATATAATATAGTTGAATGTAATTGTTTATTATACAAATGGAAATACCCCATTATTATATGAGGTAAATTTATCTTTTGTTAGTGAATTCTGAAGGAATGTGGCTATTGGTTGTGCCCATGAATAGATGTTCGAAAAATTCCTTCAAATCTGCATTGACCCTACCTAATTATATAGAACTATATTGTGTGTGTTAACTCTCTAATGGGCACAACTTTTTTGCAACGAAATTTGGCATATAACATTCAATTTACAAACAATTTATCGAGCTCATTAACTAGTGAAATCAGCCTATTAGAATTGGGGGTTTATCTGAAACCCAAAATTTAAAAATTGCTCTAACAACACCAATATATTCCCCCCCCCCAAAAAAGTCGATAAATTTAAATAAAATAATAACATTTCTGAAAATCAGGAAATTGCACCATTAGGAGTTGGGACATACATAACCAAAATTTAAATAGTGACTGCAATTTTTAATTTTTTTAAAGGAAACTCATATGCCATTGAAATGAAATTAGAAAAATAGTTTCTGAAAACAGTGAAGCCATATAATTAAAAGGGGGTTTACTTGAAACCCAAAATTGAAAAATCACTCTTGTGGCAGCAATATTTGTTTTTTTCACAAGGAAACTCGGTGTATAGCATTTAAATAAAATAAGAAAAGTAAGGAAATGGGCCATTAGGAGCCGGGGTTTATCTGAAACCCAAAATTTAAAAACCACATTACTGGCACCAATATTTGCTTTTTCAAAACAAAACTCAGTACATATCATTTAAATAAAAAACAAGAAAAATAATTCATTTAAGAACTTACAAAAAATTATAAGAAATTTTTATAAAAATTCAGTTGGAACTCACACAGTGAAGCTTGTTAAAGATGACATATTAGATAGAATTTACAAGAAAAATAATTCTTGAAAATTAGGGAAATTGGACCATTAATAGTAAGTACTCTAGTGTTTAATTTTCTCTCAACTGTTTCAAAATAAAAGGACAAATTAATTCAGTGTATAAACTATATTTATAATGATGCATATGTTTTATATTTATCAAAATCATTGTCCTGAGGATAGCAACTTTGAAATATTAATCTAATTTGTCTATGAAAATTATATTTGAATGTAGGAGCACTCTGTAATAACCTTCAGAAAACGTTTGTGTTACTTGATTTTACTACTATAAAATTTAAATTAAATTTTAAAGCCACTGAAAATCATTGGAAATTTCTTTTGATTGTATATTATTATTTACATTTTTTTTGTACATTGTAATTGTTCATAAATAGTAACATGTTATTGCACTTTTGACACATAAACTTCTTCATAAATACACAAGGTTTCTTTCTGTTATTTCTCTCTACTTAAGTGATTGTACATTTGATATCAAGGGCTCAATTCATAAACTAAAAATCCCCACACAGTGTATCTTTGTCTATCAGGGTTCATATATTTCATTTAATAGTGTGCAATCAATTTTTAGGTTTAATCTCAATAATAATAATAATAATAATAATAATAGCAGTAACAATAATTGTTATAACTATTATTATTGTTGTTGTTGTTGTTGTTGTTGTTATTATTATTATTATTATTATTATTATTATTATTATTATTATTAAAATGTGGTTTCTCTTTGGTAATACTTTTAGATTGCAAGAATTTTGATTTCATTCCCCTTACTTTTTAAAAATTAGAGTAATATCACTATATTTACTTAGTTTCAAGTGATTTTAAAGGGGAAAAAATAGAGCTATGTAATATATTATAGTTTAGTTTTTCTTCTATTTTTTAGCTTTAGAATTTGTCATGCCAATTTCATAATAATAACATATTTAATTAATTAATAAGGCAGTAGTTTGGATTTTATATTCTTTTTTAAAGTTATTCTACTGCTGAGGAATTCGCTTAGTTTATGCAGCTCTTGCATAACAAACTTTTTCTAAATTCATTGTTTTTTTTTTTTTAATGTTTTTTTTTTTTTATTAAAATATTTTCTGACAATGACCAAAACTCAAGTGTAGAGTGTTTGGTTTTTGGTGATATTATTCATTATTATCACTGTTGTTATTATCTGAAAAAGAAGGTATTGTGTACTGCAAATTGCTTCCCAGGAATGAAACCATAGCTACTGACAATTAATGCTAACAAATGAGATGCCTTGTTGCGCAATTCAAGGAAAGACTGCATCAAATACTGCTGGACATGATAATGTATGCTCATACTGCACCAACATAACAAAAGCAGTTATATAGGAACCGGATTTGGGAGGTTATTGCACAACCCCATTATTCCCCCAATCTTGCACCTTAAGATTTTTATTTTTTTTCACACTTTATTCAATCAAACTGCGAGTCCTTTGATAACAAAAATTACATTCATGGTTTGACATCATATTTATCTCCAAACTGATGGATTTCTTCAGGCCGGGAATCAAAAATATGCCCTAATGTTAGCAGACAGGAGGATAATATATTACTGATTACTTTCTGTCTTTTGTTTATCTCATATTAGTATCAAATAAAATGTTTGCCACAGGAAAAGCACTGCAAACTTATGAATAGTTCTGGTAAATGTTGCATTTATATATTTTGATGATATGCGTGCTTCTTAACATTGCAGGTCACAAATGATTTCTCAAGAAGACTACACTTTCATTTTGGCCTTTGACAATGCTGATGGTGCTGGCAGGGAGTCGCTGTTGAAAGAAAATAGAAGTCAGTGTGCAAAGACATTCCTGAATTTACTGGGCCATGTTTCTAAAGATCAGACTATCCAGTATATTCTGATAATGATAGATGACATGCTGCAGGTTAGTATAAACAAACGGGGTATGGAGACAGTATCAAAGAAAACAAAGAATTTGGTTTTATATTTGAAAGTGCATATATTCATATAATGCTGATCCGTTCACTTTGTATGCAAAGTCTAACCATAAGTTCTGTTACAAACTTTTGATAGGAACTGTAGATATTTGGATGATCAGATAATGCTCTTGCTGCTAAACTCTACCTTATACATTGTTGACATTTAGGTACAAGTCCTCTTAAAACACAGTTCAGGATTGCAAATCTCCTGCCTGGAAGACTGTGCAGTATTTCCCAAGCTTATGCTGATATTTTCCCTTGGAAATAGGTCTTATATGCTTGCTCCAGAATGTGTCCCTGTATGAGATCCAACGTTGTACCCCACAAGTTGATCACATTCTTTTTCAGGCATTAATTCTTCCATCCAATCTTATTGAGAGCTGAGAGATACCTTAAATGGAGGGGGAGAACAATATTGAATTTTTATTAGGTTGGACCTCATGTTTAGTATTGAAATATCCAGAAAATTTAGAATGGAATTGTGTCCAGTTGTTGTTGCTCAGCTATTTCTCCAATTCTCTCTCTGCATCAAGCAGTATGGACTTGTCCTAGCTTCCTCTTGTAAGTAAATGTCCATGGAAAAATAACCAACAGTCTCCAATGCAAAGGTTGGAGTACTTCTGAAGGTCCTTGTAAACACAATAGACATACTAATCTCTGTAGCTTGGTAATTTACCGGCTGTAGTAGTTTACCACTCGTAGATCTGCTGAAATGGCACATGAATCTCCATATTGCTTCTTCATTCTTTTATTAATATATATTGGTTTCTTGCCCTCACTACCCAAAAAGGATTAATTACTTGCTGCTCCTCACTCATGCATGTTTCCAAAGGGGCTGCCATCTTGTTATGGTGACATCACATTTTGCAAGAAGCCTTGTTCCTCCAGCAGAAGGATATAGATATTCCATATTTGTGTGTGTAATACAACACTTTACTACATTATTCTAAATTTTGATCTAAATTAAGATTACTTTTTGACTCAGCCTTGTATTGACTCTGTTAAGGTGCACCATCTCCCTACAATTCATAGCATTCACGATTATCTTTAAATGTTTTGTGCGATCAAAAACAGACTGAACATGACATCATAAACTATCAAAGCCTGCCTCTATTTTTCATAGGTTGTGGAAGTATTTTTGTTTAAGCAAATATAAAATTTAATTTCATTATATTACTTGTGAAAATTCGATATAATGAAATTTTAGAGGCAATGTAAACACACAAGCACTTAAACGAACTACTACAGATAGACTAAGAGTGCTGTGGGTATAAAACTTTCAAGTATTTCAAGAACAAGCAGGAAATTTTTGTTTTTGCTGAGAAAGTGTGCATGCAGTCAGTTTTATAGGGGCTATAATGATAATACTAGTCTACCGAATAGCCCTTATACAAATTTAAGATGTATAACTCGTATTTCTAATCTTAATATTTCAGGAAGATCACTCAAGGGTTGAAATTTTCCGTGAGCACTCCATGAAGAAGAGAGAATCTGTATGGGGCCCTTTTCTAAATTTGTTGAATCGTCCTGATGGGTTCATTATGAACATGACTTCAAGAATCATTGCTAAAATTGCTTGTTGGAGTCAGGAGTTGATGGATAGATCAGACCTACAGTTTTACCTGACATGGCTTAAGGATCAATTAAAGCAAAATGTAAGGAACTTAATAAATAAATATATATATATATATATATATATATATAATGTATATTTATATTCATTGATTGGAATCCATGAACTAGAAACATTTTTTTAAATTAACTGAGTTTTATAAATACAAAAGAATATGCATAAACTTGAAGTGTTTTTCATTTATTATTATGTAGAGGATTCAGATTAACAATGTTTTATCTAGTGGGTTTTTTTTTTTTTTTTTATAGGAGAGCATATGCGTGTGTTTGTGTGTATATAACACATAAATATAATAAAAATTAAAATGAAATATTAAGTAACTCTTGGAAGAATGTAGCCTAAATAACAAGAACTAGAGAAGTAGAAATTAATAAAACACTAAATAAATGCTGAAACATTTCAAGCAACTTGTGTTCTTTAAAGACAGAAGACAGAAAAGGTGGTAAATGTAAATATTGAATATCAATGGTAATGTAATGCATAGAAACAGATAAAATAAGCAAAAGGGGAAACATGGCAAGGGAGGAAAAATAGAAAGAGAAATATAATAATAATTGGGGGGGGGGGGAATAAAGAAAACAATGACAAAAGTAGAAAGGGGAATATTGGCACATAAGATTTAAACCTGAAGTGTACATGCCTTATACAAAAAAATAGCTGCTATCTCTAAGAAAATTTTTAAGTATATTAGTCTGTAATGCATCAATAAATATTAAAATATATACAACATCCAAATCCTTACAGTAGGACAGTGCATGTTTTTACTCATGCACTGAGTAACAACACAAGAGAGACTTGGTTTTAACAGAACATCAATGATTATTCATATGGAGTAAAATAATAGTAGAAGTTATAGTAATATAATATACTTTGCAAAGGTTACAATATAACATATATACAACATTCTTAGAAGCACAGTTAGCAAATGAAGTAATCTTAAATTCTCTGTATAAATTGGGGCTGTGGAATGAATGACATGACATAATTAGTGCACAGCATTTAGGGCATTGGCAAGGATATGAGCCTGTGACTGGATGGAAATAGGTTACAGAAAAATATATTTTTAAGGTTACAGTGTGTTCTAAAAGTAAGGCAGTATCAAATTTAAAAAAACCACTTAAAGATCAATGCATAAATAATATATCCTGACATTCTTTCAAAATAGGTTTGATGCTCTCAATTCCAGAGACATATGTGGTAAGAAGGTTAATGAAGTGTTTGGTTTGCATTGGAATTTTTTGTGCACTGGGAAGATATGAGATTATAAAAGGTAGTAAGGATATTGTTGGCCTTGGAAAGTTTGAGCTGTTACAAATATTAAAACATATCTTTTAAAAAATAAATTATTTTAAAAAATATATATGGAACTAACACAGTGAAGCCAAGTCATATGAATAAATTCATGCAATATATGTCGTGAAGCAATAAGAGTGTTTAGTACGATATATATCACATGAATTTATTCATGTTACAAATATGTTGGCCAAGAATTGAAAGAGAGAAAGGAATAGATATTTTGGTATGTTGGTAATGGTACCTATCCAAATGAAGATAAATGTTGTAATTGATGGGCTTAATAAGCATGGACATAAGAAAAGAGTCATTGTTTAAAGATATACCAAAACCTATCTAGGAATGTTGCAGCATTGGGAAAGACAAAAGTGACCTTAACTGAAAAATTTGAGTTAAGATTGATAAGGAACTGATCGAGAGATTCTAAGCCATGGGTCCAAGGCACGAATATATCATCAATATAACTTAACCATAATAGTGGTGCAAGAGGTTCTGACTTATTGAATTCCTCTTCAAAGCAAACCATAAAAAGATTGGCATAGAACGGTGCCCCTCTGGTGCCCTTGCAGTGCCTTAATTTGTAGATAATTACTAAACTAAATGCATTGTGAGTGAGAACCAGATAGGCTAAATGACAAATTAAATCTATAGATGGGATATGAGGAGGTGCTTGAGAGTTCAAAAAAGGTCTAGCTGCTGCTAATCCGTCAAGAGGGGGATTATTAATATAAAAATGGTGCCACATCAATGTGGCTAGAGGTATATTAGGATGTGCTGAAGGGTCAACTTTATGAGGAAATCATTTAAATTTCACTAGTTTAGTTCCACTTACTTGAACATGTTAAAAACTAATGAAATTTGAGTATTTTCCTCATAAATAATTTGTTATATTATACTATATTTTACTGTAAAAACCTCAGCTATTTAAATCTATATTTATTTATGTGTGCTTGAAGTACTTAAACTGATGGTTAATACATAACAAGCTAACTAACACATTTTAAGTTCACACATCTGTGCTAATTTGTGACTAATATGCACTAAAGAACCGAAGACACAAGGAAAGAAGTTTGAAATTATCTGTAATTCTTAAACCCATTCTGTGGACATTAATCTTCGTGCTGAAGCAACCTTGCACTAGAGTTACTTTGTCATTCCTAGAATGCAAAGCTCTGAATTTTTTAGGTTCACTTACAATGTAGCCAGAAGTGACAAAGGAATGGTTTTTACCTGAGTACAGCCTTTCTGTTCCTTGCTTAATTCTTCATTTGTTAATATTTGCTTTATTTACGGACACTCTTTAACATCTCAGGTCATTAGCTTCCCATTCAAATTAGGACATGAAGCGCCTGACAAATTTTCCTCAGAGGCCTCTTCTTTCAGGCTTGAGGTTCTTTTTTGTGCTGTAAATGTGTGACACAGGACCCACGACTTTACTTCGCTTCTGAAGGAAGTCATACTTAAGGATTTTTACACGAAAAAATTCATCGGTCCTGGCCAGGATTGAATGCGCAATCTTGGGTTTAGGATGCGAGTATGGTAACCACCACACCATTAGGACCGACTCTTAATTCTTCAACTTAGTATATAGGTACTACATTTGATCTCAAACTTCAGTTTTAGATTATTAAGAAACATGAACTAATTTCTTGCCAGCCACAGAAAAGTGCCCTGAGGGCAATTTCTGACCTAGGGACCACCTGTAGGACCACACTGCTCTAGAACTTAAATTTAAAACAAGTGAAAATTCTTTGCCATTTATTAAACTGCAATATTATAAAAGGAGCATGTCAACATGTTAAGAGTACAACTAAATTCAGAGTGGAAACATCAAAGTATAAAAAATATAAAAATAGAAAGTGAAAAAAATTTAAACTGTAACTTTGTAATATTGTGCACATTAATAGCAGAAATTTTTGTTGTGTAAACTAGAGGTAAAGTTATTAAATTTTAAAGAGCGAAATTATATTGCTTTAATGCTTTTTAATATCATTTGCTTTCAGAACAATGAATATATGCAGTCTGTTGGAAGATGTTTGCAGATGATGCTTCGCATAGATGAGTATCGTTTTGCATTTGTTGCTGTTGATGGAATTTCAACTTTATTAGCAGTACTTCAAGGAAGGGTTAATTTTCAAGTACAGTATCAACTTATATTCTGCCTCTGGGTTTTGACTTTCAACCCTCTTCTTGCCGAAAAAATGAATAAGTAAGTTTCTAAACATTCTTAAGCTGTTTTCTTTAATTAAAACTTTGGAAGGTATTAATTGAAATTCTTTTATTAGGTTTAGCGTCATTCCAATACTAGCTGACATTCTAAGTGACTCTGTCAAGGAAAAAGTGACACGAATAATTTTGGCAGTATTCAGGGTAAGTAAACAGTTATGTTACTTTAGGTATTGTATGATAATATTGATAAAGTAACTGTATTTACTGCATTAATGCAATCCTAGCATTATAAATATGCTGTTATAATGATCAGAATGGTTCATAATGGGTACAGTTTGTACTTTCCTGAGCCTTTGCTAACCTCTACTGCATTAAGAGTTAGCTATCTTTAGCTTATTTTAAATGCATTCTCTGTGTAACTTCCTTTAAAGCAATGCCCCATGTAAACTGCTTAATTTGACATCTAAGAAAACTGAATTTGTACTCATATAGGAAACTTACCTCTGTGATTAATCAATATTCTATTATAATTTAATAAATATGTTAACATTATACACATAACGAAGTCTAGATTTGGTAACACTATACTTTATTAACTGATTAATTTATCAGAACATGTTTCAAGAGCTTTCGCTCATCTTCAGTGGGGATCGACTAATGTTGACAGGTGACAATGTGAACTCTGGTGGTTCCAATATGCAGCGAAACAGCAAATGCATTGGCAGGATGTCAAAAGTCATAAGTATCGACAACTGTGACAAGTAGGAACTGGTAATGCCTTATGAAAACTTATGACCTAGACTTCTATTTCACATTCTTTTTCATACAATTCTTTTGAGTTTTGTGGAATCAATAGAGCTATCTGGATTTGCATTATATTTTTTGAAGGATTGTCAGTCATCCATGCTATCTATTTCCTTATTCTAGTTAATAAACAAATGTAGATCATCTTAGAAACAGTTATTACAAAACCATTACATCGAGCATTTAGTACATCATTACTTAAAAAACAGAATGCTAGGAAAATTTAATTACTTTTCATCATTTATTACAAATTTATAATGCTAGAATTGCATAAAATGTATACAACTCTCTCATATATAATCTCAATTTTAACTCTGTTTATATAAATAACTATTTCATACATTGGAGGCAATGGGCTTATTACATATATTTCTGCCCTCTTTCAAGAAATAAATGTATTTGAAATTCTCCTTGATAATTGAAACTTTCCTCACAGAAGGCATCCATGTTCTGGGATGGAATGATAGATTTTATTACATACATAATTTTTATTTAGAACTTAATTGAGAAGCCAGAGGAGCCTCAGGTGTCCAAGGAACACTGCATTGCAATGGTGCAGTGTAAAGTCTTAAAGCAGCTGAGCATACTGGAGCAACGAAAGTTTGATGATGAAGACATTGTAGCAGACATTGAGTTCCTCAATGAGAAACTGCAAGCTTCTGTTCAAGACCTAAGGTAAGCAACAATGACAGCCAATAAAGAAAAATGGATGAGAATAATGGATTAATTTTCTCATTTTTTTAATAGTGTTTAATGTCCAATTTTACTACCTTGGCATCACAGGCAGTGGAAAGATGAAAAGATTTTTTTTTAAGGAAGGAAGTGTTCAAGGCCTATATTTGGGGTATCTACCTGGCATTTGCCATTTATGAGGACTGAAGAAAACATCAAAAAAAAAAAAAACTCAGTCAGAGAGCGTAGTCCTAGCTGCAATTGAACCCCAAACCTTTTGTCAGTTTCTAATTCATGTATGAAAAGCCTGTGGACCAGGATTTAAGCCACAGTCCCATTTTGATACTTAACTGTTAGAAAATGCGACAAATTTTCAATACAAATGTCCAGAAAAGTTTACATTCAAATTGGACTTGAGAAGAAATCATTTATAAGTATTGATTCTTCTCTTGACCCAACCTAATAATGTAGTTCCATGAAGAACCATTAATCTTCCCTCTGTGCACAAGAGTAAATTCCTGGGAGTTCAGTGGCACCAGTCAAGGCATAAGAAATGTAAGAAATAACGAACCAAGAAAATTTTTGTTAAATCTTTTGCTATACACTGGTGCTTATTTGGGGAAGTAGTAAACCCTTATCATGTAAACTGAACTTGGAGGGAAAAAAAAGACCAAAAGCATCTGTAAATAAAACAAATGAATAAAAATCAAAATGTTTGTCACTTTCTTTGAAAAAGATCATTAATCGACATTTGCTATTTTTCTTTTCATGTGAAACAAATTTTCCACATTCAACACATTCTCTTGCTCACTACCGTGTGCATGTGTGCATAGTCGACACAATTCATTTTATCTTTCTGTGCATTGATTTGGAATGCTGCACAAGCTTTTCATAATTATAATTTTTATATGTGCATTTTTGCAAAAGAAAAAAAAAAATGTATTTTCTAGCTTAAACCCTAATACCACGTTCTAAGATAGTCCAAATGTATGCCACATCAACTTGGTTAATATCATGCTTTCAGATGATAATTATATGATTTTATTGCTACAGTTTTCTTCTGTCCAGTATTCCTGTAGTTATCAAGCAGAGGTTTACTTAAAAGCATGTAACATTATTTAATTTACTTGCTTATTAAATGCTTTCTGAAATATTTTCAAATAAACAATAAAGAATATTATTCAAATTGTTTTAATACAAACTATTGACAATATGTATGGGTTTGGAATCAGTAGTCCATTGAAAGTGAATAATATTTTTAACTCAGTTTATACCAGGTTTTTCTGAAAATCAGAGATCAAAAGCAAGAGGCTTTCCGATGGCTTATTTATATCAGGACTCCAGATTATGTCCTCACTACTCACATGGGATTTTGCATCTCAATCAAGGCTGGCTATCCTCCCTATTCATAGCTGTCTGCCTTTTCTTGAACTTCTGAAAATCACCCATCTGCATTTATTCACAAAGATGGCAAAACAGCTAATTTAGAGCAACATGTGTAAATGTTGTTATAAATAAGAATTAGCTCATCACATTCATGAAGAATTAATTGGAAAGTTCATTGGGTAATTCCCTCCTTCCAGAATGAGAATAAATTTGATACTATTGATTCAAAGCAAAACAAAAAACACACGTGAAGACATTTAATAGAAGACAAATTAAAGCACGAGTTCAGGTTTTCAGTATCTTTTGCACATACAGCAATAAAATTGTTAAAGCTCAAACCTTACAAGTATACACATGTTTATTGTACCTGATGAATGATCTCATACTATGCATGCATTATTTTGAGTGGTTTTCGTTCATCAGTAACTGAAGGGTTAATCGAACCACTAGGCATGATTCCATCAAAATGGTTCTTGAACCCTCACAACATTTGCTATTGGTGTTCTCAAAATCCAAAAGAAACCCCTCTATATGATAGGATTAGTGTAAGTCACGTGATCCATTCAATTTTAATGAGCAGAGGGTAAATGAAGAAAGGTACTGAAATGACATATTTTCATCAGCTGATGGACCATAAGGGTGGTTTCAACTAGAATACCCCTCTGCTGTTATAGCAGAGGAGTCCATGGGTATAATTAGGGAAGTATATGAAGATATAATGATTAGTGCTAATGTATAGCCCTCTCCCTAGATCTGTGATTTTTATTTATGGGGGGTAGCCTAATGGATAAAATGCTTGTTTAGCTGAGGGAGGAAAACATTTGCAGCATTTGCTGTAAGGTAAGACTTTGTCCACAGTTTTAAGAAGCGAAATCAGAGTACACTTTGTCCAACTGTTGAGATGCAAAACCCCATGCAAACAGTAAGGACCTATTCAGAAAGCCTTACTACCTTTCCTGTTTATACCAATAGTAATTCTAACTTGCAACACATGGTGTATCACTAGTTTTAAAAAAACGAGGAAATTAAAATTTACCATTAAATATTTAGTAGAAGAGACACAAGCAAATGTTTAATATTTCTTTTTCTTTTTTCCTCTTTCCACAGTTCATTTGATGAATATGCAACAGAAGTGAAGTCAGGACGTTTGGAATGGAGCCCTGTCCATAAGTCTGCCAAATTTTGGCGTGAAAATGCGCCAAGGCTCAATGAAAAAAATTATGAATTACTTAGAATACTAATATTGCTACTAGAGACTAGTAAAGACCCCCTGGTACTTAGTGTGGCTAGTTTTGACATAGGAGAATATGTTCGCCACTATCCCAGAGGCAAACAGTAAGTATCAATTTTTGTTGTCAAGAACATAATGTTTATTAAGCATCGAGGACATTTAACAAGTTCTAAACATCATTAAATAAAAAGATATTTCCATTGTATGAGGGTGGTTCAGAAAGTTCTCAGACCAAAAAAGGGAAAAAATTTTACCCGTTTTGTTTTCAGCATAATCTCTCAATGATATTCTAAATTTTTTTATACTTTTAGGTATAACACAGTTTAGCTAACTCTGCAGAATAAGTGTCTGTATGAGATATAAAATTTATATTTAAGGTAAATCTTTCTCTAGCAAGCCTTTTTTCAGATTTGGGAAGAGAAATAAGTTACTAGAGGGCAAACTTGGTGAATAAGGTGTATGTTGAAGCATTTCAAAATGTACTTCATTTCTGCAACTTTGCAACTGCAATTGAAGAGTACATGGGTGCATCATCATAGTGGAATAACCCTTTTATTGTATGATTTAGTTGAACTACACACTTGTCATAATACATAGAACTGGTTTTAAGCACATTTTGTTCCCATCATCAGCCAGGCTAAAATTCAACTGTCAGATAATTCGTTAAGCTGTGGGAATGTGTATTCTGCTCTGGTGGCAGTGTGATAAACTTGTAGTTTATGTTTTCATCCCCAGCATAGTCGAAGTTCATTAGACTGTCTTTGTATTTGTAGATGTAGAATTTTTCCCAAGTTGCTAGTTCTGTAGGTCCTTGTACTGATTTTAATAATTTTGCTTTATTCACTATGTCGTGATTTTCTGTCCAAAAATGATATGCTACTGTTGATTTCTCTATTTGCTTTACTTTATGTTCCTGAAATGTTCCTTTAACCATGTGCCTATGTTTCTCTTTGTTTTTCCAATGTAGATTTTTTCACCTTTTGCATAATTTATTTTGTAAATACCTGCTTTTTTCTCTTGTGTAATACTGTCATTAACATTGTCTATCAGTAGATTTTTAACATTAAATCTGTTAACCGATGCCAACCTGACATTAAAATCTTTAAGAGTATTCTGAAATTTTTTGTAGCCCATGGATGATATGATAATTTTTTAAAAATTAGCTGATCTATTTTTGCTGAAAGTGTTGTGGTTTCTTTGATACATTTTTATCTCTTGTAATTCTGTACCTTTTTGTGTACTAGTTCTTTTTTAAAACCATTTTTAACCGCTGTTTCTTCTGTTTGTTTTTATTTATTAAAATATTCTTCTTTTCTAATTTGTAGGTTAATTAGCCAGTGTGTTAAACTGTTAATAACTTGCATGTTTGTGCGCTGTGGGGTTAAAACTGTCAGCTTTGATGTAATTATCTGCGTGTGTATTCTTTCTGTATATTCCAAATTTCCTTGACATTTCATTATTTTAATATCCAAGAATGGCAATATATTACAAGGTAGAAACACATCGTTTACATATGAAACAGAAACAGATAACATGTTGCCATTCTTGGATATTAAAATAATGAAACATCCAAAAACAGGAACTTCAAGGCTGTTGCTTTTGCATGACAATGCATCTTCAAAAGCTGAAAATTTGAGGAAAATGGAAGTTGCCAAAGTTCAGTAGCTTGACCATCCACCCTACAGCCTCGGCCTTGCACCATGCGACTTCTGGTTGTTTCCTAGAGTGAAATATTGCCTAGCTAGAAAATCTTTTAAACAAGTGCAGAACCTTGCTCAAAGCTTTGTTGACAATATCTCAGTACCATGTGTGCTTTTGACAAGTAGTTGCACTGTTTACAACTGTGTGGAGAGAGATGGAGAGTATTTTGAAGGATAGGTTTTAGAATTCAGTCCTTAGCTTGGATGTTTTAATACTTGCAAAACTTTTTGAATGTCCCTTGTAATACAGCACTATGTTGGTGCCACTTGCTTGATCTACTTCCTCGTTATAAAGCAAATGAGGGATTATACTTGCATAACCTCAACACATTTATATATGGGAAATTAATTTTTGGCTAATAACTTAATGTCATAGTTGAAATTAAATTCTTCTGGTAGCCATTTATTGACTTTCTACATAGCAAAAACCATTGGTAGCAATGAATAATGAGATATTATTTCCACAGTGTAATAGAGCAACTGGGAGGCAAGCAACTTGTGATGCAGCTTCTAGGACATGAAGATCCAAATGTGCGGTATGAAGCTTTGCTTGCAGTACAGAAATTGATGGTACACAACTGGTAAGTTTACATCACCTTAATATGCTGTGTTCAAATAAAACTGATATGCAAGGATCATTTGAAAAGTTCTGAGAATGAAGCACAAAATAAAGAATGTTCTTATTTCTCAACATAATCGCCCTTGATACTAATGCACTTTGTCCAGCAATATTCTAAGACATACGGCTTGAAGCTGTTCTGAGACCTTTATCTGTTTATGGAAATCAGTTCATCCAAACGTGCAAAATACTCCTCAATTTATGGTCATTCTTCTTAATGAACATTCCTCAAATAAATACGAATGTACTGCAACAATCTAAATAATATGTGTGCCACATCTACCTCCCTTCCAGTTAAAGCAATGATCTCATTTGAATAAATTCGTATGGTATATGTCGTACTAAACACTCTTATTGCTTCACTTACTTGTGTGATATTTGGAACCAGTTTCAAATATCACACAAGTAGTGAAGCAATAAGAGCATGTAGTACAACGTATATCACGTGAATTTATTCATATGACATGGCTTTACTGTGTTAGTTCCATATATTTTTTAAAATAATTTTATTTTTTAAAAGATATGTTTTAATGATCTCATTGTTTGACCTCATTTATTAGTGGTGAAAAAAGAAAAAGAAAAAATTAAGAGAATGTGTAAGCTGTAATCTAAAAACATACAAATGTATAATTAAGCTAACCTATGACATTTATGTACATCAGAACAAATGGCACCGTCCCCCAATTTTTATATTAGGTTCCATTGTATGTCTTAATTTTATGGCCACCCTCACAACACAGCAAGAAACAGATACTGGCAACCCTTATCTTGGTTGTCCATGTAACCACGAAAATAATCATGTTCCTGGTTATTCTGCGCTAATAATAAAAGGAAAAAAAATAGGATGTCACATTTTACAACTGCCCATCTCCTCCACCAATAATATGTCAAAATGCCTTTTCTATATGGGTGGATATATTTTATTGTCAAATAGAAATGAACATGTTTCCATACATTTAGGTTGATAGGGCCAATTTTTATTTATTTTTTATTTATTTATTATATATATGTTCTCTCCTCTTTTTTTTTTTTGACTTCTGTTGCCTATTTTAAGGTTTAAAGCTCTCTCTCTGTTCTTTTCTTCCCCCCCTGCCCTTTTTGGGTCGTTATGAATTTTTTTCTGTGGTTATTTACACATTTTAAAAAGCACATAAAGGATTTTAATATATCAAAGCGAAAAAGTTATAAAAATTAAATGGGATGTTCACCTCACAAACATATCTGTTGAAAATCTTGTTATATATTTATTTCTTTTCAAGCAGTCAAAAACAAATACCAGTTAATAAAGAGGATGAGGGAAGTACTGTAGTTTTGAATAGTCTGGCCAAATGTCCTGGTATAGATCTGTGCAAGACAATACTAGGAAATTTTTGTTGAGGGTGACTTCTTTTATTTTTTTTTTTTTTTGAGTAGTGTTTAACGCCTGTTTTTATTACTGAGGCACCACAGGCGGTTGGGTGACTTCTCAGCTGCATAAATATAACACACAATTGTAAGCAAGAAAGATGAGAGCGGTACAGTTGTGCAATAAACCGTCCCTACAGTATGTTCGGTATGGAAGTAAGAGAGATATTATTTTTTTTTAATGGTGTTTAATGCCCGTTTTTACTACTGAGGCACCATAGGAGGTGGACAATGATGATACACAGATGAAATGATAAATTGGGAAAGGATATTTTAAGGAAGGAAACTTCCAGGCCTAAGTTTAGGGTACCTCCCCAGCATTTGCCTTTTATGAGGACTGAGGAAAACCTGGAGAAAACCTCAGTCAGCGAGGTTGGTCCTGGTGGGATTCGAACCCCAGACCTTCCACTCAAGAGTCCTTGCCTTAACGATCTCGGGCATCCATGGTAGTTAGATACTAATCTGATTCCCCTATAAATGCATAAACAGAAAATGAACCCTACCAAAACTAGCGCACATCTTTTGCTCATTAGCCAGGACTATTCAAATTTATTTACTTTGTCTTAACATTTCCATGATGTCCTGAAAGGTGAATGTTCTGTTGTAACTGGTATGATTACTTCCAAAAAATTTTTTTTTAAATATGCTCAAATCACTTCAGTAGAAGGTTCTTCCATGATGAAAAATGTTCTCTCTGATAAGCAGCTGACTATGGCAGTTGATACCTTGAAAAAACATCTTGTTGCTTGTAACCAAGAAAAGTAAGCTTAAGTACTTTAATTGTGTGATAAAGAAATTATTAAGTATCTTAAATACCTATTTTCATTAATAAAGAGTAATATTACTCTCTGTTTTCACTTTTAATAAATGCCTATTTTAATTAAATCAAGTGCCTTTTTGCCTGCCTATATTAATCAAAATAAATGCCTGAACTTCCGGGCTCTGGTCATCGCTCTTGATTCCTTTGTTCATAAATATTACAGTAATAACATTGTGAAGATATAGCCTTACAGGTTTCACTATCTAAATAAGAACTACTAGATTAGCAGTAGTAATATTTTATTCAAGTACTATTCAGACAAATTTCGGACATTGTCAAGCTCATAAGGGACAAATATATAGTATGTTTACATAATACATATAATATTTAAGTCATCAAGTTTATATAAACATTTTCAATCTTTATTTACAGATGCTCTTTAACATCTCAGCATCTCAGGTCATCAGCATTCCATTCAATTCAGGGCATGAAACAGCAGATAAATTTTGCTCTGAAGCCTCTTCTTTCAGGCTTGAGGTTCTTTTATATTTTGTAAATCTACAACATGGGACCCATGGCATAGTTTTCCTTACAAAGGAAGTATTTTTATCCCAAAAAATCCATTGATCCTGGCTGTGGTTAAACCAATGATCTTGGTTTAGGAGGCAAGTATAGTTACACTATACCACCAGGATCCACAAATCTGCTTTTGCTTTGCAATAAATATGAAAGAGAATTTGTTAAACCGAAACTCTCTTGTTTTCATACTAACTCAGATTATGAAATTTAGTACATTCTTCTAGGTTATCAAAGTGCAAGGTTCACAATTTCTACATCCTGGATTTTATAATATGGAGTTCAGCTGTGCATGCTTTTGGACTGGAGGAAAGATGTGACACATCTTTCTATATATTTGGGATTTATTCCCAACTAACGCTTTTGTAGCATTCCCCATGACTTGCTAAATAGGTGATGAATTTCCAAACACAATCAGATTAGAACATAAGGCTGACTACTGGAAATTTCTGACATGAACCAACCAACCACCACCAATGGCATTTTTTTTTTTTAATGTACGTTCTTTCTGCAAAAATTAATGAACACACTGCAACAAACTAAACTATGTGTATGCCACAATATGGGATCAATAATAATCATATATAAATTATTTGATAATGCAAGTAACTCTAAAACAATTTTTTTAATACTTTTATTTACTATTTTCTCCAAATTTAGGGAATACTTAGGACGACAGCTGGAAAAGGAGCAAACACAAACTACAACCAAGCCACAAGCAGGAGCAACTAACCTAGGACAGAAAACTTAAGATAAGCATTCACAGAGTTTTGTATATTCCTATATTACGGTAGTATTATAGCTCAGTATCATGTATAAAGTAATGGGATGAGCTTATGTGGTGGCTAGTAAGTTATAGAATTTTCTGGGGTGATTTATTGGTCCAAAACATTCATCTAATTGTACTACATCAGTGTAATTATAACATATGGCATCTACATTCTGATTTATCTCTGTAGCTCTGTAACTTGATATGGTGTTTCAAGAGATATAAAACCCATACATAGCATGTTTTCTCCTTGAAACCGTAATTTCTAAGCTTAAGTACATTTCTTACATATTTTCCTACCAGTTTTCTTTTCAGTGGAAGCCTCCTCAGCAACATGATAATTCCAAATTTTCTTGTGCTCCCAGTCAGGTGAGCAGTTGGTGTAGAACGAATGTTCTGAAGATAATGGACATCTTCCAACATTCGTTCTACACCAACTGCTCACTTGGCTGGAAGCTCAAGAAAATTTGGAGTGAACTTTCTTTTAGTTTAACATTTCTGAAACTGCCAATGGATAATAATTAAAATAAGTTTTTATAATGGGATGTGAGAGGTACTAAGATATCTGGGCCCTGTTCCACAAAAGTGTGGTCTAATATGTTACACGTGTATGGACTTGTAACTTGTTAGTTATTAGCAAAATTCTTTTCCATAAAGGTTTCTGCTATACTTGTAATTTACAACTCCTTACTTACAAATGTACAAGTGCTTTTTCATTGTTCTGTTTCACAGAAGTATTAGTATTAGTCGGGCACTGGTAATTTGTAAAAATTTCTCTACAAGTTTAGGAATATTGAATATTGAATAAAATTTATTAACTTTTTAATGATTTTGGGAGTCAGTTGACCCAAATCTGCTAAGTATTAGTAAAATGATGATAATAATGAGTTTGTGTATAGAAAGAATAAATATATATGTACCATAATAAATTTATATTAAGTACAATTAAAGTTTGGCTTAAGACTAATATTGACATTTCCTGTTCCAAATGCATATTTCAGACCAGCATCTTAGTTAATGTATTTTTAAGGTCCTTGCTACATACCACAAAAATAATTTCTTTCCTTTCTTTTTCTTTCCTTTTCCCTTTCTCCCCCCCTCCATAATTTTCTTTTAAAATAATCTCTTTTGACACAATTGCCCCTGTTTATTACTATAATTAGAACATGGTTGTGAAACAATATAAACTAATAATTAAATATAAATAATCAAATGGCTAATTAAATAAATTACCTAAAGCAATCAGGAAGCAATTCTTCTTCAATCTCTCATTAACTGAAATTAATGCTCCTAAGTGTAACCACATGGGACTATCATCTCAAAGTGGATTATTAAGCTTGAATGTCGATAAATGCATAATAAAGTATTTAAATCATCATTATATCTGAGAAAAAATACAAGACCCATTTAACAGGAATGATGATAATTTGCTCCCCCTGAGTGGACATAACCTTATTCAAGGAATGTTTATATTTCCACTTTAATTCAAACATTTTGCCATTTCTAGTTGTGTTTCTGCCTTGAGAAGCTGAGTTGGTTACAGTGTCACAAATAGTTGTGGGTGTCTTGCATGTTATCACAATGTTAAAACAGAAATGAAAATATGTTTAAAATACTTTGAGTGAAAAACTGAAAATAATTAAGTGGACTAAAAAGAGGAAAAACCTAAAATTGCCACGAATTGCATATTTCCTTATCTAACTTTTCTACCTATCAGAAACAATGTGAAAAATTCAATTAAAAAGGAATGTAGGAATCCACACTATCATAATCTTGTTGAATTAAACGTAAAACTTCTAAAATCATATCAATATATTAAACTCTCTTGACGTTTCACATTAAAACTTTTTTTATTTTAAAGTAAGTTTGGACTAGTTTCGTTTTAATGTGAAACGTCAAGAGAGTTTAATATATTGACATGATTTTAGAAGTTTTACATTCAATTCAACAAGAACATGAAAAATATTGAAACCCAGTCAATTTGAGGGGCCAAGGTGAACAAAAGAAAATGAATCAAGGGTGCCAAATATAGCAGTGAGAGACAAACTGACACTGAAACTAGGAATTGAAGATTTCCATTGATCAGAAGGTTGGCCACAGCATTTCAAGGTATGTCATAAGTCATAAAATCACATGGCAAGCTGTGGAGAGATAACTGCAGTGAATACCAGTTCTGTCAACCAGTGGACCGAAAAATCACTAAAGAACTTTGTATTAAAAGGGAAAATATAAAGCAAAATTTTCATTTAATTTTATTGCATCCGCTGATCTTGTACAAGATGTGGGACATGGCATTTAAAAAAATTCAATAAATTTAATTACGTATTACATCATACAAATAATTCTCCGCTATAATACAATACACTAGTTACAATACTATCAATATAAGAAAGCAATAAAATATATATAAGTATTTACAAATAACAAATATAATAAGACATAATTAAAATTTACTGTATACAGTATCAACTTAGATAAGACACAATTATTCAATTTTACTGCTTCAGAAAAATCATCAGTGCTATAAAAACAGTTTTTATACAATATTTCCAAAAGTTAATTATTAAATCTATGCAGTACAGATATAACTTTCAGCTAAGTAGTTGTACATTTTTAAACCAGTGTAAATAAAAGTATTATTATAAAAGAATGAGGAACAAAAATGCTATTTTTCTTCCTTGTGTCATGTGAATGTAACTCAGAGTTTATGGAAAAGTAATTTAAATTTTATTTTATAAATATCAAAGTTTGATAGATAAACAGTATTTTTTAAAAAAAAATTCCAGACAATTATCTCGAAAGCAACATGTTTTCAAAAAAACAGTTTATGATGAATGTTTCTTCATTTGATATTAATTATATTTTATTGAGTGCATATTTTCAAGGTCAACTAGTTAATTTTAAATTGGTAACCCCAATGTTTTTAACAGATTTTGGTTTTACACACAAGTTTTGTCTTAAACATTTTTTTATTAAACCAGCCATTATTTTATAAAATATTTAAGAAAGTTTGAAAAAACTATTTACATTAATACATTGAAAGTCTAACTTAAATTTCATTGTTTGAATTTATCAAAACATAAACGCAGATTAAATACAGACATTAGGTTTCTTTTGTTTACCTTTCTCATAATTGTAAACATAAAAATGGAAATTGCTTGAAATGTTCTCCATTTCATTCCATACAAAAATACAGTATATTTTCAGAAGCTCCTCTAACATTCTGAAACATGTTTTTAGCAATATTCCTGCAAGCTGTGGTAATCCTTTATTGAACTTCTTTACCTGTGGTGGGCTGTGTTTTAAAAACGAGTGATTTTAGGTTTATCCATAGAAAGAAATCTAAGGGGCTTAAATCAGGGGATCTTGCAGGCCATTCATTGTTCCCTTTTCTACCAATCCATTTATTCAGGTATGTATTATTGAGTCACTGTCAAACATTCTGTGTATAGTGTGTTGGTGCTCCATCATGCTGGAATGTGAATAGGTGTTCATTTAAAACAATTCTATCATTCTCATCTTCCTGATTTTCTATTTCTGCATTAATGAGAGGATTAATAACATCTTTTAACATTTCTAGGTATAGAACACCAGTGAGATTTTCCTTAAAAAATTATCTTCCTCCAAAATTTTTCTAACATTTTACTCACCTGTGAGATGGTGCAGGATCTACTGTGTGAAAAACTGAAAGTAATAAGGGAAGTGAATAATAAAGAAAAATCTAAAAAGGATCATACGATTTGGTATTAAGAGTTTTAGTGTCAGTATCAGTTATTCGGTGGATCACTTTTCAATGTTTATAAAATTTTTCCAGTAGTGTAAAATCATGAACTGGGAACTTCTAGGGTCATTATATCAGAATTATTTAGAGAAATTCGATTCAGCATTGCATTTTGTTTAATAGTCTTAACTTATGCAAACCGAAGATTATGCGAGAGCTTTAATTCACAAGAGAATTGCACTCCAGTGATTTATATTTTAGTGTCAATAGTAAATTTTTCAAAATGCTTATTTAGCGATATTTATTATTAGGGTTTCACTGATAGCTTTTTAATTTATTAAGAAAGTAGTAATAAATGTTTTCAGTTTGTCTTCAATTATACCATCTTTTTATTTATGCAGAGCCATCCGAAGGAGAATACAGGGAGGAAACCTGATTTTGTCACATATGCACATAGAATCAGTACAGAAACATAAAGCACAGATAATATAAATAAATAATAAATTTGAAGTAGAATTCATCAACAATGCACTTCATTCCACTTCTAACAAAATCATGTTTAGCTTGTCTGGCATTACTGCAAACTTTTTTTCTTCTTTCCTGCTTCTTAATCAGACTTTGTAGTGCTCTTTTGTCAGCCCCTTTTTATATTTTAAAAATAAAACAAACTTCAAAATTGCAGCTTAATTTGGTAACCCAACTTTGTATCCCCAATTTTCAGGATGAAGCTTCCATATTTATCTAGAATAACAGCAGAGACCAAACATAAACATTATTATGAGATGTTGTGAATATATTGAAAGCTAGTAACTCTCCCGTCAATCCCAAAGATTTTTGTTTACTTTTATAGCTGAAATCAGGCAGAAAATGGTGGCATAATGAGCTGATGTCACAGCTATATCAGTACAGTACTCGAATGTTGCTTGCTTTGACAGCACAGCTGTACAGTTCTTACTTGTAAACCAGAATTTCCTTTTATTATGATAGAAACAACAATATTATAACAACTATGGCCTCATTTTAATACTGTGTAACATAAACAATGCATATTGCCATACAGAAACATTGCGGCTTTATGGGACTTTATAATAATACTAATATATTTCTCTGATTTAGGGAACAATATCAATAGATGTAAAAGCCCGTAAGATCTGTAATCTTTACTTAACCCTGGAAATGAATATTCTTCAGTAGACTGTGTATCCCTAGTTTATTGTGACATTATATAAGTGAAAAATATAATTATCTTATTCAAAACAATTGTATTAGACAAATGTCTACACCATTCTGCATATTATTTTAAGAACAAAAATAATAGGAATAGTTCTTTGTTATGTAAATGATATAAGTGGGTTTAAAATTATTGGTGCCACCAGAAATAGCTAATATAAAAATATCCGTAACTTTTGTAGTGCATTTATATAAATTGAGTCTTCTGGGCTCTAAGGCTGGTTCAATGGGATTCTTCTTTTTAATCTTTCCAGACATTTCATCCATGACTGCAGTGGACATTTTCATTGTTATACTATTTTTAATCTTCTTGGAGACAAGGCAGTGGCTGACTTGATGGAAATAGTGGTGGTATATCTAATTCGTTCATTTGGCTAAGGGGGTTGGATCTAAGTGGATCTTGTGGGTGTTTCCAATGGAGGGTATATATAATCACTGCCTTGTTTCCAAGATTACATCAAGTGTATCACTAAAGATGTCCACCACAATTGTGGATGAAGCATCTGGGAAGATAAAGATGAAGAATCCCATTGAACCATGACCTAACAGCCCAAAAGACTCAATTTACATAATTTACACTGGCTGTGAAAGCGTTCATTGTACAATTTAACTACCATAGTAGCAGCAGTAGCATCTATATTAGATGTTACTAAAGTTAGTCTCATGTAATTCAAGTGCTGAAAGGCTTCCAATAATTTAATAGAGCTTACCAAATATTTGTTGTCATAAGGTTATAATCGAATTAAATTACCTCGAGACAACTTATTAGCTTTAATGGGTTGTATTTCTCAATATAACAACAAGCTTGGCCTTTATTTTATTATAAACAACTGAATATTTGAGGATGTTATAATAGGATCAAGTAAAAAAATGTAATCAAATCAGAGATGATAGGAATAAATATCTCCTTGGGATAAAAACAGTAGAATATTTGAGGCTAAAATCAAATCAAAGCAAGATGAATAAAACTAATGAATGTAGGAGGGAAAAAACTATCACCTATTACTTTTTGGGCACATGCTATTTATCTTCAGTATAACACAATTCTCATTGATCAGTCGAGTATCAGTGAGCTCATCATTGGCTGAATGATATTCAAATAGAATTATTTGTATAATGATTTGTTTTCATTACCTACAAAGAGGAATTATACATGTTAATTTTGCACAACACCACATCACGTTGAGAAAGTACAATAAATTAATACAGAACAGATGTCAGAAATATAAATCATAATGGCAGATGTCATTAAATCATGTACAGAGAAATTTATGTATTATAAATTAGAATGTACTGATAACATTCCAGAGTGTGATATGGTTTAAGACATAAAGTTGTATTGGATATATGTAAATTGTTTTTAGCCTTAAGCATTAAGTAGCAGATGTATATGTGATGTCTATTTTAAGCTGTTAATAAAATTATAATTATGGCACAAATGTTATATTTCTAAATGTATTTTTAATGCTTAATTCAAAAAATTGTTATTAAAATAAGCATAATTTTCCCAGATCCATCATTTGATTTATGTAATCCCAGACATATATAATTGCATTATAAACAATAGGAATAAAACCTGCATTGGTCATTCTTCAAAGTATTATCTTTCCCAAATTGACCAAACTACTTATTTATGTAATGTTTATTCTCAATTCATCCACTAATTAAATCAAGAAATCAATGATAATTTGCATAAGTATATTACAATGTTTTTGAAGCATGCTGTAGCAAGATGCACATTGCTTTCTCACGTGTTAAGCAGCAAGGCACCACTAAAGAGAGAGCACAAAGCAAAAGATGCATCAAAGTGGCATGTGTGTTAATGAAGGGGAATCGTGAGTAGAAATGAACATGCACAGGACACGGATAACAAACAAATTGGCACATGAACTCTCGCATCAATTTCATTGTCCTCATAAATACTTGCAGTATACATGTAGAACGAAAGGTCAGCTAAGGTTTTATTGTTATCAAAGTCCTGGTGCACTGTGTGGAGTGCATGTGGAAACATTATGAAAGACCTAACAGTTAAATGAAACATGGGTGTCTCTGATGGAAATGGTAACATTCTCTTAATATTTTTATATTTTAAAATGGATATGAGGTGGTATCCAGAATATTCATGACCAGTGCTGCCATCTGGTCAAAAACTTACTTTGAGACTAATGACCGCCATTACCCTCTAGGTAGTTCCCTTCCACACGTATACACCGGTCCCAGCAATTCTGCCATTTTCCAAGTGCATTTTGGAAGTCACGTTCTTTGAGAATGTTTAGCACAGACAGAGTTTCTTCTTGAATTCTCTCAATTGTGTCGAACGGACGTCCTTTCAACTTCATTTTCAGTTTGGTTGCAGGGTGCCAAATTAGGTGGGTACAGTGGGTGGGGGACAATCATCGTGTTGTTTTTCAACAAAAAGCTTCTGGTGAACAAGGAATTGTAACAGGGCGCATTATCATGATGCAATAAACAGTTCCCTTGTTGCCAAAGTTTGGGCCGTCGCAAACTGTCACAGTAGTACGTGGAATTCACTGTTTGATTTGGTGGGACAAATTCTTTGTACATAATCCCCTTGGTATCAAAGAAAATGAGGAGCATTCTCTTGACTTTGCTCTTCACTTGTGTCCCTTTTTTGGTCTTGGTAAATTCAGGCTCTTCCACTTGGAGGATTGTTATTTTGTCTCAGGGTCATAAGCATATATCCAGCTCTTGTTCCGGTGATGACCCTGGACAAGAAGGTTGGGTCATCGGTTGAACATGAAGGTGCAGACTCCTTATAAACCTTCAATAATGACTGGAGCCCTAATCTGTATGCATTCATAATTGTGTAATCTACTTAGCATTCAATAAAGCATTTACTGTATTCCAGCTAATTTCAGTGAAATTCCTGCAATTTTAACCAAGTTGAATAGAGGGATTTGTCTCTTGTTGATGCAGTCACAATCAGTGCAAAAGGACTTAAGGGGCAGAAAAGTTTGAAAAAATATTACAACAACGTAATTCAGGTGGGATCATTTGGGTGAAAAGAGTCATCCCCAAATTCTACAAGTTGTCGGAGAACTTCGGAGATGTTCGTAAATGCTGTGTTTAAAGCATGAAGTGGAATATCCAGTTTCAACCCTAAAAACGTTTATCATAATTAATTTAGTCAGTAATGTGCGTTCCTTTCAGTATAAATAATACCAGATACACTGATATTAACAAACTGATTGATCAAGTGTGTGTATGTAATAGGAGATTAAGAAACTGGCTTAAACAAGTATAAGATAAAAAAAAATTTCACAATGTATGAGGGTAGCTCCATAAGTTTCCAGCCTAATCATTTTCTAGGTTAATAAAGACAAAAATCTATATTTCACTTTTCAATATAGTTACCTTTATTGCAATACACTTTTCACATCTTAGAATTAACATTTCAATCCCACCCCCAAAAATAATCAGAAGTCCTGTCTGCAAAAGGGGCATAAACAGCATCCATCATTTCGTCACACTTAAATTACCTTCCTCAAAGGTTCTTCTTGAGTTTTGAGAAAGGGAAATAGTTACTGGGCTGTAGAGTGGATGGTCGATTTCCTTGAAGTCACAGTCCTTCAGAGCTTTCTTTGCAACAAGAGCTGTGTGCACAGGCGCATTGTCGTGAAAAAGGCATACATTCCCACTCGCCTTTTCCCTTTGATGGAAACACATAGTATGTGCAGTAGGCCAGTATAGTACTCCCCATTTACTGTGGTGTTCCTCTCCTTAAAGTCAATGAAGAGTATTCCTTCACAGTTCCAAAAGATTGTGGCCATAATCATCTTGGTTGGCTGAGTGACCTTGGCCTTTCGAGGCGGTACTTTGCCAGGTTTATGTCTGCTGCTCCATTGATTCCCTTTTGAACAAGGTATCATAGTAAAGAATCATAGTTTCATCTCCTCTAACGATGATGTGCAGAACTTCTCTCTCGTTACCAGAGCAGAGCTGCAAAAAATGCCTGACAACAGATTACTCGTTGCTGCTTTTGGACTGAGGAAAAAGTCTAGGCATGCATCGTGTATTAACCTTATTCATGTTTAAATGTTCACGAATAATTTGAAGGACTGCTATTTTGCCGCTGGTCGGTCTTCCATAATTTCTCCTTCCACAAGAGCAATGTTTTCAGGATTGAGCATTTCCAAGGGCCAACCTGCATGCTCTTTGTCTTCAATGCTTTCTCGATTCATTCGAAACAGTTTGGCCCATTCTTTTACGGTAGAATACGAGGGGGATGCTTCCCCATATACACCATTCACTTGCTGGGTAATTTCACTTGGAGTAAGTTCTTCTTTTGTGAAGAACTTAATAACAGTTCCATTTGAACATGTCACAAATCTTCTACACATAGCCTTCTTTATGCAACTATATCTTAACAACTGAACACAGCAGAGCAGAAGTTACAGCTGCAATTATTTACTTAACAGATAAGGATTTTGCAAAGGCAATACTGGTTATCGTCGTGGCCGGAAACTTACGGATCTACCCTTGTACCAAGTCTATATTTTTAAAACTGTAAAGGAAATTGTTTGTGAAACGCCATGTATCTTCGTCCGTCTCCTGGAGCCGCAAGGTTATCTATTGTGCATTGTATCGAATGCTGCATTGTGTTATTTTTAACGGGACAGATGCGTTGAAGCGAACAAAACAAGCAGCTACCTCGAGGGGAGAAAAAACAGGAAGAGTCCGTTTTTAGATGGACCTTTAAAAAGTGAAATAGCCATTCAGAAGCGTAGCCTTATACAGATTTTCCAGAAGATTCGATTGAGAAAGTTTTTAGTCAGTGAGATGACTACATTTAAGAGAAAGCTACTAGAAGCTTTCTGTAGTCAAATTCCAAACAGTAGCTTGGCGTCCAAATTGTAGACATTCAAAATTCATAGAGTCCATCTTTGGAGCGCTTAAGTTAGCTGAAGTTAGGGTTTTGCCGTGCATGCTAAAGTTAGTGGCAGTTAATAATCTGCTGGAATTAGTTGGCTTTGAGATTTCACCATAGTCATTGACGTTTAGATTTCATTGGAGTTACAGTTCAGACTTTGAGTTAGTTATTAAAGTTTGCGTCAATTCAATGTAGTCATAGTTTTATGCAGTGTTAAAATCTACACAGATTTTCCAGTTTGCAATAAGGGAAAAATCGAGCCTGCAGACTGAGAGTTCTAAACATATCTATGCACATATAAGAGTATTGTTAAGTGTTCATATAAATTGCAAATCACAGCGTCAAATTATAAAACTGCCATGAGTGTACTGTGTCTGGTGAATTCTGCTTTGTTTATAAAGAAGCAGCAAGTTATCAAGTGAACAATTGTCCCGTAGAGGGATCAGCCTATTACACACTCCCAAGCTTTCAGACAAAATCATGAGGCATCTTTCTTGTGAGAGACTGACAGCAAGACAATAGCAATCGTAGAAGATTTGATAAACCCATTGTGCATACGACTTTTCAATTAACCCAGTCATAAGATCCTTTCCCACCCTCAATTTAGAATCAAGGAAAGCTCAAATATACCTCTGAGTAGAACACTGCGACCTATTGGAAGTGGAAGTGGTGATTTCAGATCACATCGGCTGAGGCAGTAACAGACAAGATCAACAAATGGGGCGACAGCTGGAAGGAACCACAAGATGGCCGGCTCAGTAAACATCGGTCTGCTTCACTAATAGACCCACAACCAATCCTTCCAAGTATCAAATCTTTAAATTTCCCACCATTTTATTCCCAACACACAAGATCTACAGAATGAATAATAAATTAATCAAACACATTAATTTCCCCACTTACTTTATCCCTGTTCCAAGCACATGCAGCAAGTGCACACTGCAGTAGCCCTTTGCGTGTAAACATAATGGTCACAATCATAAGTATCTGGAAAGAGAACGTTAGGGTAGAGTAACAGTGGTTGAGTGGTTTAAAGTGCATTGCTTTTCTGCATAAGCTCCTGGGTTCAAATCCCACACAATATTTTTATTTTATTTTCTATTATTGGTTTTATAAATGTATATGTAAAACATGTTGCCTTAATATCATTTTATATTTTACCATAACATTTGCTTTATGTCATTACCTATGCACACCAAAAATGTAATCACAAACTAACACATTTTTTACAAATAACTAAATAAATGCATGAACAGAAACATTTATCTTTTAAAATGAAAACACAGAAATAAATACAAATTAATATCAAGCATATGAACTACATCCCAGGCTTCTTGATTGTGCCCATAAGCCATCTTTTTTCTTTGTGCATGTGCAGCATATTGCATTTAGATAGAATAAATACTGAAGGAAGTATTATAACATACATAATATGTTAACTAGCTTGCTGTGTATGGGAAACAGTATTATAAAACTAAATTGTTATAATAAGTTACAAAGATTTATTAAAAAATAAGTGCTTCATGTCTGGAGGTGAACTTGCATTCTTAATCAAGGTATCACTGCACACTCTGCCACAGAGCTAACGGAACACACATACACTAGTCAGCATCTTTAGTGCATGCATATGACACAATTGCTGCAGTGGCTACATGCCTTGCTGGTAACCTTGTGAATCGTGCGCTGTAACAAGTAGGACTTAGAAGAATTTTGCATTCAAGAGATGACTCAATGTATGTACATTGCAGAAATATTTTGTAGAAACTGTCAGTTGTATACTTTTTCATTGCCTAAATAAAAATCTATTTTTTTAACTTTTTAAATGTCTAATGCAATTTTTTCTTAAATTGAGTAGTGTTTAATGCCCATTTTTACTGCTGAGGCACCACAAGCAGTGGGCATGATACATGAAATGAAATAGGGAAAGGAGATTTTTTAAGGAAGGAAGCATTCCAGGTTTAAGTTTAGGGTACCTCCCAGGAATTTGCCATTTATGAGGATTGGGGAAAACCTGGAAAAAACCTCAGTCAGGAAGGATGATCTTGGTTGGATTCAAATCTCAAATCTTACAAGTCCGCGCCTTAACGACTTTGACCAACCAGGCATTTTATGCAAATTTGTACAACAGTGTTAAAAGCATATTGAAAAGGAGGGTGATTTCATAAAAAAATTACATAGCCTTTACATTTCCAGTAAAGATATACAAGTTAAAGGTGTGAGTTATTTTATCTCATGTTAGATATGATAGAATAAAAATATATTATTTTTTAATATAATCATCCTTTACTTTAGTGCATTTCTCACATCTCTGGATTATATTTCAATCCCCGTTCCTACACTTGCAAAAAATATTACAAAGCTTTGTTTGCTGAAAAATACTGTCCTTCAACTCATCATTTATGATTCTCTATCCTTGAAGATGTCAGTTTTGAAAACAGGTAACTATTGTTAGAGATAATGTCTGGCTTACGGGAGATGAGTCAGAAGCCATGTGGACTGTTGCATTGCAGTGTAGCATATGAACTCGACTCTGACAACATTCCACATGCACTTGAACTGCTAAAAATATTCAAGGCATTGATTTTATGCAGATGATGATGAAGGATACAAAGCACAGTTGTTTTAGGAAGTGCAAAATTTGCAGCTATATCTTTCGTCTTCAGAGCTTCTTCCTCAACAAGTGAGAGGTTTTCTTGTGTCAAAACATCCACTGACCTATGCTCATGTGTAATTGCAAGACTCTGCCAAAACAAAATAATTTTGACCACACCTTCAAAGTGAAATATGGAGGGGAAGCTTTCTTTATACACACCATCAGGGCATTGATTAATATCACGGGGCATAAGTTCTATAATTAACATTTTTAATCCCTACTCTGTATTTAATTTCCCTGTTAACAAAAATTTGTTAAAATAAAACACAACTTATTTGTAGTCTCTTCCGAGTTGTAATATTTAGAACATTCTTTATGGTTTCACTTACATGAAATTTACTCAGGAATGTTTAGTGCAACAATTGTCCACAGCCTCAGTTGTTAAACAACTGACATTTGTTATACTCAACATATCCTGAATAAATCTCAGTAAATGAAATCGTAAAGAGTGTTCTAATTATTTTGACTCAGAAGAGATTAATGCATGTTTCACTGTGTTCGATTCCAAATTGAATTAATATTGAAACAACTAATTTGCTTATCAAAATACATTTTTTTTAATGTGAAATAGTTCTGTACATTGGTATTTATTACAATAATGCTGCAATACAGTTATTAAATAATTAACAGGAATTAGGTTTAAAGCTTACGTATTCTATAACTTAAATTAAACCTAACTCAAAACACATTAAAAACTAAAGTTTTAAGTTCGTTAACAAGTATGAGCAAAATGCATTGTAAGGATCTTCAAGTAAGTCTACAGATATTTCTTTTGCTTTGGATATAGCAGAACAAATCCGTTCAGTGTTGCCACTCTCGACTGCAGAGCTCAGTTCTTCCATCTCTGCAGCATTAAAGTTGATTTCCATATCTGCCAGTTCCAGAATTGACTGTGGGTCAACCATTTCATGCTTTGGTGATCCTTTTGGTGAACTGTAACAAATTGAAAATACAGAGTCCTTGTACTATAAAATAATAACTAACATGGTGTAGATATGTAGCAAATTGTCAAAAAGAAATTCAGAGATATGCAAGTAGTCCAAACTCTATGCAAACTTTGAAAATAACCTGATGCAAACAAAAGCGTGTGACTCTGTGTATGATTAGATTGATTATTTAAATCATAGGACAATGCCATTCTGTATATTTGGTGCAAAGGAAGAAGTAGTAGCTTATGATAAACGAAATATATGATCAATATTTTTAACTGTCACAATATATATTTTAAAACTGAAGTTAGTCATAACGGAACTATAAATTTATATTATATTTTAAAAGGATTTAAAATTCTCTTATTGTTAAAAGACAAGTGCATTAACTTTTAAGATATATATAGGTTTTTACTTTTCAAGCTGTGGCAAGAGTATATGTTTCAGAATGGTGAAAAGTAGCAAACTTTTGTCAAGTATTCTGTATTAAGAAGCTATTGACAGTTAAGCAATTTGCATGTTGACACAAACTTTTTACTCACAGGATTTTTAAGCAAGACATGTTTTGGGAACCTTCATTCCCATCCTGAGCTGTTAATTGACTGCTTGGTAAATTTTTAACTGTTTGGTGTGCTCATGGCTGGATCTAAGTAGCTCCTCTGTCAACAGAAATAGGAATTTGCTAAATTTGTCCAAAGGTGGAGTGTCAAAAATTTATTTAATTTTCATTTTTTAAAATGAAACTTTTTGCCCCAATGTGGATAGTTTTATTGGAGTACATATTTTTTTTTAACATAGAAGCTTCTTGTTTAATTTAATGGCCATGTTCCCAAAAATGAGTTGCCAGTGCCGATTTCTCCCATTGTTTTAGCTGGGCATTTCTAAAATGTTCTTTCTTCCTGGTTTCCAAATTCTCTTACTTTTTATATTTTATTTTAAATTGCAATCTAGACATTCTATTGCATATATGCCCAATTTTTTTCTTTGGTAGCATGTATGCTAACTTTCAATGAAGAACCTAATTACATTTTTTAATATTGTATTATTTTTTGGTGCTAATTTTATGCAGTGTTCTTTGAAGATCATTCCATACGCGTGATATTCTGGATGATTTGTGAACCTGCTATATTTGTAATTCTGTTTTATATTTTCCAGTGTAGGAATGTCTTTAATGGATTTTTGTCTTTTGAATTTGTTAGTCTTACTATTTTGGTATATATATATTTGTGGTTTTTTATGGCATAATGCTGTTGAAAAATATTATGGGAGATGTAGGGGCAATTAAAAAAAAAAGTAGAATAATAGGAATAGAAAAAGAAGTGTATATACATTTTCAAAAATGCTAATGCATTAACCGTCCCATGCACATATATTTATATATTAAAAAATGTACAAAACAAAGGCTAACCAAAAAATTGTATGATACATAATTATAATCTAAGAAATAATGCAGATTACTTTAGATCCACACTTAGGGAAATGGGAAAGAGCAGACTACGAAAAGAAATGGACATAAATCAAACAAAATTAAAATTCATAAAAAATTATTTAACAGAAAATTTATTTCATAATTTAGAAGAATTCACATAGGAAAATTAGTAAAATCTTTGTATAAATATTTTTAATACTTGACATATACTTGTATTATGTAAACAAAAGATTAAATTAAATGATAAAAAGAATATTTTGGCTTTGAAGCTTAAGAAAGGAGTTGAATTTGCTTTTGAGGCATTTTGCTATGTTATATTCATCATAAGTTTATTGTGAATGTCAACAAAACCATGTGGTGGAAATAAATGTGATTGGCTAACCAGCTACTTTCAAGTTAGCTTAAAAAGTAATTAAATGTGCTCACTTATTTGTCTGCTTTTCATTTTATTACTTATAGGGAGAAAAATATATTTTATTATATATAAAATATTTTGATTGAGATATCCGTCAAAAATGAAAATGTATTTAGGAAAGAGACCTAACACATCTGTAGAAAAAAAGATGAAATCTTAAAAATAACAGGCAAGTTTATAGGTGTTTGTGTGTGGCAGTAAATATTACAGCCAATAGCAACAAAGGGGAGGACAAAGTAAGAAATATAGAGTAATATTTCAATGAACAGATTATAGTGTTATGTAGGGGAATTGTTGTTTACTACTGACCTCATGTGTGACCTGTTTATGAATTTTAGGAAGCGCTTAAACTCTCGGTAGAGTAGGATTGTTATTTTATATTTTGGTATGTCTGAGAGCAACATGATCACACCAAACAGCCCCAAAACTTACCAAGTAGTCAACAAACAAAGATTCCTAAAATATGTCATAATTTAGAAAGTGAGGTTCATGTCAATATTCGAAAACATTCAATTTGGAACTCAAACAGCAAACAGTTTGTGGAACACATAAGAGGAAAATCGCTACCAAAGACTACTGCATTAAATTTTTAATACAAACTTTGTATAAAAAAAAAAAAAATAAAAAAATACCTACTCCTAGCTAATAAACTTAACATCTGAGTTTAGTGTTCTATCAGTGAAAACAATGCCATGCTGTGTATTTTGATTCCTGACTCGTCTATCCATGAGCAATTTTTATTGGATAGAGCAGGTTAAAAAAGTGGATGCTAATGTGGTTATCTTTATTAACTGTTGCTTGTTATAGTTATGTTAATTATAGTTCTAAGGAATGGATGCTGTAAGGCATCCATTCCTTAGAACTATAGGCCTTAGAACTTGCTGTAAGGCAAGTGATTAAGGTACTAAAATCAACAGGATTTTTTTTCCAGTTGAAAACTAAATACTAACACTAGTACAGTTTTATCCTGTAATTAGAATTTTTCCATCAGATATAGTTTTCTTATTTTCATTTTTTAAATGCATTGTTCTTTATTACCAGTCATAGGATGAATCAACTTTATTTAATATGTACTCATATTCCCTATTACATGGGAAGCGAGAATGTCAACACTGCAGGCTTATTCATGTCCTGATATGTTTATATGTTACGTTATGTAAGCAGAGAGCTTGTATTGAATTATTAGGAAAGTTAATTGTCAAGAAAGTGTTTCAATCATTCAGACAATTTTTGCTATGGTGATGAACTAACCAAGTCCCAAGGGTAAAATTTCATGCCACTTGTAACGCTATTAACTTTATTTTAGGTATAAAGCTGGTGATTTTGATAAAACCTAGGCCCCAAATATCATGTATTAGGCTTCTGACTGGGAAAATGATATATATAATTTGTTATTCACAATTTCTATGATTTGGAGGGAATCAAAAGCCCATTGAACTGATCACAATTTCTGTTTAAAACTAAAATTAAAGGAATCACACCAGAAGCAAAACATACAGTTAAACTCCAACTCTGATATAACTCGAACAGACAAGTGAAGTAAAGCTACATTTGCAGCAAGTGGTTGATCACATTAATTCTTGAAGATCTTAATGATTTTATTCAGAATTCACACGTCTAAACAACATTCTGAACTTTACTGTAATGAACACTTTTTCACTAATTTAAACATACTTTGGAAATTTCAGTACCCAAGTAGCATTTTTAACATTAAGAGTAAATGAACTGTTTTTGGTGTAATATTGAAAATGAATCTGTTTCCCTTGCACTGCTGTGACATTCTGGGAATTATGCCTCAAACATGCTTCATTTTAGAACAATGAGTATAGCTGGAGAGAGACTAGTCAGAGGAATGTGTTAATAATATTCACTGTTTACTATCAATGTTCAGCTTTTGTTAACACAGAGAGATGGATAAACTCTTTTAAGTATTTGAATAGATGATATATATGCAGTGTGTAATGTTTTACTTGGCAGCTAAAGCTCTCTCCCTGCATACATAGAGCTAGCCAGCTGCCAGCAGTGCATACATTTAGATTTAGTTGCAACTTCAGTAATAATTTATATTTGCACCTAAAATAGCTAGTTACACTGAAGTCCCTAATTTTAATTTTTTTTTTTTTTTTTTTTTTTTGTATGTGTGTTTGTACCAAATTTTCTGTATTAATACACACATTATTACAGTTTATGATGTTACTAATGACTGAAAACATAAATCAAGCAATGTCTATTGTTTTTAAACAAAATGCCAACTTTATCAAATAAAATTAGAGCTGGCATGTTAAATTACACCTAGGAATTTTACTCACTCTCCCATTTTTAAATAAAAATTTAAGGTGTGTGATTACATTCTGGGGGTTGGCAGCAATAGAAAATTTTGTAAGAAATTAAAAAGACAGTGTACGAGAAACTGGCAACTATCTTGTCCCCGGCACGTGTATCACTTTCTACTTATCACTACTTACAAAAACAAAAAATTGCGTACGATTGATAAGAACTCACTTAGCTTTCCCCTCGGGACTTCTAGACTTGCGTTTTCGAATACGTGGCGGGTTTTCCTGGACATTTTTAGCCTGTGTTTTGAGGTATGCGTCACACATCTCCCAGAAGGTTAGGAGCGAGATTCCTTCCTCCAGGTCACGACTCTCCAAGAACTCCCGGAAATTCCTTCTACCTGCGGAACTTGCCAGCACATTTGACACTCTCTCGGTCCATCTTCTGACACTTTCCGGGGAGACTCTGCCCTCCACTGCGCAGTTTAAACATGCCGCCATGTGACAGATTACGTCCTCGTCACACTATCACATTGTTACGCATTATTTCACGGTATCTCATTGTCACAATATCTTGGAACACAACCAGCCGGCACGTTCACCCGTCCTAAAATAGCATACTCACTCGTTTCGGGAAGCCGCTCTTGTGTACACAACTCACTATCGTCCCATTCTCCCTCTTCTGCTAATTCCTTGAAGTTGGAACATGTTGGTGATTTACTTACCAGCACAGTCTGTGAACGCTTATCTCGCGTCACATCAAATTTGTTTACCGAGAACAAGGACGAACATTGTCACAGTCTAACGGAAATGATTTCACTACGGCGGCGCTGTCACCGTTCTTTTCCCCATTTACCTTTACCGGCCGACACAGCTGCATGCTGCTCGATCAATAAACTCCATTGCTCTATAATATTCCATTTATTTTCTTCCGTTACATTACTCATGAACGACGTTATTATCAATAACTACACACATATTTGATCGTTGCCATGTAAGTAATGCCGCCAGAAGAGAGCATAGTGACTTTTTTTAACGTTGTGTGTAGCATAGTTTTGTACATAATGACGTCACGAACCTGAAGAACGTAAGACAGCGTTACGTTTTCTTCTCATGTTCCTTCTATGCATGGTGAATAGGAAATATGCTCCAGCGCACAAACACAAAGATAGGGGTGAACAAACTGGTTGCGCCCTTGCGACCGGTTAATATTCCGACAGGATTGCGTTGCACATGCAAGGGGAAAGGGAGGTGTAAAATATTAAGTTCAACAGGGTAAAGAAAACTTCCTTATTTTTAAATTATATTTGCTTCTCTTGATTCTCGTTCTAACTTGGAACATGAGCACTGCTATTTTTAAATCGGGAGGAGGCGAGGGGGAAGGAGGGCTAATCCGGTACATCTTTCCTCATAAGGGCGACTGTGCAGCATAAACTCTGTGTGCACACTATTACTGCTACTGTTAAATATAGATCGCAAGCTTTTAGAATCATAATAACCAGAATTAACACATACATGAGTACATAGCAGGAAGATAAAAGGTGAAGATGTAATACAAATATCATAGTAGTGCAAGTATTTAAACAAAATAATCGTTCTGGTTTTCATGGCAGCAAACTTGTCCATGATCCTTTGATTAAAGTCTGAAATCTACAGAACGGTCGTAAAGAAAAATACCTAGGCTTTCTATATTGCCCCCCTCCCCCCATTTAATTAACATAGACAGAAATGAAGCAACTACATGATCTATTGAATAACTGCATGTTTTCCCATATTAGATAAATGTGACTGTGTTGGCATTAATATGCTGTATACTTTAATTATCTCATAGTCTTAAAATTTTAATGCAACTATAAGTCTTATAAAACTGGAGGTAAACTTTGTGGAAATGTACATGACGTTTTGGGTGGTGCATATACATAAATTAATCATTCTTATGGGCAAGTGGCCCCTCATACAGCCTCATCTCATCCCCCGCGATCAAAATATCCACAACCTTGCCGAAACATTGGTTTGTGCCACGACTGCAAACCATGTCTCTTACAAATAATAAACACAAACATATCAGGCGCAAGATATAAGTCCACTACAGACATTGCTTATGCATAAAAATGCATTAATCAATATCTATAGGAAAATAAATTTTGAAATTTACGGGGGTAGCGCAAACCAGCAACATCCTAGAGGGGCCGTCCCCTGCGAATGGCATACCAGATTGTTTGAACTTTGTAAGCTAAACATTTCTCACCAAATGATCATGCATCTTAAAATTTGATTTTAGATGGATAGTTTCAGTTTATCAATGTGTTTCATAATATCAATACTAAATTACTTCCCTAGGAACCCATAAGCAAACAATCCGTACTCAGAACGTAAATATATGAAACAACAATAACCAAAGCTCGCTTTGTATATGTTGTTATATTGTACATTGCCTATTTTATATATGTGTGCAATGTTAGTAAAAAGTTAGTGTCAATTCCAAACTAAATTAGATGTGCATATTGCGCATGACACATGTAAATCAACAAGAACTTTCAAAATATGCACTAATTTACAGGTTTTTGACCATAATTCGGTAATTATTTCTTGTACTTCTTTAGTGTGCTGCGTCACAGTGTGACGTCACGCACCAATAGATTAAGCCAAGTGGCTAAGAGGAAGAAATTCAAGCCTATGCAAAAACAGTAAGTATATAAGTAATAATCCCATATTTGGCACAAAGTGGGTGACAAAATTAAACGCTAAACTAACACAATAAAATAACATTTAAAAACGAAAATCATGCAGACGTTATTATTGAATGGATTTTGATAAATAAGAAGCTTGATGGTTGGCAGTGCTGCTATTAATTATAAAAGACGTGTATTGTTTCATACGCTGTTCATATATTTTATCCAGGGACGAAGTGTCCATTAAGGTTACAAGGCTGAACCTACTCAAATTAGCATGTTGGCTTGTACATGCTAACTTTTATTCGTGAATTAAAAGTATTTCCTTATTTGAACTAATGCGCATATTCATTCACAATAAGCTTTTGTGGAACCTGAAGCCCAAGAGGTGGAGAACGTAAACTTAAATACTGTATTTCTCTATTTAGTATTGTATTTTGGTAATATGTAACCATATATTTATTTTATTTTAACATAAATGTAATTTACTATGACTTCTTATTTTTAAACTCATTCCCAATCTCCCTTAATCATAATTAGTTTACGCGGGTCCGCAGTCCGTATTATAAGGTTGGTAACTCTTAATTAATAATCGTTTTCTCGTCATTTATACATACTCGTAATTTTTAATAGTAGCAGAACGGCGTGATATGTTACTAGGGCTATAGAAAAAAGGATGGTAAAACGTTATGTGAAACTTCAAGAGTGATTGATGTAGGATATAAACTCAGAACAAGAAACAAAGAGTTGAGCTCATATTCAATAAAATATAAGGGCGAGTCATGGAATGTACACTTTTTTAATATTTCATGTACTTTAATTTAGTTATAGCTTGCATTATTGAAGTAAAATTACCATAATTATAAACATGAACAAATGTTTACGATTGCATTATAGTCGTTTTCGTTTTTACGAGGGCGGATTGAAGTATGGTAATATATATATTAATGAAACATAAAAATAAAGAAACACTATTAACAATGTAACAAATTAACACTAATAATAAAAGTAGATAAAGATAAAACACAGAGAAAGAGTCACACTTGAAACTGCTATATTTCGAACTACTGCGAGTTCTTCAATGGCAAGAAGCTAGACAAGTGAAGGTGATAAAAGTAAATATTGAGTATCGAAGGTAACGTTATGCATGGGAACCAAAATGTGATAACATTACCTTGGATAGGTGTCATGGTATTTTAAGATGTAATAAATAATAAAGTATTTTAGAAAACACAGAAATAAAATTAGAAGAAAAAAAGATAAATAGTAAAGAAGTCAAAAGCAACACACGCAAAATCAAAACACACAAAAGCAAATAAAGCCTAATAAGCAAAGTTAAAAGCAGCACCAGAGGTGCAAACAATATTAATGAAACATAAAAATAAAGAAACACTATTAACAATGTAACAAATTAACACTAATAATAAAAGTAGATAAAGATAAAACACAGAGAAAGAGTCACACTTGAAATTGCTATATTTCGAACTACTGCGAGTTCTTCAATGGCAAGAAGCTAGACAAGTGAAGGTGATAAAAGTAAATATTGAGTATCGAAGGTAAAGAGTCACAAAACGACGCCAGAAGCTATTCGGATTTTACTGTCACCGGAAATCGCAGGATGTTATTGGCGCAATTTTTAAATAAGTCATCATTACTATTGAACTCAGGCTCACCTCATTGAATGTTGCCGGCTTACTATTCAGAATGTCACCAATCTTGTAGAGTTTTGCTGACTGGCAGGCTAGTGAAGTTTCCTCTGACTTTGTAAAGTAGTTGTTTATTTCTTTCTGTATTAATTAATGCCAAATAAAGCTTGGATCAAAACCTTTTATTTGGGGACCATTGAAAGAAATGTCTGACATTAAAAAACTAGGTGCAACACATCTTATTTTACAAATTCACAGAAAAACATATTTTGTGAATGTATTTTTAAAAGGGAAAATTCGAAAAATTACTAGCAACAATTCAGGGGTGCGCAAAATCCGTTTCTTAGTTGACTGTAAGCAAGTGGTTGAAAAGGGAAATAAAATATGATAAAATATGACCAAATTATGAAAATTGACATTCCCTGACTAGAGCAGAGAAATTGGTGCGGCTAGACTTTTTTTTTTTTTTTCCAGGTATGCCCACACTTCTCATGGCCCAATTTCCCAGTTTTTCTAAAACTATTTTTCTTGTTTTATTTTATTGACATGCACCTGGTTTCGTTGATGGGGGAGAAAATGCGGCCGCTAGGGCGATTTTTAAATTTTCGCTTTAGGTTAATCACTCTTTAAATTTCGGTTTTCAAGTATACCCCCACCCTAAGTGATCCGATTTCCTTGATTTTCAGAAACTATTTTTCTTATATTATTTAAATGGTACGTACAGAGTTTTGTTGCTAAAAACTACTGGTGCCGCTAGAGAGATTTTTAAATGTTGGTTTTCAGGCCATCCCCTCACCCCCTATTTCGTTGAGAAAAAGACAAAATTCACGGCTGCTAGAGAGATTTTTAAATTTTGGTTTTCAGGCCATCCCCTCACCCCCTATTTCGTTGAGAAAAAGACAAAATTCACGGCTGCTAGAGCGATTTTTAAATTTTTGGTTTTGGTTACCCCCCTCCTAATAGTCCAATTTTTCTGATTTTTTTAACTCGATGAATCGTTTGTTAATTGATCATTACATGCCGAGTTTCGTTGAGAAAAAACAAACATTGCGTCTGCTAGAGCGTTAACGCACACGCATTCATCGTCAGTTTTGGTATCTAGATCGATGGAGATTTGAAGAACTTTTTCCAAAATATTTTCATGGGTACAACCTTCCTTTGGAATTCTCTAAAAAGGAAAAAAACATCTTCTCATAAACATCCGGCTCTAAAATCGTCAGCATCCCGAGTAAAAATCACTTGGTCGTCTGCTAAGTTCAGAATAAATAAACATTCCTAATGTATAGATACAGCTTCTCTATAATATTGACGCTAATATTTTAGTTACGTGTTAGTAATTTCAATCATAGCTTAGGATCACATGATTAATAAATCTCTTTTCCCTGTTACTACCAGAGTATGAATGTAAAATAGCATTTATTCTATAAATGCTTTTTTGTGTATGCATTACTTTTTCTTTAAATAGCTCTCAAATGTTGGCCAGATTGTTTTGTATTATAAATTTGTAGGAAGAAAGTCACAGTTGAATTTTGTAATTTCTGATGTATTTATGTCTTCGTTTTTATCCTGTACAGTATTTGTATTGCTATTATTTTTGTTACGTACTTGTTTTGCTTGCTAATGTTTAATGGTTGTCTAATTAAGGAATTACATTTTGACATCATACATTATAAGTGCATTGCGCACTTACTCAAATAATGAATGGCTATTTGTTGGAAACAAAAGACCACTTTATGCTTCCGAACATAACCGAAGTCACGTGACTGTAAGTAGTTCTAATAACAGCCTTCAATGATACATTTGTTTCTTCATGAAAACCAGAAATGTAAGAAGAGTTTCATTGATTAAACCCAGCACTGTTTTATAATATGAAAACAACAGCCCTGACATTCCAACCTCAAAGTGTTCGGCCGGTTTAAAGCACCATTTAATGGATGATACGTATGAAGTAATGTATGCGCAAATCTCGCACATTTTCTCCTCTTGTAATTTTTAAATATAAGAGGAAGTTTTAATGCTTTTAGCTTTAAAATGTACATTACTGCCTTAAGATGTTTTCACTGTTGCTTTAAAAAAATTAATGTTTATATTTTGAGACATAACTTAGTCTCTATTGAAAATTTAAATAAACAAACAAAAGAAAAATAAATTTAAAATAATAGTACCCAGTCCATTATCCTTCATGCTCGAAAAGCTTGTTAATACTTCTCCACATGGTGTCTACCAGCCAGTGAAAATAATTTGGCATCTCTGCAAGGAAGGAGGGAGACGGGAGTTTCGAAAAGTCTTCTTTATTTCTGCTCAAACGTTTTCATTAAGGTTTAGAGCAGGTTATTTGGGAGGGTGAAGTGTCAATGAGATATTCTCTTGCCTATCAATGCTGAACTGTGACTTATGAACGCTATGGTTATCCTGCAGAAACAGGTGTTATATTTTGATACCTTTTTTTGGAAAATGAGAATAAAATATATCCTTAAAAGTCGTGGTAGATAAACTGTTTAAACTTAAACGTGTTCGTTCAAGGTGTCCAGGACCTTCAAACAAAACCCAGTCCAAACATCAGTATTTTCCGCGATCACTATGAGCAGGAGTAGCCATGGAACGTCCATCATATGACCCTATTCCACAAAAGTATAACCTAATACCTTAAAAGTTCTTGTAACTTTCTGTTCCACGAAAGATTTGTTATATATCTTAATAGAAAGAAAGTATGTCAACAGTAAGGGTCCTGAGAGTCGAAATGGTATCCTTTAGTTCGGCGTCGCTGAGAGAGGCAGTGGTGTGCCATAGCACATGGGCTTGTGGCACTGAACCAAACCTGGCATTCTCATCATTTAAGCACTGTAATAGAAAGTATTATAAGTTTACCGAATACTTTTATTATATAGTTTAAATATGTACATTTATTAAATGACTATATACACTTATTTTATTTTAATGAAATGAACAATCACGTACCCTTTTTTCCCCCTTAAATAGCAAAAGAATGTTAGCATTGAAAGAAAGATGTATTGTTACTTTGTATTTAATTATGGAGAAATGTATTGTTCATAAAAACAAAGAGAAGGGGAAAATGCATAAAAATGTGAGGGTTCAAGTATAAAAAGAAGATGAAATTCGAACTTGCATAACTCCCAATATCATATTCCATTTCAATCATCTAAGTCACTCGGCTACACATATAGGTAGTTCTAGTGTTTTCTTTAAAAATATAATTTAACTCTCCCGCTGAAATCCGTCATCATCTGTAGAGCCGTCCATTCGAAGAGAATTTTGCCATCCAAGAATGCATCCATTCTATCTTTGAGAAATATCCATTATTAATATGTTACAGATTGATGGTACATACATATTCAGAAGCTGTAGTCTTAATTTAAAGATACCCGCTTCGACCTCGGGAGTCTCGTGTATATTTTTATGTTAAATAAAGTTATGTTCATTAATAACATAGGGTTCGTGGACTGCAATACCGTACTCTTTTAGAAAACAAATATTGTTTTTCGTTTTATCCAGTTGAAAGGCACTAATGTTGACGTTCGATTTTTACAAGAGAATGAACACTGGAGCATTCAACTGTTACGCAGGCGGCAGATGTTGCTCAACAGCAGATGTACCCACGGAACCAGGTGTATAGCGCTTTTCTTTCTTGATCGTACCTCCCCTATGCTTGCTCGCCAGACGAAAGACGAAAGTAGAAGTTAAAATTCTTATCAACGACAACATATTAACTAACAGTAATTCTTGTAGCAGTAACAAACAACGCATGCAACATTTCCTGCTTTTCAGTTTATTTATTTGAGTAAATTAAATTTCTAACTTTCGAATAATAATAATAATAATAATAATAATAATAATAATAATAATAATAATAATAATAATAATAATAATAATAATAATAATAATAGTTTGCAGTGAGTTCTCTAAACCCGGGAAAGGTCCGATTGGGTCATGACCAGGGTGGCCCGATTTTATATTTTAAATATCCTGAAATTTTGCTATATCTTACCTAACTGGGCTCTTTTAGACATTATCAACATTGGTTTGCGTGCCCTTGAGGAATACGAATAACAGAAGACGTGTCCTTGCAGTGTGGGAATCGATTCAGTCCAGGGTCTGTCGTACACACAGAAACATGCATACATACAATCTCGGGGTGAAGCTTGAAATAAAATTTATTTGCTTTCTTTATCCATTGTGCAGTTAAATAAATACTATGCAGTGTTGGGCTATTGTTTAAAGCCGAATCGGCGAAATAAAAGGTTTGTGTGAAGTGCAAAATGTAGAGTTTATAATTTACTTAATTAACATGGGTCGAGAATTATTTAGTGGTTTCAGATTTTGAAACAAATGATGCGCTTACAAGAATGTTGCAACAAAATTTTCAAATTGGTAGGAAGGAATGTTTGAGAATTGCCGCTTTAAATTGACGAAAATTCAGATAGTTACATAAGTGTTTGGAAAGAAAACAGCTTAGGGTTTTATGATGGGTTAAACAAGAGCATTATCATTTTCAGACCAATAACACTTAAAGTTAAAATATTCATTCAGTGCTGCAAACATCCCAATTTCTGAATTACGCAAATATAAGAAGTTACAAATTAAAGTTGAACTTAAGTTTTGCTGTTTTAAAATATATAAAACGGAAATTTGTGGCGGCAGTAAAGAAAATATGGCATACTTCCAGATATGTATATGTATAAAACTCGATAATGACATGCGCTAGAAATGCTGAAACACGTGACAAATTTACGATAAGACGGAGGACGAAGAACGGAAACGGAAATGAGTATGTACAGAAGAAAACAAAAGGTAGTGAAGTTTCGAATGCGAAAGTGGTGTTCTACAACGTAAATGTTAAAACCTAATATTTCGCTGATTATTAAAGGTGTGTATACTGTTATTTTTAGAACTTTCAGTCTGCAAATAACAGACTATAATAATAATGGATGGGCAGAGAAATTGTTATCAGATAAGTTTTTTCCCCCTTTCTTGTAGATAACACGTATGAAATGACCCGAGGTTAAATTATAATAAAACTCTACTGGCTGCAAAATGTTTCCATGCCAAGCTGTATCATAAACCTTGTAAGCAAACTTGGAACTAGCCAAGACTGCATGTTAGAAATGTTTGCAAGCTGCTTTTTCAATTGGCTAATGAGAATGGACATTCCTGAATCTGGTTTTCATATAATGCGTTTTAACAGTGTTCTGAAAGTTTATTATTCATATCTGTACTTGCACCACCAATCTGATTAAAATACAATTCTTGCATCTGGAAATTTCGGCATCATTCTCCTTAATGAACATTCTTCCTCAACAATAAATTAACATTTCAACAATCTAAACAATGCATATGCCACAATAATGTATATGCATTTGTGTTCCCATAATGTAGTTTTGTTGGCATATCACAAGTTGTTATATTTATATTCAGTAAGTCTATGAGATAATTTTTATTTGTTTAATATGCTAAATAAACTAATCTGAATGTGAGAAATACTTTGAAGCAGAGAAGCCTAAGCATATTCACACTGTTGCAAGAATTGTATCATTAAACAATATTATATTATGAAATATTTTCACTTTTATATAAATGAATATATTTATTGGAATACAATATCCTCTATAGATAACATTGATGTATTTAGAATGTTTTACCTTGCTCTAAAATGACCTGTATAGAAATAGCAATACAATTGGACATAAATGTTATTATGCATGCAGATAATGTTATTTAGAAAGGTCAACAAGGCATAAAGACAATAAATAAAAACTGAACTTAATTACAATTCTTTTTGCAGATGATGGCAATAGCAATTAAGAATGATAATATTTAGGGAGCAGTTCATAATTTATCAATAAAACCAGGGATAAAAATTTAAAATATCTAACATAAAATAAAATTAAATATAAATAGAACAAAAAGTTATAATCAGTAACTTATTGAACAGGCTGGTGGTTTAAAGGAACAATAACAAATAATGAACATAGGAATACAAAAAATAGGTTCATTCAAATGTCCAAAACATGAAAATATTGAATAAAAAGTAATAAAAATGAAATGTACATTTTATATCAATATTGATTACAATATTCCCATTAAGAATGATTAAAAAATAAAACAGATGTATGAAAATGAAAGAAAACAGGTTTAAAGAAATGTATCAACAAACTACAAACTCAGAGAAGAGCAAAAAATTTTTAAAATCATAACATTTTGGAACATACGAGTAAATAATAATAATAATAATAATAATAATAATAATAATAATAATAATAATAATAATCTGAAAAATGCACAAAGAAAGGCAAAAACATTTAGACTACAAACCAAGAGGTAGAAGAGATATGAACGTTGGTAGCAGCATACTCTTTAAGAAAACAGCAGGCTAATAAAATCCTAAAGTGTGGAGAAATTAAATGACAAGTTTCCTTAAAAGTTCCAAATGTTTATATGGGAAGAAAAGTTGACTTCTTGAAAGTCAGATGTTTTATATCATGGACAGATCAACAATATATTAAAGCATACATAGAAATTTACTTGTGTGGACAGTAGCAGCAAGAACGTCAGTACAAAACTATTCCATAAAAGACATTTATTAGTCCTTAGTAGGAGGATATTTCCAGTAATTTGAAATGAACTTGTTTGGTATGTGTTAAGGATGATAAAAGATTTTATATCATATGTTATCAACCAAGGAGGTGATGTAATGTATAGAGGCAAAAAACATAATACATTTAAAACCGTCTCAACAAAATAAAATAAATGTTATGCACTTTTTATGGTCTTATAATTCAAATATGGATAGATTACTACAAGGCATATTGAAACACATGATTGGTCAAAATTTTTTATTTTGTATAAAAAGTAATTTTTAACCGAATTTTGAATTGTAATAATGTGGGAATGTGCTGCCTGACATCGTACACACTCAAAACCAGTTTGGTGTAAGGGCATATGTGTGTGCTGTGAATAATCAGAACTTGCACATTTTTAACTCGGTGGTTGATAGTTCAATTACAACTTGCATTTTTGCAAATATGTGCACACATTCATGGCAACATTCGTTGAATGTGTAAATAAACAGAGTTATTTAATTTTTATTTATTCTCTAAATTATTAAAGAAATTATTTTTATTTAATTATGTTTTATTGAATGGTTACCTAACAACATGAATGTTTTAATCTCTTTCATTGGTAGTTGAACTAAAATGTATTGTACATATTTGGCATTTACATTAAATATATATTAGTAAATGTGTAGGTGCAAAACATTTATTTCTTTAATTCTTTCGACCAAAATAATATTAGATGCTTTCATTAAATATTCAATATTACTTATTAACCCTACCTTGCAGGAATATTCTTCATATCTTAAAATCCTAAGTATTAATCAAGCTACTTCACAACAAACATGACATAAGCACCAGACAGAAGGGAAATATCCATCATCCCAATACAAAACTTTCATGCTATCAGAAAAGCATCTGTTATGAAACCATTAAAATATTTAATGCTATTCCTGCTAATCTTAAGGAAAAAATTTAAACTTTTTAAAATGTTGTTAAACAGTGTGTAACAAATCGTTTTACTCAGTAGAAAATTAATGAAATGACAAATCATCCTGATGATGATAATGCTTTTGGTGTTCTTTAAGAAACTACGGTATTCTTTTAAATGACAAACCATTGTAATTATCTAGAATTAGTAATAAATATTAAATGTATATTGATTGCATCAGATATACAATGCAATACTTTAAAATAAAATAAAATTGTAAAATAATATTGTAACATACTGGCTGTAAACACAGTGAAATTATAAACTGATAGTAAATGCTGCAATGTGTATATATAGCAAGTTGTATCTATTTGTATGTGTGTATGCACTTGTAAATATATATATTCATTTTGATGCTGCATTAACTCTATATGTATGTAGATTGTATTCACAATTATTTCCTTATATTGTAAATTCACAGATTTGTCGTACATATATGTAGAAAATTGAAATTTTGCACATCATACTACTGAGGCACCACATGAGGTGAATACTGATGATAGATGAGATGAAATGATATATTGGGAAAGTTTTTTTTTTTCCTTTAGAAAACGTTCTAGGCCTAAGTTTAAGGTACCTACCTGACATTTACCATTTATGAGGACTGTGGAAAATCTGGAAAAAACCTCAGTCAGGGAGGACATTCCTGGCGGGATTCGAACCCCAGACCTCCCGCTCATGAGTCTGGTATATATGTATGCACATATGTGTACGTCCATGACATATTTATGTTCATGGGTCACCAAGATCGCCAGTGCATTTACAGAATCTAATCTAAACTAAATTGCAAATACATGAAAGAGATTCTAAGGGGAATACTAGTTACAAACATCTATTTCCATAATTCAATTGGTGCAACATAATTATGGCAGTTTTCTGACACTTAGTGTATAACAGGCAACAGTCAAATTCCAACCACAAACTTCCTATCCTTAATGCTCACTTGCACCATAGCATCATTCCAGTAGGTTATGCTTAAAGCGCAGTTGCCAATGTCTTTTTTTTTTCAAAGCATTTTTCTATAAATCTATGTAAAATTGAAGAAAAATGATTGAAATATTTTTCCTTGCCCTCATTCAGATATTTTTTCTCGTTGCCATCTATACCCAGTACAGAATATAAACATGTAATCCAAAATATGATTTAACTTACTGCTTTAACTCATAAATTAAAACAATCTGTTTAAAATAATGATTCAGAAATGGAATGGACAACACATAAGAATATTTTGTTTGCTTCACTGTATTAGTTGTAATTCTTACCGTTTTTATTTCACTTATAACAATTATATATATTTACACAATTTATCATTTTTTTTACAGCAAATTAAAAAATTATCTTCAGTTTTTTCACTTGAAATCAAAAAAATTCTGTTTAAATGTAAATTGTTTTCTAATGTTCCAATTCAAGACATATTGCACTTTTACATTTGAATATTTTTTTTTGTAATATATTTACATCTGATTGCTTATCATTTTAGTTTTATTTTGTCTGCTTTTTGTTTTAATATATGATCAGTACAATAGTTTTGCATTGTTTAATTGAAGAATTAACAGTAATAATAACAAAATCCTTTATGCAGGAGCGAATTCCTCAGCAAATTGAATTAGTGAAGGGTATTATAGAGTGCTAGAGCAGAGAAATTTGTGCTGCTAGAGTGCTTTTTAAATTTTGGTTTTCAGGTACACCTCTACTCCTAATGGTGCAATTTCCCTGGTTTTCAGAGACTGGTTTTCTTATTTTATTTAAATTATATATACAGAGTTTCGTTGCGAAAAAACAATAATTGCTCCTGCTAGAGCAATTTTTAAATTTTGGGTTTCACGTAAACTCCCCACTTCTAATAATTTAATTATGCTGATTTTCAGAAATTATTTTTATTACTTTACTTAAATGACTTATACCCAGTATCATTCAGAATAATAAAAATGGCCACTAGAGCGCTTTTTAAAATTTTTCTTAAGATTAATCCTCACCCTCAATGATCCAATTTTGCTGATTAGCAATATCTATGAATAGTTTGTTAATTGATTAATTATATATGGCGAGTTTTGTAGAGAAAAAAAGAAGAGCGTTAACACACACACCCTTTTTTCATCGCCATTTTTGTGCCTAGAAAGTAATATCAAAGGAGATTTGAAGAGCAAGTTAAACTATGAACAATCAGAAGTAAAGCTCACATCATAAGCTCTATATTATGGAATGCCCAAATGATTCTTTCTGCTTAAAAGATTATACATTTACTTTCTATGCTGAATATGCATTTTATACCGAGGGTGCCAAAAAGTATACAAATTTTCACAGTAGATATCTATTTAATATATTTCAAAGTTGCCCCATAAAACAACAGTAATGTGTAGTATGATATTCTGTAAACAGATATGCCACAATTAGCTTATGCTAGCGTTGCTACAACAAAATGGACCCAAGGTTATCATTTGAACAGCGGAAAGCAATTCTGAAGTGGTATTGGAAAACCGAGAATGTTGTTGAAGTACAAAGGCAATGGAGACGTGTGTACAGAACAGAACCGCACGCATTCGAAATAAATTTGAGATTCATGGTACCGTATGCGATGTTCACAAGGGCAGATCTGGGAGACCTCGCACAGCAACATGCCCCGCGCACTGGATCCAAGGCACTGGATAGGACGAAGAGGTCCGATTGAGTTTCCACCGCGTTCTCCGGATCTAACTCCGTTGGACTTCTACCTATGGGGAACTCTTAAGGATGTTGTATACCGTAGAAAATCAGCTACACTGACAGCACTTCGGGAAGAAATTGAAACGCATGTGCTGCAATCGCTGAGGACACTTTCGCAAACGTTGCTCAGTCAGTAGTTCAACGTACTCAGAAGTGTATCGACGTCGATGGAGAGCATTTTGAGCAACTGTTGTAACTGTTAAAGTCTAAGATGATTAGTGCTCATGATTTTCTGTTTGTGTGAATTCAGTTTTGTTATGTTAGCACAGTTTTTTCTTTGTTTAAAGTGTATATATATATATATATATATATATATATATATATATATATATATATTGGCCCATTGTATATTATACCGCCACGGGTGGCCGAGGTCGTTAAGGCATGGACTCGTGAGCGGGAGGTCTGCGGTTCGAATCCCGCCAGGACCGTCCTCCCTGACTGGGGTTTTTTCCAGGTTTTCCTCAGTCTTCATAACTGGCAAATGCCGGGGAGGTACCTAAACTTAGGCCTGGAACGCTTCCTTCCTTAAAAAAAAATCCTTTCCCAATATATCATTTCATCTCATGTATCATCAGTGTCCACCGCCTGTGGTGCCTCTGTAGTAAAAACGGGCGTTAAACACTACTCAAAAAAAAAAAATTGTATATTATAACAAAAAATAAATCTGTACATATCCATTATTATGTCTACGCTTCACTTTTCAGGATCACCTATTGCTAAAACCTTCATTGACCAATGGGAGGACTTTGGAGTTCTCCCAGGTGTGGTAATGAGGTACCAGATGAGGTACGCAGATGGGTAAGAAATGTGGATGAAGTTCTCATTGATCCAAAGGGAAGACTAGAATTTCGAAAGTTCATGGAGGAAAATGGCACAATACTTAAAGACCAGCTAAAAATACTAGACATTTGGGAAAAATGTGAAGAGTATTTTAACATCAACCTAGACGAAAGGTAGGGACTGTTTTATATTAATAAACAATATTGTTAATACAATACCCTGTTGTAACATTCCTGATAATTATGTATATTACTTCATATTTATCTTTAATACAGAGCCTTCGTTTGGACGTGTGGCCGGCTTAAAAGGAATTTGTTTGGCATCCGGAAGCACATTCTTCCCGAATATTCATAGCCCGTTAAATTTAAACGCAAAGATTTCTACAGCACCCTAAACACAAAAGTTTTGGTCTTACAAAGGTACCTCGTGTACAAACTCGGGGTTTTCTGCACTGCAGTATTTATTGTTTTGTGTCGCTACATGGTCATGTAAATAAAACCTACTTCGTCCACGAAACAATGAAAGCCGGTCAATAAAGTGAACATTAACATTATCCAACGCCAACTGCAGAAATTAACTCTACTCACTTTTCGGGTGGTTGCAATTCCTGAAGTACAGTTATCTATAAAGTTTAGTGGCATTCCAAGCCGAGATTTGCGAAATTCCTGGTTCCTGTGCAAGCTTTCTTTGGATTTCGTTCTAACTCCTATGATATCGAGTTTTTCCTTTGTAAGAACACGGCGTTTTATTTTCTTTTTTTCTTTTCTTTTTAAGGAATCAAGAACAGATCCCGTTTCCCTAAATCTATTCACAAGATTACGGGCCGTTTCTCTGTCACGACAAACACAGCGTGGAACCTCTATAAACCGCCATCTCACGTTTCTATACGATTTGTTGTCACATAGGAATCATGCATGAAAATTATGTACTCTAAAGTACGCTTTTTTTTTTTTTTTTTTTTTTTGCATTATAACAGCATTATCACACTATAACACACGTGGTCTCACAACGTGCAACTCCTGTACAGCACAAAGACTTCGGGTCAGTACATGGAGAGATGGGAGTTTTGTTTTTTGATTTATTTATGGACGCACTTTAACATCTCAGGTCATCAGCGTCCCATTCAACTCACGGTCGACAAATTTTGCTCAGAGGTCTCTCTTTCAGGCTTGAGGTTCTTTTTCGTGTCGTAAATGTACGACACGGGACCCACAACTTTACTTCCCTTCCGAAAGAAGCCATACTTAGGATTTTTACGCCCCCCCAAAAAATCCATCGTTCCTGGCCGGGTTCGAACCCGCGATCTTGGGTTTAGAAGGCATGGTAACCACTACAACACCAGGACCGACGAGATGGGAAAGTGGAGAGGTGAATATAACCGTTTAGAAACGGGCAGGTAAATCCTCATTAAGCCGGCCACGCTTCCAAATGAAGGCTCTGTAGCTAATATCCATTCTTTAGTTAGTATGCTAAAATCGAAATGCAACTTTTTATTAAACTAAATTACATTCTGCTACAATTATACTTAATATTAATGTTTTAAAAGTATTTTTAACGTTTTTCATTTTTTACTGGTGTTAAAAGGACTAGCTAAATTTTATTGTGTTTTTCATATCAAATTACGGAACAAACTTGCATATTATGGTATAAGAGCACAATCGCAAGTTCTGCTATCTTTCAATGTAGTAAAATGAAGACAGTGCACAGATATTTATTGGGAGAGAAATAATTGCAAAGATCAATAAATAAAATCTAGTGTGATTTTCTAGAAGGTAGTTGGTTGGCACTACCCCCCAAAATTTCGATGTTTAATTCCCTGCAACTATTGCTTACATTTTATGCTTGGAGGGGGGAGAGAAAGCAATATCTGTGGGGGGACTTATATCTTGCAGTTATGATATGTAGAGGATCTGTATAAACCTTTCGAGGTGAAAGGAGCCTCTTACCCATAAGAGTCATTATGTACATACCTTATGCGAAAACTGAAACGCCCACGGGTGTTTCTAGGAAAGTTTGCTTAGAGTTTTATTGTTGCGTTACAAGTTTTAATAAACTATTTTAAACTGCTGTTAGATAATTTTAATGAAACAGAACATTAATCACGACAACCCAATCATATAGTTGATGATTTATCCTTCGCGAGACCGCTCCACGCATAACGGTCGGTCGGTCCAAGCTGGTACTGCGGTGAACGGAAAGTCCGCAGCTATGATTGTTGCGTAAGTTAGTACTAATACTTAAAAGGTACACCGGCTTATGAAATAACCTTTACCGTCTGCAGTTCCCTCTGATAAATGGAAGAAATTTCTTCAAGAATGCTATTTTCAGTTCATCTAATGTGTGTATATTTGTCTGGTGCATTTTTTTCCTTTAATGCCTCTTGAAATAAAACTCTCAGATGTTAAATCTGGGGACCAAAGAGGCCAAATGTTGTTAGTGATGGCTCTATCGTCGAATATTTCATGAATGACATGCAAGGACACGTGGGCTGTATGTGCTGTTACACAGTCCTGTTGGAAAGTTGCGAACCTACATCCCCTCACAGTTTAATTCAAGGAAAAAGGGTTGCAAAATATTCTGCACATCCTATCACTGTTAGTAGTTTCTCTACAAAATAGGGGAGTATTATTTTCTCGCCACTAATGGCGCATCACACTCCTGTCTTTTGATCATACAAGGGCACCTCGTGAGGGAAGTTAGGTTTTTCTGAACCCCAATATCGGTTTTGTGATTTAACACACTCACTTAGGTAGAATCAAGGTTCGCCAGTAAAGGAAATTAGATCAGGGCCCATTTCTCCATCATGCACACTATTCAAACCCATTCACAAAATCTACTCCTGAATGCAGAGTCAGCTGTTTTAAGTTTTTGTACTACAGTAATTTTTAATAAGAAATTCCCGTTTGTTGAATAAGACGTCAAAGTGATTTTTAGGGGAACGTTCTAAACATGTTTAATGTTATTTTCCGTTTCTTCTGTGAGTACGTGTCTGTATATGCATTTTTATTCTTTGAATCAACAATACTCGCGCAGGAAATGTATTTTCCAATCTGTGGATTTGGGCTTGGATTGGAAACTATCAGGGAATTGAAACAATCTCCGTACATCAGTCGATTCTGTATGCACGTAAGAATCGTAAATAAATACTCTTTGGGAAATAGAGTACCTGAATTGAACCACATTAACGTAATTAATACACTGTATTACCCGGACTAATGAATACTTAATACTCTGTCACACATATCCTTACACTTATAGAGCTAAACTAGTACTGGTCTTTCCCCCGGCTCTCCAGCTGACTTTCAAGCTTGGGAACGAAGCGAGAATTGCAGAACTCGGTCAACTGCGGCTAACTGCGCGTGAGCAATCCTGCGCAGGAAAAATAATCAAGTATATAACTCTCCCAAACTCCTACCCTCTTCTACTTCTAACGCTTCTAAAATAAATTTAAGCCTAAGAAGATCATGGAAAAATAAGCTCAACTGCAGCGAAAAGAGCACGTCAAAGATTAGTCATGGAGTGAGGAGATGACGGAAGCCGTGTTGTTGTGATAGTTCCCCATAGGGTTGGAAATTCCATTGTGCACAGAATGCTTGTGGGTATGAAGTGTCAAAGGGAGCTTTTAAAAACAGCAAAGTACATTGTTGCTATTTGTAACAGAACTTATGGTTAAACTAGATACATATCCAGAGTAAGTTCTGATCGCTTGCATAGGGTTTTGCGTCTCAGACAAGGCCGACTCCCCACCCCACTCATGGCCGCCTGCCTGTCCTTGGAACTTCTGAGCAGTCACCAGTTTACATTCATTCTCTAAGATGGCACAAAAGGAAATATCGGCTCTTCATGTTCTTCAGGAAATTATTCGGAAGTTCCCTGGGTAATTTTCTCCTTTCAGAACTGCAATTCACGATCTTTTGAATACGTTTTATACTACTGGTCCATTGTCCCCCTCCCCTCTAAAAAAAACGTTAAGACGTACAGTTTTAACAGAATTAGATGAAACTGACACAAGATGGGGTTTCATTGCTTCTGCAAACAGAGAAACAAGATTGTTAAAATCAAACCTTACTAGTGTTTAATTGTCTTCGACAAGGTGATCCCGTAGCATGTGTGCATTGTTGTGAGTGGTTTCTTTCATCAGTGACTGAAGGGTTAATTGATGCACAGCGTGTGTTCTTCTCAGACGAGGCGCGGTTAAATCAAACTAATCGTGTGAACACTCGCTATTAGTGTTCTGAAAATCCAAATTATATACAAGAAACCCGTCTTTATGGTAGGAAAATTGGAGTTTGGTGTACGATTAGCGCAAGACGTATAATCGGTCCGATTTAGTACGAGCAGACTGTAAATACAGAAAGACGAAGAAATGGCATTTTTAATCAGCTGACGGAAGAAGAGAAATTATGTGTGTTTTTAACAAGATTCCACCTTTGCTCATAAAGCAGAAGAGCCCATTGGTAAAATTAGGTAAGTGTGTGGAGATAGTGGTTAGTGTTGTATATTCCTCTCGCTTCCCATATCTAACACTATGATTTTTATTTGTGAGGACAACGTGTACAAAACAAATCCTCACACATTTGAAGAACTCAAGGAAAATATGAAACATTACGGTGATTGAACTATATCGTGATTATCGGAATGTGTTTATCCAGTACAATGGCCATAGCTGAAGGAGACGACATTTCCTGCATTTACTTTCAGATTTTATACACAGTTTTAAGATGCGAAGTACAGGCGCGTCCGGCTATGGGTGAAAACTGGGTAGACAAACTTCAAGTATTTATTTAGGTCAAAACTGTAATTTGAAAATATAGGAAATGTGCGAAAGTGTCTATAGTGACAGACTTGATCCTTACCGCTTGTGGTGCCTCAGTAGTAAAAACGGGCGGTAAACACTGTTAAAAAAAAAACTTGATCCTGCTCATTAAATACTAAAACTCGTTTAGTATTTTAAACTTTAATTGCAAATATTCACTGATATAGAATGGTGCATGAGTTAGTATAATTTGTTTTAGTGATTTTTAAAATTGTTCGAATAGTTCGAAGTTGTGTGGGGGACAATTATAAAACTTGCTACAATGATGAGAAACTTTCCGGTAATTCTGTGAAAATTAAAGTATATATTGTTGAATGTTGGTTGTACTCTTGAGAATTTGCATTTGTCTGGAAGAGATAAATGTTCTGATGAATAAGAGATTCTAAAATATACGAGGGCAGGTGGATTAGTCTGGCAAATTTCAATAAAATGGTGAGAAATTTTGTATTATGATTATTATTATTATTATTATTTTTTTTATTTTTTTTTTTTTACTAAGGCCTTACAGGAAACGGACATTGATGATATACGAAATAAAATAAAGGAGTTTTTTTTTTTAAGGAAGGAAAAGTTTCAGGCCTAAATTTGCCATTTGTGAAGAGTGAGGAAAACCTGATAAAACCTCAATCAGGGAGGACGGTCCTGGTGAGAATCGAATCCCAGAACTCCCGCTCACGAGTCCGCGTCTTGACGACCTCGGCCACCCTTGGCGGTGGCATGACTGTTGGTAAGCGTGATTCTTGTAACGGTTTTGTTCAAATTTTCAAATAGATACAACGCACAGTTCTTTGTGGGCTAATGGGGTCATCTTAAGTGATCGGTGTAACACGTTTCGTAGAATGGATAAAGACGAGTATGGTGCAGTGCAGAATTTATCAAATTAACTGAAGCTCAGATACAAACTGAGCTGAAGGGAGTTTATGGGCACTCTGCACCAGCACTAAAAAACATTTATGACTGGATAAAGGCTTTAAACGCGGGCTTAGGAGCACTGCACGTTCCGGACGCCCTTTGAAGTTTCTTCTGAAGAAATGGTCGTTAAAATCCATGGTATCGTGATAAAAGACCGTGGTATTAAAGAATCTTAAAATTGCTGAGATGGTAGGCATCGCATATGAACGGGTACATAATATCCTGCACATGAAGATCTTAGTGCGCAATGGGTGCCTTAGTTGACTCCAGACAATCGCTCGAGGAAGGACATTTAAAAATCGTGATTAGGAAAGTTTCAGCATAATCCGAATGACTTCTGGCGTAGTTATGTAACTGTAGACGAAATTTGGATGCACCACTGTAACCCGGAGACAAAACTGCAGTTAAAACATTGGGTTGGCGAAGGTGATATACCGTCAAAAACTAAATACGTTTTGTTGGCGTCAAAAGTAATGGAACATTTTTATTTATTTATTTTAATACGCGACGTTATTGAATCGTTTGTACGGCGAGTTGAAGCAGAAGCGACCAATATTGGCGCGCAAAAGTGTTTTTTCAACAAGACGGTGCACCTGCTCACATGTCGGCCGTTGCGATGGCAAAAGTTCACGAACTGGACATTGAAATATTCCCCACCCACCCTTCCCCAGATTTGGCCCCTTTGGACTTTTTTTCACTTTCCTAACCTAAGAAATTAGTTTGGGAAAAGATATTTTCGTCGAACGAAGAGATTTTCTGTGCTCTAAACGAGTATTATGAACAGTGAGCTGAAAGGAAATTATGTTCAGAGATAAATGTTTGTTTTAGCAAATATATATATATTTGCTGTTTTTTTTTTTTTTTTTTTTTAACAGACTTACCAATCTTCCCTCTCTAATATATGCAAGGCAGTTCTTTAAAAACTCTTTTCCTTTCTGATCGAATTGGTAACCGTAGTTTTTACTATTCTTCTTGTAACATTAAGATCTGCATAGACTTTGATGAATTCTTGAATTGTAATATGATTTAAAATGATCTGGACATAATTGCTAAGATTTTGCTTACTGAAACTCTTAAATTGTTTGTTGACATTTAATTTGAGTTTATTATTCAATAACCATTGCTCCAACCTGGTTGAAGTCTATATAGTTTTTAATAGCAAGTCGTTTTTATTGGTATTATTAAGTACGATATTTGTGTCGTCACCAAGTACAGTTCGTCATTTAAACATAAAAGAAAAAACATAGGACTTAGAGTTAGCCCTTGAGGTACACCATGTATCATAATAATGGAGTTTGATTTCACAGAATTGATTTCAATGATTTGCACTCTTCTGTTTAATAAAATATAAATCAACTATTTCTTGACAGGTCCTTCAAAATTGCTTCCACAACCTTCACCACTACCTCTGATGATGATGAAAAATGCCTCCCATGAAGCGGTTTCTTCAATTTGATGAAAAATAAAATATCTCATGAGGTTAAATCTGGACTGTAGGGTGGATTGATTTTTGTGAGTTCAGTAACAACATTTGTGATGTGCAGCGATGCATTATTGTGATGCAGCATCCAGTCTATTGCATGAAAATGTAGCGTTTTGCATATGGTATCCACTTGCAGAGTGTTCAGGACATCTCTGTAGTATTGCTCACTTGACCATAATTTACCAGCAGAAGCAACCACATTTTGGATAATGAAGGCAATTTCCATACAGTGTTTTATTACCTTTTTCCTGCAACACCATCTTCAGTTGCATGCAAACTTCTTTTTGTTTAGGAATCAGCAGTACTGGAACTCTCACGTCTCATGTGCATTTCCATGTGAGGGTGGCACCCATGAATTTTTAAAAATTTCTGGTAGCATTCTTAATATTATTTGACAATCTTCTCTCGCAATGACAGTAGTGGTATTAATGTTTTGTTTCATTAGAGCACAAACTGGAGCATTAGTTCTACCTTCCTTTGAAATTGATAGCATCGCCACTTTAAGCATTTTAAGTCATCTTCAAGCTGTTGTATAGGGAAGTACAAATTCTGCATAGACTTTCTGCAACATTGGATAGGTCTCAGCTGAAGATTTGTCAAGACTAAAACAGAATTTTAGAGCAGTATATTGTTCATCACATGTCACTTCCATTTAGCTGTAAACAGAACTGAACATGTCCCAACTTGTTCATCTATCACAGGCAGGAACCAGATATGACAGCATTGAAACTAATACTACATGTATATTATGAATTATGCTAACAAATTATTGTAAAGTTAAATTTTGATGCAAGAAATTTTACATGTAAAAAAATTATGATCATCTTTATTGAACAGCCCTCATAGAACGGAGATGATTGGTTAAGTTAGAAAAGGGCGTTTATTTTATTGATTTTTCATTACAAGTTATTTTCAATGGCCTCATAACTAATATAAGTTTTTAAAGACCCTGCCTTCAGCACTTTTGTAATTATGAATTTTTTTAAATTAAAATGATAAATTATCACATTAGTTGAGTTGAGAAATGTTATATGCACTAGTTATTAATATTTGGCATTTTATTATTTCAATTTTGAATGTAAATTTTATCTAAAATAATAAATTCATGTTTTTATAGATGTAAAGAAAATGTAGATTAATAAATCAGGGTTCACTCCATTATTTCTTAATAGCAATATTGAGTTTGGTGATTAGGAAAAACAAGAGTGTTTAAAGCATAGAAAAGGTTTAATCAGGATTTAATGCTATGCCCTTATAGTATTAATCTAAATTGCCTTGTCATCAAGAATTTATGCAGTTTGTTCAATAATGAAAAGCGCAGTTGTATTAAAGAGCTTTAGTTATAAATACAACTAATGGTTCTTTCTCTCTTGTTGTCTAGTTCTTCATTAGAAGACAGGCAACAAGCAAGAGACATTGCAGAAGAAATATTGGTACTTGCAGATGAAAGCAGTGACTTCAATTCTGAAGAAATGGGAAAATTATTTCATGTACTTCAAACTGGCAGTGATGATGCAGTGGAAAAAGAAATTAGAAATGCCCAGACTGCATGCATAAGCTCACTAGAAATTGTTTATTACACATTCCAGATGCATCTACTAGGAAAATGGGAACTGCTAAAGAAGTAGTAAAAGAATGTATATTTCTGCACAGATTTTTATAAAGGGTTAAGTTCAAACATCTGATATTCTTGTTAATTCTGTAACAGATTTTTGTTTTGTCTCTAAAGTTTCTATCACACGTTTAAGGAATAAACTATTAGTATTTTAAGAATAATACTTTAATATAATGAAATGTCTTCATGCTTTAATGTCAAGTTAATTTTTAAATGTTTCTAAATGAATTGTGGGCTTCAACCTTGCAAGCTCCCCCCCCCCTTGCTCTATGCTGCTGATACCAATGTAGGATGAATGAAATGGTGGCACAAGTGAACTATATCTTAAAATTTGTATTGGGTTTATTATTTACAAATGCAGATTTAATAACGATGCTAGTGGAAAGTAAGACATAACAAAACATTTGGCTCTGCAGTCGGAAGCTTGAAGTTGGGAGACCATGGGGATCACATGACTTGTGTGCTCCATAAAACAATTGTTGAATTGAGTGAAGTTTAGCCATAGAAAATGAGCAGTGTTTTAAAAAAAAAATTTGAGTTGCTTTATTGTAAATCATTCCAATAACTGCTTTTTACATCGTATGTGCAATGCAACTTTTCTGCCAATTCTCTTCCTTTCCTTGGCCATTGTGTATGTTTTGCTGTCTTAGCAATCCACTTACATTCACATTTCTTACATATTTATGTTTATTCCTAAACAAGTTTTCTGAAAACTGAACAAATAATATGTGATGAATGATATTTAAGAACAAAGAATGGTTTTGTTCATTTGCTGAACAATGTTCTCACCTACACGAATTCAGAGGGATATAGAAAAGATGTGCAATAAACATGATATATTAATTACGATCATTATATGATTGAGTCAAACTACACACTTTTTGCTTCGCTTACTTGTTTATAATATGTAGAACTAGTTTCACAAACTCTTTTGATTGCATTCTCAGCTAACCATCAACTGCTGGATAATTTGTTATGCTGTGGGAACAGAGCAGAATGCATATTCTCACTGCATAACAAATTATTTTCAATTATTTAAAAAACTCTTTTAAATGTATTTTAATATATTAGGGTGGTATGTACATTTGTTTTAATTGTATATCTTCTTTTACTTGAAAAAGCAAACTGGTGCCTTTTATATCTTTAATTCTTTTCAATTTTTTAATAATTTTATCCAGTCATTTTTTGGAAAACTATTATACGTGTGTGTGTGTGTGTGTGTGTGTGTGTGTGTGTGTGTGTGTGTGTGTGTGTGTGTGTGTGTGTGAGAGAGAGAGAGAGAGAGAGATATAAGACCAAATTGGACCATTGGGAGTGGGGTTAACCTAAAGCAAAAATTTAAAATATGCTCTAACAATGCAATTATTGCTTTTTCTCAATGAAACTCGGTATATACAATTAAAATAAATCGATAAAAATAGTTTCGGAAAATCATAAAATCAGACTATTAGAAGTGGGGGGTTTACCTGAAACCCAAAATTTAAAAATTGCTCTATCAGCACCATTTTTTTTTCTGCCATAACAAAAGTAGATATATAGCATTGAAATAATACAAATCAGTAAAATCAGACTTTTAAGAGTGGGGGGGGGCTACCTGAAACTCAAAATTAAAAGATTATTCTTGCAGCACCAATATTTGGTTTTTTTTTTTTGCAACAAAATTGGGTGTGTACATTTAAATTAAATAAGAAAAATAGTTTCAGCAAATTAGGAAAAATGGATCATTAGGAATATGGATATACCTGAAAACTGAAATTTGAAAACAAAAGTACTCTAGCATTTAATTTTTTCAAAATAAAAGGACAAATTCACTCAGCGTATAAACTATTTATAATGATGAGGAGCATGTTTTATATAAAAAAAAAGTATTGTTGTAAAGATAGCAAATGTGATATATTAATCTAATACATGATTAAGAATTACATTTGTTTGTAAGCGCACTCTGTAATAACCTTCAGAAAATGTTACATGTTTTTTATGCTACAATAGCATTTAAATTAAATTTCAAAGTCAATGAAAATTGATGACAATTTCGATTGTTTATTATTGATTATGTATATTTTCTTTATACATAGTAATTGTTTTTAAATAGTAACTGGTTTTGGTTTTATTGAAACATATGAGCATCTTCTGAAATACACAATGTAACTCGAAAATTTCTGTTATTCCTATATATTTTAGTGAGTATAAAGATGATATCAAGGGCTCAGTTTATAAACATGGTTACATTTAAAAATATCCATAGTATAGTTTTATTAGTCAGTGGGTACATATTTCATGCAATTAATGGTATACCAATAATAATAAGAAGAAGAAGAATTCTAAAAATGTGATTTCTCTTTTGCAATACTTATAGATCACAAGAATTCTAATTTTATTTCCCTTACTTTTGAAACTTAGACAATGTCACAATAGACATTTGTTTTCAAACAAACAAACCTAGTTAAGTAGTGTATTATAGTTCAATTTTCCTTTTATTAGTTAGATTTATTGTTTGTCATACTGATTATTATGCAGTAATGCCATAACTTGTTTCATTAAAGGTCATAATTTGGATTTTATATTTCTTTTTAACGTTATTCTACTTGCTAAGGAATTTGCTCAGTTTAGTTAGCTCCTGCATGCTGAATTTTTTTTTTATTTACTCGCTTTGCTCATTAGTTTTTATTCATTACATTCCACATGTATATTTTGATATTTGTCTTCTGTGTAACTTAATCATTTTAGAGTACTCTTTCCATAAATGTTTAATTGTTCAAACAAAAGTTTATAGCTTTGTAGGCAAATCTTTTAATATCCATGTTTTCTGCTTTCTATTTGTGTTATAAGTTGGACTATACTTTAGATTATAGGTTTTCTAAGCTTCAGCTGCATAAATCATTTTAATACAAGTTGTGGAGTACCACTAAAGCACAAAAAAAAAATAATTTTTAGGTACACAGATGAAATACAGTAAGGTGATAGACAAACTAGCATACTATATCAAAATAATACATGACCATTTACTTCAGAAACGGTTCAGTACTATTATTATAAATATCTCTAGCCCTTATTCTGACATAACGATTGTTTATATTTATATAATGATTGTTATCTTGCAAAGTATAAAAGTGTGGTAGTTTTAATTATGATTGTAATATTGTTAACAAGGTCACTCTAAACATTTTGAGAATGGACAACTCACAGTTGTGATAAGACAGTGCAGGATTTTCTTAGCTTTAGATTGAAGTTTAGACAGCAACATCTACAAGTCTGAGCACACTCTAACAAGTACGATGTCAGCACTTCTGCATGTGTGTACAAGGGTGTTGCATACCAGATGGATCTGAGGTGATAACATTTATGCATTACAACTTTAAAGTCAGTTTAGGGGAGAGAGAATGCATTGAAAGATGCATCATGTATTTGGGATCTTTGCCTTTTGCTATTTATTAATAGTTGGTAGATTTTAAAAGATGAAAGGATTCCCTCAAAGATGAGGACCTCGCAGAATGGTTCTGTGATTTTTGATTTGGTTTATTTATGGACGCTCTTTAAAATCTCAGGTCATCAGCATCCCATTCAATTCAGGGTGTGAAACGGCTAACAAATTTTGCTCAGAGGCCTTTTTTTTTTTCAGGCTTGAGGTTCTTTTACATGCCATTAATCTATGACTGGGACCCATGGTTATACTTCCCTTCTGAAGGAAGCCATACTTAGGATTTTTACATCCGAAAAATCCATCGGTCCTGGTCCTGGCCTGGATTGAACCAGCAATCTTGGGTTTAGGCAGCAAGTATGTTTACCACTATACCACCAGGACCAATGGCTTTGTGATTAAAGTAGAGGTATGTTGTGGATAGATCATTACTGTACATATCAAATTCAAGAAGATCTGAATATTGGATTCGCAGTAGTGGAAAAAAAAAATTCTTGAAGAGAAACTTCATGTCAGAAATCTCTGCAGTCATAGGACCCTCCACCATCTCACAGATGAGCAGAAAATGAATATGAGGATTTATGCCAAGAAATGTTAGAAAAATTTGGAGGAAGGTCAAAAAACATTTAATAACCAGTAACCAGTAACAAAAACTGGATACAAAGTGATTCAGAAATTAAACAACAGTAATCATAGTGTGGATCTTTTCAGGAGAGAATCATGCAACAAAAATGAGGTTAACAAGAGGCCCTGACAAGATGATCTGTTCGTTCTTCTCAGGTAGTGGTCACATTGTAATGAATAACTAACCCAACCAAATGATATACAACAAAATGTCTACTCCAAATCTTTAATGAACTGAAAACGAAACATCCAGGTCCGCTTAGAATCCTGCTGCACCATGACAATGCCTCTTTTGCACACAAAATAACTCAATTTATTATCCCTATAAATAATAGAAAAAATTTGTGGTCAACAATTTTAATTACCTGATGCTACAGTGGCTGCATATTAATATTATTTGCACCTTATTGAAAGACACATGACGTTCAGCATTTACAAAATGGTTTAAATAGATGAAATGATATGTAGAATGTAATGCAGAATACTTTGGAAAGATGCAACAATCAGATCACATTTTTTTAAAATTTTATTGCTTTCATTCTCAAAACTTTCAGAGTGACCTTTGTACATACCACCACCACCACCAAATTTGTCTTGAACATTCAGAGAACTATTGCATGTGAAAAGATTAATTCTTGTACTTAAAACTTGAAATGTTTATAGATGTGAATGAAAGAGCTCAAAAGATTGACTTTCAGTCTTGAGTTTAAACTAAAAATATGGCTGTGAAACGTGATCATTCATAAAAGATAAATATCTGCCTTTTTCGCCTTGTGAGTGTAGTAGCACTGTCCACATCTGTGGAAATATTATTGATCTGAATGAACAAAAATATGTTTTACTTCAGCTTTTAAATACAAAGACTGAAATGTTTATATGTGTTTCATGAAGTTTTTATTGTTTATTCATATTTATGATCTATGAATGTGATATTTTAATAGGTCATCATTTACTTTTGTGGTATAAAAGTTAAACATGCTGATAATATCTAGAAAGCACAAGAAATTTCTTTATTTCTGTTATGAATGAAATTTTCTGTTAATAAATACATTTTTATTAAATGTTGTAAATATATTTAATTTCTTATTCACAGAAGATATTGAAAATATGTTTTATTCATAGAAACTGCTCCTGTGATTTTTGTTAGCATGCAGGTACTATCTGCCAGAATTCTTTTGCCAGTCTTGATAACCTCCAGCATATTGTCGAGATCTGAAATAATAAAAAGATATTGTTAGGACTCAATGTATTCTCATAAGCATAGTTGCAGTTTTTGCATAAAGTAGTTAATGGGAAAAATGGCTTTGTCACCTTGTTATGGCTTTTATAAAAGGAATAACTTCAATTCAGTGTGTTACTGAAGGACAATAAATACTGTTGTTGTACTCAAACTTGTCTATTTAAAGCTAAATAAGCTCTTTATTTTTTTGGAAACTCATGCAGTTAATTTTTTTTTTTTTTGAGGGAAGCTTCTACAAGGAGGAGTTGTAGGGACAATTGACCTATTGAGATTTAGGTGCAAATGTAGACAATTATATGATGTTATTACTGTGTTGGATTCACTGCAATATATGGGGAAAGTCTAATATCTATTTGTTAAGGAACATTTCATTGCCTGGAGGGTTTTTCAGCCTAAAAGGTGCACATTTTATCATATTATAATATATTATTAAGTTAACACTAACTCCACTTATAGTTGCAGCATTAGGACATATTTCGAGGGGCAATCATCAGCTATTGACCGATTACTTGATGTTGTGCCTGGATCTCAAGGCATTTATATGAAGGCATTGTATTTAAGACAAAAATCTATGAGAGGTTTCACCATTGCAGAAAAATAAAAGTAACAAATTCATGTATTTTTAGGTATTTATTTATTGCGATACCATCACAGGTGAGGTTGTTAAGGTGCAAACTCATGAACAGGAGATTTGGGTTCGAATCTAGCCAGGACCATCCTCCTTGACAGGTGTTTTCCTCAATCCTCATAAATGGCAAATGCTGGGGAGGTACCCTAAACTTAGGCCTGGAACGTTTACTTCCTTAAAAAATATCCTTTCCTAATTTATCATTTCATCTCATGTATCATCAGTGTCCACTGCCTGTGGTACTTAGTAGTAAAAATGGGTGTTAAACATCATTAAAAAAAATTGCAATTGGGCTTACACCTGGTGACGGTGAAGAATAATAAAAATGCAATGATTATTTACAACAAATTACTGAAAAAGAAAATCAGTTAACTTAATAAAATACTTGTCAACCTAGAATTAAATCAATCAATCTAATTTAAATATATTTCACTTAATTAAAACATATCAATCTAGTTAGATACACATCAATGAAGCCTTTTACAGCCACATGTGGGCCTTAGCTTTACTGCGATGATCACTGCATCTTCTCCCTCCATCATATGATTTCATTGGTAGAGTGCAGTATTACAGGGGGCATGTGATCAGCACACCGATCCTGCTAATCATGGCTTACTAGATCAGAGATTGCCAACTCTCCATCCAAATTGTCCTCACGAGGCTGGGTGGACCTTCCAGATCTCCCTATCGTAGAAAAATTCCTAATTAGGTGACAAAGAGGAAATTCAAGCAGCTCTACACGAGCGGTTTCATAGTACTGCCAAGCAATGGTTTCGGACGTCATGATGAAGCTACCAAGGAGATGACAACGGTGCTATGACGTTGATGGGGAGTAAATTGACATATCCAAGTGCTTTGAACCACATTGCATAATAAATAAGGTACAAAAACTAATATTGTAAATCATAACAAGGTTCGCTCACTTTTCATAACCAAGGCCCAGCGCCACTTGCAAGGCCTTTTGGCTTCGAACACCCCCTCTGCAGGAGAACACAAGCGGCGCCTGTTTGTTTGGTTTAGGAAAGCCATACTTTCTCTTGAATTCGTTTGAGCTAGATTCGTCCAGAGCTTCCTTAAGCTGCTGCACTGAAATAATCAGACATGCTTAGTATGCAGCGACTCCAGCCTGTAACAATGGAACTGTTTCTCGGAATCCGGAAGCTCAGGCATTTATTTTGGTTAACATAGGCAGGTTAAAAGGCACTTAAAATACTGAAAATAGGGATTTATCAAAAGTGAAAACAGAAAGTTATATCACTTATTGTTAATAAAAATAGATATTTAAAATAATTAATACTTTCTTTATTAATTAAAGTACTTAAGCTTACTTTTCTTGATTGCAAGCAACAACAAAATATTTTTACAAGGTATCAACTGTCATAGTCAGCCCCTTGTCAGAGAGAACATTTTTCATAATGGAAAAAGAACGTTCTGCTTCCACTGAAGTGATTGGAGCATATTTAAAACAAACTATTTCGGAAGGACTCATACCAGTTACAATAGAACATTCACCTTTCAGCACATCATGGGAATGTTGATCAAGACAAAGTAAATTTTAAGAAACTTTTTCTTATTATATTTAAGTGTAACATACGTAGTTTCACTGCGAAAAAACAAACATTAATGCCGCTTGAGCGATTTTTAAGTTTCAGGTTTCACTCCTAATAACCCGATTTCCACAATTTTCCAAAACTATTTTTGTTTTATTTTATTTAACTGGTACATATATACATTCATTTTGGATTTCAGGAAAACCCCCCTCCTAATAGTCCGATTTCACTAATTTTCAGAAATTATTTTTATTTTATTTTAATGGCATATACTTTTAAATTTCGCTTTATCCCCCACGTAGTTTTTCAGGTATACCCCCACTCCTAATGGCCCAAACACAAAAATTTCGGTCGCTGGAACCATTTTTATTTATTTTTAGTTTAGATTAACCCCCACTCCCAATGGTTCAATTTTGCTGATTAAAGAACTCGACAAATCGTTTGTTAATTGGTGGTTATATGCCGATTTTGATGAGAGAAACAAAAATTGCGACCTCTGGAGCGTTACACTATGCTTATATATATTTCTGCTTCTTTAGCTATTGTTATAGAGTAGATAGTAGATAGTAGATCTGTGACTTTCGAAAGTGTTTTATTTTTTTTTTTCTTCTTATCTAGTTATATGAGTTACATTTCATTGTGTTATTTTATTTTTCATTAATGTACCGAGGGTCTAAAAATGTATATACACTTTCACAGTAGATATCTATTTAATATATTTCAAAGTTGGACCGAAAAACAACAGTAATGTGTAGTATGATGTTCTGTAAACAGATGTGACTCACATATATTATGATAGCGTTGCTACAACAAAATGGAGCCAAGATTATCGTTTGAACAACGGAAAAAGATTTTGAAGTGGTAATGGAAAACCGAGAATGCTGTTGAAGTTCAAAGGCAATGGAGACGTGTGTACGGAACAGAACCGCCAACGCGAGTAACAATTGCACGCATTCGAGACAAAGTTGAGACTCGTGGTACCGTATGCGATGTTCACAAGGGCAGATCTGGGAGACCTCGCACAGCAACAAGCACTGCGTACTAGGTAGGAAGAAGAGGTCCGATTGAGTTTCCACCGCGTTCTCCGGATCTAACTCCGTTGGACTTCTACCTATGGGGAACTCTTAAGGATGCTGTATACCGTAGAAAATCAGCTACACTGGCAGCACTTCGGGAAGAAATTGAAACGACATGTGCTGAGGACACTTTCGCAAACGTTGCTCAATCAGTAGTTCAACGTACTCAGAAGGTATCGACGCCAATGGTGGGGATTTTGAGCAACTATTGTAGCTGTAAAAGTTTAACATGATTAGTGCTCATCATTTTCTGTTTGTGTGAATTCAGTTTGTTATGTTAACACCGTTTTTCCTTTGCATGAAGCATGTATACATTTTTTGGCACTCTCTATATATATTTTATTTTTCATTGTCATTTTTGGTGTCTAGTAGGAAGGATCGACGGAGATTTGAAAAAAATGTTATACAAATCGCTTCTTGGGTATAACCGCATTAGCTTCATTCCTTCGGAATTTGCTAATAATGAGAAATAACTGTCAAGGATTTGCTGCGGAAGAGTTAGAACGAGGGCGTGACTAATGTAGGGTTAAAAGCATTGCTTAATAGTTTACATCACGTTTTTATAAATGGATACGATATTACAACTTTACGCTCAACTAATTTACATCGCTGAAGCAAGGCCATAAAACGTCATTACTGTGCCTTGCCGCTCCGAGCGTCTATCTAATTTCCGAAAAGTATTTATAAAGCTATAATTGATTTTATAGCAATATGATGCCATTAAATTTGGGATATCTTAATCGAATACTATAAAGATTCATTGAAATCGGTTTGGTGCAACTCAGAGCCAGAAAGTTAAGCAAAATGCCTTTTCTATCTGGTGGACATGTTTAACTCAGATAGAAATTAACACGTTTCCTTACATTGGGGTCAGTAGTGTTAGTTTTTATTTTGCCATTTTTCACTTCTGTTGCCTATTTTTAAGTTTAAAACACATTTTCCCCTGTTTTGGATGGCTAAGGATTTTATTATCTGTATATTTTAAAAAAGTACACAAAATTTCAATATATCGAAGTGAAAAGATTTATAAAATTAAATAACATGTTTACTTCACAAAAATATCTGTTAAGAATCTTTGTTATATGTTTATTACTTTTCAAAAACTCAACAAATTTCTCCTCAAGCCATTCACTTAAGCTCTTTACATAGCCGAACCTTCATTAGTGAAAGAAATACGCGGTTATCTCGGGCATACGAATACCAGGAAATATAAAGGATGAGGAAAGTATTGTCGTTTTGAATAGTCCTGGCGAATGAACTTGTATCGATCTGAGCGAGACAATTTTAGGAAGTTTGTGGTGGGGAAACTTCTCAGCTGCATAAATGTAACAAGCAATTGCAAACGAGAAAGATGAGAGCGGTACAGCTGTGCAATAAACAGTCCCTATAATGTGTTCAGTACGGAAGTAAGAGAGATATTGACCTGATTCCCCTATAAACGGACAATGAACCGAACCATAAACTACTGCGCATCTTTTGCTCATTCGCCAGGACTATTAAAATTGAAAATAGATTATTAGAAAAGGATTACTTATAACCCAAAAGTTAAAAATTGCTCTAGCGGCACCAATATTTTTAATAACAAAACTTCGTTTATACTATTTAAATGAAATAAGAAAAAAAATTAGAAATATCGGGGTATTAGTAGTGGGGGTTTACCTGAAATCCAAAATTTAAAAATCGCTTTAGAAGCTCCTATATTTGTGTCTTCACAACAAAATTCGGTATATATAATTCAAATAAAAAAAAAAGAAAAATAATTTCTTAAAATTGGGGAATTTGGACCATTAGAGGATATACTTGAAAACCGAAAATTAAAAAGCGCTCTTGCGTTTAATTTTCTCTCTATTGTTTTAAAATAAAAGGACAAATTAATCCATCATCTAAACTGTACTTATAATGTTACATATGTTTTATATTTAACAGAAGTATCGTCATGAAGATAGCAAATGTGAAATATTAATCTAATATTTGTTTGAGAATTATATTTGTATGTAAGAGCGCTCTATAATAACCTTCAAAAAACGTTACATGGTTTTATGCTACAATAGCGTTTAAATTAAATTTCAAAGCCAATGAAAATCGATGAAATTTTCGATTGTTTATTGTTGATTGTGTATATTTGCTTAGTACAACCTCTCTTCGTTTGTTATGTATAGTCTTGAATGCATTTTTATGTATGATCATGTGTGAAAACGGTTACTTGCCGAGAAATGGTAAGGCGATTCGCATAACATTTTATGGTATTCGTGTCCTAGATAGAGAGAGACTGGTTGCCAGCTTGTTAAAAAGTTACGAGAGACGGAATCCCTCAGCGACAACAAACATATTGCGAATCGGCGTCTTCTTAGTGAAGAAAAGTTATATCAAACAAAGGAATTACCTTTGCAGATGTCTGCAATGTATTGCCGCTGAGGGGCATCATTTTCAACGTTTCTTATAAACAAGTTAGTACTTTTGTTTTTAATTTTAAATACAACACTATTTTATGCTTTCAGTAAATATATTAATAAGATACTAAAATGAAATACTAGCTTTACGCGCTGCGACTGTAACTCCCCCTTTTTTGTTGCGGCGTCTGCACTCAGGCGGCCCATAAGTTAAATAACTGAAAATTTACATGGTAATAGTGTTGTTATATTCTATTGTTATGAGTTAAACTCTGACCTTGAAGTTCGAAGACTATTCGGATATTGTGTTAATTTCATGGAAATATGCCTCATTTTCTGAACATCCAAAGATATGGGATATGATTTTGTGTCCTGACGTATCGTAGCTTTTGCATTATTCCAGCAGCATTTAGCAATATGAGAACATATACTGCGTAACTTCACAATGTGTTGGAATAAAAATCATGTGTGTCCTTTCTCTTAATATAGTGAGATATGACGCTTTAACCATTTATATTTCATAATATTGTTCATTAATAGGAGATTTCGAATTAAACTGGGCTGGTTTACCTCCTCTCGTAAAAGAATTTTCCGGCTTGTCAAATAAAAATTCCATTTTTGCCAGAAAAATACCCCCCCCCCATTTTATAAACCTCATTGTGTAAACATAAGTTTTATAAATCCATTACATTTGCTGAAAACAAGCACTTCCGTTTCTTAATAACAACGTTCTGCTAATTAATCACCTGCACAATGCGTTGCAGCAGTATAAATCACATAACAACGCTAGACATGGAACAGAAACATGACATTGCACATACTGTTTTATTTCCTGTAAGGTTTATATTACCGCTTTATTTCTGTTTCTTTTAAGCTGGCAATGCTTGCTATGACAATGCGTGCAGTAGTGATTGGTGTTCTGTGATAGTCGGTTGAGTGATCTTTTAAGGAGAGTACAAGTTATTAATTGTTGGTTACATGAATAAATATATAATAAAAAAGCGTAAAGTAACAGAATCAAATGGTAGGTCTATTTGAGACTCAAGTGTCAAGTAACAGATCTCCGTCTTCTACTTAACAATTAAAAATTCCAGCAGTGACGTGGGCAAGTGTCGGTTAAACATGCAGTGGAAATTGTGAGGTTAAGTACGGTGTCTAGACGAAGTGAGATTCGAAAATCGGAAAACAAAGCTCTTGGCTTTCAGCAAACAGTTCCGGAAGGGTTATGTGCTTATACTGTTCTGAAATTCAAAATTACGGCACTATTAAAGACAGTAAAATACATTCTGAGGCAACTTTTATCAAAGAACTCAATGCCAACAATAAAAAGTTTGATAAAATTAATGATCACTTTCACTTAAAGTGTGAATCCATATTGAATGAAGAAATATTAATGAATATCTGAAGGTTTCATGAAAAAAGAAGAAGAAATCGAGAGAAATTACAAGTGACTGCGCATGTTTTTATAATGCGTATTTTACATGTAGAGAAAATGAACCATTCTTATTTTTCAAAAGTTTGTGTGAATTGCAAGCAATTAGACATTGGAAGACATTAATTCAGGTCATATTTGTGCAAATATAATACGTTTCATTAGTAAACATATGTGGTCTCTCCTGTGCAAGTTCATAATTGATTCCTGTTGTGTTTTCAGCATTTTGACTGACGTATGACACAGTAGAGTTAAATTCATCAACAGGAAAAGCCGTTGCTAACAGCATTCATCTTAAGTAACGGTATTTCTGAAGAGATTTCTTCTAAGCAGTTGATAGGATTTGCTTCTGATGGAGCCACAAATTTACAAGGAAATTACAAAGAAGCCACTACAAACATTCGTAATAAATATAAGCCTAACATTGCAGTTATTCACTGTTTCAATCATAAACTGTAACTTGCAGACATGATATAATATATACCATGTTTGATCTGCCCCATTTCAAGTTCACGGACACATGTATTAACACTTTTCTGTGAGTTTGAAAAATCAAAGTGAATTGTCATGGCATTGGGACTCGAACTTTAAAAAATAGGAAAGATATTGACATTCGTTGGGTAGCATGCTCATGCAACACCGTGACACATTAAAGATCACTTATACAGTACGAGAAATAGATCATTCACTGCCTTCACGTAGCAGAGACCATTTCGTGGATTGCTCCAGAAAATGACTTGATGGAATTTCATCACGGAACTGGATCTATTTAGGAATGTTCTGGAAACAATAAAATAATTTCCTTGTTTCTGAATTCTGATGCTGTAACTGCTTCTTCAGAAATAAAACTTTGCATTTATGCATTGACTGCAATGAAGGACAAAATGCGCCTAATATTCAGTTACAAAAGCATTCAAAGGTCAACTTATTTCCGAACTTTTGAACAAAGCTAAAACATCGTTCACAAATTTCAAGCAACAATTTCTTCAACGATTAGTGAACAATATGACTGCGAGATTTTCATTTTTTAAAAAGTGTTTTAAATAAAATGTGACCATAAAGAAAACGAATTAATTATATTTTGTGACGAAAAAATCGACTGCTTATGTAACACTTTGAAATTAGTGCCTTCAAACACTGACACTTCTTTTGTTGCGACAATTTGAAAGAATTCGCCAGTCCAAGAAAGTGAAAGGGAGGGGGGGTTATTGGTGAAACATTAAGATAACTGATGCAAAGGATACAAGTAATACCAGCGTCTTCTGTAGAATGTGAAAAATGTTTTAGTGTCAGGAATCGAATGCAAACAAAAACACTAGCGTCTGTGAGGTTTGTGATCATTAAGTGTCATGTGTAAAAGATTTTCCTGCCGAACGGTTTGCAGCAGAGTGAATAGCATTGTGCAACAAACAGCCCACTTAGAAAAGTCTCCCAGATTTTCGTCATATCAAAGCAAACTTGTAAATTCGGTGCGTGTTTTGTTGTTGTTGTTGTTATTATTATTATTATTGTTGTTATTATTATTATTATTATTATTATTATTATTATTTAGAATATTATATCGATTCAAAAAGTTTCTCTTCAACTATTCACCAGGCTTACTGGTATTATGAATACTTTCTTTTATATAAGATCAAATATAATTATGTTAATATATTTCACTTAACTTCCTACCTCGTCGAAACGTTTGATTCGAACCCTATTAATAGTATACATTTCAATGTCAAATATTACAGCGATACTGCAGCGCGCCTATTGTTAAATTACCGCGGAAATGTATCTCCAACTCTGTGTTAGTGCTTGATTTAAGTAGGTACTTTGACATAACAGGAACTTACGTGGTATGTTCACACTGCCAGGTATGGCGCCTTGTTTTGTTTCTGAAGGTTCTCTCACGTCAATTAAAAGTATCGCATTTTTGCGCATTAGCTCTTTCAGGTCACGATAATCCAATTGTCTGCTTTGCCCTGCAGCCATTTGCAGTGCTCGTAATAAAATGATTAACCCTACAACAAGAGAGATTTATAACAGTTACAGTTGCCCCGTAGTGTAGAACTTAAAATATATACGTTGTATAGACTTCTAACATTCATGTTCCATGCTTCAAGAGTGAGATGAATTACTTACACACTACGAACTGGAATATATACCATATTCTCATGTTTCCTTAATCGGCTGCAAATTTAAGTGTCTAATTTGATGTACTGCGAATTTTGAGAAACTTTAGTAACATTTTATGATTCACATACTGTAGTCATTTGTTCAAAAGAATCCCTTTGTTAACAATGATATGATACCACATTCACACATTCTATGGAATGGTCAATTGTTTCCCATGATGCAATTCCAGTTCCGGTGGAGATGTATGGCTGAATGAAAAGGTATTGCACTCTCGGAATTAAATTCAATATAGAAATATTATTTAAATTAAATATAGACGTGCAACGCAATTGTAAGTTTGAAGTTTAAACTTAACATAACTAAAAATAACGGGAAAGTGAGTGGATACATTATAAAGCATGATGTGAAGAGTTTGAAATTTAAATTTAGACTTTGCGTTATCAACAAATCAAATTTACACTTCAGCAGGTACGTATGTCTTCCTTTTTACGGATTTGTGCATCATCTTTAGCGATTCAACGTTTAAAAAATAGAGTTACCAACCATTTTATCATTTTATCTGTGGTGCAACGTAGAAGTATACAAATAAAGTCCGTTAACATCACTTGTAAACTTAAATCTTAACTTATGAGTACAATAAAAAATGTAACCTCTGTGTTAGGTTTAAGTTTCATGAGGGTCTTTGTAAAACAAAATATATTCACTAAAGTTGAGGTCCGGTTAGGTTAGGTTAGATTAGGCATTCGGGTAATCTTTGAATACAATGCATCCAACTAAACTCATTGTTTCATGTTTCCCATAGTGCACGAGGGTTGCTTGTGAGTTTGTGGGAGTGAAACTGCTGGAGTCAAAGGAGAGTATATGTTCGTGTCACAGTAAATTGAAGACAGGCGGGAAATGTTCCTAAATTCCACGAAACTATTTATAGCGTCATTCTTTTGTCTCACTGTCTGTGTGGTAATGTATTTTAAGTTGCAACAGCCATTTTCCGTTTACTTTGTTGAGTTTCTCAAAAGTTAAACCATATTCGAAGCTCTGTAATAGTTCCTGGCAGGTCTTGTTCGTAAATGCTTGCACCTTTTACTAAATTGTTAATATCTAGATGTCAGCATATACAAAACCAAAAACAGAGGTGCCATATTACTACCTTCTCTACATTTCCACTACTGGAAAATCTTACAAACAATGAAAAGTATTTCACTGAATAATAATACTGATGCTACAACAAATCGTGTGATCCTTTTGTCATGATGATGATTATAATTATTATTCGTATTATTATTTCAGGTTATGTTAGGCTGTTCTTATGTGGTAAAATATTATATATATAAAGCAGCTCTATCTCTATATATTATATATATATATATATATATATAGAGAGAGAGAGAGAGAGAGAGATATTTGGTGTGAAATATACTCTTGGATAATGGTTTATTATATAGTAATTTTACAGAACATCACTCGATATTCTTCTCTCCTTCCCCCATTTTATTATCAAATAAAAGAGTATGCTATGGAAACGCTGGAGTAAAGCGCGGAAAATACAATATACGTATTTCAGAGATTAGTAATTTACGGTAGTTATAAAATTAAGCGATATTCTTCAGCTTCTAACCTAACTTTTTTTAATAAGAAACGTTAAAACGTTGTTTTATACTTTCTCAGCTAAGACTGAAGTGAGAATTTAGGGGAAAAGTTATAATATTAATGCTGTCATTTAGAAACTATCAGTAAACAACCAAAGCGAAAACGAAAGTAAAAACATACAATCTACTCACCTTAATTAATGTGATGTTCTACATAACCACCTGTTATTTTAGTGAGAAACTAAGAAATATGATGTCCATTCTTAAAAGAAAATGTATCTTTTCATTACAATTAATGTTTTAATTAATTAATCTTCAACCTTTACGGATAACATCTATTCGTTAAACATATACGTTCGCCATGGCGAAAGGCGCAACATTGAAAAGTAGCCAACTCGGAGGGGAATTTTAGGAGCAATATAAAGCGTGCCGACACAAACTGCCTTTACTGTATAACATTATTCTTTTCCACAAGGTTTTTAGTTACGTCGTTTAAATGTCAGAGATTAACCTTTTCCAAACGGATAATCTATTAGTAACAATGCAATCTGCAGTGAGTAGTAGCATTGAAATAGAGAATTAAATATTTTATGGAGACTGTAGAGAGTTTCGACCAGGCGTAGTATTTAAATCGAATTCGAGAGTTGGCAACTTAAAGAATGCAATATCATCATTAGTATTATGACTGAAGTATTTATAAACTAAATTTAGTTCCTGCATTGCGTAATTTCATTACAATAAAGCTGAAATTAGGTTAAAACTATTCTTTTAAGCAAACCATTTCTATTCGTTGAAACAAATATTTATACACACATTGTGACAATTTGCTGTTCAGGAACATTGCAATCATAGACCAGTGAAGAGACATATACCCACGTGCATTCACATGTAAAGTCATTTTAAAAACACGAAAGAAAACAGCTGGTAATGAAGTTTTCCATTTAAATGTTCTCTGACTCTTTTTAAACGTTTCGCTTTTTATTTCAGGGAGATCTCATACCTGGTGAAAACACTGTGCTACGGTCTGATACTGGGTGAGTCTTATGGGCGTTTGCAAATGAACGAAATAGAAGCAGTTTTTTTTCTGGAGAAAGTTACAAGTGCATAAATAAAATGTATAAATCGGCAAAAATGAACCTATGAATCCTAGAGTGAGAGTTGCGTGTGTGAAATCACAAGTTAAATTTTAATTAAAGCTGTGACACATCATTTTGTTTATTCAGTGCTATCTTTTAGTGACCATGTTTCTCCGAGTATTAATCGGGATACCTTCAAGTAGAAGCATTTCTGCAAGAAAAATACCATAAACATGTTCATTCAATCGTTGAGGCATTATATATGGCCTCACTAGAAAGTTATCAACAAATCCAACACAAATATCTACAGAAAACTTCCATTGATTGCGGAGATTCTCCATAGTTTTAGGATTAGTGTCACTCCAAATGTGACTGTTGCGTTTATTAAGTCATCTGTTGTAAAACACGCCACATCTGTCCGTAATATGCGTCTAGCAAAATCAGGCTCATTGTTAACGGCATGTAAATATCATTCAGGAAATTGTTGTCTGTTAGGATAATCATCTGGGATTAATGTTTGTACTTTTTGGATGATTTTCACACTTAAGACTCTCCATACAGATATGTGACTGGTGTTCAACAGCTCTAGTGCTAGTTTGTGGATTATTTTAAAGCCTCTTCTTCAAAGTATAATGTTCTGACAGTTCGATTCGCTCCTGAATTTACTTTCTTTACCTGGAACTGGCCGCTATCTCGAAGACGTGACCAGTCTTGAAAATGTTGCATGGCAAGGAAAGGACACTGAGGGTGTTGCTCCTCACAGATTCGCTTTGTGCCAAATTAGCATTGCCGTCAGCTGCTCCAAATGTCTTATGCATGTCAGCAAATTCACTGTCGATGCATTTTAATATCACGAAATTAAATAAACAGATCTCACAGAAGATTTTGTGACATACAATAACATGCTAACTTCATTTGTTTATTATTTCCATGGTAACAAGAACAGTTGAAACACAAATGCAGCCATAAGGTGAGTAATGAGCTTTGCCTTTATATTGAAAACGAAGCATTTCCGGACACTATTTTATTACGAAAAAATGTTTATTTTCACATCAGGAAATTAAGAGTTAGTTATTCAGAAACACTCTGTATGTTAAAAAGAAACTTATTTAATTATTCTTTATATAACAATTTAAATAAATAAATTATTGCTATTATAACTAGTAGGTGGACAAATGAATAAAGCATCTATATTTACTCGTTGGTTATTATTTGTTTTGATACACCAAGCATTTTATTTAAAATGTGTGTTGTTCTTTGGGCAATTTTGATGTGTGTATAGCTACGTACCTACCTATAGATTAAAAAAAAAAAAAGTATCTTTCTGAGGTTTAAAGATGTAAAATTGGCCATTTGGTAATAATAAAAGTCAGACAAATTTCAAGCTTTCAGAACATTGTTACTGACACAGCTGATTTAGTTTTACTGATTTCCTGACTTGTGTCTCAGTAACCAATTATGAATGTGTGTGTGTGTGCAGGTCACTGTCAGGGGTTGTCTCATGAAGATGTGGAGAGAATTGGAACAGGAGTGCATTTCACTACTTCAGAACTTATGACCCTGGAGCGAGATGACCTTGAGGTTGCTATTCTGTACCTGGGCAAGGATAAACTCAACAGTGAGCAGGCCTATGCTATTTGGAAAGCTCTTCTGAGGGTTGGTAACAATATTTAAATCCAAAGACTTTGTAATAGAGGGTAGGGGGGCATGTGCTCTCCCAATGGCAAATGGAAAAAAAAAAAAAAAATAAATAAATAAAATTAAAAATAATAATAAACACCACTATGCAGCGTTATTGAAATGTTTGACGAAAATTGGCAACATAGGGGTGTTCACCAGTCTTTTCCGGAAGTCAGGGTTCAACAGTTGTATATGTTTAGGAACGTCTTTAAGTGTTCAATGGTCGCGATGAATTTGTGACCACATACCTCCAAAATTAGTCACTTTTGAAACCAGAAGGTGTCTCCTTACTATTAGCTGCTACATTGGCAAAAATATGACGTACACCCCCTAGACACCGAATCTCAATCTAACCATCTCGAGGGGGTTAGAGAGGGGTAATAAAGATACGAGGAGTTTCTCAAAGTTCTCGGCCTGACTCATGAAGATATCAAGTTGTTAAATACCATCTTTTAGATGACGCGCTGTAAAGTGAATATAGTCACTAGTGTTAACATTTTCTACAATATGGATAAAAACTGAAATGCGATCTGTTATAAAGTATTTCGTTTCACCCCAACAGAAATACTAAAGGAGTTAGATTTCACATTAACGGATTCTTCCCCTTCGTGTTCGATGGTTATAAAGTAGGCTGCTAAATGTAATCGTGTACATCCATTGAAGACGATGAGAGCTAAGGGAGTCCCCAAAGCAGCTACAACCGACGAGATTGGGAAAAAATTTACGATGCATTACTCAATGAATGTGCGCAAATTGACTGACATAGCAAAGACCTCGATAGGCTGTGCCCATTAAATTTTACACGAAGTTTTGGTTATGACAATTCTTGCCAAAGAGTGCCGCAATTGTTAACAATGGACCGAAATGCATTCGAAAGAACATCGCTCAAGAGTGTTTAGACTTGTTTAAACCAATTCCAGTAACGACGTTTCATAACAGTAGATGAATCATGGATTCATCACTACATGCCAGAGACGAAGGAGCAGTTCAAAGAGTGGGTGACAACAGGTGAAAGTGCACCAAAGAAAGCAAAAACGGTCCCATCTTCAGGAAAAGTCATGGCTACGGTTTTCTGGGATTCTCATGGTGTGATGCTCGTAGACTACCCCCAGAAAGGCAGAACCATCACCGAGGAATATTACGCTTCACTACTGGACCAACTGAAGGATGCTATTCAGGCTAAACGTCCACACCTGGCGAAAAAGAAAGTTCTCTTTCATCATGATAATGCGCCTTCACACACGTCTGGGTTTGCTGTAGCAAAACTGCATGACATTCACTTCGCATCCACCATATTCGCCGGATTTGGCTCCTAGCGATTATTTTTTATTTCCAAACCTGAAGAAATGGCTGAGTGGACGAAGATTCTCATCAAATGATGAAGCTTAAGTTTTAACGGGCGATTATTTTTCAGAGTGGACAAATCTTATTTTACTGAGGGTATTAAAAAGTTGGAAAGTCGTTGGACTTAATGTATTGATTTATAAGGTGGCTATGTTCGGGAAGAAAAAAATCTGAAAACTTGTGTTTTCTTGGTCAGATCAAGAGCTTTTAGAATGACCCTCGTATACTTACTGTTAAACTGAGATTATTGCCAATATCTGATGTGGAAAATGTAATCAGGTGCAAGGGCGAAGCGTCTGTTAAGACTGTAACACTGAGCCTAGCCAAAATTAGATTGTTGACTTGTAATGTTAACATTTGTTGACAAACTGAAATGTTTCTTAATTTGAACTAGTGCGCCGTCTGTAACATAATAGCCAATCACCAATAATAGGGTTGGAAGATCAGTTATTCTTACGCAAGCGCAGTAGTGGTCTTCTCTCATTGGTAGGAAGAGGTGAAAGGGGCGTTTCATTGGCTATTTCATTGCGGTGTAGACTAGCCTTGAGTTTAGCTCATGTCTGCCTTATTCTGGGATTCTGTAGTATTTGACTCTTTTTTGGTTCTATTGTAATATGGAATGGTGTAATTGTTTAATTTAACAGTAAATGTCATTTACTGTTACTTAATAGTTTTAAAACTCGCTTCTCCTATTTTAGTTTACGAGAATCCGTTGACTGTGTGATAGGTTAGGTTAGAATTACAGAGAAAGGAACGTTAAAATGTTCCAAAATTCATTTCAAGAGTTAGTGATGTTTAAATGCAGAAAAAGGACCAGAGGAGTGAGTTTATATACAGATTTAAGGACGGGTAGTGGAACTTTAAATCTTTTTTAATATTGCACGTAATCTAACGTAATTATCACGAATAGGTATCGACTAAAGGGAAGGTTTCATTGAATGATTTGAAAGCGTTTCATGATAAATCACACGCAACGTTATTGGGATGGTTTCCTCTCCATTTTTTTTTTAGTGGTGTTTAACGCCCGTTTTTACTACTGAGGCACCACAGGCGGTGGACACTGGTGATACATGAAATGAAATGATAAATTGGGAAAGGATTTTTTTTTTTTTTTTTAAGGAAGGAAGCGTTCCAGGCCTAAGTTTAGGTACCTTCCCGGCATTTGCCAGTTATGAAGACTGAGGAAAACCTGGAAAAAACCCCAGTCAGGGAGGACGGTCCTGGCGGGATTCGAACCGCAGACCTCCCGCTCACGAGTCCGTGCCTTAACGACCTCGGCCACCCGTGGCGGTGTTTCCTCTCCATCTCCAATATATGCGAAACTATATGATAAATAGTTTATATTGTACTTACGTATTGCTTGTGTACAGGGCTTTTGTTGCTTTCGATACTTAGCATTAAAAGTAGTGACTTCTAGCAAAGTGGAATTATTTACCCCGCTTTCACTAATCCCCTTTGAGCTTTCCGAGCAGAGTTCTTTAATTAACCATTCATCCATGTTCTGATTTATTTCTAAATCTGACAATTTAACGACAATAATGTAACTGCACTGCTTTCTTAACTGAAAATGCGTCTCGTAGCTAAACAAACGTCAAAATGTATCGCATTGTTGTCTGATCAAATATATTCGAGCTACCCTCTGACATTGTCGTGTGATTAAAATTGAACTTTTCTATTATTTTTCTACAGTATCACACAAAGTTGTTTTTTTTTATGATGTAAAAAACCATTGTTTCCTTTTAGTTACAGAATTGTCAAAAATTTGTTGTTTATAAAACAAATATTAATTTATCATAGGTTGAGAACTCTCGGTCTAAAGCTTAATACATGATTTATACTGCTGCAACGCATTGTGCAGGTGGTTAATTCGCACAACGTATAAAGTGCGTGTTTCCAGCGATTGTGTTGTAGTTTTAAAACTTGAGTTTACACATCGACGTTTATAAAATTTCCCTGGTAAGGAGAACGCTCTTATTGGACGAGCCGAGGACATTTATCAAAGGGAAAAATTCCTCCCATCTTCCCCGTTAATTCGTACCCTAGTCATAATTATTTAGAGGAATTCGATTCAACATCAAAATGTGTATTACTGCCGTAACCAGTGCAACTAGAAAAATATCGAATGCTTTAATTCTCAACAGCGGGCAATGACAATATAGTCGTCAAACCCGGTGACTTAAACTTTAGAATAATTCCAAATGCTTTCATTGGGTAATAATTATTATTAGGGTTTCTTTGACATATACATACCTGACTACTGTTTTCAATTTATTCAAAAAATAGGAATACACTTTCTCGGTTTGTATTCAATTGTGCCATCCTTTGTATATGCAAAGCCATAAGAGAATGCAGGTAGAATCATTTTGGTGATATGGACACTAACAATTCTATCTCGCGAAATACCAAGCCGTTCATTCTGTATATACTGATCAGAGTATGGTTGCAAAATTAATAAGTTAACTATTTATAAACAACTCTCCCATTACGCTCTACGTTCAATAACTGTGCAAGTCTGTCTGTTGTTCACCTTAACATTCGCTAAGAGAGCCATGTGATCCATTGTTATTGATATTCCCGTCCGCACCACAGCAGCGAATGTGGTAGTAGTATTTGGTTCAATTCAATTCAGAGCCTGAAATTTTGCTCAGAGACCTCTTATTTCAGACTTGAAGTCCTTTTACGTGCTGTAAATCCACGACACGGACCCACGGCTTTACTTACCTACTGAAGGAAGCCATATTTAGGATTTTTATGTCCTAAAAATCCATCAACCCTGTCCGTTATTGCACTACGCCATCAGGACCGACATCGCCGAAGATGCGGCATACTTTTCGCCCCGTTGAAGTTACGAGGGTAGATTCATAAGTTTCCGGCCTCGCCGATAAGGATTATCGCCTTCACAAAATTCTTATCTGGTGTCATACCTTATCTGTTAAGTAAATAATTGTAGCTGTAACTGTTCAGTTGTTCAGATATAGTTGCATAAAGAAGGCTATGTGCAGAACATTGTGACATGTTCAAAATGGAGTGTCGAGCTGTTATTAAGTTCTTCATAAAAAAAGGACTTACTCCAAATGAAATTAAACAGCAATTGGACGGTATGTATGGGGAAGCATCCCCTCATATTCTACCATAAAGAATGGGCTAAACTTTTTCGAATGGATCGAGAAAGCATTGAAGACGATGAACATGCACGTCGGCCCTTGAAGGTGATCACTCCTGAAAACATCGCTCGCTCTTGTGGAAGGAGAAATTATGGTAGACTGGCGGCTCAAAGTTACAGAAATAGCAGCAAGGTTGGGTCTTTCTAAAACAACAGTCCTTCGAATTATTCATGAACATTTAAACATGAATAAGGTTAGTGCCTAGACGTCTTTCCTCAGTCAAAAAGTAGCAACGAGTCATCTGTTGTTAGGCATTTTTGGAGCTCTGCCGTGGAAACGAAACAGAAGTTTTGCCAAACATTGTTATAGGAGATGAAACTATGGTACGCTACTATGATCCCTTGTCCAAAAGAGAATCAATGCAGTGGCAGGCGTAAACCTGGTGAAGCACCGCTTCTAAAGGCCAAGGTTACTCAATCATCAAGAATATCATGGCCACAATCCTTTGAGACTGTGAAGGAATACTCTTCATTGACTTCAAGGAGAGGAACACCACAGTAAATGGGGAGTACTATGCTGGCCTACTGCACAGACCACGTGCTTCCATCAAAGAGAAAAGGCGAGGAAAGCTGAGTGATGGTGTGCACCTTCTTCACGCTTGTGCACACAGCTCTTATTGCAAAGGAAGGTGTGAAGAAATATGACTTTAAGGAGATCGACCATCCACCATACAACCCAGATTCAGTTCCCAGTGACTATTTCCTCTTCTCAAAACTCGAGAAGGATCTTCGAGGAAGGAAATTTAAGTGTGACGAAGGAGTGATGGATGCTGTTTATGCCCATTTTGCAGATAAGACTTCTGACTATTTTGGGGTGGGGATGGGGGTTGAAATGTTAATTAAAAGATGTGAGAAGTGTATTGCAATAAAGAGTAACTATATTGAAAAGTAAAATATAGTTTTTGTCTTTATGATATCTAAAAATGGTTAGGCCCTAAACTTATGGACCACCCTTTGTTTGTCAAATTATGTTGTGTTTGTAGGTATAATAATTTTTGGGTGGTGATGTTTGACCGCGCTTTTGGAAATTTTGGATAACACTAGGAAACTTTTTACCCACAAGTTTAACAGTCTAACTTTCGGTAATAATTCTTCTCGCCTTAACTTAATTTGCTGTCAACATTGAAATTTACGCATCGCGAAAAAAGCGGCGGAACGTCTTTGATCAACTACACACACTGGCAAAAATGAACCGATCGCTCAATCATTACTAATTATAAAGTTTAAATGCAAATTTCGAAGTAATTTCAGAAATAACATTGTCGCAAACATTCCGATTTTAAAGATGATATTTTAATGAACTTGTAACAGATCAAGTTGCGCTTGTTTTTATCAATTTTGAGGTAAACATAAGATGTACACTTTCTGTCACATTTTTCACTTAACTTTTATGCTCAATATTTGTCCAATAAACATCACTAAATGGAAACGATGTTTGAGCCCACAACTCCGTCACCTAAAAATAACAATATCTGGTGTGTCCCCTCTAGTCTTAATTACGGCCGCCATTCTCTTGAACATGGTTTCGAATACGGCCTCTTTGGTGATACTGTTCGGTTCCTCTTGGATTCCCTGTAAGGTTTCCGGGACAGGATTGCTGCCTTGGATGCTTCTACCCAACCTATCCCAGAGATGTTCTATAGGGTTTAGGTCGGGACTGCGAGCTAGAAAGTAGAGACGAACAATCCCTACTTCGTCAAGATACGATGTGTGTAAACGAGCATTGTCGTGCATGAGTATGAATTCATCTCCAACAAGTGGAGCATAGCGCACGACGTGATCGGCGACAACCTTGTTGATATAGCGGTGAGTGTTGAGGCTACTGTTCTCGATGAACAGTAAAGCGGTTCGGTCCTCCCTAGAGATACCTCCATACTATCTCGGAACCTCAGCCCAATGTGTTCTTTCGGAGAATGTGCACTCTGCGTACAGCTCTCCAGGTCATCTGCAGACTCTTTCCCTGCCTTCTACAGATTTCAGGGAGAACCCAGTGCTGCATAGTCCATTGGGTGCGGTGACGACTGTTTGGCCTGTACTGGTGACATAGCAGCAGGTCCTCTGACTGAAGATCTTATTCTCCAACTGTCCTCTCGCACACATTGTAAACGATTCCCAGCTTCAACGGTTGTTGTATGACGGTTTCTTAGAACCTGATAGACCAGAAAGCTACCATCTCCGGACGCAGTCTTCCTTTTCTGGAATACCTCTGCGTTTCTCGGAACCGTTTCATAGCCCCTGGCACCGTGGTATAAGGAGCATGTATGGTTGTAAGCGGCGTAACGGAGACTGCGTCCATCAATCAGGGCAACAGTCATGGCAACGTTTCAGTACTCAGAGGCATGATTTAAACTGAACTTAGTGATAAAATGAAAAACTAGCCATTATTGTTCGTTCCAAACAGAAAGAGCACCAGTTTTCAAAAGGAAGTGACGCAATAAAGCAATAAGACATCTTTTAATGTTTACGCTCGTGTTCAGCGCGGTAACACCCTCAAGTGGGATAAAACGCATTGTCAGCCTATAACGTAGAGATAAGTAGGGACCAGGCATTCAAACTCTTAACTAATGCATCCAAGAAAATAATTAACCACATTTACCAATGTACATATCCATAACTCCACTCAAAATTAGCTTTAAACTTAAAAATTACAAACTTTTCCCCCCCTCGGTGAGTGTGTATCGTTGACAGCAGTTCGATCAGCTGTTGCTCTGCAGGTCTCGAGATGACATTTTTAATTCATTGTTCGGTGTAACAAATCCTTTTTAGCTGTGCACCGGCAGGTGTCAACAATGTGCTTCTTCCGGAACGTTCGGGAGTTGATGTTAAAATGTTACATACATACACACATATATACGTGTGTGTGTGTGAATATTGAAGAATTTGGAATGAACCCCCTCCCACACTGTACTGTTCTGTATTTTTAATGTACTAAAAGCATTATTAAAATATCAATGTACTTACTCAGGCATATGGCGATCCAGGGAGTGTACCAGACAAAGTGCTGCAGCAGATGGGCTGGGTGATACAAGGCATACCTCCTGAAGACATGTCCAAACTTCAACTGACTGAATTGGACACCATCACGGCTTTCGGCAAGTACCACGACCTCAATTATAAACAGGTGATTTTCTGATCTACTTGAGCATGAAAATGAAAACTGACAGCGAAACTCGCCTTTTTGGGGGGCCAGACCTGGACTATACAGTGGATGTTTAAGTTCCAAGTACCCACAATTCTTCGTAATAGTTCTTTCTTGCTTTTTGGGATTATCGTGAACAGGAAACACGTTCGCCACTTTCACTTTCCATGCCGTTTCTTCCTGATGGTCTCGTGTAACTATTGCACTGTAGAACTGCAGGTTTCGGTAATGATGGCGCACTTATTTGGCGTGATTCCAACAGCAGAACATTGTCTGAATCGCAAAAAATGGTTACCACGACTTTTCTGGCTGACTAACACATATTTGGTAGGGGGAACCTCTATGCTTTCATTGCATAAACTGTTGTTTAGTTTCTGGGTATAGTGGTGAAACCATGTTTCATCTTCAGTAAAATTCTTCAGGAAAAAATCATCACACATTTTCTTCTAATTGGTCCAAATTTTCCTAACTCAATTTCTTGCTCATACGTAGAATTTTTATAACCTTTCTTAAAATAGCCCCCTTTGGGTGCAATGCATCTCTGCTAGTCTTCAAACACATGACGAAAACCGTTGTTTGACATGCTCTTCAGAATCGACTCCGCAGCCTTCACCAGTGCTTCTGATGATGGAAAATGCCTCCCATGTTTCCTCAATTTGGGTAAAAGGAAAAAGTCTAATGGGGCTAAATCTGGACCATATGGAGGGTGAGGGAAACGCTCTTACATTAATTTTTATGAGATTTTTTTTTTGAGTAGTGTTTAACGCCCGTTTTTACTACTGAGGCACCACAGGCGGTGGACACTGATGATACATGAGATGAAATGATAAATTGGGAAAGGATATTTTTTTTTTTAAGGAAGGAAGCGTTCCAGGCCTAAGTTTAGGTACCTCCCCGGCATTTGCCAGTTATGAAGACTGAGGAAAACCTGGAAAAAACCCCAGTCAGGGAGGACGGTCCTGGCGGGATTCGAACCGCAGACCTCCCGCTCACGAGTCCGTGCCTTAACGACCTCGGCCACCCGTGGCGGTTTTTTATGAGATATTCACCTACAACATTTGCATTATCGAGGCATTTGGCATTTTGCATATGATATAGCTTTGTAGAGTTTTCAGGACATCTCTTCTGAAGCATTCCCCTTGTAGGCAGGTACCACAAGCTGATAACTAATCCTCGAAAAATAATATAACCATAACTTTATAAACAGAAACATTTTTTTTTGTGATGTTGGCACATGGAAACTTCCACACACAGCTTTCATCAGCAGCGATGCCTTTGAAACAACAAACTCTACACCATCCTGTAACGTCATCTTCAACTGAATGCATACCTGCACTCAAGTCTTAGAACCCACCGTGCACAAACACGTCTCACGTACAAATTTTGACTTATCAACGTGTGGGTGACACCCAGTGAAATTTTCAGAATTTCTGAAAGTGTTCTTAATGTTATTCAACGATCTCTCACAATGACAGCAGCGGTGTTAATCTTTTCTTCAGTTAGAGTACAAATTGGAACGCAGGGTTCACTTTCTTTTGAGATTGATTGACTCCCCTCTTTGAAGGTTTGTTGAGACGAAGACAGAATTTCAGAACAGCATATTTGTTCATCTCGAGTCACCTCCATTTTGCTTTAGACGAAAGTAACATGTTTCAACTTGCACACCTCTCACTGTCGGGAATCGGAAGTGACAACAATAAAACTAGTAGCATATGTACATTACGCACAAAGTTAACAAAATATAGTATACTTAAATTTTATTGCGAGAAATTATGCCTGTAAAATAATTATGATCATTTTATATATAACAGCCCTCGGACCGAAAAACAACAGTAATGTGTAGTATGATGTTTTGTAAACAGATGTGACTCACATACATTATGATAGCGTTGTTATGTGACAGGTAAATCAACAATGAGCAAATGAAGTCAAGATTATCAATTGGCCCAGTGTACCTGAACATGATAACGCACATCCGTCTTACCCGCCATTCATACACTCTATGGAAATGAGGAATTTTACTTCTAACAGGATGGTGCACCATCACATTACCACAGTACTACTTGTCACTTTTGAAGGGATTGGAGACAGGGATAGGGGAAAAAAGTCCTGTAATCGCCAAAAAGAAGAATCTGCTTCCTGATAACAATACGCTGGTGATCGAATTACGACTTGAAATGCTTCCGCATCCCCCTATTCGCCTGATCTCGCTCCCTTGGTTTATCTTCTGTTCCCGAAACTCTTTTGGCTGGACATAAACGAAGATGTCATACAGGAGGTAAACGACTATTTTGAGGGTCTCAAAGCATTCCACTTCCACGATGGAACTATGAACCTGGAGGAACGTTGGAGCACTTCCAGGGAACTATGTCGAAAAATAAAGAACGTTAAAAGAGTGAAGCTGTTCTCTTTAAAAGCAAACAATTTACCTAGCAAGCCACCCTCGTACTTCGAGGTTGACCTTAGGATTTCTTTTGGTGCCACAAGCACTGACTCCAGACATATTGGAAACGATACAGGAAAAATCACAACTAAATTAAAAAGGTCGGATCACGTTAGTTTCTTAAGGCTAAATCAGAACCCTGGATTTATCAGCAGGTCTGACCTGGTGTGGCAAATAACGGACTTATTAAGCAAGTTTTTTTTATTAGTGTTTAACGCCCGTTTTTACTACTGAGGCACCATAGGCGGTGGGCAATGGTGATACATGAGATGAAATGATATATTGGGAAAGGATATTTTTATTTTAGTAAGGAAATGTTCCAGGCCTAAGTTTAGGATACCTCCCCGGCATTTGCCATTTATGAGGACTGAGGAAAACCTGGAAAAAACCTCAGTCAGGGAGGACGGTTCTGGCGGGATTCGAACCCCAGACCTCCCGCTCACGAGTTCGCGCCTTAACGACCTCGGGTACCCGTAACGGTTTTATGCAAGTGTGAACTTTTATTGGTTCCATTATTGCTAAAACAAGGAAATATTTAAATGATTGAATGAAATCTTATAGCTAAAAACATGCTTTTCGACATGTGTATTCAGAAATGCGGCCCTCTGCTTTCCTAGTAGAGCATTTTAAGTGAAATTGGAACATTTTTAAGTAAAGTACATCATATATGAAATCTCAGATAACAGCCTGGCCTGGCAACATTGTACGAATATGATTGGGCATCCAAGAACGTCCTCCCTGACTGGGGTTTTTTCCAGGTTTTCCTCACTCTTCGTAACTGGCAAATGCCGGGGAGGTACCTAAATTTAGGCCTGGAGCGCTTCCTTCCTTAAAAAAAAAACCATCCTTTCCCAATATATTATTTCATCTCACGTATCATCAGTGTCCACCGCCTGTGGTGCCTCAGTAGTGAAAACGGGCGTTAAACACTACTCAAAAAAAAAAAAAAAATCTAGGATGCCAGATCCCTTCCCAATTGTATATCACTCTAATCCTGTACTATTCAGTCCGACAGTATGCTCCACTGGCGCCAATGTTACAGTACCACTTGAAATTTGGCTATATGAAGTAACATTGCTAAACAGTTTCAACATATATCTCAGGTCTTTAATTTGAAATCGACGGGGATATTTTATTTCCAATAGTTTTAGAGTGATCTCAATTAGCTCAAGCATGGCAACTGTGAATTTTGTTACGAATTGTTCCAGATATCGGCCCTGGCTGAACATTTGCGCAATACGTGGACCGCGAAAGAACCAGAAGATTTCACCTATTACGACCTACGTGCAATGCAACACATCCTTTGTGGTTTTAATCGATCCGAAATAGGAAGAATTCATCCTTCAGCCTACAAGTATGTGAGTGAGTGATTCAGTTACTGAGTATGAGTAAATTAGTAGTGAATCACTGAGTGAGTTTGTGAGTCAGTAACTCGGTTAGTGAATGAGTCAGAAAGTTAATGAACAAGGAGCCTGTCAGTGAATAAGTGAGTCAGTTAGTAAATTAATATAGTTCCATGAGTGAATAAATAAGTCAGTAAGTAAATGACATAGTGAATGAATGGGTTAGTGAATAAGTCATTACATGAGTCAGTGAGTGCGTGAATGAGTCAGCAAGTAAAGGAGGAGTCAGTCAGTAAGTGAACGATAATGAGTCAATGTATCAATAAATGCATTTATTATTCAGAAGAAGTGAATCAGAGAATAACTTAATACATTTGTGAGTGAATGAGACAGTGAGTGAATGGATTAGAGTTGGTAAGTCATTCAGTGAGTCACTGGGTGATCAAAGAGTCGATGAAGGAATGGGTAAATGATTCAGTGAGACACTCGGTTAGTGAATAAATCATTAAATAAATCAGCTAGTGATTGAATGGGTTAGTGAGTCGGTAACTCGGTTAGTGAATAAGTCATTACATGAGTCAGTGAGCCAGTGAGTGAATGGGTAAGTGATTCAGTGAATGCATGAATGAGTCAGTAAGTATAGGAGTCAGTCAGTGAATGAACAATAAGTGAATCAACATATCAATAAATGTGTTTATTAATCAGTGAGTGAAAAAACGTGAGTCAGTGAATAAATTAATAAATTTGTGAGATAGTGAGTGAATGGGTAAATGATTCAGTGAGTCGATGGATTAGTAAATCAGTCAATGAGTACATCAGTTGGTGAAACAGTCGGTGAGTCAATGAGTGAATTGGTGAGAAATCAATGCATGGGAAAGTGAGTAATGTCAGTCAGTGAATGAATCAATGAAGGAATGGGCAAGTGATTCTGTGAGTGAGATGGTGAGCGATGAGTCAGCAATTAAAATCAGTGAGGGAGTCAGCGAGGAAGTAAATAAGTCAGTCCATCATTTCATCTCTTCTGGGAGAGGGGCTGAATGGCCTCACTGCATTAGCATTGGTGACAGACCATAATAAAATTAAAATTAACTGCAGCCCATTCTTGATTATTAGGCAAGCAGCGGCTTCGCTTGGAAGATTAAAGAATTGCTCGAGATCCATACTTGAAGCTTTGGCAATGCTGGCACTTGATGGTTCAGCATTTGGCAGCCCTGCAACCTGGACAGTGACGCAGGTGAACGACATTGGATGTGTTCTGGGAGGTCTTGATGAACTCAGTTTTTCGTTAATTCCGTCCTCTTCCCTTAGACATCTGCCCCTAGATGCTCTGAGGTGTATTCCAGCAAAACTCAGAAAGGTATGAGATTATTTACTTATTCTCTCACTTTATTTCACTTGAAGAAAGCAAAGGTGCACTTTAAAAGATTTCAGTGACTCTTTTCATTTATCTGCTAACTGGAACCAGAATTTGTACAAGATGTCATGCATGTTCACAGCATGCAGAGTTGGTCGAAACTATCAAAAAATCTCCTATGTAAATATGTTTGGTAACAAATACGTTTTGGGATATAGGCCAAGTTGTTTTGAGGCATGTTATCCTGGGCTGTCACTTAGGAGGTGATATACGAGAGTAGGTCCATAAGTTTCCAGCCTAACTATTTTCTAGGTATGATAAAGACAAAAACTATATTTCACTTTTTAATATAGTTACCCTTTATTGCAATACACTTCTCACATCTTTCAATTAATATCATTTCAATCCCCCCCCACCCCCAAATACTCACAAGTCTTGTCTGCAAAATGGACATAAACAGCATCCATCACTTCTTCGTTAACTTAAAGTTCCTTTCTCAAAGGTCCTTCTTGAGTTTTGAAAAGAGCAAATAGTCACTGGGAGCTATAACTGGGCTGTAGGATGGATGGTCAATCTTCTTGAAGCCATATTTCTTCACAACTTCCTTTGCAACATGAGCTTTGTGCACAGGCGCATTGTCGTGAAGAAGGTGCATACCACCATTCAGTTTTCCTCGCCTTTTCTCTTTGATGAAGTATGTAGTCTGTGCAGTAGGCCAACATAGTACTTCCCATTTTTATGGTGTTCCTCTCCTTGAAATCAATGAAGAGTATTCCTTCACAGTTCCAAAAGATTGTGGCCATGATCTTCTTGGTTGACTGAGTGACCTGGGCCTTTAGAGGCGGTGCTTGGCCAGGTTTACACCACTCACTCCATTGGACAAGGGATCATAGTAGAGGACCATAGCTTCATCTCCTGTAACAATGGTTTGCAGAATTTCTCTCTCGTTGCCACAGCAGAGCTTCAAAAATGCCTGACAACAGATGACTCGTTGCTGCTTTTGGACTGATGAAAGAAGTCTAGGCACCCATCTTGCACTAACCTTATTCATGTTAAAATATTTATGAATAATTCGAAGAACTGATGTTTTAGAAAGGTGCAACCTTGCTGCTATTTCTGTAACTTTGAGCTGCTGGTCTTCCATAATTTCTCCTTGCACAAGAACGATGTTTTCAGGAGTAGCACCTCCAAGGGGTGACCTGCACTCTCTTTGTCTTCAATGATTTCTCAACCCATTCGAAAAAGTTTGGTCCATTCTTTTATTGTAGAATATGAGGGGATGCTTCCCCATATACACCGTCCAATCGCTGTTTAATTTTATTTGGACTAAGTCCTCCTTTTGTAAAGAACTTAATAACAGTTGGATACTCCATTTTGAACATGCCACAATCTTCTACACATAGCCTTCTTTATGCAACTATATCTGAACAACTGAACACAGCGTAGCAGAAGTTACAGCTGCAATTATTATTTAACAGATAAGTTGTAATGCCAGAAAAGGATTTTGTGAAGGCAATAATTATCGGCGAGGCCAGAAACTTATGGACCTATCTCTGTATGAGGTATAATGCATTGTCACATTTCAAAGAAAACCATACTCATGGCAAAAAATCCTGACTATTCTCAACTTGATGACGTGCAGTGTACATTAATTAATGTGTTCCTTATAGTAAGCTTGAAGATAGTTTAAAATAGTTGGCGTTCCAGTTAGTACTCTGTGGAAGAAAACTTAACAATGCTGGTATCATTGTAAGAGAGGTCATTGAATAACATTAAGAACAATTTTAAAGTTTGTTAAAATTTCAGTGGGTCCCACCCACACTTTAGCAACTGAAATTTCAACCAGAGCGGTGTTTGTACATGATGAGTTCAAAGTGTTCAAAATGAGGTACAGGAACATGCAGATTTCCTTTCAAAAGTAATCACTGATGCTGAAACTTGGCTACATCATTTCGAACAGCAAAGCTCTATGTGGAAATCTCCATAATGAGCTACACCAACAAAAGCAAAAATGGTTGATTGTGCTGGGAAAGTTACTGTCATCTTATTTTTCAATATTCAAGGAATGGTTTACCAGCATACACAATACTTGGAAATATTACAGAGAACCAGAAAACTATAAGGCCATACACATGCAAAAGGCCATATTCTCGTCAACAAGTTGGGTACTGTATTGCTACATGTTGTAAATGTTGTTCTAAAAATCTCAAAAAGACCAACGTGAAGTGTGTACGTTATTTTCCCTACTGTCCAGATTTAGGCTCATATGATTCTTTTCCCCATTGTGAATAAACATCTTCTTGGGAGGCATTTTCCATCACCAGAAGCAGTGGTGAAGGCTGCAGGGGTGATTTTGAAGGACTTGTCAAAAAAGAGTTTCCAACATGTCTTTGAAGACTGACAGAAACTCTGGGACAGATGCATTACATACAACGGGGACTACTTTGAGAAAGATGAAAATTTTGAAAAATGAGAAAATAAATGGTATTTTGTCAAAAAAAATTATGTTCATTCGTTATTGAACAGGCCTCATTTATCATCTTTATGGCATAAGTATTGGGAATTTGTTTAATGAAACAGAATGATACAGAGCATTGTCAATGATGATGATAATAATGATATCCTCTAAGAAATTTAAAAAGCTTCTTAAAATTCCCTCTCCAAAGTAGTCCAATGTCATTTTTTGATTATAATCGTGCTACTTCTTTGATCTAAATAGTTTGCTATTAGAACGAAATTTTGTAATAACTGATTCACATGTGGCAAACAATAAGTCTGCTTCCTTTCTCTTTTGGTTATAAGGCTCCTGCTACTGCCTCCTCTCACCTCCTCCTATCAAAACACTCCACAAGTTTACTGAAACATTAATTTGCACAGCAACTGCAAACCAAGTCCACTAAAGATAACTAAAAATACAAAAATCAGGCACAAGATAGAAGTTCTGTTACTACATCTATTTATATAAGTAAAAAAAGCATTAGGCATTAGTGATATAATATTAAACATTGAAATTTTGGGGTTTGTGTAAAACAGAAATCTCCTATACAAGGCATGCATTATTAGCATTGTAACTTTTGTAATAATATATGTTTATGTCAAACTAATGTAATTCTTTTTGCAATATATTATTATTATTATTATTTTTTTTTTTTATATATAGCAATTGCTATGCTTTGAGTGTCTAAAAAGAGCTGCTTAACAATTTAATAACAGAAAACTTCAATAGGCTTCATAATTGTAATATTTTTTGTCCATATATGTCACAAAATATATGACGCCTGTTCAATAAAGAATAGTCATAATTTTTTTTGACAATTTATCTTTATTGCTCATAGTTTATCTTTACTGTAGTCCCTGTTGGATGCAATACACGTCACAGTATATCAGTCTTCAAAGATATGCTGAAAATAATTTTTGACAGAATTCTTCAGAATCATCTCTGCAGCCTTCATCGCTGCTTCTGGCGATGGAAATTGCATTCCATGAAAGTGTTTCTTCAATTTGGGGAAAAGGAAAAAAATCATAAGGGGCAAAATCTGGACTATATGAAGAGTGAGGGACATAATCTCACATTGATTTTTGTGAGATATTCTTTAAGAACATTTGTAACATGCATCGTTTAATGTGGCCGTTTGCTTGCAATATTGCCTTGTACAGTTTTCAGGACATTTCTGTAATATTGTATGTATGACATGCAGGTAAATTATTCTTGAATATTGATAAATAAGATGATTATAATTTTCCCAGCAGAAGCAACAACTCTTGCACACTTTGATGTTGGTGGTAATGGAGATTTGCATGGAGAGCTGTTTGCTCTCGGGATCAAAATGATATAGTCAAGTTTCACCAACTTCAAAAACAATTGCACATCTTCAACTGCATTTGAACATCCTTTTGTTTAGGAATCCATCTCATGTGCAAACTTTTTAGTTATCAATATGTGGGTGGCAAACAGTTGATATTTTATAATTTCTGAATGTGTTCCTAATTTTATTTAATGATCATCTCTCACAATGACAGCAGCAGTATAAATGTTTTCTTCCATTGGAGTGCCGAGTCTATCTTCCTTTGTATTGCCTCCTTACTTTAAACATTTTAAATATCTTTGATCTGTGTTAGAGGGAAGAAAAAACTATCCATAGGCCTCAGCTGAAGATATATTGAAACAAAAGCAGAATTTCAGAGTAGCATATTGTTCTTCATATGTCACCTCCAATTTGCTGTAGGTGAACTGAACATGTCTCAACTTGCACAGCTGTCACAGGTGGGAACCAGAAGTGACAAAAATGAAAAGTTAAATTTTAATGTGAAAGATTATGGCTGTACAAAAATGATGATTAATCTTAATTGAACTGTTTTCGCATTAAGCAACCCTAGTTTTGATTTCTGATTTCCTTGAACGATGTTACATCAATGGCCATTTAAACCCCACACCGACTGTTCCTGGATACCCAATAAACAGAGCTAGGGATTTAAATGGTCTGCAATTTAAATTTCCACACTACAGAACAAACCTTTATATTTTGCTTATTTTTGTATTTTAATGATACAAAAACTGAATTAAAGGACATTAAATGCAGTATGAGCCAATTACAACAAATATTAATGCATTTATTTGCAAAATACAATTAAAAAAATCAATTTAGGAGTGTATTTTACCTGTCGGATTGCGATTTGCGGAGCTAAAAGAATTCTCTACTTTTTTGTCTCGAACACTACTACCATTCAACGTATTTATAAGATGAGCCAGCATATAGCACCTAATAAATATTGAAATATTGTACTTACGAAGCTGTTGACAATGGAGTGGTAATATATCCTAAACTTAGGTATTCATTTTTTTTACACTAAACTCCACTTACTTACATAAAAGACGCATTTCGGGAGCATCTCTCCCATCTTCAGTTGCTCATCGAACCGCCGTTACTCGAAAAATATTGAAATGTTTGACTTAATGTGAAGCACCTGTGCACACACTTCTTTATCATTCATAGAGAACAGGTTTTCATATGCAATACTTGTATGGCTGTAGATACTGCGTTTGCATGATACAATAAGCTTAGCTTGTATGTTCAGGTTAGTTATATAATTTTCAGCTGCTAAGATAGATCATTTATCAACTTGATACTGGAATCTGTTCTTTTTGGGTTTGTTTATTGGGAATATTTTCACTTTAGCTAAATACTAATGAGGTAAAGTTTAATTGACAAGGAATTACAAAGTTACAAACTTGTTATTCCCAGTTTGAATCATGGTTTCAACTAGTGAGACAGGGTTATGGATTCCGAACACTATTGTGGCATAAAAATACACGTTTTTCAAAGTGCAACCTATGCTGTACAGCGTCATACACAGCTCTCATAGTTAATGCAACAAATGTATATGAGCATAAAGTGCATAAAGATCTGACCTCAAATGGCAAATATATTCAATGGCTTTAAAGAGAGGGGCATTGGTGTGTCAGCTTTGACCTTTAACTTGCATTGCTTGGCATAATAGAAGGGTAGTTACTGCTTTATCTAATTGCAGTTCCAAAACTTTGATGCATAATCCAGGAAAGCTAGAGTCAAAACTAAAATGACAATTTTCAAGCCTGATATTATACATTAATACAATATGGGTGGTGTTTATTTAGTGGATCAGGTATTGCAGGCAAATCCCTCTTTATAAAAAACTGTAAAACAGTACAAAAAACTATTTTTTCACATGTTGCATATCACCATATACAATTTCTTGGTATGTTGAGAGCTGTAAACCCACAAAAAACAACTTATCTCAATTTTTGCTTATCAATTGCTCGCAGCCTAATTGCAAGCTACCAAATTCAGCGGCCTGTACACAAAGGGGGTAGAAATTCTAAAACCCCCTGCCACCCTCATATTGACGGTAAAACATTTTCCCAAAAGGATACCATCTACGAGAAAAAAAGCTGCATTCACTTCGGAAATGTGTGGTATGCTGCAAAAGAGACACACACAAGGAAACCAACATGATTTGTGGTGAGTGCAGAGATTTGGCTTAATGTCACTCCCATGCCTCTAGGTGTATCATCCAAAATGCAATTTTAAAGGCAGGGTTGAACTATTTTATAGAATTTATTTCAGTTTATTATTTAAAGAATTTACGGGTTGAAAATCATTTGATTTGCAGTGCTTACCAGATGTGTATACATGTCCATATCCAGCAAGAGGTTAAGGGAAGGTTCTGCAAGTTCACTTAAATATGTCTTGTCTGTTGCAGGTATCATCCCTAGAGTTTCCTGAAGAGAACCACAAGATGTCAACAGGTAACAAGGAAACTGGAGAAGAGGAGTATATAAATGGCAGTGCTAATGAAACAGATTACATTCATAGTTCAGGACAGAGAGGCACATCTGTGCTCTCCATTCTCTTGATAATTTTAATATGTTGCAGTGTTCATGGGAGCTTAATACTCCAACCATAGACTAGCAGCTCCCCAGACTACAGTAGAGAGAATTGTGGTAGTTGGTAGTGTTAAATACAGCGATAATCCATTATATTGGCAACATACTGCACATTATTTTTACTGTAGAAAAACTTAATAGCCTTTAACTCTTTTTGTATATTGTAAGAAACAAAAGCTTCCAGTGGCGAAGCGTAGCTTTTTATGTAGGGTAGGCTGAGACATGCAACGCCGAAATTAACGGAAAATCTAATGTACATTAAAAACTGCTCGTAATGTTATATTAACATTTTTTCATGTTAATCCATGATAACAGAGAAGCCGAGGTACCTCGGGGTAATCATGTAACAAAATTATTGAATGCATATCGGAACAAATATTGCACTTATAAGAATTTTTCACTAGTAGTTAGTAACAATGTATTATGTTCTAGACACATAAACCATAATTAATGTCTTTTTCATACTAAGATATTTACATATCTGCGTCTGCAGTGGATAGTTTCCTATGGGTGTAGCCATAAGTGTAAAATTTGGTACATGATATTATTGCCGCACATTGAGAGCATACTAGACTTTCTATGGCTTGTATTACAACAAACAAAACCAGCACATGTACAGTGCCTTCTTCGTGTCCCATAGTGACAAGTTCCTTAGGTATATACCCTCTTGAGACAGTCCTGGTGGTGTAGTGGTTACCATACTTGGCTCCTAAACCCAAGATTGTGGGTTCGAACCTGGCCAGGACCGATGGATTTTTTCGGGCGTAAAAATTGTAAGTGTGGCTTCCTTCGGAAAGGAAGTAAAGCCTTGTGTCCCGTGTCATACATTTACGGCACAAAAAAGAACCTGAGCCTGAAAGAGAGGCCTCTGAGCAAAATTTGTCGGCCATTTCATGCCCTGAATTGAATGGGACGCTGATGACCTGAGATGTTAAAGAGCATCCATAAATAAATAAAAAAAACCCTCTTGAGAACCATGTAGTCACTGCCTTTGCATAATAATTATACTAAATTATATGCAATAAAATAATTAATTTTCCAAAATTTACCTTTATTTCTGATTATATATAAAATCAATCAGTCAATCATATTTCTGAACACACACATTAAACACTCTTGAAATAAATGCTTGATGTTTCACAGAATTTATAATGTCCTTTCTCTCTAATCCTAATTAGATAACATGTTGTTCACCTGTAATTGACAATTATGTAGAAATAGAGGGAAAACGGTTATAAACAAAGTATAACCAATCTATCGTCATAATTAGTGTCATTAACTATTAAAATAAAATAATTACATATTCCTCAGTACAACTAAAAATAACAAAATATTATAATGTATTAAAATGATATCGTCAGAATGTTGGGGCTTTATGAACGTTCCCATACTGGGTGATTCTTACGGTTTTATCAATAGGAATTTATACTTCTAAAAATTACTAAATTTCAGCATGTCTTCACCACAAAGTATTAAAATACAACTTAATAGATTAATTATATTCAAAATATTGTATGACGTGAAGTCATAAAGACTCATTTTGTAGATATATCTAGCTATAGAAAGTTTCAGTTTATAATAGCACTTGTATGTACAGGAACAATTATTACTTGCAACAGTTAATAAATATTATAAAAATATCTGTGTAAATTTCTTATGGAACTAAAGTGGTGCATTACTAGTGTTCATTTTCGAACACTGGAACCTTCTGTGTTTCCCTATTTATGACCTATCAATGCCTATCTCTGTTATTTCAAAATTTTGTTTTGCATACATAGACTTTTTGTCCATTTTTCATCAAACAGGCAAAGATAGACAAAATTTTGTCCATTTTTTCTAAAGGCAAAAATAGGATAAAATTTGTACATTTTTCACAAAAGATAGGCTAACTTTTGTTCTCCTCCCCCCCCATAGGCAAAGATAGGCTAAATTTTGTCAGTTTTTTTTCATAAAAGGCAAAGATAGGCTAAATCTTGTCCATTTTTTCAATAGGCAAAGATAGGCTAAGATAGGCAAAATTTTGTCAGTTTTTTTTTCATAAAAGGCAAAGATAGGCTAAATCTTGTTCATTTTTCAATAGGCAAAGATAGGCTAAATTTTGTTCACTTTTTTTTTTTTCTAAAAGGCAAAGATAGGCTAAATCTTGTCCATTTTTCAATAGGCAAAGATAGGCTAAATTTTGTTCATTTTTCAATAGGCAAAGATAGGCTAAATTTTGTTCAATTTTTTTTTTAATAGGCAAAGATAGGCTAAATTTTGTCTTTTTTAGGCAAAGATAGGCTAAATCTTGTCCATTTTTCAATAGGCAAAGATAGGCTAAATTTTGTTCACTTTTTTCAATAGGCAAAGATAGGCTAAATTTTGTCCCCCCTCCAAAAAGCAAAGAGAGGCTAAATTTTGTTCTTTTTTTTCAATAGGCAAAGATAGGTTAATTTTTGTCAGTTTTTTTTTTTTTTTTTCTAAAAGGCAAAGATAGGCTAAATTTTGTTCAGTTTTCAATAGGCAAAGATAGGCTAAATTTTGTTCACTTTTTTTTTTTTTCTAAAAGGCAAAGATAGGCTAAATCTTGTCCATTTTTCAATAGGCAAAGATAGGCTAAATTTTGTTCATTTTTCAATAGGCAAAGATAGGCTAAATTTTGTTCAATTTTTTTTTTAATAGGCAAAGATAGGCTAAATTTTGTCTTTTTTAGGCAAAGATAGGCTAAATCTTGTCCATTTTTCAATAGGCAAAGATAGGCTAAATTTTGTTCACTTTTTTCAATAGGCAAAGATAGGCTAAATTTTGTCCCCCCTCCAAAAAGCAAAGAGAGGCTAAATTTTGTTCTTTTTTTTCAATAGGCAAAGATAGGTTAATTTTTGTCAGTTTTTTTTTTTTTTTTCTAAAAGGCAAAGATAGGCTAAATTTTGTTCAGTTTTCAATAGGCAAAGATAGGCTAAATTTTGCACATTTTTTTCTCCAAAAGGCAAAGATAGGCTAAATCTTGTCCCCCCTCCAAAAAGCAAAGAGAGGCTAAATTTTGTACATTTTTTTCCCAAAAGGCAAAGATAGGCTAAATCTTGTCCATTTTTCAATAGGCAAAGATAGGCTAAATTTTATACATTTTTTCCCAAAAGACAATGATAGGCTAAATGTTGTCCATTTTTCAATAGGCAAAGATAGGCTTAATTTTGTCCTTCCCCCCCCCCATAGGCAAAGATAGGCTAAATTTTGTTCACTTTTCAATAGGCAAAGATAGGCTAAATTTTGTACATTTTTTTCCAAAAGGCAAAGATAGGCTAAATTTTGTCCCCTTTCCCCCCCCCCCCATAGGCAAAGATAGGCTAAATTTTGTTTACTTTTTTCAATAGGCTAATTTTTGTCAGTTTTTTTTTCTAAAAAAAATTTCAATAGGCAAAGATAGGCTAAATTTTGTACATTTTTTTCCAAAAGGCAAAGATAGGCTAAATTTTGTCCCTTCCCCCCCCCCCCATAGACAAAGATAGGCTAAATTTTGTTTACTTTTTTCAATAGGCAAAGATAGGCTAAATCTGGTCCTTTTTTTCAATAGGCAAAGATAGGTTAAATTTTGTTCACTTTTTTGAATAGGCAAAGATAGGCTAAATTTTGGGCTAAATATTGTCCATTTTTTTCAATAGGCAAAGATAGGCTAAATTTTGTTCATTTTTTCCAAAAGGCAAAGATAGGCTAAATCTTGTCCAATTTTTTTTCCCAAAGGCAAAGATAGGCTAAAATTTGTACAATTTTTCCCAAAAGGCGAAGATAGGCTAACTTTTATCAATTTTTTTCCAAAGGCAAAGATAGGCAACATTTCGTCCATTTGTTTTCCAGAAAAAGGAAATATAGGCAAAATTTGTCCATTTTTTTCTTCAAAAGGCAATGATAGTTTTTCCCCCCCTTCAAAAATTGCTTATGTACGTCTTTTTTTTTTTTATCTTTGCCTTGGAACCTGTTGATTTTTTAATGTTATATTTATAGTAAAAGATGTAGGACATTTGGAAAGGAATTTGGAAACATTGTGAGATTAACATTGGCAGTAGTGTCATACTAACTACTTGTACATGGAGCTTGTTTGAAATGAATAGGTATTCCTGTTGTGATTAGGTGTTGAGCATGTTCATAAAGAATCGGTAAAGGAAGTTTATGAAATGGTTTAACACAGTGCTAAATAAGTATATTATAGTATTAATTTATTAGGCTTTCATAAGATAAAATAATGCACACTACATATTTACACGTACATAACATTATTAAGTATGCATTTCATATGCTCTTCAAATATGATTAGCCAGCATTAATACATAATAACTGTTAACATGAGATGCTTTATATAATGCTAGCTGGTTACAAAAAACGAACTCAAATTAATTATCTAGCTTGTACTTCTCCAGAAAATTGGGAAATTATTTGTCATTCACAGCAAAGAAATAATGCAATAAGTTCATCTAAAACTTATTTATATATATTCATATGTATACATATATGTACATCCTAGAAATCAAAAACAACAAAAATATTCCTTTAAATTATATACACAAAAGTTAATATATTAATCTTTAATATAAAGTAGGCGCTTGATAATATAACCAGTGCAGAATATATTTCATTAGGTACCTTTATGTGCTCATGCTAGCTAATGTTATGCCTGAATTCTGTGAATGTACTAGTAATGGAACATAGGAAGATCTTTTTCTAAAATTTATTCCAAGCAATGTGAACACAGACTTGTGGTTCTACTCATGTTATGGCAAGATTATTTTAAAACTCCATTTGCGTTGCCTGGAACTTAGATACGATTTACTGAGCATTGCCTAATTAACTTATTAAAAAAAGAATTAGTTATATTTGGCAATATTAATGTTATTTCTTCTTCTTAACATGATATGTAGTATAAACTGCACAAAAATCTGAACAGCCTGGAGAATAGTTATATATATAATATAATATATTTTGATCTCCTATATCACCTTATCATAATGCAACAGGTGAAATAGCTTAGCTATTAACGATGTGTATATACAGAAACAAATTTCATTATTATTTTAGTAATAGTTTTCTATTCAACAACAGTATCTTACCAAAAAGCAAAAGGCTTTAATGCAAGAAAACCTAGAGACATTGGCATCAAATTTTAACATGCCAGCAGATAAACAAAACAGCTGACCATTGATCTCACACGATATTCGCCTTTGCAGCAGCGCCACTCATCATCACTTTAGATACAAAATTAACAATTGCTGATGCAGGTTGCTCTGGTTCAAGTTCAGCGAAAATGTGACACTGGTTATCTGTCTTGCTTGCTGGTTTCCGAGCGATGAAACCAAATACACGACTGAAAAACAGAAAACAAATATGTCAACTCTTAGTGTATAATGCACTTTTTCTTTTGCCTTCTCTAAATAGGGATATGCAGAGGTGTCATTCAGCTTCTCAACAGGACTGATGGATTTTTTCAGGCATAAAAAGCTTAAGTATGGCTTCCTTCAGAAGGGAAGTAAAGCCGTGGGTCCCGTGTTGTACATTTACGGTACAATAAAGAACCTCAAGCCCAAAAAGAAGAGGTCTTTGAGCAGAATTAGTCAGCCATTTCATGCCCTGATTTGAACGGGATGCTGATGACCTGAGATATTAAAGAGCGTCTGTAAATAAACCAAATAAAAAAAAACTCACATGGTTCACCTGAACCGAAGTTAATTACTGTAGCTTGTAGAACTATTTTTTAAATTAAAATTTAATTTAAGGATTACTCCCAAATCTGTGAGCCAAAGATCCTAGGACAAGAGAAAAAACTCCTGCAACAAGTACTACAAGTTAACAAGTATGGAGCCAAGGCAGTGAGAAGAGCCTTATGTCTCAGAAACAACATGAAACAGATGGACACGCTGTCTAAGAGGAAGGGCACAGCTTATCTTCCATCACTGAAAAATGTCACAGATTGCATCTCCAATTTACTCAGGCAACATAACGTAAAATTTTTACAGGGAAGAAGTAGCAATGAAATTGCACTCAGGATGGTATCTGGGCCTTACAAAATATGAAAACAAAGAAACTATGCAAACCAATTAGTAACAAAAATCTGCTGGACGTACCCAGGAGCTCCAACCCTCTTAACCAAGTGAACCAATAAGAGATCAGTACCATGAGCATCCCTACTATGTATATATTGCCTGCCATCCTTTCCTGCAACGAGTCGGTCACTGGCTCGACTCCAAGAAGATCATGATTAGCATCTTCATGATGAAGATGTCTACCACAGTTGTGGACGGAACCTCTGGGAAGATGAAGGGAGAAAATTCAATTGGCTTGCAGCCTTACAGCCCAGAATACTCAGTTCATATATTTTGACACTGGCTGTGAAAGTCTTCGTTCTACAATCACTGTGATTTGTATGGCAAGTGTGCATGTGGTTTCTAATAATCAAAGAATGAAATACTGCTTGTGGGCTAGTAATGTTTCAATATGAATGTTAAAGATATAAAGATATTAATGTATTAAAATGAAATCTCAAATATAATATCAATTTTTTTTCAGTAATGATGTTAGCGATACTGGATGTCTAAGAAATGTAAAATGGATGATACTATGGCTATGTTCCAGAAAGTAAAAATTTGAATAAACGTAACAAAAAAGATGTATCTGCAATAGTGGGTACATTCTGAAATGTTTTAAGCAATTTCTCATTATGGTCAGGAAGGTTGGTAACTTTTAAAACGACTGTATACATAACTGAAAAGCATATTGCATTGTAACTTTTATTTATTTGTAGCATATTACAAGGGTCATTTGATAAGTTCTTGGAGTGACCCATAGATTGCAGCAACAGTTCTGAACTTCTATTATTGAAGCCTGACACCTTTAATAAAAACATTTGAACAATAATACATGGACTGGTCAAGAATCCTAGTAGATATAGCTGTTTGTTGCAGTGCAGATGTGTCTACATGGGAAAAATGGTGAATATCGAACATCATGGAGTTATTAAACACTTGTTAAAGAAGATTATGAATGCAACAGAAATTCATACAGATAAGACAAACACTCTAGAGGATTGCACTATTATTTTCAACTGTTTGCAAGTGGACCACAGAGTTTAAATGTGGCCATGAAAGCTTAGAAGATAATCCATGCGGTGGACAACCAAAATCTGCCACGATATCAGAAAATATCAATAAGGTGTCCGAAGTGGATCTGGAGTAATGCTAATTAAAGATGTCGGAAATTGCTGAAGCTCAAGGCATTTCAGGGGAATGCACATTTCACATTTTGAGAAATGAATTGAGCTTGAAAAAATTATCAGCAAAACGGGTATTGCAAATGCTGACTCAGGATCAAAAATAAATAAGAATGTAAATCTCTCAACAAAGTTGGGCCATTTTTCAGAGAGTTCTTGCCTATTTTATTGTAGATTTGGACAAAAAGGTGTACATTAGATTTGTTTAAATACAGTAATTTAGGTACGTTTATATTTATGTTGGCATCAACACTGCTAATCAGCCTAACTTACTTGGAACTAATGGGCATTCCTGTTTCTTCACTTTTCTGACTCCATCGATGATCATCAGGGTCCAGCCCACAATATGATATCGTTGTCACTGGATAATGTCTGCGGAAAAACAGCTGCCGCTTGTTGTCTGTGAGGGTGATGCCCTGGCCAGACACTTTGAAGTGAACTACAGTTGCAGTTGGGAGTGGCCTTAAGACAAACATCTGCTGAATAGCTTTCTTTATTGCCTGGGGTCCTGTTAGAGACTCTGTATCCATTGTGTAGAGATATAGTACATTGCATGCTGGAAAAAAAAAATAACTATACTCAAGAACTATGTAATAAATTAGTAATCTCTTCTGAGTCAAACTATTTAAACTCAAATTGAACCTTAGCATGGCTGAAGATGGGAACAAATGTTCTCGAAACCGGTTCCATACATTTATGAAAAGTAAGTGAAGCTTTAAGAGTGTGTAGTTCAACTGAATCATACAATGATATCCATTAATATTTAAACTCATTTTTTTTTAGCTTTGCTTATTGAATGTTTACTCAAGACATGTTTTGTGAACTGTCGTCCACATCCTCTGCTATTAAACAATTCTTTTAACAGCCAAGGATAAACACAAGGGTCCATGAAACACGTACTGAGTAAATCTTCAATAAGTGAATGCAAAAAGAGTGTGTTTAAATAGTTTGACTCCAAAGAGATTATTAATGCGTGTTTCACTGTTACATTACAAATTTAATTAATATTGAGATAATAAATTAGTTCTTCCTTTGGTATTATAAATTAAAAGGCATTCATCTCTAAATCTCTTATCAAGAATGCCACAGTATACAAAGATACAGTAGGAACAGCCTGGATATTTAATGGGATTGAATTTTGTTTAACGTGTCATGTAACTGGTTTAATCTCTGTATTCCCCTTCTATTGGTTCTGTATAAATAAAGGGGAGGTATAAGTGAGTACAAACAGAGAACATTTATTACTATTTTTTTAATAAATTGAAATGGAAAATATCTGATTTTAGGCCCTAAACACTCATTGATAGCAGTTGTTAAACTATTAATAAGTTCATTTTTACATGTCTGTATATTATGTAAAGGATATAATGCTCAATATAAAGCCACAGACATTTAATTGTAGTAGCTATTTAGTTATGCTAATTTAAGAAATCCATTTACATATGTCATTATATAAGATAAAGGCTATAATATTTGATTTGAAACTCAATATGTTTTAATTATATTAATTTAATACATTCATTTTTATATCTTTTTATATTAGATAAAGGCTATAATGTTCAATATAAAGCCACAGACATTTAATGATAATAGCTATTTAGTTATGTTAATTTAAGACATTCATTTGCATATGTTATTACATAAGATAAAGGTTATAATATTCGATTTATACCTACAAACATTCAATAATATGCTTTTAATCATATAAATTTAATAAATTCATTTGCACATATTTTAATGTTAGGTAATGGCTTATTTTCAATTCAAATAACAAATATTCGTTGGTAATACATTTTAAATCGTTGAATCTAGTAACCCCATTTGTATAGATTTCATGCAACAGTTAAGGGCCATTACAATGTATGTCTTAATGTTTGTTTGTAGGCCTTTATGACAATACCGATTATTGATATAACGATTCAAAGGAACACATACAGAGTCAAGAATATGAAAATATTAAAATTACAGATAAGAAAATTGTAATATTAAGTGAATCAACCAATGGCAAATGTAACAACATTAATAATATGTTCCAAGAATGAAACATGAGACAGGCGACTAAATAGAAATGAACGAATTTCATTTGCTTAGTATACATATATTAAAAATATAATGCATTGTGATGTATAGTATTATTACAATCTTATTGTGATAAGTGACTGTTTATATTTTAAAATTCCATTAGCAGAAATTGTGGCATTACAGCATTTTAACATTACGTAAAGATTAGTGGCAATCCATATTTCTTGGCAGAAATTATAAAATTATTATTTGTGGTGAAAGATAGGAGTTATGAGTTTGAATTAATATCCACATAGGAAAATAGTATATGAGTTACAACAGGACAAAAAGCACAGTTTTCAGGAGAGATATATAAATTATAACCTGTCTGTCTCATTATTCAGTCTGCATCTAATAATATTCTCAGAGCATATTGTAATCAGAAAAGTGTACTGTTGTGTGGTAATAACAAAACATTAATAAACTCCGTAGAATTCTATCCAATTTGATTTTGTTATACTTAAAGTCATACTCCTTTCATTAAAGAAGTATCAATCTGAAAAATCCATATACAACACCCAACAGCTTCCACAGGACCAACACGAGAACCAAGAAACAGCTGAGGATGGTTCCTGAAACATGTCCTAACTTAAATACAGTACGTGAAGTGTGTGAAGGAAACTATGTAGAAAAGTAAAAATAATTTGTTTTGTAGTTGTATATGGTAAGAATAAAAGTATTTTTTAAAAAATCTGGTTTTTATTTGAATGACCCTAGTAAATTCTGCCAAATGTAAGCATTCTGAAATATAAATATTGATGCTGGAGTTTGGGCTGGTTGAAAATTATGTTGGTATCACCCACTCCTGTGAATTAAAGCCAGGGCATAATTTTCTGGTTGCACAGGTTATGGCAATGTGATGTTGAATCAAATTCCTCTGAATAATTACGACCAAATAACCCTAGAAGTTCAAAATGCCAGGAAAATCTTAAAAAATTCATTTGAGTTGATGATTGATTACTCTGGTACGACTATGAAGACTATGAAAATCCAATTATTCTTACTTCCCATTTAATTTAATCAAATGTTGGATAATTCAAGTATAAAGGAAGAATTAACAAACATTAGCAAATAGATCTTTTTTATGTTTAATGAATTTGCAGACCCCCCAACAAAAAATATATTACAAACCACATACCTGCTCCTTGTGCCAACAATAGTTGTGCAGTGCTCACACTCCCTGGAGTATCGGCTGGTAAACGTGAACCACTGGCATCAGGCAAGAGAAGTCGGCATGGCAATGCCATTGGCATTAGAGAATGCTGGTAAACAAGTGCAGAGAGGGAACCTGTGGAAACATAAACGGCACATGTAATTTAATAACATTTGTATTTTATTACTGTTTATTACAGTTGTATGGGGAAAACAGACAGAACTGCAGATTAAACGTTTGGTCAGAGTTTATGCTGCAATTGTTGAGACTTGGGATGTAGATTTGGTGGGGGGGGGGGATATTTGAGGGTCGGGCTACTGTCGATTTGATTCACAGGAGTTTCTGTAAACTAATTTTGGGTCTACTGAGGGTTTTAGGTCAATGGGGTATCTCAAACAGTTAGGATGAACAGGGAATGTGTGGAAAATAATGGAAAGAACACTTTCCTATATCTGAGCTCATCATGGATAAATTTGTATATGCAGAACTATGCTATTAACAGTGACTCACTTGTAGTCATGAATTTGCTGCTTGCCGTGCTGTTTCACCATCTCAATTATAAACCAACAAATGCATACCCTGGTGTTCATAAATAATATTTTGTTTCTCATTTTTAAATATTGCCATCAGTTTTCACATTGTCCCAGACTCAAAAATTATATTTATAATGAAACTTATAGGTTTCACTCCCTCTGACCATAAAAAAAATTAATGTTTTATTGCTCTTCCACGAATTAAATCATCACATATCGTATATTGCTAGCAAGCATTTTATAACCAAAAAATAAGAATTTTTGTTGCACACACAATTCCATCAACTTTAGAATAAACTTTCCCCTATTTAATGACATTCCCTTGTAATTTTATAAAACAGTCTTTAATAAATATAGAACCTAAAATACAATACTTACTGAACACAGGTTCGTTGCTGCAGCCTTTCAGTTTCACACCTCTTGAAGTTGGCTCGATGAGAAAGTGACGAATTAGTTCATTTGCAGGGTCACCTCCAGATTTTCCTTGAACATTTGGTGGAGGTGTAGCAACTTTCAATGCTAGTCCAAAAGCGCCTGGGAATGAATTTGAATCACGAACCACAAATGTTCCAGGTGGTTGATCTCGCAGCATATTTATTGCTGAAAGAAGTTCAAGGCAACTATGTTACATAGTTTCGTGCTATGATTTTTAGAGGCAGTAATTAATGAAATGAAGAATTACAGTGAAGCAATATTAGTATCAGCATAATAACACTACTTGTTTAAAATATAGAAACATGTTTCAAAAGTATTTACTCTCCTCCCGCGATGGTAGAATGTATTTCCTTAAATAATCCAATGGTGGAATCTCAAAGTTCATGACAAGAATTTTTATTTTTTATAATCAAAATCTTTTCTCAAGTTGATAAATTTGCTACATTTTTGGCTATTTTTTAATAATTTATATTCCTTTTTATAGTAATGATTTTTGACCAGAAATGTGCTGCAACTGCCAGTTTTTCAATTTGTTTGTGTAAATATTTCTGATTGTTCTTATGTGCACAATGAAAATATGAATTATTATAAGTTATTAACAATCTTAAGAATAAACGATGCAGTGGCTATGATGTGATTCCAGACTTTCTTGAAAGCAGTGCACAGAATATCTTGTTAACCTCTGACTAACATTTGCAAAACATCATTTTTAACTGGTTTTTTCCCCAAAGCACTAAAAGTAGCAAAAATTAAATCAATATTTAAAAACCGGGATAAAACAAAAATTGAAAACCATATGCCAATATCTTTACTGTAATTTTTTTTAAAAATAATAAAAAAACTTATGTATAAGCATCTGGTGCCTTTTCTGAAAACACAAAATTTGGCTTTCAGAATGGCAAGATAATAAATATTGCAATATTCTCTTTTTGGGGGAATATCTTAAATGGAAAAGACAAAAAAGAAAATGTTCTAGATCCATTTGTAAATCTTACTAAAGCCTTCGATGTGGTGGATCATAACATCTTGTTAAAAACCTGAAAGCTTATGGCATAAGAGGTATTGTAAATAAGTGGTTTGCTATGTATCTTAAATTTAGAACCCAATTTGTGGAAATAGAAGAAATGCAATCTGCTCCCCTGTTGGCCACTGCACCACAGTATTTGGACCACTTTTATTTATATTAAAGGTTTTCCAGCATTAACTTCACCTGCAAATATGGTTCTGTTTGCGGATGATGCCAATTTTATATTTAGGAACTCGAGTAAAGTTACTTTGCAATCCTATATCAGTAATGCAATGGTTAAAATATAATATGTTAATATTAAATATTGACAAGACTATTATATAATTTCATTAAACATACACTTCTTAATAATTCATATAGTATAGAAACTGAAAACAAACGTATAAAAAAAACCTTAATAGTATATCTATCATTCCCTCGTTGTACAATATATCATTCAATTTATGAGGTCCCAAACATTTTACATTATATCTTATGTAAATAAAACCTGCATTCATTGTTCCTCAAAGTATCGTTTTCGCGCATCATTTGTTTATAAAGTTCAGTACCAAAGAATTCTCTCCTCAAATGATCATTTTCAAACTGGAATAATTGAAGTAGTGATCATCATAAGCATAGAGAATCCTCGGATCAAGTGTGACTTTCTGTAGTTGCCGATACTTTTGGAGCACCAAGATGACAGCCAATGCAAAGAATGGGCCTTAGTTGCTGGTGCCATCAATTTTGACACCTATTTGGCAGTGGACGAGGCCCATGAGGATGTTGTCACATGTGGCATTCAAAGTGTTCATAAAGTGAATGATGAGGTGGAAGGAGTAGAGAGTGTTTGCAATATGAGGAAAAGGGGGCAGATCGTGCAACAGCCAAAGCCGTGTTAATGCTTGCCGAAGCTCTGAGCATGTGAAACTACAAACATATATTTAGGCACATGATAATGGCTGCATGGATGGCAGTGGCAACAGAATGTGTTCAATGTTGAAAATTTGTTGTTTTGCACGACAAGAAAAGAAGCAAATGGCAGTTAATGACAAAGGCATTTATTTTTGTTGATGTTTTATTTATGGATGCCTTTAACGTCTCAGGTCATCAGCATCCATTTCAATTCAAGGCATGAAATGGCTTATAAATTTTGCTCAGAGGCCACCAGGATCTACCACAAATGTGTAAAATGTGTACATGCTAACATGTAAAATTAACACAAAATATATTGTTTCCTTATATATTGACTTTATTTATTTTTTAACATGATTTATGCACTTTCCATATCAATTGTCTTCCCGCATTCATCATTTTTTAAATCTGGTCCCTCCAAAAACCATGATTCGAGCTTCTACTGTAATATGGAGTAACCAAAATTAATAAAAGACTTGGCCTAGTCAAAAGGCTGGCAGGTACAACATGAGACAGTACCCAAGATACTATAATTATGATCTACAAAACATTTGTGAAATCACTAATGGAATATTAATATTCCATTATATTAATACTGTACGATGAGTAATGCTTTCTCCTGCAGTGAGGGGTTTTTCCTATGACCAAGCTATCACTCATTTGCTATGCCAGGAAGGCAGTAGCAACTTGCTTGCTTACTTGTTGGCCTTGCTTAATGTTACAGCTGTAGTGCAACTGTTTTCAGGTGTGTGTTGTGTTGTTCGTTTCTTAATTAGACATTATACATTAGGTGTATTATGCCCATGTGTTTACAACAGCACAGCATGCTTTTATGTGCAATTCATATGTGTTAACTCAATCAGCTTGTGAAACTCAAAGACTGTTTCAAGCAAGATTCCTGAGTGTAGACACTCCATATCATAAAACAGTCCATAATTTGTACCATTAATTTCAGGAAGCTGAAAGTGCCGAACCTAAGAAACCAATAATAGATTCTCATCAAAGAAAAATTTCATGATATTGGTAAATGTTTACAAAATTCCCCTAGAAAATGTTGCTAAATTATTTTATTTCAAGCCGTATAAAATAACTGAGGCATATGCTCTTCAGCCATTTGACCCTATACATTGGCGCACATTTTTTGAGTGGATTTTGGAAAATGTATACATCATTTAATATTCTTCATATATAACTAGGGTGTGGTTATATGTGTACTCAAAACAATCATTAAGGAGTATTGATATACCTTATTTGTATATGAGGTGCCCTTCCATGATGAAAAAATTGGTGTAATGTGCGGCATCATTGATGAAAGACTCATAGGATCAATTTTATTTTGAGCAAACAGTTGATTCTATTGTATGTGAATACCTTAATAATCCATTTTATCACAGAATAAACCAACAGGGAGTGTGATCAGGCATTTTTTCAACAGCACTCTGCCACTGTTCACATTGTTAATATTTCCAAGAGAACAATTCAAATGTGTTTCTATAAAAGAGGGTAGGAATTTGTGACCTCCTTGATCCCTCGATCTAACTCAATGATAACATTTGTCAGGAAATTACCCGATTTCTCAAAATTACTACAGAAAGTGATGAATAACTTCCTAAAGCAATTCCAAAAATGTATGGAGAGTGAAGTCAGGCATTTTCAACATCTCATTTGATAATTTAGTAAGTACTGAGGCTGTTAATTGGTTTGTGTAATTGTTATATAGTTGGTTTGTTTTACTGTTTTGATTTCCTGCTAATCACCAAGACCTGGCAGCCAGCTAATGAGAGGCATGCTCACCCATGGGCTAAACCATCCAGTGGAAAACTGGAATACTTGAAAAAAGAAGACCAAATCTAAGTTTGACGACTTCAGCTTCACCGTGATGCCTCTGTGCACACCACACAATTACTATAAGAACTGGAAAAGCATTTTCCAAACCATTTATTTTACAGTCCAGATATGACACCCATGAAATTTCTTATTTTTTAAACTTAGGGAAAACTTGAGGGGCCAAATTTTGCAGTCTGGGAGTAGTTGTGTCCTCTAAATAACCATGACAGGGCTGCTTTTATGATGCATCCTGAAGGTTTCAAGTTTGTATTGAGTGTGAGAGAGATTACTTTCAAAAGAAATAAGATGGAGTTGGTGAGTTACACCTTTCTCTTAGTAAAATCTTGAAACATTAAATAGCAATTTGTTATTTGATATTATAAATGTGAAAAGTGTACCTTCCTCTCTAGAAATGGTTGGTTTGTACCAATACTTTGAAGTATCTCTAACAAACTTGATGTGTGCAGGCGAGACCTCTTGTGGTGGCTCGCTGTTAGAATGTAATGAAGATCTTCGAGAATGACCATAATATACTGTAGGAGATGACTGGCCTGTGCTTCCATTCTGGAGGGCTGAATTCTGTAAAAAATACGTATCATTGCACAATTTAAATAAAATAAATGCCACTTTTCATAAAAGAGAATCTTATTCTAAATTGCATGTGTTTAATGCATGTATTTATTAATATTGAAAATACAGAAATTCACTATAAAAATTAAAAATGGAACTTAATCAAAATTGTAAAATAGTTAAAGCTGAAGTACGTTAGAGATCTGTACCGGGCACACTATTATTTACCAACACCATCCCCAAATAGTATAGCACAGGTAGATATTTCAATAAGAAAAAAATAATCACAAGAATCATGAAATAGTTATTCAGAATTACCACATTAGAAGAGAGCTGCATTATTAAAGAATGTTTTAGTATACAGGAGAAATATAAGTGGAAAGAATCATGGTATTTCAAAATGCGGGAAATTTTGCAACAAATAGGTTTAGGAACAGTATGGAAAAATAAGGAATACCAAAACAGAGGATTTTGGAAAGAAGTAAATGTAAGATTGGAAGATACTGAATGACAAGAAATAATTAGTAGTTTAGGTGAAAGAGAGTTCATTGAGACTTTATAGGGGAATAAAAATAGTATGGGGGTAGCGAAAAATATATAGAACAATGTGATAAGGCAGGTACAGAAGGGTTTGCTTGGGTTACAGCTGGAGTTATGAATTTAAAAGGATTAGGATATGATAAAGAAATAGGAAGAAATTGTTTAATGTATGGAGAAACCAATACAAACTTTTCATTGTTTGTTTTACTGTAATCAAACAAAGTTATTGAGAGAAAAGGTTTGAAATAAAAATGGGAAAATTTAGATGGGGAAATTTTAATTAGGAAAATTTTAATTGTAATAGGAGAGAAAGACAAAAATGATAGGGAACTATTTAGGTAAAGTTAGAGAAAAACGGATAAGGAGGACGAAGAGGATGATGGAAGGAAATGTAGAAAAAAGTGTAATCTTAGAAGTATAATAATTTATAGATTTAAAGTGTTTAGGGAAGGTGAGGGAGAAATGATAAAGAATGATCAGATAGTTAATGATCGATAAATTGAATAGGGTAGGGAATGGGTGTAAATTAGCATTAGAAACAGGATTATTATATACCAATAACCTGAATGTTAGTGTGCATATATTACTAAAAAAATAAGTAACTCACAAGTATAGATAATAGTTGGATGAAGTGTTTAGAATTAAAATATTGTAATAGAATTATAATGATATATATTTATTTTATATTGTCAATTAGTATTATGGAACTGATGAAGCTATATGAGTAGCTCTTAATCTAATATTTAAAATTCTTTGTTGATGTAAAGATATATGTAAACAATTTGCCTAATCTTGCAAATATAACTCTTGTGTCATACGCTGATAACAATTTCCTCCTTGATTTGCAATATATCATTTCATGTCATTTCCGTATGTCATCAGTGTCCATTATCTGTGTAGTAAAAACCAACAATAAACACTTATTTAAAAAATGCTTACCCCTTTTTTCATGGATATAAGAGCAAACCTGATTTTCAAGATAAGCATTTGTCCCTGGGAGTTATAAACTGAATGAAAATCTTAAATCAAAGAATAATAAAAACAAATAAGATGGATATACAATGATAATAATTACATCCGTTTTTACTGCTGAAGCATCACGTGCCAATCTAAACCATGCCATTCCCTCTCTCTCCTGCTTATTACACTTATTAACGTATCTTTCTCCTTTAACTTCTCCTTTTATCTCCTAATAGAACATGAATGATCTCTTCCCCCTCATTATATCTGTCCATCAGACCTCACTCTAATATGTTTCCAAATCATTTCTTCTTAACTATACATCACCCATTCCGTTCCTTATTAGTTCTGCCCCAAATTTGTTTACCGAATAGAAATCCTCTACCAGACTTCTTAAATTTTTAAAATTCATACAGAAACCTCTGACATCTGCTCTGTCCCAAACCAATACTTTAAAACTCTTTCCATCAGCCATCCTCTTACCTTGACCATTCCCATTTCCAACAGATTGCAGCATTTTCATACAATATGAAAAAGTCAGGTGTTTGGTGACTGATCAAGTACACTGCATGATTTTGGCTTTCCAACAACTGAAGATCATGTACTCCAAACTCATTATTTGTGAAACAAATGAAACGGCATAAATTACTTCATTGCTGTTCTGAAGAAGATTCTGAACTTTTGTTCTGAAAAGTTATTGGCCTACACTACAATTCCTTGTCATAACCAGGTGGGGCAGCTGAATAAGATGCATGGTTTTCTTGTGGGAGGGATTAAAAAAAGAAAAAAGAAAGGGGAAAAAAAAAGAAAAAAGAAAACCTTCATATGTGCTCAGATCCAATGGATTCAACAACCATCAAGCATATCCAACAACTACTCAATGACAAAGACCTAGTATTGAATTGTGCTGCAGTACAAGGTTACAGATATTTTCCTGTTGTGATTCAGAGTTTATTAGAAGACATGGAGGAGGAGAAGGAACAGTGAAAGAAGTTGCCAATAAACCTTTAATTCATTTTGAGGAACATTCCAGAAGTTCGAAGTCTTTGCAACATTCACTAAACTCCCTTTCCATTTGTTTACAAAATATATTCCATTGGTTTCAGTTGATACTGAGCAGAATTTCTCCGTATATTATGATCTCCTGAGCTCAAAGCATCGACGACGTACATTTAAAAACACAGAAATGTTTGTATAATCCAGTTGGTTAAAATAAAGAAATGCCATGTTTATTTCTTAATTATTGGCTATGTTATGTTGAATAAAGAATGTCATTGAAACTGGTTTAGACCTGAATTAAGACATTATTGGTGTCTTTTTTGAAGCTTTCTTTCCCCTTTCCAATGTTAATTTTATATCTTATAAATCTTCTTTGCTAAATAGTTACTAAAAATGTTTTAAATTATAGAAATGTAAGAATAAATACAAATATTACAATAATTTGGCGCAAACATAAAAAGTTTTCAGAATTATAGTCGTCAATGTATACATTATTTAACCTCTTTCTCCTCCTTAAGGGCAGATTCATGAGCTGGAAGTTTGGGGTTCAATTCCCACCAGCACTGTCCTCTCTGACTGAGGTGTTTTTCCTAGGTTTTCCTCAGTCCTCATAAATGGTAAATGCTGGGGAGGTACCCTAAACTTAGGCCTGGAGTGTTTCCTTCCTTAAAAATAAATCCTTTCCCAATATATCATTTCATCTCATGTATCATCAGTGTCCACTGCCTGTCGTACCTCAGTAGAAAAAATGGGCGTTAAACACTATTCATTCATTCCTCTGATAATAATAAAATCACACTCAGGAAAATTACCTTGGGACTTTGCTGGAGATAAGATATCTCTGATGGATGAGAAACATTAGATGTTCCAGTTGTACTGATGCCGCGACCACTACTGGCGCCACTTGATGTACTTGTGATGCTGATGTTGTGCTGTGGTACTATATTAGCAGTAGCGGGCAAGTCGGAAACTGGGGATGGTGAACGGTCCTTGCTGTAACAAAAGTATTTTGTTTATTATATGGAACAGCAAACTATGTGCTAAAATCAATTAATAAGAGCATTAACAAATTAATACAACAAACAGAAAAAAGTAAAGCTTGTGCAGTGGTTATTTGGAGCATAGTTCATAAATATTAATACTTTTAAAGCAGCGCAGTAGCAGTTCAAGAAATATTCAAGAAAACTTAAAATGGGCAATAATTTCAAGTACATTCTCCTCTTACATGACCAAACCACCTCTAAGATTGAAATATTGAAAAAAAGAGAATGTTGATAGACACTTTGTTTTTAGTTCCATTTTTCCTCTCCAAAATAAATTCTGAAGTACAGGGTTAGTAGATAAGTATTGGGAATGAGAGATAATGAATACTCATAGAAGTTTTGTTTATCCCAGTCCCTTAAAAGTATTCCCTCTTGACACTGTATGCAGTATTCCGTCATCTGGAGTCACTTCTGGAAGTATCCATGTCACCCAGTTTCCAACACTGCAGATAACTTCTCCTTGTATGCTGCAACTGCTTCTTCAGGACAAATTGGTGACCTTGAAGCCGGTCTTCAGAGTAGGGAACAGGAAGAAATTGCATGGTGCCAGGTTGGGAATATAGGATGGATGAGTCAATAAATAGTTTTACCTCAGTTCCTTGCAGAAACTCCATTGTTACATTACCGGTGTGAGTTGATGCAACAAAATACCCCTTAGTCCTTGTCTTTGGATGCCGTTCTTGGATTTTCTGAAACACTTTCGGGAGGCAAACTTCTGTATACCATTTTGCAGTAACAGTTCTCTGATTTTTGGGCACAACTGTTGGCATATGACTTGCAGAAGAAAGAGGTAACCATTTTCTTTCCCACACTCCTTGGCCCCTTGACTTTGAGGGGTCATCAGGGAAAAACCAAATGGCATTTTGTTTCTGAATCAAACTGATATATCCATATCCTATACTTAGGTATTCATTTTTTTACACTAAACTCCATTTACTTAAATAAAAGTAAGATGTGATTCGGGAGAATCTCTCCCATCTTCAGTTGCTCACTGAACCGCCGTTACTCGAAATGATGGCTAGACACCCAGATGTTCCTGTGGTGGCCTCTGTTGGTTGAAGTAGGAAATTGCTGAGTTCATCCATAGGAGGAAACCGGAAATTCATTAGATTTTCTTTATTTTTTAATATAAAAATGTTTTCCCAAGTGGATAACTCCATTGGGTTGCAAAGATGTTTCAGCAGTTTAATTTTCAGTTTTATTTCATGGTGTTTGGTCCAAAAGTGAGCTGCTACTGCTGATTTATCCACCTGCTTAAACCGAATATTCCTAAAATGTTCTTTCCTCCGAATTTCTAAATTTCTCTTGGATGTATGAAGTCATTGCTGAGAGTAAACAGCAAAGCTCTATGTAGTCATCAACTGGACAACACTATAGAGCTGTTCTGAAGACTTTGCAAGGCCATATCACATGAAAAAGGCCAAATTTCTGTGCAAGAACCTGTATGCTGCAATATGACAATGTACAGATGCACAATGCTACTGTTGTTGATGAATATTTAAAAAAAAATCCAAGTGAAAAGTTTCCCTCACCCTCCTTATAGTTGAATTTAGCCCCAAGACACTTTTTCCTTTTCTGCCAAATTTGAAGTATCTGTAAAAATGGTTCAAAGACTGGCAAAAATGTGGATAGGTGCATTGCATCCAACGCTTTCAGAAACATCCTCAAAATTATGAGGTTGAGTAAGGTATGATGATTATTTATTGAACAGCTCTCATACCTATACCTCAACTAACTACTCTAAAGTTCGGATTTACTACCGCTCTATCTCAAGGATCTATTTATAATATATGTAGTTTTCAAGAGTTCGGACAGTATAGTTGCTGATAAAAAGATATATTGTACAAAACTTTCTGGGAAGCTGCCATACAGCCATACGGAACATACCCCTGGAGTTTATTGGTAAAGTTCTAAAAAGTTAGGTATTAATAATTAGCAATTAAAATTAAACCATATTCATCATACAACTACAGGTCCATGAAGAGAAGACAATTATATATGCTATGACACTATATGGGAAAAGATTTACTACCAGCTGCTTTGCCAATCCAGACATTATTGTAAAGCCTTTACTTATAAGGTGCAGTGCATAAGTTTCTGGCGTAATCATGTTAGGCAGGTGATGGAAAAAGAAAATATACAGGTATTATTTTCAACATATTCTCCGTTTACTTCAATATATTTCTCTCATCTGGATTGACATTCTAATTTCTCCCCCGCCCCCCAAAAAATGTAGTTTGAAGTTTTATCTGCAAATTGCTGGAAAACAGTGTTGTTCATTAATATCCACCCTCGAAGGACGGATTTTAGACAAGTAATAGTTACTGGGTAAGGTCTAGGCTGTATGGTGGATGATTTAGCTCTTGGAAGTCACTCATTCACAGCAGCTTTGGCAAGCAGCAGACGAGCTCCTCGATTCAGCATTTTTCCTAATGACACTGTGTAATTGATGTACTAGTGCAACATAATAATTCCAGTCACTTGTGTTCCTTTCTTTGAAGTCTAGCTTCAGAATTCCTCTGCAGCCCCAATGAATTGTTGCCATGATTTTTTTCATGGATTGTGTGACTTGTCCTTTCTAGAGGATGCTTCATCCTCCTTCCGTCACTCCATGATTCTGTTTTCAAAAGAGGGACATATTAGAGGATCACAGTTTCACCCCCTGTGATGATGGAATTAAATATTGTTCTCTTCTTATAATGGCAGGTTGAAAAACTTCTGACAGTATCTCATGTACACTTATGTTTGAACTGCTACAAACATTGGAGCACTCATCTTGAGAAACCAGATATTGTTCATTAAGTGCCCCTTCATGATGACAAAGTTTAAAAAAAAAAAATTCTTTCTCTGTTTATGGCACACTTTACATAACATTTTTTTCACCACAGAAGGCACTTTATGGATTACACCAAGTTTCTGAGCACTCCAATAATGATTATTTTTAAATTTATTATAAAGATCATGGGACTAGTGTAGAGCCTGAAACTTCAACACCTGGAAATATTTCTTTCAAATCATCTTTGAACTGGGTGAGTTAACACACATGAATCATAAATACATAAATATTGTGCATTAGAAAACATATACTATGCCATAATTCACTTAAGACAGCCAGAACCTTACATGACCTTGTACCAGTCAATTGCAAGAAATACATATGCACGTACTCAAAGGAAAAAACCCCCCAAGTTGATTCATAGTTCAATGGACTGCGCCATAAATGGAGCGAGGTATGGACTGTCAGGTGGATGCCAATAACTGTAGCAGCAGCTTCAGCTTCTGACAGTGGCTTGCACTGTTGACTATCATTCCTTTTTCATGATAGCATACCAAAATTGGTTCATTCACATTCCAAAAATATATCAACAGAATTTTTATGGAAGAGAGTGCCAATTTGGCAGGGTAGGTTTCTGTCACTAATGCACAGATTGTCTTTAGTTAAAGTTGTCCTGTTATCTCTTACGTGCTATCAGAAACTACCACACAGAGTCTCTGTGGTAGGTTCAAGAGATAAGCTTACTGAATACCTTAGTTCTCAAATTACCCAGCCAGATAATTATGTTAAGAACCTATATACAACCTGAAACGTTTTATTTCTTACAAAAATATATACAAATTTTATGTCAGAAAGAATTACATACTCATGCCAATCACATCTGTTTCACACCACATGACTATTACATTGTGCAAGGCAAGAAAAATTAGTGACACAAATTTAAGATGCAAAGCAAACATTGGCAAAGGACAAAGAATAGCATGTAGAAGGAAACAGTACACCATTCCATTAGCACCATGCCTGAACAGAAATGTGCATATCTCAATTTTAATATTTTGTGCTTTTTATGCAGACATCCAAAGTTACTTGTTTTATTAACAAGGACTGATTAGTTTATGATAAAATGGATCTGTATATTTAATGGGACTATGATGATGGCAGAATTAATTGTTTGCATCGATACAATGATATAAATTTAGATAACCGTAAATTCTAAGGTATGTCCAGTTGATGCATTTAACTCCTATAGTAAATGCAACAGCTCAAATGACAACAAATATCATTCTTACAGATAGTAGTTTTCATAGCCAAATAGTGACCTTCAGTGGTGCTTGCAAAAAAGAATATCCAAGTGCTAGTCAATAAAGATTGAGAATTATTTTTTTTACTTATGAGGTACACTAGGCAGGTCAAGGGTGATATGGTCTTTTACGAAGTAAAGATTATAATAGAGTTGTGATTTGTTTAATTCTTTTTGTTTTTGAAATTTAAACTTTTTTTGTTGGTCAGCTTTTCACTGAACTAATTTGATTTAGCAGCTTCTAGTATGTGTAGACTGAAATAAACTGTGGGTCAGTAGATGAACTTTCAATTAATTGCGAGATAAAACACATAGAAAATTACACAAAAAATAATAGTTATAATTCCATCCCCACAAATATTTGATATTCTATAGCTTGGCACACAGAATAATCAACACCCCATTAACAGAAACAGAGTACAAAACAGAAAACCAACAGATAATTAATGTAAATTATAATTAATCTGTTGTCCAACACTCTTATGCTTCACTTACTTTTAAATATGGTGGAACCGGTTTTGATTTTCAACAACTTGACGATTCAAGTAGTCATCAAGTTGGTTGAAGATGGTGAGGATGTCCCTTCAAAACCGGTCCCACTGTATTTAAAAGTAAGAGAAGCATAATAGTGTGTTAGACAAGAGATTAGGTATAATTTACATTTAACAGGCTTCACTGTGTGAGTTCCAACAAAAATTTTTAAAAATGTCTTATTTTTCGAAAGTTCTTAAATGAATTATGAAGATAATTAATGGTTTAAACAAACACATAATAATAAAAATTATCAATAAATTTTAAATACAAAACTCTATAAGAGATTAATACGTGTTTCACTGTGTTCGATTCCAAATTGAATTATTATTTAAAAAAAATCTATAAGAGAGTTTCCGCACTGAAAACATTAAAGAAAGACACAAATTCAAAATCATACAACCTACCACAACAAATGCAATAGGATATTCAAAGAATACAACATAAAGTTAATCCCAAAGAACAAATATAGCATCAGAAATTTACTAGGTTCCATAGTAAAAGACACCATATCAATAGAAATCAGGAACTTACGAAATCAAATGTGCAGATTATAACCACATTTACAGTGGGAAAACGAAGAGAAATTTAAAATTTGGAGAAAGGAACACTTTAGGAATATTTTTTTTAAACAAAATAATAAATTAGCAGTGGCAGCTCACTTTTGGACCCAAAATCATGAAATTAAACTGGAGGCTAAGCTGGTGAAAGAACTCCACAACCCAATAGAGCTATCAGGTTTGGAAAAAAATTTCATCCTGAAAAATAGATAATAATTAATGAATCTTCATGTTCAACCCAAAGATAAACTAAGCAAATTCCTATTTGAACCATCAGATATCGCCACAGAACCACCTTGGGATCCAGCCACCATATCCAGTAGTCCGTCAACTACTCGATGGCAGCGATTGCCCCCGAAACATGTCCTAATGATGTATAAGTTAGTGTGAACATATTTAATACATTCCAATAGGATATGTAACAACCAATTGCTTACACTTGTTCACTTTTAGCTATAACATGAACTGCATGTGTAAAGTGCATATAAAAACACATCATCTGGACATAACTTTAGTATCAGAACAGAATGTTACCTACTGCTTTAATAGCTTACGAACTAAATCTTTCACGTCAGTTGCTAATATAATGCATTAAAGATAGGTTGTTAAATGGCTACAGCTAAAATGTTATTGATCAACTAAATACATTCACTCACAAATGATAGAAAGTTCAGTTTTAGTATTATATTGCTGAAAATAATTAAACAGATATATTATGAAGCTTTAGAAACAATAGTTTACTTTGTAAATGAGTAGAAACAACAAATTAAACGGAGAATAACAGATAAGCAGACACTAATCCTATCCCCTTGGATTTGAAGCTGTTTAAAAAATCTGCGTATATTGCAAGATACAACACAAGGGCTATTTGAAAAGTTTAGTACAATTTGGCAAGTACTTTTTTAAGATGAAATTTGTCTCTATACAGGTGGTCTTGCTACTTGCTTTTCATTCCAACTGAAAACAATGTTTTGTCTATAAGAAAAATAATCTTTGACAGTGCTGACGATATTCTCATTCAATTAACTTTCTTCCCACAAAACCAAAGTTTTAATTTATCGTCTATATATGGTCTGGCTGGTATCTTATGAACTGCACATTATAAACTTTTTGCGCTAATTCATATTTCAAACAATGCTGCATATTAGATTCCTGTTACTATTATACTCTTTTCCAAGTAGTATACCAGCATTATTCCTAGCGAATTTATAAACAGTGGCCATACCCTTCCCAGCTTGCAAAACTGTCTTAAACATTACCTAACATTGCAATGAAATATCCTTTCATAAATGTTTTTGACCAGTCAACAATTATGGCACCCTTGATGATTTGATTTATTTACAGATGCTCTTTAACATCTCACGTCATCAACGTCCCATTCAATTCAGGGTCTGAAACGGCCCACAAATTTTGCTCAGAGGCCTCTTCTTTCAGACTTGAGGTTCATTTTTCATGCCATAAATGTAAGGCACGGGACCCATGGCATTACTTCTTTTCCGAAGGAAGCCATACTTAGGATTTTATGGCACCCTCAAGACACACAACATTTTCATATGCAAATTTTCAAGAGGTTATTATGCACTCATTCAGCTGAGATGCCTACAGTTTCAGCTATCTTGTTCAATTTCACTTGGCTGTCTTCCATTACTTTACCAGGATTTTTTCAGCAATATGCTACATGGTGAATTAAACTGGGCATCTGGAGAGCACTTGACTTTTGGTGCATGTTCTGTCACTTTTATATTAATTTATTACAAGGCTGATTCACAGTTCTATGAATTTCATCCATCTGTTGTTTAACCTACTCAGACATCTACTTCTTCAAATAAAAATGTTTTAATTACTGCACTGAACAATTTTTATGGCAAATTAGACAGTGGTTGATTCAGATAGCTGTCAAGTGTTAAATACTGAAACTCTGTCACAGATCATTACAAAAAAATACTTGCCAACAATACATCATTCAAAAAATATTTGTTTCATAGAAATCTGTCTAGCTTATCAAACAGCCTTCATTTTAAATTAAAATATTAATGCAAACAAACTGCAACAATTGTTACATTTTAATTTAATGCCAATGGTGTTAATATTTCAGCCATAATAAGTACTGCAAAAATAGCCAGAGGAGAAGGGTCACACACTCACTCAGCAATGCGGAAACATTTGAAAATCAAACATTCATCCAAACACAGAGTGATTTATATAAAACTAACACATTCTTTATTTATTTGGCTGGAAATTCACCTAAAGTCCTGAGTTTAATGTCAAATTAAGTGAGCTATTTGGGAGTTTTGATTCCCTGTCACAAGATGTGCAGATGTTTATTCTGTATTTCTTATTGTTGACTTTTATGTTTCGCAGCTGTTTTCGGTATTTTGTTCTAGTCGGTGTAAAAATTTAGTACACATTAAATCAACAGCTCTTCCTTGTGGGCTAATACTGAATTACGAATTCAATTACAGCTACTCGAAGGGCATACCAGAGAAAATTTGGTGCCCCCCCCCACCCGAAAGAAATACAATACAGACACTGGTAAACAAATTGGAAACAACTGGATACAACCGGAGCAGTCCCCCCATAAGTCATGAAGAGGTTTGTTGCATGATACTGGGTGCACCTACTCAATGTGTCAGAGAGCTGCGAAAAGTGCTCACCTAAAACCATATAGGGTTACAGTTGTTCATCAGTTGCAGGAACTAAATAAGGATAGAAGAGTGAAGAATTGCTTGGTTTCAGATGTTCAGTGCAAAATCCTGGCATATTGTACATCACTTGGTTCCATTTATGCAACTATGCAAACTCACAGAACTCGGAACTGCTTCTTTTATGTGGTTACCTTAACAGAAGAGTTTACACCACAAACCCCCAGACAATGGATGATCTAAAGCACAACATTACACAGGAGATTAATGATATTGACAACACAGTCCTTCAATTAGTGGCCAATAATAAGGAACGATGTATTGATTTATACCTAATACAGGAGGGAGTATATTTTAAACATTTTCTATAGAGGTTAATAATCTCCCAAAGATACACGGTATTTAAGGTAAAATAAGTTGTGGCTAGGCATCACTCGTCATGAAATAAAGAAGTGTGTTAGTTATATAAATTACCATGTATCAACGAATGAAAAACATAATTTCACAATGCTCATTATTGACTCTAGTATTAACCCTCAAGTCCTTTGACTATCAGAATGCAGTAGAACATACAGTAGGGACTGCTTGTGTCAGCCCCTTTGATGTCATTGGTTCTAAATCAGCTTTAGTTGCACTTACTACTCAGTGAATTCACCTGATGTTGTTGATATTACTGCAGCAAAAATATGTGCTTAACAATCTACTGTTAAATATGAAAGTTACAGATTCGTTAATTAAAATGTTAACTATAATGAAAATGTACTTTTTCTTCTCAAAACAGATATGCAATTCATTATTTGTTATTGAAATAAAATATAATTATATAAAACATAATTAAAATGTGTATATTGTATTTTTTTACTCTTGTTTACAATTTTGCTCGATTGCTGGTGTTTACTGAATAATGATCAAGCATTTTAATGCATTATTAATTATTATTACCTCCTTTTCTCCTATCTTCCTACTTTATATTTAGCTGAAAGAGCATTATTTCTGAATTTCACCAAGATACTAAAACATTAGGTTAAGGGGCTGGTGAGTGTAGCTTAGTTTTATAGTTACCATAAATGACAGATCTCTGACAAGTATGTTTGTGTTTTCCATGCTTTACAGCTGCTTTACCATATGATACCTATGTTTGTATCTAGATGATAATGTACTAATATGAATAGAATCTTAGTTTTAAAGAAGAAATGTCTTTGATGTATTTATGGATTACCAAGCATGGAGTCATGCAAAGATGTTTCTAGAGAAAAGTTATCCTTACAATGATTGGAATGTATGTATTTATATAAAGTAATTTTAATGATCTTGTACAAGGAACTGATAACATAATAAATAGTGGTATGTATAATTATAATATTAGAGGTATGGATAACTTCCATATAATATATATAAATTTTAAAACAACTTATAAAGAAAGATCCATCAATAAAGGTTTGATACAAAATAATAAATTACCAACACCAATTAAGGCGCATTTAGAAAAAAAAAATCAAATGTGAGTTAAAAAGTGCCTCATGTACATATAAAAGGGTAGGTCCATATGTTTCCGGCCTAATCATTTTCTAGGTATGATAAAGACAAAAACTATATTTCTCTTTTCAATATAGTTACCCTTTATTGCAATACACTTCTCGGACCTTTGAATTAACATTTCAATCTTCCCTCCATAAATAGTCAGAAGTTTTATCTGCAAATTGGGCATAAACAGCATCCATCACTTCTTCGTCACACTTAAATTTCCTTTCTCGAAGGTTCTTCTTGAGTTTTGAGAAGAGGAAATAGTCACTGGGAGCTAGATCTGGACTGTAGGGTGGATGGTCAAGCTCCTTGAAGTTACGTTTCCTTACAGCTTCCTTTGCAACAAAAGTTGTGTGCACAGGCACTTTATTGTGAAGAAGGCTCACACTACCACCCAGTTTTCCTCTCCATTTCTCTTCGATTCCAGCATGTAGTCTGTGCAGTAGGCCAGCATAGTACTCCCCATTTACTGTGGTGTTCCTCTCCTTGAAGTCAATAAAGAGTGTTCCTTCACAGTCCTAAAAGATTGTGGCCATTATCTTCTTATTTGACTGAGAGACCCTGGCCTTTAGAGGCTTTGCTTTGCCAGGTTTATGCCACTCCATTGATTCGATCTCTTTTGGACAAGGGGTTATAGTAGAGCACCATAGTTTCATCTTCTGTAACAATGGTTTGCAGAACTTCTCTCTCTTTGCCATGGCAGAGCTCCAAAAATGCCTAACAACAGATGGCTTGTTGCTGCTTTTGGACTGAGGAAAGAAGTTTAGGCACTAACCTTATTCATGTTTAAATGTTCATAAATAATTCGAAGGACTGTTTTATTTTAGAAAGACCCAACCTTGCTTCTATTTTTGTAACTTTGAGCTGCCGGTCTTCCATAATTTCTCCTTCTACAAGAGCGATGTTTTCAGAAGTGGGCACCTCCAAGTTCCAACCTGCACGCTCTTCGTCTTCAATGCTTTCTCGACCCATTCAAAAAAGTTTGGCCCATTCTTTTACAGTAGAATATGAGGGGGATTCCCCTTTTACGCCGTCCAATCGCTGTTTAATTTCATTTGGAGTAAGTCCTTCTTTTGTGATGAACTTAATAACTGCTCGATACTCTATTTTGAACATGTCACAATCTTCTACACATAGCCTTCTTTATGCAACAATATCTGAACAACTGAGCACAGTGGAGCAGAAGTTACAGTTGCAATTATTTACTTAACAGATGAGAAATGGCACCAGATAAGGGTTTTGTGAAGGCGATAATCCTTATTGGTGAGGCTGGAAACTTATGGACCTATCCTCGTAGGTTAGATGAAATATAAATAGAAACGTAACAAGGGATTATGTAATTTGTAAATCATTTTTAACCTTGTGAATCATTTTTGACAATGTCTGGACTTGTGGTGAGTCTATTTACAAAATTATCATCATCATCAATCAAATACATTATATTCTCTAACCTAGCAATTTTTATGGGGGCATAGGAAGATTTTCTCTACCTCTGTGCACTGTGTTGCCAATCATTTGCAATTACTTTCTGAGAGAAAAAATAACATTATATTTTTCAGACAGACTTTGTACATTGTGTTACTGATGCTGTTCTCCTTAGAACATGAATGCTTGATGATCATCAGAGCCCAGAAGTTAGGCAAAATGTCTTTTCTATCTGGGTCAATATATTTAATAGTCAGATAGAAATGAACATGTTTTTGTATATTTGAAGTTGGTAGGGCTAGTTTTTATTTTGCCTTTTTCCCATATTTTGGCTTCTGTTGCCTATTTTAAGGTTTAACACATTTTTCCCCACTCTCCCCCTCTGTTTTGGACCAATATGGACTAATCCACATTTTAAAAAGCACATAAAATTTCAATACATCAAAGTGAAAAAAGCTACAAAAATGAAATGACATGTTTTCCTCTCAAAAATATCTTTTGAAAATCTTGTTATACATTTATTTCATTTCAAGCAGTCAAAATTTTCTCCTTAACCCATTCACTTAAGCTCTTTAAATAGCAGAACCTTCATTAGTGAATTGAATGCACAGTTACTTCAGGTATATGAATACCAATTAATAGTCATGGCAAATGACCTTGTATCGATCTGAGCAAGATAATTCTAGGAAATTTGTGTTGGGGGGACTTCTCAGCTGGATAAATTTCACAACAAGCAAGCGAGAAAGATGAGGGAGATACAGCTGTGCAATAAACCTACCCTAAAGTGTGCTCAGAGTGGAAGTAAGAGAGATACTGATTCCCCTATAAATGTATAAATAGAAAATGAACTGGATCAGAAACCGCTGCATATCTTTCGCTCATTTGCCAGGACTATTCAAAACTATTTTACTTTGTCTTGAACAAGATTTCCATAATGTACGGAAAGGTGAAATTTCTGTTGTAACTGGTATGAGTCTTTCTGAAATAGCTTGTCTTAAATATACTCCAATTACTTCAGTGAAAGTGGGAAGTTCTCTTTTCATGATGAAAAATGTTCTCTCTGACAAGTGGCTGACTATGACAGTTGATACCTTGAAAACCATCATGTTGCTTGTAACCAAGAAAGTAAGTTTATGTACTTAAATTAGTGATAAAGAAATTATTAAGTATCTTAAATATTCATTAATAATGAGTGATATTACTCTGTTTTCACTTTTAATAAATGCATATTTTAATATATTACTGCTTATTTACAGTATTTTCAGTGCCTTTTTGCTGGTCTAATTTAAGCAAAATTATTGCCTTTACTTCTTGGCTCTGATAATTATAAACATAAACAGCTGGTAAGATAATTTCACTCATCTACCTTTATACTAATAAAAGAGCATGCTTTTTTGCAGACACTAATTAAAATTTAAATATTCATGCAATTAGGATACAAAAATATTATAGTTATACTAAGGTATCGCAACATTAACACCTCAAATTTTCTTCTAAATAATATGGGAATATTTCAATAGCTAATTGCACTAGAAAACATGAGGCAAACACCATGATCATTCTATATTTTATTTAGTTTCATACTGCTAGTCCAAAAATCTTTGATACAATTATACTTCACTTACTTGTTTAAAATGTAGGACATATTTCAAGAGATTCCATTATCAGCTTTAGGCAGACTGATGTCTTCTGGTGATGGCAGAATGATCTTGCACAAACAATGCAGTAGCAGGGTCTCAAAGCTCACAATTTTTTTTTTTGATTGATTTATTTATGGACGCTCTTTAACATCTCAGGTCATCAGCATCCCATTCAACTCAGGGCATGAAATGGCCGACAAATTTTGCTCAGAGGCCTCTCTTTCAGGCCTGAGGTTCTTTTTCATGCCGTAAATGTATGACACGGGACCCATGGCTTTACTTCCCTTCCGAAGGAAGCCATACTTAGGATTTTTATGCCCCGAAAACTACCCTCGGTCCTGGCCGGGTTCGAACCCGCGATCTTGGGTATAGGAAAGCTCCCGATGAAGTCTTTGTTTTTGGTAATATACATTTTATCTTAAGTTGATAATTCTGCAGGATTCTTGGCTGTCTTTGATGATTTAGGTTCCTTTTTATACCAGGATTTTTAGATCAGAAATTTGCCACAACAGTTGATTTATCCATTTGTTTATATTTAATACAGCTAAAGAGCTCTTTCATTAATCTATAGCTGATAATCTCAGAAGCCTTCACTGCTGCAAAAGCTTCAGTGTGTGTGTGTGTGTGTGTGTGTGTGTGTGAGCGTGTGCATGTGTGTGTGCGGATTCTGGATTCACACAAACAGAAAATGACGAGCTATTACAAAAGTTGCTCAAAATGCACACCATTAGCATTGATACACTTCTGAGTATGTTGAACTACTGTTTGAGCAACACTTGTAAAAGTATCCTCAGCAATTTCAGCACATGCTGTTTTAATTTCTTCCCGAAATGAGTTAGATCCGGAGAATGCACTGGAAACTTAATCGAACCTCTTCGTCCTATCCAGTGCCTTGGATACAGTGTGCGGGCTTTTTTGCTGTGTGAGGTCTCCCAGATCTGCCCTTGTGAACATCGCATACTGTACACGAGTCTTGAAATATATTAAATAGATACCTATTGTAAAAGTGTATATCATTTTTTGGCATCCTCGCTATACACACCGATATACACTGGAAAACTTTTATATTTTTATAAGCATCTATTAAAATACTGCTCTTTTTAAAAATGAGAATGAACTCATGGTGTTTTAAGAATATAAATACCTAATGCTATAAACTTTCTTTATAATCTCTTTTCTCTGCAATATTTGAGTACCTAATGATTTATATATAAAATCCCAGTTATAATAATTATAAAAATATATTATTCATGTATCTTAATACAAAAACAACTTCATGGGTTTTTCTACTGAACCCAGAATGGTGTTAATTGAAGCTAATGGCTATTGTTATGTGACTATTAGAGCCATTAGTATTATAAGCACATTTACAAAAATGAATGAAAATAGCAAGTATAAGAAATTCACTTACTACTAAAAGTGCAAGACAAATTTAAAAAAAAAAATGTAGGAATATAACACCCCAGAATAAATTTAGCATTAAAAATTTATTTAAGTCATCTCAAAAAGATGCAATGCCAAATATTAAAGAAAGTCAGAATTTATAAAATTAATTACTAGGATTGTAATGATATACATAATTTGAAAAAAAGAAAAAATTCAAACCAAAGAAAACTTCAGGAATATTAAATATATTTAAAAATTAGCTGTTATGGCACATTTCTGGTCTAAAACCAGCATGTTAAAGGAACTTGAATTAATAAAGACAGCTGAGAGTCTAGCAGTTATCAGTATAAAGAAAAAAGTTATATTCTTATAAAAATTTTGTTATTAATTGCCATTGAAATGTTTGGGCAATTTCATTCTGCCAAAGGATGCCATTCAAATTATAGTTAATGATGGGAGCAAAATCTCTTCATTAGTATAAAACTTATTGTGAAAATATTATTTCTCATAATTCATATTGAGGTAATAATGTAAAATGACACAATGCAATTTTGGTTAAGTTGTACATTCAACATGCAAATCATTCTCATAGATACTGCAGCAAAGCAAATTTATACAATATATCCATATAAAAATTATCCTTCAGGCTGGCAAACCAATTCATACTCATATGGAGGTAGGTCTGTTGATACCCACTCAAAAATCAATGCCAAGAATCATCGTCTCAACATTCAAAATGTACCACTGTGCACATTTTTTAAAGATCTTGCATTTCCTTCTATATGCTGGTTTCGATTTGGGAGGTACACACGGAGAGGTTGTGAAAACATGCTACTTATTATTTTACATACCTAGAAACGGATGAGTTGGAAGGCCATTTTCGCAGATTTTTTAAAGATCCAGAATTACTCATACGTCTATAATGACCATAAACAAAAAATAATCAGAAAATGAAGGAATCAAATAATAAATGCTAAGTTAAATGAATGAATTCATTGCTGAAAGCCATTCAGCTCTCTATGTATGAACTTTTTGTAAATATATACAAACACCATCAATTTGTCTACAATAAATAACATAATCCTTTTATCACTATCTGAAAACTGTAGCATTGTATCATCACTGCATGGGACTTATGACACAGAGCTGCACACTATCCAGATATTGTCACTATCATGACAATTTCTGGATAAAAAATTTAAATTGATAGAAATTTAAATGTATATGATTTTGATTTTAGACCTATACATTTGTCAACTTGGTACAGAGCTGGATTATTGACCCTGGCAGCCAGGGGGAAAGAAAAAAGAAAAGAAAAAAAAAACATATACAAAGTTTACTGTACCTGGAAAAAACGATTCTTAATAAGTGCATTGTCCTATAAATACAGCACACTTCAAACAAAAAAGCTATTTTAATTTTGAATAATTAAATTCAGCTTAAATAGAATGTTCCAAAACATTACTGACAAATAAGCATAGGCAGGTCAGAATAGAGCAATTTTTAACTGATTTGTATGTTCCAATGTATAACCCATTTCTATATATATATATATCTTATAAATAGTTCTTTCACACTAGACATATGTAGGACATTAGTTGCAAAGGAAGAACCGGAATTGAAAAATTCAGGTCAAGGCAAGGATTTGAACCACAGATCTTCAGCCTTCCATACTGATCCTCTAACCTCCTCCAAGCATGGAATCACAAACCTTATATCATTTGATTTCTACTATAAGGATTATTCCTTAAAGAGGGTTACTGACACCTTTAGATATTCTGGTGTGAGCTCTGCAAACCGGAAACTGCAATGGGTGCCAGGAAGACCTGAGAACGGGTGCTGACATTGGAACCAAAATAATGCAACTTCTTCCAGAAACAGATTTTGGGAATCAGTGAAAGCATATTTTCCTATAGTGTTGCGCAATAAGCTTTTTAGGTTGACGTGTGGGAAGTGAACAAAGCTCCAACAAACCCCTTGCCATATATCCTTATAATATATCCTTAGAATTTATTAAATATGTTTACGTCATCTCTATTTATACAACAATAGGATACGTTTTGGGGGCAGTAGTAATTGAGTAGTAGGTGAAGCAATTGATCCTGAAATATGTCCTAATGTTGTATAAGTGGAAGTAGTGTGAACATATTTAATAAATTCTAATAGAACCTATCGACTCTTTGCAACTTTCACCACAGTTCACTTCCTTACATTCGGGCTTATGTCAAATGTAAGTGACATTAGTTAATATTTTCATCACTCTCTTTTAAAAAGTGTTCCCTTTTTTTAAACATCACTGTGTAGCATTAGTGGAATATCTGATGAGAATTGGCAAGTTTTTCGAACAATTCATGTGTTCTGTACTTGCCTTCAAGGCCTAAAAGATGGAATATGATTAGGTACACCTTTATAGGCTTGATGGTCATGATGCATTTGTGACCAAATAATGCCTAAATGCCAGAATATATACCCACAGCTAGCACAGGTTTTTGCATCTCTGCCAAGGCTGGTTTCCCTCCCCACTAATGGCCACCTGCCTATCCTTTAACTTTCAAGCAGTCACCAGTTTTCTTCATGAAAGCTTTAAAGGAATGTATTTTTATGTGTACATACTTTATATATATATGAATCAGCCCATTGTTTACACGAGGAATTTATTCAGAAGTTCCCTAGGCCACTGTCCCCTTCCAAAACTGCAATTCATGATCTTGTGAATAAATTAGACACTACTGGTTTAGTGTAAAACAAGAAATACAGGCTAAGACATACAGTTTTAACAGAAGACAAATTAGATGAAATTGTGCAAATCCTGAGCATTCACGAATAAAATCAGCACAGCATACTGGGGTTGCTGTATCTTAGCAACAAAATGCTAAATCTGAAAACTTATATGTGTGCATATGTCTATTGTCTATGACAAGGTGATCCCATATCAGGTTTGCTTTAGTGTAAGTGGTTTCTTTCATCAGTGATTGATGGTTTAATAGACACAGAGCTTGTGTTCTTTTCAGATAAGGTATGGTTTTGCAAAAATGATCATTGAACAGTTACAACAATCATTATTGGTGTTCTGAAAATGCAAACTGTATACAGGATGATAGGAAAATTGAAGTTTGGTGGGAAATTAGCACAAGATGCATAAGAAGCAGCTGGTTGTAGCATGTCCAGGAAGATTCAGCTTCTCTAGAGGTAATATTTTTATATCAAGTTCAAATCTATGGCACTATGCATGAATTCTATAACTCACACAAATAAGAGTCTGAGAAAACAGCATATAAATAAAGTATCTCTTATGGAAGATGCGGAGTTTCTCCTTCTATTTTGGAAAATCATTACTGATTACAGAAATTGCAGTTTATGATTGTAAATTGAAACAAAATTAAACAATTGATGACATTATTTCAAATGATTATAATTTGAGGTTTACGAAGTTAAGTTACAATGCCACAGAAATAATTATAAAATTTCATGTGCCACACTCCTATATACTCCTGAACTGTCAGTAAACTTTTGAAACACTAGGGCATTAAGGACATTAGTTCATGATCTTCGGGTCAATACATTTTTACACATGGAATAAGAACTTATTTTAATGCATTAATTATACAAAATAAAATTAGCTTTCTTGTGTTGCAATCCATATTTGTGTAACAAACAAAAGATAAGAAGAAAAACTCTTATATTAAACTGCTTTATCAAAACAAAATCAGTATGTAGGCTCTTATGAACTTATTAATATCTTGAGAGATGAAAATATTATTTGTTTGATTTGCAACATTGAAGAATGATTTAAACTGCACTCACCGCTGTGTTGTCGGACTCTTGGGAGGCAGTCCAGTGGAGGAAGCAACCACACTAGTTGATGACGATGATTCAAACTGTTGAGAGCTACTGTTGACATATGGCGTGCGGGGGTGGACAGGAAACGCTGGTGTTTGTGGCCGAGGGCTGCTTGATCTTGGAGGGCTACCTGTTTCATCTCCACTGATGGATGTGGTCTGCCAAGATGAGAAACTCTCGTCTCTCAGCTGCATCAGGAGATGAAACAAAAACTTGTTAACATACATTCAAAACAATCACCAGCTTCTTATAAAGTTCACATGTTAGAGACTATTGGGGCTTCCATGGAAACTTAGCAACTTAGTACAGTGATTTATGAATTGAATGATTAGGTTAAGTATTATAAAGGGTTTTTAAGTATTTTGATTAATATTAGTATTGGCAGCGTTAAGTTTTTAGATATTTGTTTGTCTAGAGATAAAGAATAATTTAGAAACAAGATTATTACTGATGTAGGAATTGTAGTTGATTGGTTAAAATAATAGTTTATGTATAAAATGTTTATGGTATTGTGTTTTTGGTTGGACTAGAGCCTGGTCCCCTGAATATTCCAGTAGGTAGCTGCTGATGAACTGGGGTCTTAGTTAATCAAATTGGAAAAATTTTGGTTTGTATTATTTAGAATTGAATTATTGTAATGTATGTATGATACATAAGTGAAATGTAAAATAAATACTATTACTACTACTACTACTATAAAGTTCACAAGGCTAGGGAAAGAACCATAGATGAACATGAAAGTATTGGCATGATCAATAATTATGCACCTTTAATGTTAGTGTGTATAAGGTCCTAAGAAATAAGCAACTCTCAAGGAGAGCAGTTTAGTCAAAAATTAATTAATAAGGGAGGAAGTTTTAGTGTTGTATGAAATTCAATGTACAAATTTATGTATAGAAATTAGTGATTAATAAATTAATTCATTCATGTATCTCTAAGACAAAGATGGCAGTTTGCTAACGGAGTTAAATTTGGGCACTTTGTTAAGTCTGGATTCAAACTAGGGGCACATTTGTTTTTGTTCACTGCATTTCATATCATGCATAACACACACACACACACACATCAAATCTCATTATCATTCTACGCCAATTAGCCAAACAGTTAACAAGGAGAGTATAAAGTTCTTAAGGTGTAAGTTTGCCAAATGGGTGACTTAGCCGTTAACAAATTTGGGAGGTACTGGGTTCATCCATTGAGGCCAGCTTTCCTGACCTTGGATTTTTTTGTGGTTTCCCCTGCTTACCTAGAAACAGATATTTCCATTTTTATTTTCACCTAGAGAAAGAGAGGTGTTAGAAGAATTTAATATTTTTTTTCAGTTGTAGATTTTACTGTTTTAAATAAAATGTCTAGCTGATAATGATAGCAATTGCTTCCGAAAAATGTCCTAATGTTATGTGAGCAAGTGGAGTTAGTGGGAGCATGCTGAATGCATTTGTGTAGGATATGTGTGGGAATGCTGTGTTGATGTGAGTTTCAAATCTACTGATTAACAGGTTAGCAGAAATGGAGATAAAGGGTTGCCCATAGTAAGTCCTGATTCTTGTCTATAGAATTTGCTGACGACAATGAAGTTTTGTTGCAGGATTATAAGCTGCCAATTAAAGAAAAAATATTGTTACAATAATGAGTAACATGGATAAACTACACATACTTCTATTATTGCCAACTGCTCGGTACAAAACGAAAGTAAAGAAGAATCTATTGCATTTGTTAACATTTGCTTTAACTCTCAGAATGCATATATCGGGTTTTGCTAAAATCTCATGAATTGGCCTGGATCTATAAATGATATTTGTTGACTTTTGTTAAAAATGGATTCATAGGACAATGTGGAAGGTCAAAATTATGTTTCTATGATGTAAGAGTCAATTTTTAAAAATTTTCAATTTATCAAGTTTTGAAAAAATACTTGATTGGCCCTAGTATGTGGCACATCTCATTGCACGTGAAGCATCTCTTGTATCTATATGTTCTTCAATGTGAGCAGGGACTTTGCCTGTGATTACTCCCCCATGGGAGAACTTTCGCTGATGATTTGTTGCACAAACTGCCTATCCATTGTTTGTTTCTTCAGTCTTGTTTACATATGAGACAATATTTGGAAGATATATCACAAAAACATCTTTATGGCGCAATTGAAGCTGGACATCACCATATTGTATTATATCAACCTGTGGATCCTTTAATATGTTTAGTCTAATTCTAGAATGTAGATTTCATCAGAAATTACATAAAAAATGCAATTGTCACATTCTTTTACAAATTTTAATTCTGGTATACAATTTGTCAAAGATGTTAATTTTTTACATTAAATTTCATTTTTGAACAGCTTTTTAAAAAAATAGATATTAATGGTAACTTAAATTATTTAATTTAGAATGTTTACAAAATCGTAACTTAAAGTATATTTACAAAACTGAATTAATTCAATGGAGAAAAATTAGTGTATATTTATTATTTTATTGTGTGAAACTCTCTTCTGTCTAGAAGGTGTGAGCGATTGATAAGATATCTTTTTAATACTAACCTTACATATATTAGTGTGCAGTTCCTTTATATATATTGGAAGTAAATTAAATACAACTATATCATTGTAGTAAACACTTTCTGGAGCACCTGCAACCTGTTACTTGGTCTGTGCTAAGTCCTGTCTTTCTTTGCTGTGTGTATCTGATTTTTTTATAAATACTTCTGAATAGTCTACTACAAATAAACATACGGTTAGAATGTACTATTGCAAGTGAATGGTAAAATTCCAAATTTTTAAATATTAAATTGTTTGTTTTGCCCCTGCCATCATTCTTATTACTCCTTTATGATAGCTATGTTTTTTAGCATTTACTGAATTTCTGCCGAACATTATTATTCCACAAGTAATTATAAGGAATGGAAGTAAGCATAATATATTGTTTTTATGATCTGATTGTAAAACATGCCAAGACCAAGAGATTTTATGTTACTAGATTTGATGATTTCATTGCCTTCATATTGCATATTTAGGTCTGCAATGTTTTCAATTTTTGTATTTAATTTTAATTAACATATTTAGTTTTTTCAAAGTTTATATAAAAATTGTCACCATCAATTTCAGATCAATGTGTGGGCTGGAATTGTTGGAGACTGCATGGTATTTTTTTGATTTGATTTATTTACAGATGCTCTTTAACATCTCAGGTCATTAGCATCCCATTCTATTCAGGACATGAAACGGCCAACAAATTTTGCTTCGAGGTCTGTTTTTTCAGGCTTGAGATTCTTAATTTTGCCATAAATGTGCGACATGGGACCCACGGCTTTACTTCCCTTCTGAAAAAATCCATCGATCTTGGGTTTATGAGGCAAGTATGGTTCCACTACACCACCAGGACCGACTACTGTATAGTATGTCCATATGTTCTCCCAGTATGTCTTAAAAACATTGTCTACAGGGACTCTATTAAGAACACTTTTCCAGAGCTTAAAGTGCTCCTGGCAATAGGAAGAATCAGGTGGTTTGTGAATGATGAGCTTCCAGCACATTTTATTTTGTTTTATCTATTTATCTTGGCAAAGCCAAGGCCATTATGCCTTCTCTTTCACTCTACCAACAACAATCATATAAATCTATGTAAAATATGAAAGAGATAAATAAATGTGCGCTAACTTGAAAATTAACATGTAAAAATATTACTGCAAGAAGAGGAAATATTAAAAACAATAATAATACAGCAAGCAATAATAATGACAATTTATAGACATATAAAACTATGTAAATGAAGAAAGTGGATATAAATATACTTTCAAAATATAAAAACAAATAACACTAGCAATACTACAAAGAAGATGGAAGATTGTGATGATGATGATAATATAATGAATAATTCTACAGCAGAATAAAACAAATACCTGTATTGTAACATTAGGAATATAAAGCTAGGGTATTCAATTATTTCTAATAACATTATACACTTTCTTATGAAATGTTCCTAAAGTTTGAGAATCTCTGACGAGTCGTAGTAAAGCATTCCAGAGATAATGATGAGTAATGTATATATGTATATATATTTAAAGAGTGTTAAACGATTGTTTTAACTACTGAGGCATCACAGGTGGTGGACACTGATAATGCATGAGATGAAATGATAAATTGGGAAAAGAAAGGATTTATTTTTTTAAAGAAGGAAGTATTCTAAGCCTAAGTTTAGGGTACCTTCCCAGTATTTGCCATTTATGAGGACTAAGGAAAACTTGGAAAACACCTCTGTCTGAGGAATAAAACCTCAGATCTCCTGCTAACAAGTCTGCACCTTAAGACCTCGGCCACCTGTGGTGTGCAATGTAATAACAGCAGTGCTGGGTTTCAGAGTGTGTGTTAAGGTTATGAGACGAAGATATATTTTGAAAAGTGTGTGAAACAATGGATATTTCTTTGATCTTTCAAGTGGAACCAAGACAGCATACTGAGGGTGTTATATGATCAAACATGCTGTAGTTCCTGCATTAGTTAAGAGTTTAAGTCTGTTAGTGGCAATTGCCTTAGTTCAAGTGAGGCATCACCAGAGATTTCACCAAGAGCTTTTAAAAGTTTCTGGGTAGGTGCACATTTACTTTTTTAAAGGTGTGAATTACAGAACTCACTTTCCTGCACATTTCAGCAACATGGTTTTTTTTTCCCACCGAGATTTACCGCCTATCAAGGTTTTTCCCAGAATCAGTGAAGGGAATTAACAGTTTGATGAAATATTGTCTCACATTATTTATAATGTACTGGTTGATATCCACCATGACAAATGTATAGGTAGAGGAGGACCAGTTTCAAGGCCTGCACATTCGCCTGAACTCAGTTCTTTATCTGTGATGACACAAAAAAATTATGCAATAAAATGCAGAGACAGTTTATCAAGGGTCATGAAAGCCTATGAAACCCTTGACACTGTGCGGGAGTCTTTGAAAGGATGTGACAGTACATGATCCGATGAGTAAATGTGTGGGGAAGCTGACAATTTCAAACAGAGAATGTGCAGTTGTAAAATATTCTTTCAAAAACGAAGCATTTTCCACAGCTTTTTCCTTTTATATTTAAATTAAGAACTAGATCTCATTGTGTGTGTACATAAAGTGGAGTTGTGCTACTGATGAAATACGCTCTTTACACATAGAGGTTAAGAAGCACATAGAGTGTTACATCACCTGCTGTTGGCATGCAGTGCTATTAGTATTACTAGAAGCAGATGCAGGTGCAGATGTAGCGGCTAGTGAGGCTATGAGGCTCGCCAAAGCATCCGGCTGCTGATCTTGTTGAGACTGCTGACTCTGGTTGGTGTAGTTGTTGTTACCATTGATAGTATTGTTACTACTACTGGCAACACTGGTTGTTTCCCTGATAGTGACCGATGACGAAGACGACACACATTCTGTGCTATCAGTACTTCTACCTACTTCAAGCTGCGTCTGTTGAGCTGACTCCTGGGCCAGGGTGAGCAGTCCTGAGGAGTCCGGAACTGTGGCAGTGTCTTTGTTATCATGTCCGTTTTGGTGAGTCAGCACAAGTCCAAGAGATGGTGCTGGAGACGACGGCGTACTCTGTTGATGTGGAATATTTACATGTGTTTTGTTAGTTGGGGTAAGCAGGCTTTGCACACTAAACAAGCTTCAGCAAAGGTTAGATACAAAGTTAAAAGTGAGAAAGCAATTTTAGCAGGAACACAATTATTGAGTGTTAGTAGATAAAACAGTATATTATGTACAGTTTAATCATATATACAGTTCAAAATATACGGGCTTCCAGAATATGACCTTACCGCTCGCAAGGGATTTCCATTTTTCGGTAGTTGAGTATACCACACCAGGCCGCACCTTATGTGCCTTGCGCTAATCTTACAACAAACTCTTATTTTCCTATCATAGTACTCAACGATCATTTAGTAGAGTCACGCTTCGTCCGAAAAGAACACAACCCTTCTGTCACTGATGAAAGCAGTCAATATGGGCCAGATAGGCCCGGCTCCTCCACAGAAACTACCACATTTAGCATTATCTCTTATCCTGGTCAACTTTTAAAACAAAAAATGCAACAAAACAAAGACGTACAACCGATAACGGTACAAATTTAAGCTTTTTTTTTTAATAGTTTGAAAAAACAATATGGGTGACAGCTGGTGAAGTGAGAAACCATCTTGTCTATAGGAATGAGATTAGAAAAGAAATAGAAAGGGCAAATTTCCTTTCTGTACAGGCCGATGAAACGACAGATATTACATGCATGTCACAATTTGTTGTGATATTACGATACATCAGTAGGCGTAAACGGTTGAAAGATTCATAAAATTCATTGCTGTTTCTGAATTGACTGCTGAAGGTTTAAGGCGTATTGTAGCAGTTCAATTTGAGGAGTTCTGTATAAATCAAAAGTTATGACCAAACGTACGATGAAGCTGCTGCAGTTATGACAGAATGTCGGGGAGACGTATAAGTCTTGATGAAAGAGACCTTCCCCCGCACCATTTGGGTGCTATGCACCTTGCTCACGAGCCGCCACTGGATGAAAGTAACCACTCACAATAATGCACACATATTACGGGATCACCTTGTCGTAGACAGTAGACACATGTACATTGTAAGTGCTGATTTTTACCAATTTTGTTGTTGTATGTATGCACAGGGCAACATATTTACTTCCAAGATAAAATGGAACAAATACAAAGAAGAATCTCATTAACCTGGAGAGCATTTTGAGCCTTTTGTTTATATTGTTAGACCAAACACTAACTAAGAAAATCAGATTCCAGACGCTCGAAATCTGTGTATACTAACAGAAAAAAAAAAAAAATCAAATATGCCAAAGAAAAATGTAACGCAAGGTCCTGGGAATAACTTTGAAGAACAAAATACCTGTAGTATTAATAAACCAGATATCTCAGACAACAGACATCGTACAAGTCACCAAAATCAAACGGCAATGGGGCGACCACGTCGCAAGAATGCAGGACAACAGGTGGACCTACAAGATCTCCATATGGGACTCACGGATAGGAAAAAGGACACATGGTAGACCGGGAAGAAAGATGGACAGACCTCTTCAAGGAAAATGCAGGTTGAGAGAGTAGCAGAGAAAAATGGAAATCCCTTGAGAAGCAACTTGCGCAATGAATAAACAGTGCAATGAGAAATAGCGCAGCCAAGGAACAAATCAGAGTATCTTAAACAGCATTGAATAGCTTACCACGTTAAGAAAAATCGAGCCCCTTAGGTGACCTTTGCCCTTTAAGGGGCACAATAGGTTGTCTATTTGCGCCAATTTCGTCTAATTTGTCTTCAATGAAAACTGCACACGTCTTCACAAGTATTGTTTGTTTTACACTGAACCAGTAGTATCAAATCTATTCACAAGACGTGAATTGCAGTTTTGGAAGGAGACAATTTCCAGGAAACTTCTGAATAATAAGTTCCTCACAAACTCTAATTTTCCTATCATAAAGAGGAATTTCTTGTAATCAATTTGGATTTTCAAAACACCAATAGCAAGTGTCGTGAGTGTTCAAACGACTATTTTGCTGGAACCACGCTTCGTCTGGAAAGAACACAAGCTGTGAGTCGATTCGATCACTGATGAAAGAAACCACTAACAACAATGCACACGTGCTACGGGAGCAACGTGTTGTGGACAACGGACACGTGTAATGTTTGAGTTTTAAGAACTTTATTGATTTATGTGCAGAAGACAATGAACTTCCAACATGTGCTAATTTCTGTTTAAAGCCGCACGTCTTGGCGTATTTGTTTCGCACTAAATCAATAGTATAAAATTTATTTACAAGATTCCGAATAGCAGTTTTTGATGGAGAGGAAACTTCTGAATAAATTTCTCACGAACGCGACGATCTGATTCGTATTTATAATAACATTTACACAAAAATATGCTGCTCTAAAGTCACCTGTCTTGCCGTCCTCGCGAACTAATGTGAGTGGGGAGGGAAGTCGGCCTTGGACAAGACGCCCACACAGTGCGAGCGGTGAGGACAAATTCTGGAAGTCAGGTATTAAATGTTATTTGTTAAAATGTCATTTCACATATTTTTTAACAAATACATGTTTTTGAAATACATAATTTCACCATAGATATAACCACTTGTTTTGACAATACTCTCCAAAGCCCATTACAACTGTTGCACATACATTTAAAACATAATAAATAGAAAGTGGAAAAAATAAAAAATATTACATTTTAGACTTTTACTCATAGAGTACTGGAAAGTATAATTTTTGTATTTTGCAATGAGCAGAATTCAAAAAGCACACTTTCATTTTTCATAATATTTTGCTAATTTTGAACAAATCTTAATACTAGTTAATACTTTAAAATTTTTTTACAATATATTTCTTTATTTTTAAGCATTTATTTTACATTCTTCATAAAAAAATGGATCAATAATTGTGAATACTCAAATAGTATAATTCTTTTAGTTCTGATTCGTGTATTGAATTTTTTTTTTTTTTTTTTTTTTTTTTTTTTTTTTGGTATTCAATTGCTCCATTGTTAGCACTCAGCTGCAAGGAATGGCAGATAATTTCTTCTTTGATGTTTTTAAATGTTATATACAGAACCAAACAAAACAAGTGTAATTGATTTTTGAATTTAATTTTCTGAAATGTGTTCATGTACTATTTAAGTACATTTTAATGTAATTTCTTAAAGCTGTGGGATATATTTAGAAGAGATTTTAATAAATAAAAATCACAAATATTCCGCTGCTGTTGGTCACATTCCAAACACAAGCAATTCTATAACAATGTTGTTGTAAATTCTGGTAGACAGTAAATCAGTAATACCAGTTTACAGTACAGACCTTTACTTCGCATCTTGCTTCCTGCATTAATTTGTTCAGCAGGGCTGGTATTAATCAAGATGCTGAGCATAGTATAAGAAACCAATGCTCTCGTTCCAAGTTATAAATGAAGGTATGCAAATAACAATAAAGAGGTAACTAAATTTATTTGTCACCTGCGCATCAATGGAAACTGTACATGCTATTACTAATATGCAAGTGTTTCTATGTATCACAGAATTATGCCCAAATAAAAAAGTGGTTTTGCTGATAGAATTTATATTCTTGTAACAAATACATGCAATTCTCAACAAATACAATGAAATAAGCTTGTGTGAAGTTGAAGATTGATTCTAAAGGGCCTGTCAAAATATGGTTTCCAGCATGTCTTTGAAGACAGGCAGAAATGCTGCGACAGGTGCATTGCATCCAACATGGACTACTATGAGAAAGTTTATCAAAATTATGAGAATGATCATGTTTTCAAAAATATTATGATCATTCTTTATTTAACCCCTTGTATATTGTTTTGCTATCAATTTGAAGACAATGTTTTTCTTCGTAAATTAGTGGATTTCATATTTTTCTAAAATTTTATTACTTTTTCCTCTCTCTAGTAATGAATTATATTAAAAAAGTGAAAGTTGTGGTGCTTTTTAAAACAAAATATGGAATGTTTCACTCATTCTTGGCCCTTGATTTCCTTTATAACTTTTAAACCAGTGGATAATAAATTACTAAAATTTGACGTACGAAAAGCATGTTTATGGAAGGATACAAGTGGGGACCCTGCTAGCAATACGTACAGTTAGGTATTGCTAGTTCACAGTTGAGCATGCATTTTTGTCCCAAAATTCTGCAAACGGAAAAGCACGGGACGTCCACGCACATCGAATCAAAATGTCGAGCATATTCGTACAGTTTACGAAATGAGCCCAAAAAAATCCACAGCACGTGCAAGCAAGGAACTTAACGCCTCAACCAACGGTATGGCGAGTTCTGAAACACCCGAAGCCATACAAACGGCAGTTATTGCAAGCATTGCATCCTGACGACCACAACAAAAGGTATGAATTTTATATTAGCATGCTAGATGACATGAAGAAGACAATTTTTCTGAATGATTAATTTTTTCGGATTTAATTTAATCCACTTTTCATCTTTCCGGTAAAGTTGATCGGCATAATGTTAGAATTTGGGAAGTGAAAATCCTATGTCAGTTATTGAACATGAAAGAGATTCACCGAAGATTAACGTCTCCGGTGCCATATCTGTAAACAAAGTTTATGTACCTTTCTTCTTCATGGAGAACACTGGGACAGGACTAAGCTATCTACACATGCTTCAAAACTGGTAATTTCCTCAACTTGAAGATGATTCAGATGACTTCATCTTCATGCAAGATGGTGCCCCGCCTTATTTCTCTTAAGCACGTCCGACGTTACCTGAAGAGGAGGAGCAGAAGATCAACACCGGTGGCCTCGCAGGTCTACAGACCTCACTCTTGTGACTTTTATCTGTGGGGTTAGGTAAACGACCGTGTTTTTATCCTCCCTATGGCTGACACTCTTGAAAGTCTGCGACATCGAATTGTTAAAGCTGTGAATTCGATAACTACAGACCAAATGATTCGTGTGTGGCAAGAAATGAGCCGCCGTTTGGATATTTGTCGTGTAACACATGGTGCTCATATTGAATGCATAAAAAGTGAAAATTAACGTTGGGGATTGTTTTCCTATCTTTTGTAGTTTGGAAGAAATAAATGTTTGAAATCTGTTCCTTCTTTTTGAATAGCCCTGTATTTAACACGAGTAAGGGTCTGCAATAAGCAGAACCATACACAAAGTAGCAAGTTTAAGACCCCAGTTCACCATCAAGATGCCTATTCACGAGGATGAAATAAATCGAGTAATGCGACGCGTTTATGATATATGTCATTTCCTCGGAGTTCTAGGTGGAATAGATTGTACATCATATCGCCTGGTGGCAATAATGCTGAAGTTTATAGAAACCGCCATGGTTGGTTTGCTCTAAATCTCCAAGTTATCTGCGATTCAAAACTTTGTTTTTAAAATGTTGTCATCAGATGGCCAGGATTGGCACATGATAGTAATATCCTTGTGAAGTCTGGAATTATGTTCAGTTTGAAGGAGGAGAAGGGAGACAGCGTATATTATTGTTGTCACTACCTGCTAACCCTTTGGTGCACCAAGAAACCTTCAAGAACGGGCTTACAAGACAACAAGATCAATTAATCTCTCTTTCTTTTTAAAATTTGCTGTTCGAGATCTCTGCTTTTTTTTCACCATTCATTTGTTTAGATAGTACGTAACATTGACCGAGATAAAAGAAAGTCTAATAGCGTAACACTTTACATTCGATGCGATATTTTTGTGCTTTTCCCTGGCATTTCCCTCGAACTTGGCTGTTGTCAAACGTATTTCGACAATCTTCGGTTAGCGCTAAACGAAATTCGGTGATCTATCATTAGCATTATACAACATGAAATGGAATTAATCTAGAGAACTTCGATTAAAACTGAATCGCAGTTAGCGATTTTTATGCAATGGGCCCTTAATGTAGTGGGCCGAATAAAATCTATCGATCTGACCGGGATTAACCCGCAATCTTGGGTCGAGGCAAGTATGGTTACCACTAGATCACCAGGACCGACACCTGGTATCAAGAAACTACCTCAGCGTTGGGAAAAAGTCATAGATAATGGAGAATATATAACTGATCTCAAATAAAAACGCTACGAGTTTATGCGTCCAATTGATAGAAGTTTGCAATTTTATTCAATAGCAGTAACAAAGTTGTGGGTCACCACGAGGAACTCAATAGTGGCTATTTTCTATACGACATTCCCACAGAAGACATTTTCCAACATATTTCCAATAATATACGGATTCGCGTTGAAAACACTCGCCAAAAAACCTAGATTCTGACTTTCGAGGTTAATGAAAACATTTCGTGACATTGAGAGACAAAATTGCCACTAATAGCAACCATTTCTGGTACTTGCTATGATAACATCGAGGTTTTATATTCCAAGGTATAATTGTGTAAAATGGCGCTACATTACGTTCATTAATCTTAAAGTTATATGGAAAAATCAGGGGCCGAAGGCGAGTGAAACACCTCATATAATTTCAGATGCAGGTAAATTGTATAAACTAGCTTGTGATATAAATATAACATTCAGGAATCCTCTGAAAACTGTTTCGAGAAATAATAAAAATTATATAACTGCAAAATTTGTACCAATTCTGTTCACAGCTCAGAAAAGGGAGAATTTCTTCCAAATAAGATGTAATGCTTTCAATCAGGAAAGGCGGTGGTAATTTTGCAGAATGAGACAAGCTAACTTGCTAATGGGAGGACACAATGGATAGCTTCAATTTTAAGTTATAGCGACAATATCATTATTTTTTTTTTTTTTCCCCACTTTGCTATGTGGTTAAGAAATACCTGAGAAATACATAAAGGAAATTTGACTCTTTACAACCAAGTGCTGCGACAGGGGACTAAAAATTCAGTGATCAACTGGAAAGCCCAGGTTCATTTTCTATTTGAAACAGATTTCTGCAATTTTACCTTGCCTTTTAACTCGTGCATTGACTTCCTCTGGAATTATTTACCCTTCATTGATACAGCAATTTATTATTGGTATTTATAACTTATTTTTTATTTTGATCCTATTCCTGGTTTTGAAGACGATGTTTTTTTAACAGTAATATTGAAACGTATTGCACTTATATTAAAGCTTATATTGGTTAATCTAAAAGAGCGTTAAGCGTAGAGAAACACAAAAGAGCGTGCCTAATGTAATTACTGGCAGTGTTTCCTAATACAGCAGACATAGAAAGCAAATGTGTACTTTGAAGCGACTACAATTACCTGTGTCAACTTTCTATTCTGTTCCTGCGCCCTCTTAACGGCCACGAACGGCCGTTCTCTGTCGAAGGAAGTGTCTGACTTCTGGCGACCCAGTGGGCTGGTGGTGCTGCTGATGTACGACGTGGAGGAGGACTGGTAGTGCCTGGACGACGTCCTGTTGGGCAGCAAAGGCGATGCCGGGGCGGAACTTGTGCTGCTCAGCTTGTGCACGGGCGAGGCGGTCGTGTTGATGTGCAGGGGCACCGTAAAGTCGCCTTGGACCCTGTCCTCCTCCTCGTCGTCTTCGTTGTCGTCCGCGAAGTGCGTCGTGTCGCTGGTGTAGCCGTCCACGCGATGACTGGCCGAGAGTCTGGTGCTGTACGGATGTTGCTGAATGAAACGCAGTTCCGACATGAGCCTGGTCTCCGCTGGGTACCTCTCGGATCTCAGCTGGACCTCCTTCCGCTCCCGGAGCTTCTGCTGCTGGCGTTGCAGCCACGTCAGGTTGCTAGAGTTGCTGCTCGTCGTGGTCGTCGTAGTCATGCTCACGATGTGCCTGTAAATGACAAAATTTCCGCTGAGGTTACAGCTAAACATACACACATTACATGTTCATGTCATTACAACTCTAGTATCAACTGTTAATAAAGTTCGGTCATGTATTAGCTGATTTATCTATATTCGTTGTTCTAAGTCACGACCACCTCTAGTATTAATAGTACTGTTAATAAAGGTGGTCATGTATCAGCTGACTTATCTATATTCGTTATTCTAAGTCATGATCACCTCTACTATTAATAGTACTGTTTATAAAGGTGGTCTTGTATCAGCTGATTTATCTATATTCGTTGTTCTAAGTCATGACCACCTCTAGTATTAATATTACTGTTAATAAAGGTGGTCATGTATCAGCTGATTTATCTATATTCGTTGTTCTAAGTCATGACCACCTCTAGTATTAATATTACTGTTAATAAAGGTGGTCATGTATCAGCTGATTTATCTATATTCGTTGTTCTAAGTCATGATCACCTCTAGTATTAATAGTACTGTTAATAAAGGTGGTCTTGTATCAGCTGATTTATCTATATTTGTTGTTCTAAGTCATGGCCACCTCTAGTATTAATAGTACTGTTAATAAAGGTCAGTCATGTATCAGCTAATTTATCTATATTCGCTGTTCTAAGTCATGATCACCTCTAGTATTAATAGTACTGTTAATAAAGGTGGTCATGTATCAGCTGATTTATCTATATTCGTTGTTCTAAGTCATGACCACCTCTAGTATTAATAGTACTGTTAATAAAGGTAGGTCATGTATCAGCTAATTTATCTATATTCGCTGTTCTAAGTCATGATCACCTCTAGTATTAATAGTACTATTAATAAAGTTGGTCATGTATCAGCTGATTTATCTATATTCGTTGTTCTAAGTCATGACCACCTCTAGTATTAATAGTACTGTTAATAAAGGTGGTCATGTATCAGCTAATTTATCCACATTCGTTGTTATAAGTCATGACCTTCTCTAGTATTAATATTACTGTTAATAAAGGTGGTCTTGTATCAGCTGATTTATCTATATTCGTTGTTCTAAGTCATGAACACCTCTAGTATTTATATTACTGTTAATAAAGGTGGTCATGTATCAGCTGATTTATCTATATTCGTTGTTCTAAGTCATGATCACCTCTAGTATTAATATTACTGTTAATAAAGGTCGGTCATGTATCAGCTGATTTATCTATATTCGTTGTTCTAAGTCATGGCCACCTCTAGTATTAATAGTACTGTTAATAAAGGTCGGTCATGTATCAGCTGATTTATCTATATTCGCTGTTCTACGTCATGATCACCTCTAGTATTAATAGTACTGTTAATAAAGGTGGTCATGTATCAGCTGATTTATCTATATTCGTTGTTCTAAGTCATGACCCCCTCTAGTATTAATAGTACTGTTAATAAAGGTAGGGCATGTATCCGCTGATTTATCTATATTCGTTGTTCTAAGTCATGATCACCTCTAGTATTAATAGTACTGTTAATAAAGGTCGGTCATGTATCAGCTGATTTATCTATATTCGTTGTTCTAAGTCATGACCACCACCAGTATTAATAGTACTGTTAATAAAGGTGGTCATGTATCAGCTGATTTATCTACATTCGTTGTTCTAAGTCATGATCACCTCTAGTATTAATATTACTGTTAATAAAGGTGGTCATGTATCAGCTGATTTATCTATATTCGTTTTTCTAAGTCATGAACACCTCTAGTATTGATATTACTGTTAATAAAGGTGGTCATGTATCAGCTGATTTATCTATATTCGTTGTTCTAAGTCATGACCACCTCTAGTATTGATATTACTGTTAATATAGGTGGTCATGTATCAGCTGATTTATCTACATTCGTTGTTATAAGTCATGACCTCCTCTAGTATTAATATTACTGTTAATAAAGGTGGTCTTGTATCAGCTGATTTATATATATTCGTTGTTCTAAGTCATGAACACCTCTTGATATTACTGTTAATAAAGGTGGTCATGTATCAGCTGATTTATCTATATTCGTTGTTCTAAGTCATGATCACCTCTAGTATTGATATTACTGTTAATAAAGGTCGGTCATGTATCAGCTGATTTATCTATATTCGTTGTTCTAAGTCATGGCCACCTCTAGTATTAATAGTACTGTTAATAAAGGTCGGTCATGTATCAGCTGATTTATCTATATTCGCTGTTCTACGTCATGATCACCTCTAGTATTAATAGTACTGTTAATAAAGGTGGTCATGTATCAGCTGATTTATCTATATTCGTTGTTCTAAGTCATGACCCCCTCTAGTATTAATAGTACTGTTAATAAAGGTAGGGCATGTATCCGCTGATTTATCTATATTCGTTGTTCTAAGTCATGATCACCTCTAGTATTAATATTACTGTTAATAAAGGTGGTCATGTATCCGCTGATTTATCTATATTTGTTGTTCTAAGTCATGGCCACCTCTAGTATTGATATTACTGTTAATAAAGGTGGTCATGTATCAGCTGATTTATCTATATTCGTTGTTCTAAGTCATGGTCACCTCTAGTATTAATAGTACTGTTAATAAAGGTAGTCTTGTATCAGCTGATTTATCTATATTCGTTGTTCTAGGTCATGATCACCTCTAGTATTAATAGTACTGTTAATAAAGGTCGGTCATGTATCAGCTGATTTATCTATATTCGTTGTTCTAAGTCATGACCACCACCAGTATTAATAGTACTGTTAATAAAGGTGGTCATGTATCAGCTGATTTATCTATATTCGTTGTTCTAAGTCATGATCACCTCTAGTATTAATATTACTGTTAATAAAGGTGGTCATGTATCAGCTGATTTATCTATATTCGTTTTTCTAAGTCATGAACACCTCTAGTATTGATATTACTGTTAATAAAGGTGGTCATGTATCAGCTGATTTATCTATATTCGTTGTTCTAAGTCATGACCACCTCTAGTATTGATATTACTGTTAATAAAGGTGGTCATGTATCAGCTGATTTATCTATATTCGTTGTTCTAAGTCATGACCACCTCTAGTATTGATATTACTGTTAATATAGGTGGTCATGTATCAGCTGATTTATCTACATTCGTTGTTATAAGTCATGACCTCCTCTAGTATTAATATTACTGTTAATAAAGGTGGTCTTGTATCAGCTGATTTATATATATTCGTTGTTCTAAGTCATGAACACCTCTTGATATTACTGTTAATAAAGGTGGTCATGTATCAGCTGATTTATCTATATTCGTTGTTCTAAGTCATGATCACCTCTAGTATTGATATTACTGTTAATAAAGGTCGGTCATGTATCAGCTGATTTATCTATATTCGTTGTTCTAAGTCATGGCCACCTCTAGTATTAATAGTACTGTTAATAAAGGTCGGTCATGTATCAGCTGATTTATCTATATTCGCTGTTCTACGTCATGATCACCTCTAGTATTAATAGTACTGTTAATAAAGGTGGTCATGTATCAGCTGATTTATCTATATTCGTTGTTCTAAGTCATGACCCCCTCTAGTATTAATAGTACTGTTAATAAAGGTAGGGCATGTATCCGCTGATTTATCTATATTCGTTGTTCTAAGTCATGATCACCTCTAGTATTAATATTACTGTTAATAAAGGTGGTCATGTATCCGCTGATTTATCTATATTTGTTGTTCTAAGTCATGGCCACCTCTAGTATTGATATTACTGTTAATAAAGGTGGTCATGTATCAGCTGATTTATCTATATTCGTTGTTCTAAGTCATGGTCACCTCTAGTATTAATAGTACTGTTAATAAAGGTAGTCTTGTATCAGCTGATTTATCTATATTCGTTGTTCTAGGTCATGATCACCTCTAGTATTAATAGTACTGTTAATAAAGGTCGGTCATGTATCAGCTGATTTATCTATATTCGTTGTTCTAAGTCATGACCACCACCAGTATTAATAGTACTGTTAATAAAGGTGGTCATGTATCAGCTGATTTATCTATATTCGTTGTTCTAAGTCATGATCACCTCTAGTATTAATATTACTGTTAATAAAGGTGGTCATGTATCAGCTGATTTATCTATATTCGTTTTTCTAAGTCATGAACACCTCTAGTATTGATATTACTGTTAATAAAGGTGGTCATGTATCAGCTGATTTATCTATATTCGTTGTTCTAAGTCATGACCACCTCTAGTATTGATATTACTGTTAATAAAGGTGGTCATGTATCAGCTGATTTATCTATATTCGTTGTTGTAAGTCATGATCACCTCTAGTATTGATATTACTGTTAATAAAGGTAGGTCATGTATCAGCTGATTTATCTATATTCGCTGTTGTAAGTCATGATCACCTCTAGTATTGATATTACTGTTAATAAAGGTAGGTCATGTATCAACTGATTTATCTATATTCGTTGTTCTAAGTCATGATCACCTCTAGTATTAATATTACTGTTAATAAAGGTGGTCATGTATCAGCTGATTTATCTATATTCGTTGTTCTAAGTCATGATCACCTCTAGTATTAATATTACTGTTAATAAAGGTAGGTCATGTATCAGCTGATTTATCTATATTCGTTGTTCTAAGTCATGACCACCTCTAGTATTAATAGTACTGTTAATAAAGGTGGTCATGTATCAGCTGATTTATCTATATTCGTTGTTATAAGTCATGATCACCTCTAATATTAATATTACTGTTAATAAAGGTGGTCATGTATCAGCTGATTTATCTATATTCGTTGTTCTAAGTCATGATCACCTCTAGTATTAATATTACTGTTAATAAAGGTGGTCATGTATCAGCTGATTTATCTATATTCGTTGTTCTAAGTCATGATCACCTCTAGTATTAATATTACTGTTAATAAAGGTAAGTCATGTATCAGCTGATTTATCTATATTCGTTGTTCTAAGTCATGATCACCTCTAGTATTAATAGGACTGCTAATAAAGGTTGGTCATAAATAAGCTATCTGTCCATATTCGTTGTTCTAAATAATACTTTTGCTAATAAAGATGGGTAATATATTAGCTGATTTACTTAAATTCGTTGTTCTAAGTAATGATTATCTCTAGAAATCGGTGATTAATATATATATATATATATATATATATATATATATATATATATATATCTTTTTACGGTCCGAATATTTGTTTCTTTACAAAATGTTCTATTTGCTTTATAATCATTTTACAACACTAAGGAAGGGTAGTGAATCTCACACTCTCACAATATTGAGGGTTAGGCATTGACTCAGAAAATATACTTGATGAAGAAATGTGAAATTTTATTGTCATTGAAATAATGCATAACATTGCAATGGTTTCTTCACAGGCTCTGGACTTTGTAAAAGTTAATAAACCAGGATTTAAGTTTACACATCAGATATTCAAAAAATAAAAATTTTATTGGATGAAATATAGACAAAGTAGGTTTTTCTTTCATGTAAAGGAATCTTTGTTTCCACTCAACAAAATGGAAGATTGGCCGGTCTGCATCACAACCCCCGGTTCCCCGCGATCTATAATGAAAGTGTTGATTAATCATCCTCTTCACGGCGATGCAGATGAAGAGACATTGAACGTTACATTACTCAGCTATCAATCTAAAACAGTTTTATTATCCAATACACCGCGCTATAATAAAGTATAAGAAGATATTTTATTTCAATATATTACAGTTTTTTGATTTATGTTTATACAAGTATGAAAGAAATTTTACATTTTGACGGTTATTTGAAAATTTCTCGGAATGACTCACAGGTTGCAGCAGCAGTCCCGAAGTAGTTTTGTTATCAAAACCCGCCATCTTCCATAGAAACATGTGTGCAATAATACAGTAGCTATAGCTGTTTGTTGTAGTACAGACTTGTGGATAAAGGAAAACTGACAAATATCGAACATCATACGGTTATTAAATACTTGGTAAAGAATGTAACAGAAAGCCATACAGATATAATAAACACTTTACGGGACTTTGCACCATTTCACATTTTGAGGGAAAAATTGTGACCAGAGTGCAAATTTCGACCCACCGACATTATGCATCGATTTGTGACCGGTACACTACGACATACCTGAAACAAAACAGCAGTCTAAACAACGGAAACATCCCGCGATTCTCCACGTTAAAGAAGGCCAAGTGTGTGAAAAACGTGGGAAAAATCTTAGCGTTAGTTTTCAGGGATGCCAAGGTTGTACTGCTGATTAATTTATCTTACCACTTGAATATCTATCACTGGAGAGTATTATGCTAATCTTTTGGACATAATGAAGACACAAATACGCGAGAAAAGATCGAGTTTATCAAAGAAGAAAGTCATCTTGCATCAAGACAATGCTTGTCCTCAAACACGTGTCGTTGCAATGAACTGTGAGTACGATTTGCTGCCACATCCACCATATTCCCCTGACTTGGCTCCATCAGACTTCTGTGTGTTCTCTACACTGAGAAAAATCATTGGTGGAATGAATCTTCCGTACGACGAAGAGCTTAAATCATTAGTTGAGGCGTATTTTTCCGTCCTAACTTTTGTGGTGGGATAAAGGCTTAGGAGCATCGCTATTTATATTACTGTCAAGGGAAACTATGTTGAAAAATAAGTTTAATTTAAAAAAAAAATGTGCCGTCATTTTGAGCTTCATTCTGAGAGCTTTTAAAATGACCCTCGTGTATTTATAAGTATTATAAATCAGCATTTTTTTTTTTTTATTTCAAATGAAATTTTCTCTGGTCTAAGTAAAAACGCTTCAAATTTAAAAGGATAATTTGCGTGAGCTCGTCCTTAACGAGTGTTATGTGCCACTGAACATGAACAAACAAATTTCAGGGATGTTATTTTACGGTCTGTATTATTTTAATCTTTAGAAGTGTGTCTTTTACTCCACAAAGAATATATATGTCCGATTGTTTCGCTATCCGCGATGTTGTAACGCTGTGATTACGTGAGTGAATTATTTATGAGCCCGACAAACAAGCGAAGAGCGCATTTCGCTCGATAAAGCGGAGGTGAATAACAGCTTCCGCCTTTTGGGCTACGCCCGTCGCGGGCCAAATTGGGAGCCGGGGGCTGTGACGCAGGCCGGCTACTCTTTCCTTTACATTTCGTTCCTTGTGACAAAAAATTCTGGAAACGACCTATAAACCAAAAGCATAAAAAGAAATTCGGAGTTGTTGTTATGGCAACGGAAGCACTGAACATTTGACTGTCGTTAATGGTGGGATTATTCTTATTTTATATACGAGCTAAAAGTTCAGATACAAGAAAAACATATAACTTTTGTAGGATACACACAGCTGTTTTAAATAGTTGCTAACTGTGCAACTATTTCAGTCTTTTGTTATTTCTGAGCCTCTAGTGTTTATCTGTTATATATCTATTCTGTATATGTTATTTTATTTTTCATTTTAGCAAATTTTCTTCGCGGTTATGCCCATGAAAAGATTTTTGAAAATTTCTTCAAATAATCATCGATCCTACTAACTAGGAAATGAAAATGAAAAACATTACGCATAAATTAAAAAAATATGTATATATTGAGGTTTTTGTTTATACTATTTACACTACATTTTTGCATTATAGCAAATAATAGACGTCTTAAAACAGTCTCCCTGGCCAGTAGTCCAACATGCCTTGTCTCACTGTAAGGATTTCGACGATGCTTTAATTCAATACTTCTTGATGCGTTACCGACTCATAGCTCTGAAAGTTTACTCAGAAATACAGAGATGGCAGCTAAAATTTTGCAAAAGATTTTTGAAAATTTTCTTCAAACCTCCATCGGATTCTACTTACTAGACACCGAACATGACGGTGAAAAAAAAAAAAAAAAAAAAAACAAAACAACAAACAAAAAACGATATGTATATATATCGTGTCTTGCAATCCTGGAAGGTAACTTATGAGTAAATCCCTCGTGTTCGTATATTTATATCCAATAACACTTACACACACAAATACATTGCCCTAAAGTCAGTTGCCTTACCATCTACGCGAACGAAAGTACGCTATCGACTGCTTGGAAGTTCAAGGACAGGCAGGCGATCGCGAGGGGGGGAGGGGAGCCGGCACTGACCTAGACGCAAAACCCCCTGAGTACATATTCTGTAAGCCTGGTATATGTACTGAGTGATTTTTCCTTCGCGGTACCGCTCCATGTGCAGTTGACCGACATCTGCAGTTCTTGTCTCGTTCCCACGCTTGAAATTCAGCCTGGGAATCAGAGGGGAGGTCAGTACTAGTTTAACTCTAGGAACGAACCGACAAGTTCCTATGTATTGTATTAAGTATTCAAACAGGCGGCATAATACAGTGTATTAATTACTTTAATATGGCTAAATTCAGGCATTCTATTCTTCAAAAAGTATTTATTTACGTGTGCGTACAGAATCTGCTCGTGATGTACGGAGATTCCCTGATATTCATTTCAAACGTACAGTACGTATAGAAGAAAATTTTAAACGTTGAAAGTACTAGAACAACCACTGTGATATTGGCAGCATTATCCATAAATTTGGTTACAATTCTTCCTGGTGCGATATATGAACTATTTATTTGAAACAATGAATTTATCGTAAATTTAATTTATAATTAATAGTTTATTTTAAAATATTACGGTCTGTCTACTTATAGAATGTTATTTTGTTCATAGGTTTGCCTCCGACCCGATTCGAGAAGGCTTCTCTAAAAGATTGCTGGATTACGCTAACCTAAAACGTTTAACGTTTATTTTCCTGTATCTATTGCTTGATGCGTTTGTGTGGTCAAAAATCTCTAGTGAACTTCTATTCTGCGCCCGATGCTTATACCGAGGTAGACACGAAATGTATACACACTTCAAGCAAAGATAAAACTGTGCTAACATAGCGAAACTGAATTCATAGAAACAGAAAATGATGAGCACTAATCATCTTAGACTTTTACAGTTACAACAGTTGCTCAAAATGCCCACCATCAACGTCGATACACTTCTGAGTACGTTGAACTACTGATTGAGCAACGTTTGCGAAAGTGTCCTCAGCGATTGCAGCATATGCCGTTTCAATTTCTTCCCGAAGTGCTGTCAGTGTAGCTGGTTTTCTACGGTATACAACATCCTTAAGAGTTCCCCATTGGTAGAAGTCCAACGGCGGTTTTGTTCTGTACACACGTCTCCATTGCCTTTGAACTTCAACAACATTCTCGGTTTTCCAATACAACTTCAAAATTGCTTTCCGCTGTTCAAACGATAATCTTGACTGCATTTTGTTGTAACAATGCTAGCATAACGTAATCTGTTTACAGGACATCATACTTGGCTTCATTTGTTCATTGTTGATTTACCTGGCACGTAGCAACGCTATCATAACGTAATGTGAGTCATTACAGAACATCATACTACACATTACTGTTGTTTTTCGGTTCAACTTTGAAATATGTTAAATAGATATCTACTGTGAAAGTGTGTGGCACCCTCGGTATTTGCGGTTATGTATTAGGGACTTCCTTTGCAGTTTCGGTAAGCTTTTCATTGGGCGAACCGTTTGCCCGTGAGTCATTATGTGTGTTCAACATCCGAAACGTCACCTCTCGTCACGTGCGTTGCCAGGAAACTTTGGCTCAAGTTTTATACAGACTCTTTGTTGCGCTAGTGGATGAATAAAATATTGGAAAGATAATTATAGTGAAACAGTACTAAGGTGTTTCTCGCCCTGACTCAGAGATGCGAAGATGGTGAAATTACTATGACAGTTGTTAAGCATCGTCCTTCGAATAGCGCGCTGTAAAGTTTCAGATAGGTAATTATAGTCACTTGTTTGTGATCATGTAAACAAACTGGTGTTAACATTAAATACGACCTGTGATAAAGTACTTCGTTTTGAAGGGTTTACTCTTAACAAAAAATACAAAAGCAGTTAAATTTCACATTAAAGAATTCTTTCCCTTATTATTTCACAATTAAAAAGAGGTCTGCTGATTTTAAGGGTGTTATATAATTATTCAAGATGAACGCTCAAGACATCCCAAAACTGTTACGACTGAGGAGATTGTCACAATGTCGTATTCTTACTACATGATCGCCTATCGAGTTGGCTGACATTGCACCTACATTTTATACCAAGTTTTGGGAATGATAAAGCTTTCCTCAAGAGGGTGTCCCGTTTGTTAACAATGGGCCAAAAACATATTCGAATGAACATTTCACAAGAGTGTACAGACTTGTTTAGGCGCAATTCCAGAGAGTTTCTTCGAAGTTTCCTAACAGTAGATGAAACAGATTCATCACTACACGCCACAGACGAAGGAACAGTCCAAACAGTCGGTGGCAACAGGTGAAAGTGCACCAAAGAAAGCAAAAACGGTTCTCCAGTAAAAGTCATGGCTACAGTTTTCTGGGATTCTCATGGTGTGGTGCTCGTAGACTACCTTCAGAAGGGCAGAATCATCACCGGGGAGTATTACGCTTCACTACTGGACCAACTGAAGGATGCTATTCAGGCTAAACGTCCATACCTTGAGGAAAAAAAAGACCGTTCTCTTTCATCACGATAATACGCCTTCACACACGTCTGGGATTGTTACTGCAAAACTGCATAACCTTCGCTTCCAAGTGCTTGCACATCCACCATATTAGCTGAATTTGGCTCTCAGGATTTTTGTTCCCAAACCGGAAGAAATGGCTGGGTGGACGAAGATTCACACCAAAGGATGAGGTTATAGCTGAGACAGACGCTTATTTTTTACAGTTGCAATTAAAAAGTTGAACTAAATGTATTGATTTACAAGGTGTCTACATTGACAAATAAGAAAAAACATTTCTCTTCAATCTTGAGTTTTCTTGGTAAGGCAGAGAAATTTTAGAACGCCCCAGTCGGCTGCTGTTGAACGGCAGGCTAGTGTTTGCTTCATTTAGTTTTAAGTATCAAAGCATATCAACTATATAGACTTCACTCCGCACATATACGATCACTGGCAAGTATGTTGCAATGAATGTTTTTTGTATAAATAGGTACGTCACTGCCACATTTTTGTTATATTCTGTCTCAATATTCCGCCATTCACATAAAAGCGTTGTGAGACAGTATTTATGAGCTGCCACCTCCACTTTTAAATTAGAGTAGTTATAGCAAGTAATTTTATGTAACTTTCATATTTTAAGCTTAGTGTAGTTTCATTTCTATCTTCTGTACAAGTGTTGAGGTATTGTTTGTAATGTTATTTTCTTGCAAGAATGCAGAAAGCTGCCCCAGCCATAAAATCTGACCTGGAAATTTCTGTTGCCTATTGTAACAATATTTGTAAAGATGACCCAGCCAAACCGATGTTGCCTGGAGAAATTTCTAAAGGAGAATCCTTGAATAATATGTTTATTTGTATACTGTTAGGGAATTGTACAGCAAGTACGACGTAATAAAGAATATGACGATTATGGGGGTGAACAGACAAGGGAATAACCTCTAAGGGAAATCCTAACGGTTTCATGTAATACGTAAGAGATGTGGGTTAGAAGGAACGTAAGCCATCAGACAAATAATAGAGCAGAGAAAAAATAGAGGGAAACAGATTACCCAATAGAGATGCGAGGATGGGAGTAAATCTTTTCCAGATGTTTTGAAAAACATATTTGAAAGAATAAAGATAGCTTCGTGAGACCGGCAGACTGCCATGTTTATTTAGTCTTGTAATTTTTCGGCCCAGAGGCAGTCGATACACTCCGTTCAGTTCAGTCAGTGGAAAACTGTAGTCAATTTAGGAAGAGTATTCACACGGTCAGTTCAGTTCCGTTCAGTGGAAGAGCTTTATCAATCGAATTCAGTTGCGTCTCAGAATTAGTTGATTTCAGGATAAGTCTTTATCAAATTAAGAAACGTCAGAGTGATCGTCATAGTTAGTGCGAAAGTGGCACATATTCTCCAGAAAAAAACGGCAGTACATTTTATGTGCAATAGTTTATGAACAATAAATTGTGTTTCATCTCTCATTATAAGAAACCATAACAATCTCCATATACTCCTTCCCCTATGGTCACAGGACCATTAAAGTATCCAGCAGCAGAGTCTCAACACCGTGGCAAAAAAAAAAAAAAAAAGGTGAGCGGAAACCAATCATCGGTGGGGAAACCCTGAGAATCCAAAACAATCAACTTAATTTCTTTTCCCACATTTTTCCCTCCACTGTATATAATAATCACACCTTTCTTTATTTAAAATGCTGCTGTTGGTTCTAGTTGTTAAGATTCTTGCAGCCTTAGATCTATATGCAGTAGCAAAGTTGTGCACCCCTGTGTTATGTTGAAACACTGTACTCATTACTTTTCATAAATATTGCTCGTAATAATGAATATAGAATGACCCTTGGCACAACCTTTCAATGTCTCAATTTGTATGTCTGAAAATGTATTACCTTGCATGTTATTTGTGTAAAATAAACTTCAGTGCATCTGCCACTAAATGGCACGTATATTTATTTTTTAATGTATTTTGGAATGCTGTTTGCCTGTGGTCTTCGACTTTTTATTGTTTTATTTTGATTTTCGCCAATTACCAAGCATTTATAGCTTATTAGTAAACGTTTAAGTGCAAATGACCATGTATTTACAGATAAGCTTACGTCATCTCTATAACGACCAAACAGCACGCTAATCATTATGTCTGTGTCATGCAAACACGTTACACGGTCTATTTACAGCTGAGGTGCGGTTTGTGACACGATCTCTTCTTTATAGGGAGGGGTGTTATCTTTAAGGTCATCGATAAAGAGAATTTACGCAGTTAGTAGGCTTGTGAACGTTCTCAAAACAACTGATAGCGACTTTAGTTAGACGAGCCCTCAGCGGGCCGTTTTTGGCAAGTAATGTGACAACATTTTCTCCGATTTGCAAGTCAATTCCTGTTCGCTGTTTACAAAATGTGCCGAACTCAATTTTCTCCATTTGTTGCCTCATGACAAGGTTAATAATCTAACGTGCAAGGTTTCACAAAAGTTTCATTCGCCGACTTCACCTTGCCTGGCTGCTTTCACTGCCGCCAGTGGCGTGCTCAGGGTCATCCGCTAGAGGTCGCTACGCGTTGACAGTTTTGGGAGTGTTCGCGAGTGGAAACTGCACAATGTTGTAATAGCATTCAAATTCAATGACAGAGCAGAAAAGTTACATTATATGTTAAAGAAAACAATGATGGCTCACGAATAAGTTCATTAACAGAACAAAATTAGACAGATTAATACTAGAAAACATAAATACACTGCTCCAAACAATTAGAGCAACAAAATTTTGAACATGTGTATTGCTGCCGTAGTTGGGTTTAGGATAGTAAATATATATATATATATATTACAAAATTTAAATCTTTATTTAACAGCAGTGTACACCTTGTTTCACACAAGGATGCTGTAAGTCGAAAATATAGACAACATTGGAAACTAAAGTGGAAATTGCCTCATTTAATTTGTTATGCACAAAAAGGAACACTTCAGTATCTGGTATGGCCTCCATGTCGTAATTACTGCCTCTTTACGCACCTAATCTAGTGGACCTTTTTTTGAATGGTGTTTAACGTCAATTTTTATTACTGAGGCACCAATGATTTTTTTTAAAGAAGAAATCGTTCTAGGCCCAAGTTCTGGGTACCTCCCCGGAATTTGCCATTTATGAGAACTGAGGAAAACCTGGAAAAAACCTAGTCAGAGAGGCACGATCCTGGTAGGATTCGCATCCTAGACCTCCCGCTCACGAGTCCGCGCCTTAACGACATATGTAATTTTAGTTTTTCAAATAAACTCTTACTCATAATAGTCTGATTTCGCTGGCTTTCAGAAACTATTTTTCTTGTTTTATTTCAATGGCACAGAGAGTTTCGCTGAGAAAAAACAAAAATTGCAGCCGCTAGAGCATCGACACATTCACACAAACATATTTATTATTTTTCATCTTTTTCATCTTTTTTTTTTTTTTTTTTTTTTTTTTTTTTGTGCCTAGAATGTAGGATCGGTGGAGATCTGAAGAAATGTTTCAAAAATCTTTTCATAGGTACATCCGCATTTCTTCGGAATTCGCTATTAATACTTAGCTTTAGACCATAAGAAAGTAGGAAACGTGGCGCAATGTTGGAGACACCATTTTAATACGGGAATGCTTAAAATGGAGATAAAACGCAATCGATATGTGACAAAGAATAATAATAATAATAATAATAATAATAATAATAATAATAATAATAATAATAATAATAATAGGGTAAGGTAAGGTATTTTCGTGGTATAGGCAATTTCGTGATAAATTTGTATAAGGTTCTCACAAACTACCCTCTCGTTATAGAGGTTTAGCTTTCCGTCTCCAGGTAGCAAAGACCTTTGTGCTTTACTGTAGAAAAGTTTACTGGATAAAGCGCTAGGTGCTGATGGTCGTTAGCAGCAAAATGTATTGTGGCAGTGACGCTGAGATTGTTAATGGTGGCGGTCGAGTGTTGCAGTGGCTCACATTAATTTGTTCTCAAGGTAAGTCTTTTAGTAAATGTTGTAGTATCTTACAAGGAAGTGATAGTACACGAAATGCTGATTAAGATAACATATTTACTTTTTCAATTAAAGGTAAAACTGAAGCTGAGGGGTCTTAAGAAACTCGTTGATAAACTTACGTTTTTCACCTTTTGTTTTCTAATTCATACAGGGGGTAAGTTTTGCGTAATATTTAAATATTCTAAATAATGTAATAAAATGCTTTCTATTGAAAATCCTGTTAGATGCACCTATAATTTATTAAATAGGTATGCCTAGAACTTAATATGTACTATCACGAAATTACGTTACACTATATCATGAAATTGCCTATTTTCAATTTTTGCATATTTTAGGAATAAGCTGCTCCAAAATGCCGGGTAGAAAGAACACTGAAGTGCAAAAACTTCAGATAAACCAAAGAAAAGTAGGATTGCTAAGAAAGAAAAATGTGCTTGCTGTAATTATTCCTACATAAACATTTTTGGGAGCCATAAGATTGATTAAGGAAGAAAAATATTCCATTTATAAAGCGTTTAAAAGCCAAGAAATCCCGTGGTCGACGTTAAAGGATTATTTAAGCAAGGACAATGACGGTCACACCCCCAGTTTGCCAAAACTTGGACGTCCTTTTGCCTTACCTGTGGAAGTTGAAGAATGAATGGCAAAAATCTTTGGATTCGTACATGGAACGACATCCACATGCAAAACCTAATCGCTGCAACTTCCGTTTCATATTCAATGACGCGTTCATCTCTAGCTTCAGTATACATTTCAGGAAGACAGGAATTCATCCTTTCAATCGTAACAGCATACCTTCAGAAGCTATGGCACCATCAATGCTAACTGAACGAGACACATCATCAAATCCTATCATCCAGGCAAACACATCATCAGTCATTCCTGAAAGCAGTGCTGCACCACCAGAAGTAGTAGAAACATCAGTTGAGGCCATCCTGCAGATTCCTGCAGCACCCAAACCCATGATGAGAAAAAGGAAATCGAAAGATGCTTCGGCAAAAGTCTACACATCACCCAAGGTCAGTGATGAATGCGGATACATGTCAGGCACTTCCCAAGATACTGTTACATCGGAACAGGATGATCACTGAACTTATAGAAGCTGCAGCAAATCCTACAACCAGGATGTGAAAAAAAGAACTGGGGCAAAATGGATACAGTGTTCATTCTGTCTGGCAACATATGAAAAGTGTCAAAATCAAAGGATTGAAGATGATGATGTGATGGTTTATATGTGTGATAGCTGCAGTAATAAAGAGTCTGATTAGTGAATACTTTGTCCTTGTTTTTACTTGTTCTTTTTGTGCAATAAACAAATTGTCGCAAAATTACCCAACCCCTATCACGAAATTACCTGCACATTCACAAAATTACCTATAAAACATTAATTATGTTTGTTGTATTGTTTATTAGAGATTGTGCACGGATAAAAGGGGAACTTAAAATTCAGCAAATAGTGTATGCTGTATTACAGAAGGTCAGTAAATGGTGTTATTTACTTTTATATATATTTGTACTATTTTACAGACATGAAATACGATATTTCATGAAATTATCACAAAATTACCTTACCTTACCCTAATAATAATAATAATTTGGGGGTTCTGAATGATTGTTTTAGTGCACTTTGGAAAGCTCTGTTTCAAGGGCCTCCCTAAAACTAAATTCGCTAGGCAGGAGAGCTGGGCTGTCAGGAAGGTGGCATAATGCAGAGCCGCCACTGCACACGGTGAAGTGACAGAGTAATGTCAACATAAGAGATATCTTGTTAATTGCTGACTGATCCCGCTCATTTATTATTGGCTGGCACCTCCAGCTCAACAGCTGTCCCGCTGAAAAATTTAAAATGGCACTTTGCCGAAGCTCTTCTGACCTTGTGTTTATCCAAGTTTCGCCTTACGACCAGCTGTAAAACGAATCCTTTACTCTTTCTGTACGTATGTTGAGAATTTGGCACACAAACGTGACCTATCTTGAGAAACGCGGCCATTGTTAAGCTGTTTCTAAGGCAGTAGGAGCACATGCTTCTGCGATACTGTATTTTTCAATGCTACAAAAATCGTTTGAAATGCTGAGGGTTGCTGAATAAAAAATCGTCATGCAACATGCCGTTACTGTCTTCATAATTTTGATGGTCTTTCTCATAGTATTCCCCGTTAGATGCAACGCATCTGTCCCAGCGTTTCTGTCACTCTTCAAACACATGCCGGAAAGCATTTTTGACAGGTGTTTCAGAATCGCCTCCTCAGCCTTCACCGCTGTTTCTTATGATGGAAAATGCCTCCCAAGGTGTTTCTTCGATTTGGGAACAGGAAAAAGTCACACGGGGTTAAATCTGGACTACAGGGAGAATAAGCACACACATCACATTGATTTTTGCAAGAAATTCAGAAACAACATTTGCAATATGAGGCCGTACATCATCGTGGTGCTGCATTCATCTTGTTGCACGGAAGTGTGGCCTTGCACAGTTTTCAGGTCATCTCTGTAATATTGCCCAGTTACAGTTGTGTGTATAGATACATCATGCTGGTAAACCACTCCTTGAATATCGAAAAATGAGATAACCATCTCTTTCCCAGCAGAAGCAACTCCTTTATTTTATTATGGTCCGATTCTTTTCTGACTAAATAGTACAAAAATCCATTCATTTAATTACATAACATAACAGAGACCAGAAGTTAAGGCATTTATTTTGGTTTAAAAAGGTAGGCAAAAAAGGCACTTAAAATACAGAAAATAGGCAGTAATATAATTATAATAGGCATTTATTAAAATTCTAAACACAGCAATATCACTCATTATTAATGAAAATAGCTATTTAAGATACTTAATAATTCCTTTATCACATAATTTAAGTACTTAAGCTTACTTTTCTCGGTTACAAGCAGATTTTGACCGCTTGGAATAAATTAAATGTATAACAAGATTCTCAATAGATATTTCTGAGACGTGAACATGCCATTTAATATTTATACTTTTTTCAATAAAAATTCTTTATGTACATTTTAAAATGCGTAAAAAATCGTAGAAAATCCAAACTATCCAAAACAGGTTAAATAAATAAATTAATTAACCCTAATGTAGGCAACAAAGGTAAAATAAAGTGTCCCTGCCTTCCAACCCCAAATGTACGTAATCATATTAAAGGTTTCCAGAGTCTGTTAATCACTTTTGTTTGTCTGATTATTAATGCATATCATTACTAGAGATACACTTTTTAGTTACACTGGAGAGATAATTTAAAAACTTGCTGTTTTGGTTGATGTATATACACAAATCTCACAGAGGGAAGTTTTGCTTGATTGAGTAGTGTTTAACGCCCATTTTTATTACTAAGGCACCACAGGCGGTGGACGTCGGTCCTGGTGATATAGTGGTAACCATGCTTGCCTCCTAAACCTAAGGTCGCGGGTTCAATCCCGGGCAAGAGCGATGTATTTTTTTGGGCATAAAAAACCTCAAGCCTGAAAGAAGAGGTCTCTGAGCAAAATTTGTCGGCCGTTTCACGTCCTGAATTGAATGGGACGCTGATGACCTGAGATGTTAAAGAGCGTCCATAAATAAACCGAATAAAAAAAATCGGTGGACACTGATGATATATGAGATGAAATGGTAAAGTGGGAAAGGATTTTTTTAAAGGAAGGAAGCGTTATGGTATATGGTACCTCTTCGGCATTTGTTATTTATGAGGACTGAGGGGAAAAAAAAATCAAACAAACAAAACAAAAAAAAAAAAAAAAAAAACCTCAATTAGGGAGGACGGTCCTGGTAGCATTCGAACCCCAGACCTCCCGCTAACGAACCTGCGCCTTAATGACCTTGGTCACCCCTGACGGTGCAGAGGAAGGTTGCCCCCCCCCCTCCCTCCACAAGTCGGCGACTGTGAATTCAAAAATATCTGACAGACTGCGACGTGGTTGTCTTTTGTTTTTGTGCCCATAGTCGAAAGATGAACTTTATTGTAACATGACGCATGTCAATCTTTTCTGTCAAGATTTCAACAATTCAGCATTCAAATCATTCCTCGAGTAATACACACAAATGTCAGAACCGGATGAGAGCATCCAGAGAAAAAATGGCATAAAGTCAATTTATAAGAATGTTATCTAAAAAATAAAAGGGGTGGTCGGCATTGCTGATGCGCTGCAGAGAATGTGCTGATGTTTCTGTATCTGGTGAAAGAATGAAACCGCATGCTCTCTGCATGTACAAACACAGGAAAAATGCCTGCACATGGAGCTACTGTAGCCGGAGAGCATACAATACGAAAAAATGAGGCTTGCGGTAACTGAACAAGCTCGCTTGCTTTCCAACCTCAACCATGTGACATGCACTACATCGTGTTTCTTCAGAAAGGAACACAATAGTATAAATTACGCCATTGCTGCCCTCAAGAAGATTCTTGAAAAGACCCCAAATCACCAACTGTTTTTTTTTTCTTCAAAATAATCGAAAGCTGCATAATTTTGTGTTCTAGAGTCAACGGATGCAACAGTTATAAAGCATGTGCAACAACTCTTAACGACAAAGACCCGCAGCGCATGGATACAGGTATTTACCGATGTGATTTAGAATAAGAAAGTATGCAGGAGGAGGAACAGTGAAACATTGTGAGGGACAACCTTGACACATTTTCCAAAGCCAAACTTGAATTCATTTTGAGGATAACGAGGGTGTGGAAGTCTTTGCAACTTTCCTGAACTTCCTTTCCGTGTACTAACAAAATGTGCTCAGACGACGTTGAGCGGAATTTCTCCATATACAAAAATCTCGTGAGCTAAAGCATCAGGGACTTACAATGGTAGATCCATAAGTTTCCAGCCTCATCATTTTCTAGGTATAATAAAGAGAAAATCTATAATTCACTTTTAAATATAGTTATCCTTTATTGCAATACACTTCTCACATCTTTGAAGTAATTCAATCCCCCCCCAAAAAAGAAGTCTTGCCTGCAAAATGGGCATAAACAGCTTTCATAACTTCTTCGTCACAATAAATTTCCTTCCTAGAAGGTCCTTCTTGAGTTTTGAGAAGAGGAAATAGTCACTGGGAGCTAGATCTGGGCTGTACGGGGGATGTTCGATCTCCTTGATACCACATTTCATCACAATTTTCTATGCAACAAGAGCTTTATGCACAGGCGCGTTGTTGTGAAGAAGGCGCACATCACCACTCAGCTTCCCTCGCCCTATCTCTTTGATGGAAGTACGTAGTCTGTGCAGTAGGCCAGCATAGTACTCCCCATTTACTGTGGTGTTCCTCTCCTTGAAGTAAATGAGGATTATTCCTTCACAGTGCCAAAAGATTGTGGTCATGATCTTCTTGGATGACTGAGTGACCTTGGCCTTTAGAGGTGGTGCTTCGTCAGATTTACGCCTGCCACTCCATTGATTCTCTTTTGGACAAGGGATCATAGTAGAGGACCATAGTTTCACCTCCTGTAACAATGGTTTGCAGAACTTCTCTCTCGTTGCCACGGCAGAGCTCCAAAAATGCCTGACAACAGATTACTCTTTGCTGCTTTTGGACTGAGGAAAGAAGTTTAAGCACTAACCTTATTCATGTTTAAATGTTCATGAATAACTCGAAGGACTGTTGTTTTAGAAAGGCCCAACCTTGCTGCTATTTTTGTAACTCTGAGTCGTCGGTCTTCCATAATTTCTCCTTCCACAAGAGCGATTTTTTCAAGAGTGAGCACCTCCAAGGGCCGACCTGCACGCTCTTCGTCTTCAATGCTTTCTCGACGCATTCGAAAAAGTTTGGCCCATTCTTTTACGGTAGAATATGAGGGGGATGCTTCCCCATATACACCGTCCAATCGCTGTTTAATTTCATTTGGAGTATGTCCTTCTTTTGTGAAGAACTTAATAAAAACTCGATACTCCATTTTGAAAATGTCACAATCTTCTACACATAGCCTTCTGTGTGCAACTATATCTGAACAACTGTACACAGCGGGACGGAAGTTACAGCTGCTTTATTGACTTAATAGATAAGGTTTTGTGAAGTGAGAATCCTTATTGGCTAGACCGGAAACTTATGGACCTATCTCGTTCATTCGAAAACATTCAAATGTTTTGCGTAATCCGTGTAACAAATTGGTTGAAACCCAGCAAATACACCGTTTACTTCCTAAGTATTGGTTTCTTTGCTACTGCTATAGCGTTGAATAATGAAAAAGCTTTCGATTTGGCAATTTATTATCACCATTTTAACTCTTTAATATCCAATTGTCGAATCTTTCTTTCCTTTGCGAACCGTAACTTTTCAGCTTAAAAATTGCTCTGTTAAAACATCCGCCGCCACATTGTAACAACCGTCAAAGTGGGTAATTCTCCCGCACCTGACACAAAGCACAGATTTGTGTTTTTGGAGCTTCTCCATTATTGCAGAGCTCTAAAGAGGCCTCTGAGCAAAATTTGTCGGCCGTTTCACGCCCTGAGTTGAATGGGATGCTGATGGCCTGAGATGTTAAAGAGCGTCCATAAATAAACCTAATTATAAAAACAAAAACAAAGAAAAACTAGTATGAGCTATAGAGCTATGGAGGACTGGATGATGGTGTTTCTGGAATGACTCAAATAACCCACGACATTCTATGCGTAGGAAATGAACAGTAGATTTCCACTGTAACAAGCAGGCATAATTTTCATACCTAATAATAAGCCCTAACCTCGTTTTCAATAGTCCTTACGAGGAGCATTCAAAAAGTTTTGCAAGTGTCACCTTAAAGTTCAAGCGAAGGACTGAATTACAAAACTTAACCTCACAATCCTTCAAAGTACTCTCTATCTCTCTCCACACACAGCTGTAGAAGGTGCAACCACTTGTCAAAAGCACTGACTGAGATATTGTCAACAGAGCTGAGTTTATAGCTTGATCAAGGTCCTGAACTCGTTTAAAATATTTCTAGCAATGCAAGATTTTACTTGAGGAAACAACCAGAAGTCGCACAATGCAAAGTCAGGGCTGTAGGGTGGATGGTCAAGCAACTGAATTTTGGCAACTTTCAGTTTCCTCAAATTCTATGAGCAGGCTCATTGTCGTGCAAAAGCAACAGCCTTAAAGTTTCTGTCTTTGGACGCCGCTGCCTCAGCTCTTCAAATAAAGTATTCAAAATATAAGTGTCATAGTATTCTGCATTCATTGTCATTCCTTCTGACATACAATCAACCACTAATGACCTTCATAGTTGAAGAAAACAGTGAACATTCGTTTATAGAACGAAAATCTTGTTGAAGAACAACTGGTCTTGAGACATTCTCATTTACCCACACGCAGTTCTGAGTTTTATTTGGGGAGGTATAGAAATAAAACCAACTTTCATCATCAGTGCATATATCTGTCAAACGTTTAGAACATGCTCAGCAGTTTCCCCTTTCTCCATTTCTACTCTTCATTGGTTAGGGAATGTGGAACCGCAGGTTTGAATGTTCATGGAGTACACTGTCAATGTTGCCTACCCTAATACCCCACTTCCATACTCAGCATTTCAACAGTAAATGTCGATTTTCCTTCACCAAGTTCCTCACTCTTTGAATTCACAGCTTCCCGAGGCTGGCCAAGCGAGGTTTCGATCTCTGTTCTTAGTCTCTCGCCCTTTTTCAAATGATCCAATTCATCTTGCAATGTTATCAAATGAACACACTTGATCACCATGAACAGCTACCAAGTCCTCGCTCTTTCACCTGCTTACAGCGTGTGTAAATGTAGAATGTAAAGTTTTCTTTAGAACTATTCATGATTTTTCACCAGCTATTGACACAGGACTGAACTCACAGACTGTACGACAGGGACTATGCCAGTTTAGCTATATAGTTACATTCCTGTAATGTTTATGTAGTTTTCCTGGTGTATTAAAAGAACTGAAACCACAGGAGTTTATTCAACGGCGGTTTAGGAAAGCAATTTTTGAGACATTGCTTGTTTCGAGTTACTTTAATCTGTACTGACCTTCGCCTAAACAAAACGGGCGAGCCAGTCAACCGCAGGTGTTTAAGCATAGGCAACGCCGCTCCAGAAGTTCGCTTCTAGGGAAATGCAAATAAGTACGCCCTCGCAAGTAGGGTGTGGCTTGCCATGGCCTCCTGAAAAACCTGAACCTACGTGCCAACCGTCTCCAACCACAATTAACCACGTTCTCAGAAAATCTATTCGGCCTCCTACATTTTCCGCGTCAAGACTGGGAATCAGTGGCGTAAGGAGTGAGGAGACATAACTTGTAAAATTCTGCGAAACAATTTCCTTTGAAAGTCAAGTTGGCAGCTGTTTTATAGGGCATTCTCTTCCTTTCTTGGGTTGTTTTCAATTGTGACCACTTTTTCTATTCCATCACTGTGGGGGTAAAACCTAAGGCAAGTCCGTCACGCACGAGCTGCGTAAACTCAGAGAATTCCTTAGAAAGTTGAATTGTGAAATACAGTGCTACAGCAGAGAAGTTACATACTGAGTTTACAGAAATTGGAGAAAGCAGCGACTCTGTGTCTCCACAATTCAAAACACTCACTTCTGCGCATTTCCCTTCTCGTGTAGAGGAGGGGCCAAGCCAGTTAATTTTCCCATTTCCCCTCCCCAGAGCCTTTGATAATATAATAAGAGATTCTCTGTCTGACCGTACCAAAAATATTTTAGTTTCAGCCAATAGCGGTCAAGGATTAACAGTAGACAAACGTACAGCTGGGTGAGAGTTTAGCAATGTTATTATTGGGATATCGAGTAACGCTCATATCAAAAGTTTGCCGCCTCTTTAAATATCGGCTGGACATACGATGAGGTGGCAGTAATAGATTAATTATTTCACAGTTGGCATCTTCACGACAACGTTTTTGCCAAAAAGAAAGCATATGCATCGTTATAAACACTGATCAATTAATTTGTACTTTTATTTTAAAACAACTGAGAGAAAATTAAAAGGTAGCTTTATAAATTTCCATTTTCCTGGTCCGATATCTCTAATTTTCAGAAACAGTCCAGATCTCAACTCCATTAAGAACTGTTGGAAGATGATTGACAATGCTGCAGCAAAGAAAACACCAAGAAGTAAGAAAGACCTGGTGTGGTTTAATGAGATTTCATCTAACTAAGTCAAAACTTTAATACGTTCAATATCCAGAGGGTGTGATGTAACAAAACTTCGGGGAGGCAAGGCAAAGCATTGATTCCGCATTTGTACGTGTGTAAAACACTCCCTTATTAATTATTGATGAAGAAATCGTCAGGGTTATGCAATTTAAGTTACAATATTGTGGCAATTTGGTTATAAAATGTTATATTTTATTAAATTTTACTTTTTACTTGTACTTTTAACAGATATAAAAATGATTCACATCAAAATTTCAAACTTTTAGACTTAAAATATTGGGGTTATATTAAGAAACACAACTGTAGTAATTTTAAAATAATGATATTTCTAGATGAGTATAAAAGAAAGAAAAAAAATAATTTGTGGGTAATGCAATAAATATTTTCAGTTGTGTGTGTGTGTGTGTGGGTGTGTGTGTATAAACGAAAAATAATACAACACAATGAACAATGTAACTAAAATAACAATAGCTAGATAAGCAGAAAAGGGATAAAACAAAGTCACAGATTTAGAATCCCAATATTTCGAACAGCTCGTGTCCTTCTGAAGCAAGAATACATAATGATCCATTTATTTTGTTCATCTCCCCCCCAAAAAATTCTGATGCGTCAAATGAAAAATTGTTTCAAACAAACGTTTTTTTAACACTATAAACAATTTTGGGTGTGCAAGATAAATGTGCACCCTATACAGAGGGTGCCCAAAATGTATACACACTTCAAGCAAAGAAAAAACTGTGTTAACATAACAAAACTGAATTCACACAAACAGAAAATGATGAGCACTAATTATCAAGTTTTACAGTTACAACAGTTGCTCAAAATGCCCACCATCAGCATCGATACACTTCTGAGTACGTTGAACTACTGATTGAGTAACGTTTGTGAAAGTGTCCTCAGCGATTGCAGCACCTGCCGTTTCAATTTCTTCCCGAAGTGCTGTCAGTGTAGCTGATTTTCTACGGTATACAACATCCTTAAGAGTTCCCCATAGGTAGAAGTCTAACGGAGTTAGATCCGGAGAACGCGGTGGGAACTCAATCGGACCTCTTCGTCCTATCCAGTGCCTTGGATCAAGTGCGCGGGGCTTGTTGCTGTGCGAGGTCTCTCAAATCTTCCCTTGTGAACATCGCATACGGTACGATGAGTCTCAAATTTGTCCCGAATGCGTGCAATTGTTACTCGCGTTGGCGCTCCTGTTCTGTACACACGTCTCCATTGCCTTTGAACTTCAACAACATTCTCGGTTTTCCAATAACACTTCAAGTTTGCTTTCCGCTGTTCAAACGATAATCTTGGCTCCATATTGTTGTAGCAATGCTAGCATAACTTAATATGAATCACATCTGTTTACAGAACGCCATACGATAATCTTGGCTTCATTTGTTCATTGTTGATTTGCCTGTCACGTAGTAACGCTATCATAATGTATGTAAGTCACATCTGTTTACAGAACATCATACTACACATTACGTTTTTTTTTTTCGGGTCAACTTTGAAATATATTAAATAAATATATACAGAGAAAGTGTGTATACACTTTTTGCCATCTTTGCTACAATTTTGCTGGTTAATGAATTAGATGAACTGTTTGTTAATTTATCGTCATGTGCCGAGTTTCGTTGATAAAAAACAAAAATATCCGGCCGCTAGAGCTGTTAAACACACGCGTAATTTTCTCTTGATTATTTTTGGTGCCTAGTAGGTAGGATCGAAGGAGATTTCAAGACATTTTCCATTCCTTCTGTATTCCCTGAAACAAACACGCATCGTGAGGTACAGAAATGGTAAACGTGTCTTTTGATAACCTCCAAGAAACAAGACCTCAGGAATAGTTGGTCAAAAGCAGTTCAAGGAGACCATCTGAAAAATTACGGTGTTTTAAAAATCATAGATTTCATTGTTTCGCCACGAGCTTTACTAATGACCCTCGTACTTGAAGGACCATGACTTAAAACTACATGTGGCCACCTGTTGACACACAAGCACAATAATTCGCTCTTTATCCATAGCTAAAGAAAATCCGACAATCTAACTCTACTGTTCATTTTTTAAAAAAACCCTAACCTTTCTTTAATCAATCATTGTATTTTGCAAAATGTAATAGTAGTTTTGTATTTACTTAAAACGAAAATGTACAACAAATAAATTATTACTTCCGGGAATATCACACACCCCTGCCTTATGATTAAAGAGTGAAACACTTTACAGCGCATTGAAATCTCCTCTCTCCCCATATCTCAACGCTGGAGAGCATATTCGAAATCGTTTCTTTAAAAACGCGAAGTTTCGTGTTGAAAAACAACTTTCCACTGTCGATGTGAAAGTGGAGTCAACTGTACGGCCTTTTGTTAAAGATGGCGAGCAGAGACGATAAACGTGACCCATTAACCAATTACACAGTTCTGCTCACACGAAAGTCGTTTGTTTTAAGTCAATAACCAAAGTCAGAAGAGCTTTTATTACTGTGTTGTTTTCTCAAATGAATTGAGGTAGTGGAAGCCAATAGTTCTTGTGCTGCAAGTACATATTTTCTTACGTTCTTTTGCCTCTTCGTTTATGTAAATATGTTTCATTAATGGATCTAATGAAATGCTTTGAGCAGACCACATAAAATCTCACAAACCATTACTTACTTCTCGTTTTTAATTTAAAGACATCATTTCTGCATTAGAATATAAAACACATGCATTACATAAATCCTTTGTCCAAGGAAAACCATGACGACAAATTGATGATTAATACTTTTACATAAGGGTTAATATTACGATGCTCCTTCAATACAAAAGCATCATAATTTTTTTTGCACGTGTAATTTCTTGGGTTAAAATTTAACTTCGCAATATTTTGTTAGCTTAATGTGCAATGCATGCGTGTTACTAATCTCCATGTTGTCACTTCCGGTTTTGGTTTTTTTAAATAGTGTTTAACGCCCGTTTTTACTACTGAGGCACCACAGGCGATGGACACTGATGATACATGAGATGAAATGATATGTTGGGAAAGGATTTATTTATGGAAGGAAACGTTCCAGCCTTAAGTTTAGGGTACCACCCCGGCATTTGCCATTTATGAGTACTGAGGAAAACCTGGAAAAAACCCTCAGTCAAGGAGGACGATCTGGTGGGAATCGAACCCCAGGCCTCCCATTCACTAGTCCACGCCTCAACAACTTTGGCCACCCGTGGCGGTCAGTTAAGATGATGTTACAGAAGATACAAAGTTTCTTTCAAAGGTAATCAATGAAACCTGCCTACATCATTTCGGGCTAGCAGCAAAGCTTTGTGTTGTCACAATACAAAGAAAGTTCAAAGTGGCTGCTTCTGCTGGGAAAGTTGTAGTCATCTCATTTTTCGATATTCACCTGCTGCACACAACTGTAACTGGGCAACGCTTGAGAGATGTCCTGAAAACTCTGTCAATATTTCTGTGCAACAGGTTAGATGATGCACGGCAAATGTTGTTGCTGAATATCTCACAAAAATGATGTGAGGTGTGTCCCTCGCCCTCTCTATAGTGCACTTTTACTCCCGAGTGACATACTCCTTTTTCCCAAATTGAAGAAACCTTCGTGGGACGCATTTTCCGCCATCAGAAGCAGTGGTAAAGGTTGCGGATGGGATTCTGAAGGACCTGTCAAAAACTGTTTCCATTATGTCTTTGAAGACTGGCAGACAAGGGACCTACTTTGAGAAAGTTCATCAAAATTAGGACGAGTTAAATTATACAGCCCCTGTATATGTTTAGTATCTTGAACAATTTGTGGTTAAATATGTATTTTTTTTTTCACAGCAAACTTCTTAGGCCTGGACACTCATAGGGCTGTGCTACGTTGTCTCTTAGGATATAGTGATACGTTGTACGGGGGGGGGGGTGTTCTTAAACCTATACGCACCTTAACAGTTTAGGGTAAGGAAAAACTTCGAAGAAAACCTTACTCTGACTGGAAATCTAGCCCAGAACTTAAGGATTAGCTGACCAAAAGCTACCACTAAATAACGAAGGCGATTCCCTTGTGTAATATAAACAAGCACACTAAGGAACAATAAGACTTCTTTAATATTTATATGAATGAACTTTGTGAAACCTGTTTTTCGCAGTCCAATGATTTTATAAAGTATTTTATTATCATTACAGAAGTAAAATTCCTTTAATCCTGCAAAATAATCCACAACTACTGTTTTAATTTATTCATTTGTCTAAAACATCTTACTTATCAGGAATTGTTTCAGGTTTGCACACAGACGGCAGTTTGGTAGAGCCAAATAAGGTGGATAAGGCGGATGAAGCGCTATCTCAGTAAAATAAAACACCCTTTCATATTTGAGCATTACGGAACGCATCTCTAGCAGCAAATTTCTCTAAACCTTAAGAAGGTGTTCAGGATATATAGAATTTGATGAGAGAGGTTCATAGTTCCATACTTAGAGGAAAGATAGTTCAACTGGTTAGGGCGTCAGTACGGATGGCTGAAGATCCGTGGTTCGGATCCCGGCCGTTATCCAAAAATTTCATATCTGACTCTTCATTTCCAACTTATGTTCTACACACAGCGCGCGTGAAAGAATTATTTCTATGCTTTCTTCGATAAACTCCACCTTTTTTTCGGGTGTATTTTCTTCAGTTGCTACAGGTTAGCATAGAATAATCCAGTAATGTAGGAAACTGATCAACAGGAACTCTTTATTCATCCCAGAAAACCAAAACTACACTGAGGGAAGAAGAAATGAAAAGGGGAAAAAGAGGAAAAAAACAAAAAACAAAAAAAAAAAAAAAAAGGAAAAAAAAACGCAAACCTAAAATTGAATATTTTTAATTTTACATATTATATATGAATGATTATAACAATAATTTTTTGAACATTAAATACTTTTCCAAACATTTTGCAATCACTCTTATGTATTCGGATATCATTTTGTCTATAATTTCCTTTATTGTATAAGCATAAACATGAATACAAGTTAATCACATTTCATAATAATCTCGTTTTTACCTGAGCTTTCAAACCTTCATCTGTTCAATTGCCCTCTGAACCCTCGCCAACGGCAACCATGATGAGGACCTGGTTGACAACCGAGGTTCAGCAGCATCGGGCCTGGCCAGTACTTGGTTGGGTGACCGCCAGGAAACACCATGTGCCGTTGGTATAACCCCAATCTTAATGATGTTACAACCCTCTTCCTGGTTAATTCTGAAATCACCTACGTCCACCGAGCAGGTAAAGTCGCGAGCGATTAGCTATTGTTGACAACTGACATCCACCTGGGAAAAGTTCCACGTGACCCCGTACTGGCTTCTGACTTCAACCAGCCCACACCATGACGGAACTCCCTTAAAATCTGTGTGTCTTTCTCCAGTCCTTCCTGCCGTTAGGTGATCTCAGGCTGAACCTCCACTCATCCATGAATACGACAGCGTTCCCTTGCTCTTCACTCCACTCCAGATGTTGACAAGCAAAGGCAAGGCGCGCTTGCCGATGTTGCTGGGTAGGAGAGAACCTCTGGCTCATCTTCTAGACATGAGTTGTGCTTCTTCAAATCTCCTTCTCACTGTTCTCATGCTGACATTGACTGCTGATGCCCTTTGCAAGCGATTTGGAGCTTCTACCGCTGTGACTATCACGATCTTGTGCAGTTGATATCAAATTCCTTGAACCTTCGGTATGTTCTTTGTATGGCAGAGACATTGACTTAACACCTGGGCAACATACCGCATGCTCCGTCCATCTTCCAATAGGGCAACCTCCTTTTAACTTATAGTCATCTTTACTCCATAAAAGTATTGTTAAACTGACTGAAATACACCAACAATGGCATAAACTGATGTAGTAACAATACAAGAACAAACATTTCATTTGGCCCCGGTGTAAAAATGTGGTTAAATTGCATTTATTTTCATCCTCGTACAATAAAGAAAATTACGAACCCAAAATGAATATCCGAATATGCAGGAATGGTAGGAAAATATTTGGATAAGTATTTAATGTTCAAAAAGTGAATGGAATTATAACAATTTATATATATATATATATATATATATATATATATATATTAACAGAGGTTGCCAAAAATGTATACACACTTCAAGCAAAGAAAAAACTTGAATTAACATAACAAAACTGAATTCACACAAACAGAAAATGATGAGCACTAATCATCTTAGACTTTTACAGTTACAACAGCTGCTCAAAAGGCCCATCATCGACGTCGATACACTTCTGAGTACGTTGAACTACTGATTGAGCAACGTTTGCGAAAGTGTTCTCAGCGATTGCAGTACATGCCGTTTCAATTTCTTCCCGAAGTGCTGTCAGTGTAGCTGATTTTCTACGGTATACAACATCCTTAAGTTCCCCATAGGTAGAAGTCCAACGGAGTTAGATCCGGAGAACGCAGTGGAAACTAAATCGGACCTCTTCGTCCTGTCCAGTGCCTTGGAAGATTGTCATCAAGGTAGACACGTACATCTAGTTGGTAATGTAGTGGTGTACCATCCTGTTGGAAGTAAATTTCCTCATTTTCATAGAGTGCATGAATAGCGAGTAAGATTAATTGCTATTCGCGTTGGCGGTTCTGTTCTCTACACACGTCTCCATTGCATTTGAACTTCAACAACATTCTCGGTTTTTCAATACCACTTCAAAATTGCTTTCCGCTGTTCAAACGATAATCTTGGCTCCATTTTGTTTTAGCAACGCAGGCATAACGTAATGTAGGTCACATCTGTTTACAGAACACCATACTACACATTACTGTTGTTTTTCAGTCCAACTTTGAAATATATTAAATAGATATCTACTGTGAAAGTGTGTATACATTTTTGGTACCCTCGGTATTTACATATTGCCTCTCAGTACATAATATTTCTGACAGATATTAACTTTCTTTGACAGATGATAATTACAATGTTTCTATTGTTTTGACTGCTGTTTTGTTTCTGTATGCCCATCTTTCTTTATTTATCACACTCCATGTATAAAAGCGTTGGATTGTTCTGGAAATGAGCTACATTGCTTAGAATGTTTCATTCTGATTAATTTCTGATCAGATGTCACCATGATTTTATCAAGCGTAATTCTTCTGTCAAAATGCGATATACCCTTTGTTTACAGTTTTAGCAATTTAAGCCATATTTAATAACGATCCTTCAATGATATATTATTGTGAACTGTATAAGCTCTTGCAACATCAAGCTAATGAATACGATTAAATCTGTGATCAAAAAAGAAAAACCCAGCGTAAAAATAATACTGTTAAAGTAAAGGCACGCCCTTTTCCTAGGCTGGAGTCGATCTTCAGATCTTCTGTGTTGGTGTGACAGTACGACATTCATTAAACCAATAAAAGTCCTGCCCTTAATAGACACATTCATTTAGCCAATGACAGTGGATGTCAGAAAATGGGTCAAGCAGCAATTAACACGCCAGGCATGAAGAAGATCGCATTTGGATTTTGCTCTCGCCCAAGTTTTTTTTCCTTCTTCTAAAAATTAGTTTCCTAGACAAAGGTCAGTTAATAATTAGCCGTAAGTGGTGATTAATTTTGACGTTCGCTATATTTGGATGAAGGTGATAGCTTCACATCTGATAATTGTCAAATGCCCGTCTGTCATCTTGTTTAAAACGTCCTCCACACATCTTCCGTACAGTCCGCACGCGGGACCTCCAAAGTTCCGTCTTTTTTTACCGTTTCAAAATTATAAAAATGTTCCCATGTTATTAAAAATAAAATGGATGCCATAATAACTCAATGTAAATCACTAAATGAAAAAACACTTGAAGAAGTGCCAAGTGTTACAACCTTATGCAACGGTCAGACTTTTAAGTGCCGATGTGCATATTTTCAATGGACCACTTTAAACAGGAAGACTATTTGCAACAGATGATGCATAAAATTAAACGGACGCTACAAGTGGCAGTCAACACGTGCTGTTTGGCAACGCGCCCTCTTCGTCAATCTGCACGCTGACGAGTGATATGAACAGAGCAGTTTCTCTTGCGAAATGGGCAGTGTTTTATAAATAATTTATGTACAGTAACAGCGTTAACGTAGCCAGGTTCCTATTACAAAAATAACTTACAGTCCTTGCTGAACACCATTGATTTACGTTTGAAGAATTAACTTTTTTAATTGATGAAATATAACATAATTACCAACGGTTTGTAATTTTGGATCGATTTATTTTGACTGAAATCAGGTGTGACAAGTGCTTGCTTTTTTTTCAGCCTACTTTTATTAAAATGTTTCAGTTTTAAGAACATTTATCGTTCTTTTTTTTTTTTCTTTCTTTCTTTTTTTAATCCCAGAAAAGCTGATGCCAGAACAAAGTTTAATTCAACTTCTTGAAGAAAATGGTTGAAAATTTACGGACCTTCGGCAGTTTTAATGAATACATAAAATTCCCTTTTCTAGGACAGTGCATAAATTTGCAATTAGTTATGAGGGGTGTTCTAAAAACTTTCAGAGATGTCGTGAAGATGGCCAAATTCTATGATTATTAAGTGTCATCCTTTACATATCGCGCTAAGTTTAAGACACATAAGTATAGTCGCTTGTTTGTGATGATCGTGTAAACAAACTAGTGTTAATCTTTTTCTACAAAGTAGATAAAACTGAAATAGGTGTTGTGATAAAGTACTACGTTTTGGAGGATTTAACCCCAACAGATATACGAAGGGTGTTAGATTCCAAATTAAAGAATTCTACCCCTTCATTTTCGACGGTTATATAAAGAATGCTGCTGAATTATGTTCAGCGCTCGGGGCGTCCCAAATCGGTTGACGCGCTTGTGACAAAAATTCACAATGCCGTACTCAATGATCTCCGATTGAAGGTACTCGATTTGGCTGACTTTGCAAAGACCTACATAGGCCTTGTCCACTATTTTACACGAAGTTTTGGGTATGAGAAAGTTTGCTCGGATGGCGCGTTTGTTAACAACGGACCAAAAACGCATTCGAACGAACCTTTTGCAAGAGTGTTTAGACCAATTCCAGCGAGTTCCTCCGATGTTTCATAACAGTAGATGAAACTTGGATTCGTCATTACATACCAGAGATGAAGTAGTAGTAGTCCAAACAATGGGTGGCAACAGGTGAAAGTGCACCAAAGAAAGCAAAAACGGTTCCATTTGCAGAAGAGGTCATGGCTACGGTTTTCTGGGATTTTCATGGTGTGGTGCTCGTAGACTACCTTCAGAACCATCACCGGGGAGTATTACGCTTCACTACTGGACCAAATGGCTAAACGTCCATACCTTGCGAAAAAAAAAAAAAAAAAAAAGAAAGTTCTCTTTCATCACGATAATGCTCCTTCACACACGTCTGGGATTGTTGCTGCAAAACTGCATGGCTGTCGCTTCCGATTGCTTCCACATCCGCCAAATCCACCGATTTTTTGTTCCCAAACCTGAAGAAATGACTGGATGGAAGAAGATTTGCATCAAATGATGGGGTTGAAACTGTGACAGACGCTTATTTATTACAAATCTCATTTTACTGATGTTATTAAAAAGTTGGAAAGTCATTGCACTAAAGGCATTTCTCTTAATTCTTGAGTTTTATTTGGTCAGGTCAAAAACTTTTAGAGCGCCCGAAGTACACCACGGTACTACTATTCGGTTTACGCACCGAAAAAAATTGTCAATTTAAATGCATAAATTTCATTCCGTAAGAAACTTCGATATATTTTCGATCTTGTATAGCAAATATTAAGCAACCATTTAATATTTTTTTTTATATTTAAGCCGTATTATTCTCTATTACGTCATTGCTTGCATGTAGCATTCAAATTCTCCTAACCGCTTTGTGTTTAGAGGACACGACATCGTGAATTTATAACCTCTTCATCTTGAAACATTTATTAAATGTAAATATTGTGCTGTCGTAGAAAAAAAAAATGCATTCTACACCTACCTAAAGTTATTTTTTACGGAATCGTATTTTTAACTTTACAACCGTCCGAAATAAATGACACTTTAGGAACTTGCATCACATTTAACCATTCTTCTTTTATAAAAACAAACCTTGCAAAATGTTTTTAAAATACGATACAAATTAGTTCTTTTTTTTATTTTATATTTTATTTTTTTTATTTTTAGTATTTTAAATTACTTGATTTTCGAACAAACATAAATAAGCTAGTATAGAAAATTCATTTAATTTTAAAGATTTTAAAACAGTTTTAATAATATAATGCAAAATCGACTTTTTTAAACAGTGTTTAACGTCTGTTTTAATGCTGTAGCATCACAGGCGGTGGACGCTGACGATGATTTGCAGCGATGAGGACTAAGGAAAACCTGGAAAAAACCTCAGATAAGGAAGCGGATCAACGTTCAGCCACCTGTGTGGTTTACTTAACATTGTGGAGAGGTGCATTCAAAGGGGAGAGAGGTGGGTATGCTACGTTCGACAAAAGTTTAGTAAACCAACTTTTTACCCTTATATTGCAAACCAAATGCTTCACTAAAATGTTATAAAAACCAAGTGGGTTGCTACAGCATTCTTGTTTAGGAAGTCTGGGGCCCGACTGAAGCGGTTCTTACTCGCAAGTTTAACTGGAAACGACACATAGAAAAGGAATGTTCACTTACCCGTCGTGGAATTCCGGAGACCTGGGCGACTGCGGACTGTTGTGGTTGTATCGGTGATAGTCTCTAGGCGAGGGTGAGCTCATGTCCCCGTCCACCAGGTCCTCGGGGTGAGGTGAATGGTGGCGCAGGGTGGTGCTGGAAGAGGTTCCGCTCTTGAAGCTCGCCTTGCGGACGAGACTGGGGCTGGCGAGCCCCGGGTGCATCTGCAACATGTTGCCCTGGTGCTGGCGCGGCGATGTGGGAATCGCACCGTAGGTAAAAGGCCGCGAGTCTTGGCGCGCGTGGTACGGGATGCTGTTGGGGTCCACGTCGTCGAGCACTGTGGAAGTGACCTCGGGAGACGCCGCGTCGCCGTAACCGTTCAGCTGCTGCACTCGAACTGGCTTGCCTACGTCAGAGTGGTAGTGATGGAACTGTGGAGGCTGGTGAAGGTCGCGTCTGCTGGCTGTGCACAACCCGTGACTGCCATATGGGGAAGTGGACGGCGGCGGAAGGTCCGGGATGTTCTCCACAGTAAGCAGCATGTCGTTTAGAAGCTCGTCCAGGGCGCGATGGTGGTCTTCCGGGGACAGAGGGGTAGTGGTGGAAGTGGAGGGGGACGGCAGGTGCTGCTGCTGTTGGCCGTTACAGGCGAGGGGTGGAGGCGGTGGGGGAGACGTGTTCTGTTGCTTGTTGTGCACCAGGAGGCCATTGCCCGCCGAGGAGATCCCCGAGTCCATGGAAACGGTGTGGGGACTGCCTACCGGCTGCTGCTGTTGCTGTTGTTGCTGTTGCTGGGGCGAAGCAGATGTCGTTGTCTGTTGCTGTTGTAGCTCCTGCTTCTTGGAGATGGTGGCGTAGAGAGAACCGTCCAGAGGTCCAAGAGTGTGACTTACTCCTGCCTCCTCCCCCTCACCTAGAAAAGTCGACGATATTGTGGTGAAAAGGTGCACAGAACAAAGACAAACTTCAAGCTTTGTGCTTGTAGTTCTCCTTTACAACCCTTTCGCTCCAGAAACACATGCCATGACTCATTTCTAACGACATTTTCTGCACCAGGACTGCAGGGTGTTTCCAGAAGGTCACGTCTCTCACATTTCACACCATAACACACCACGTGACAACAAAAACAACCAGCTGCCGACATACATAATGATATTCCTTCTCGGATCTGCAAGACCGGCCGAGCTAGCGAGTAGGACGTGACGTCAGGCGGCCTGGAGAAGCTGATCATCTCCTTACAAGGCAACCTGCTCTCAAAGACGCTTTGCTTTGCTTGCTTCTTGTCATTACCATTTTTTGCTATATAGCTGCGCTCATTGCCACTTCCCCTCCCCTTGCTTACGTAAACACTTCGACCGCCATGATGTTATCATCCCCGGCTAAGACAAAAGGCGAATTGTAAGCGAAACAATTCTAAAATTTGTTCTTCCATACAACACGTGGCTAGGCACTGTCAAAATAAAACTGAAACGTGCTTCTATCAGGTCAGAGATAGAATATTCGAATTTTATGAAGATGCAGTAACGCATGGGGGTTAGGCATTATCCGTGACCACCATTCGAGAGGGCAGTAGTAAGCGAGCCAAGGGCTAAGAAGGTATTAACTTTCAAAAGGTTCGTCATGCAGGCGCTGTGTAAACTAAGCGAATTCCTCAGAAAGTCGAATTTGTGAAGGTTATTTTCTACGCTGGAGCAGAGAAATTGATGCCGCTAACGGGCTTTTTAAATTTTGGTTTTCAGGTATATCCCTCACTCCTAATGGTCCCATTTACCTGATTTTCAGAAACTATTTTTATTATTTTATTTAAATTCTATATACCTAGTTTCATTGCAAAGAAACAAATATTGGTGCCTCTCGAACGGTATTTAAATTTTCAGGTCTCAATCTTAATATTTTGATTTCGCTGATTTCATAAATTATTTTTCTTATTTTACTTTAATGGCTTATACCGAGTTTCGTTGTAAAAAAAATTGGGTTTCAGATAAACTCCTACTTCTAATAGTCTGATTTCGCTGTTTTATTCAAAAACTACTTTTTTATGTTTTATTTCAATGACTTATGCGGAGTTTCAATGAGAGAAAATAAAAATTGCTGCCGTTAGAGCAATTTTTAAATTTTTGCATTAGTTAACCCCCACCCCCATTGTTCAATTTTGCTGGTTAAGGAACTCGATGAATCGTTTACTAATTTATCTTTATATGCCGAGTTTCGTTGATAAAAAATAACATTGCGGCTGCTGGAGCGTTAACAGACACAGTCACATATATTTTTTTAATCGTCACTTTTTTGTGCCTATAAATTCGCTTAAAAAACATCTTATAGAAGAATGTATACATTACTGCTGATGAAACATGTTATTATATCGACTGCAGCATCACAGAGTATGAAATTCCCACCAGGACCGTCCTCCCTGACAGATGCTTTTTTCCAGGTTTTCCTCAGTCCTCATAAATGACAAATGCCGGAAAGGTACCCTAAATTTAGACCTGGGACGTTTCTTTCCTTTAAAAAATATCCTTTCCCAATTTATCATTTCATCTCACGTATCATCAGTGTCCACCGCCTGTAGTGCCTCAGTAGTAATAACGAGCGTTAAACACCTCAAAAAAAAAAAAAAAAAAAAAAAAAGTGACATATTCTAACAAAAGCATATTAACGCTTTTAAGAAACAGTAAACTTATAAAGTTATAAGAAATATTCCATACTTTTTACTCACTCTACATATCGAGCATTATTGATGTAATTTTTCCACTGGCTTGGCTTTTGTCGAATTCGTTTCTAACTCTAACATACGAGGGCTGTTCAATAAAGAATGATTATAATTTTTTTGACAAATACCTTTACTCATTCTCATGATTTTGACGATATTTCTCAAAGCAGTCCCCTTTGGATAGATACAGTGCATCTGTCTTTGTTGTCAAAGACAAATCCTTCGGAATGACCATTTCCCTTTGTTTTTGATAATGGTAAATGCCTCCCACGAAGATGTTTATTCAATTTGGAAAAAAGGTAAAGTCAAAAGGGGCCAAATCTGGACTATAGGGAGGGTGAGGGACACACTTTAACAATGAGATATTCAGCAACAACATTTTCAAAGTGCGGCCTGCAGCACCCAGCTTGTTCCATGGAAATATGGCATTCTCTATGTGATATGGGCTTGCAGAGTTTTCAGGACATCTCTGCAGCATTGCCAAGTTACAGTTGTGTGTACAGTACAACATGATGGTTAACCATTCCTTGAATATCGAAAAATCAGATGGCTATAAAACTTTCCCAGCAGAAGCGATCAGTTTTGATTACTTTGGGATTGGTCACCACACAGAGCTTTGGTATTTCCTTTAAGGCTTGAAATGATACAGCCAGTTTCATTAGCAGTGATTACCTTTGAAAGAAACCCCGCATCTTCCTCTAGTATCATCTTCAAATTCTTGCAAATTTGCACACGAACAGCAATCGCAGAACCCACCGGAAACAAACACATCTCATATGCAACTTCTAAATTACCAATATATTTGTGGCACCTTGTGAAATTTACATAATTTCTGAATTTCATAATTAATATTATTCGACAATGATAGCAGCAGTGTAAATGTTTTCTTCCGTTAGAGCACAAGCTAGAGTGGTGAGTCCGCTTTCTTTTGAAACTGATTGCCTCCTCTCTTTAAACATTCTTATCTTGGTATGGGGAGTACAAACTCTTGTAACATTGCATAGGCGTTAGCTGAAGATTTGTTGAGAAAAAAGCAGAATTTCAGAGCTGCACGTTGTTCGTCGTTTGTGACCTCTATTTTGACAGAAATAACATGTCTCAATTTAAAAAAAAAAAAAAAAAAAAAAAAAAAAAAAAGAGGTTTATTCTTGAGCGAACTGCCCTAGTAAATTAAAAGATCGGCTATATAAAAATATCATAATATCCAATGATTTCTTTCTTCAATTACATTAATTCAAAATACATAATATTAAAACGCTTCTTTGATGTACTTTATTTCTTTAATATTTTGAAGAATGAAATAATTATACACACTTATTCCCACGGTTAAACGCTATGGGTAATGGTTTAAAATCGTTAACTTTCTTGTCTGTCCTGGTGGTGTAGTGGTAACCATACTTGCCTCGTAGACCCAAGATCGCGGGTTCAATCCCGGCCAGGGTCGATGGGTTTTTTGGGGCGTAAATATCTTAAGTATGGCTTCCTTCAGAAGGGAAGTAAAGCTGTGGGTTCCGTGTCGTACATTTACGGCACGATAAAGAACCTCAAGCCTGAAAGAAGAGGCCTCTGAGCAAAATTTGTCGGCCGTTTCACGCCCTGAATTCAATGGAACGCTGATGACTTGAGATGTTAAAGAGCGTCCGTAAATAAACCAAATCAACAGTTACCTTCCAAGTTTGAAAAGAAACTTACAAATATTGACAGAATAATAATACCGAAGTTACAGAAAAGTTGCTCGTATTCCAGCAACTGCTCGAACCTAAAACAACAAAAAAATTAATATTTTGCAAAACAGTCATATCCTGTGTTCGATTTAAAGTTACCACAGTCTATTTTTAGGTTTCTTATAATTTTTTGTATATTTTTAATCAGAACAAGGATATTTTAGTGTTATTTTTTCCATATCTTTTTATACATTGCTCATAATGTAATTGTCTTATGATATCAGGTAGCTTCAAGTATTACGCATACATAATATGAATGTAAACTTCAACTCTAAATCAACAGAACGGGAACATAGGATGACGCTGTTACACTTGCATCTTTATAAAGACATAAAGCGCTTCGAATGATTAGATACCACTAGTCTCATTTTACGACGAATCGCTTTTAGCTCCTACGTGCAAGGCTACGTCATAGGGCCGCCTAACTGTAAAGTTATGTAGGATAATCTGGTTTGTCTTGACCCCCATCAGCGTCACAGTACCATCATGGTCACTTCCAGTGTGTGTGGTAAAGGCAGAAACACTATTACATCACATGAACCCACTCGATTTAGTGTACTGGCAAATCACTTGGTCATGCAAACTTACGCAAAGTAAGAGATTGAAAAGGAACAAAAATCTCATTTATTAAAAGAGCCTGTCTTTCCCCTTCAGCGTTTGTTTTTTGTTACTGAGCATTCTTTCGGCATTAACTAATCTATAAATGTGAAACGTTTGTCACACAGGAGTTGCGTAAACTAAGCGAATTCTTCTGCAACTTGAATAGCTTCATAAATGAATATCAAATCCAAATTATGGGTATTATTAATTAAAGAAATGAAATAAGTTATGACATTATTGTGTATTATTAGGGGAACAAAATTAGAATTCTTACAATCTATAAGTATCACAAAAGAGAAACCACATTTTTAGAGTTATGACTATTATCATTATTATTTTTAAACTACAAAAATTAATATACTATTAATTAAATGAATTAAATCATATGACCACTGATAGACAAAGCTATATTGTGTGAGTATTTTTAAACATTTTTAAATGTAACCATGTTTATGAAATGAGCCCTTGATATGTTCTTTACATTCACTAAAATAGAGAGAAATAACAAAGTTTCGAGTTACATTGTGTATTTAAGATGATGTTCATATGTTTAAATAAAACAAAAACATGTCACAATTGCAACGTACTTAGAAAATAAAAACAATCGAAAGTTACATCGATTTTCAGTGGCTTTGAAATTTAATTTAAATGTTATTAACATGTAACGTAAACGTTTTCTGAAGGTTATTACAGAGCGCTCTTACATATAAAAACTATTTTTATTAATTTCTATTTATTTTTTTAATGTTCGCTTTAGATTAACCCCCACCTACAATGATCCAATTTTGCTGGTTAAGGAACTAGGCGAATAGTTTTGTCAACTGACGGTATTACGAGTTTCGCTGAGGGAAAACAAAATTTGCGACCGCTAGAGCGTTAATTCGTATATACAATTTTTATTGTCACTTTTGGTGCCTAGTAGGTAGGATCGATGGAGATTTCAATAAATTTGTCAAAAAATCGTTCATGGGTACAACCGCAATAGGTTCATTCCTTCGGAATTCGCTAAAAAGGGCTGAATTCCAGCTGTTCCATTTTTGACAATCCATTGTAGCCTATAATATAGGAATATAGGTAGTATCATTCAAAATTTCGTTTGGTTTAAAGCCAAATACAGCAAAAATAGTAAATGATTAGCACTAATCATCTTAGACTTTTACAGTTACAACAGTTGCTCAAAATGCCCACAATCGGCGTCGATACACTTCTGAGTACGTTGAACTACTGATTGAGCAACGTTTGCGAAAGTGTTCTCAGCACATGCCGTTTCAATTTCTTCCCGAAGTGCTGTCAGTGTAGCTGATTTTCTACGGTATACAACATCCTTAAGAGTTCCCCATAGGTAGAATTCCAACGGCGGTTCTGTTCTGTACACACGTCTCCATTACCTTTGAACTTCAACAACATTCTCGGTTTTCCAATACCACTTCAAAATTGCTTTCCGCTGTTCAAACGATAATCTTGGCTCCATTTTGTTGTGGTAACGCTAGCATAACGAAATATGAGTCACATCTGTTTACAGAACATCATACTACACACTACTGTTGTTTTCGGTCCAACTTTTAAATATGTTAAATAGATATCTGTGAAAGTGTGTATACATTTTTGGCACCCCCGGTGTGTGTGCGTGCGTGCGTGCGTGCGTGTGGCAATTGCACACCAAGTTTCCTAGAGATTATTACTGCAAAAACAATTAGGTACAAGATAGAATTCCCCTATTGTCATTTTTAAGTAATGGTTATAGGAAATTAAATGTGTTAATTTCTGAGGACAGCACAAACCTGCAATCTCCGACAACAGCCGCACCTGAACTCAGGTATGGTAATTTTTTACTTATATGCGTTGTTTTATTGAATATTTTAAGGGGACGTGTCTTGAAATTTCGGCAAAAATACTTAAAACTTTTTTTTAAAAAAATAATAGTTATACTACTTTTGCCATAAATACTGTTACAACTTTTGAGAGTGACTGTACTTCCCCCCCCCCCTTTAATAGCCTGCACATAGCCGAGTTGTGGTGCTAGTGGTGAGTCATTGAGAGTTGAACTGCAGAAGCGGAAAGTTGTTTTTGTTAGTTTTCAAGGTGGAATGGGGCGATTACGAAAATCGTGTAGCTTTGTAGCTATCATAAGGTGGGCAAATCCCCCCCGTGAGGTGTTCAAAATTGTTCAGAAACTGAAAATAACGCATGTCCAAGGTTTTCTTGAGACTGGAACTGTGAGAGAACGCCATAGGCAAGGAAAAGCACGCACTGTGCGCACTCCAGAAGCAGTGGCGCACATGTGCATAGAAATCCGGTACGGAGACAGTCAGTGATGGCTTGTGAGCTGAACATTTCTAAAATGTATATGTCTTGCACTCAGCAGTGGCCTCGGACTTGGTGCTTACAGACGACAGAAAGGACACCCCCTCAAGGTAAGGTGAAGTGCCAGAGACTCTTACATCAAAATAGTTACTTTAACGAAAAAATCCGTTTCACTGATGAAAAAATGTTCAGTGTTGAGGAGACTTTCAATGCTCAAAATGACAAGGTATGTGTCAGATGCTCTACAGAAGCTGCTGAAAGGGTGCAGAAGGGTCATCATCCTGCATCTGTTGGGGTGCGGTGGAGTGTGAAGATACCACGGAGCTCTATTTCTGCGAAAAAGGGGTAAAAACACCAACCAAAGTGAACCAGGAGATATTGCTAGACAGACTGGTCAAGAACGTCAGCACCCCCTTCCATGGATAAGGCTTGAGTTTCCAGCAGAATTCAGTCCCAGCACATAAGACTCGGATAACCCAAGAGTGGCTTGAGGTCGATGTTCCCGACTTTATTTCAGAATCAAATTGGTCTTCTGCACGTCCGGACCTAAACCCTTGAACTACCAATTGTGGTCAAGCTTCAGCAGATGTTTTCAAGAAGACACATCCAAATATTCAAAGTTTGGAAGGCAATGCAGATTTCCTGATGAAAGTGCTGCGTAATTCAATAAATGAGTGGCTGCAAGGACTTAAGGACTATGTGTGTGTGTGTGCCAGAGGTGGTCATTTTGAATAATATGTGATTTTATTTATTATACATATTAAACTATTATTAGGACATTAAAATATCTCAAACCATTTTGTAAAAATGTACGAGATCCGTAAGTTTCCGGCCTTGCCGATAAGGATTATTGCCTTTACAAATTCCTTATCCGGTGTCACGCTTTATTTGTTATGTAAATGAATTACACATAAAATAGTAAAGAGGAAGCTGAAGATATGCAGACTTAAAGAGGAAGAAGCCAAAAAATAGCTTAAGGACATTTATGTGGGGCAGGGGAATTCTAAAGAAAAGAAAAATGCGTTTCCTATAGCGAAATGTTTAATTTAATTTTTTTCCTCACTTTTAATTTTTTCCATATTTCCAAATGTTTAAAATGCTCCACACAACACAATTTTCAAAATATTACTTTGAAAATTTTAACACAGATTCTTAGATAAATGCTTAGTAAAAGATAGCATAATTTAACCTTGTAGATGAAGTACATTGTTACCAAATTTAAAATTTTGCCATTTATGAATAATTTGAAAGGAATTATAAAATTTTGTCATAAGAAATTTGTTCCTCCAAACGGTTCATCATAAACAAATGAAGCATGCCATGCTTTATAGCTAGCTACCTTTTAATAGAATAAATGCCCTAAGTTTGTCCCATTTATAATAAAAAGTGTAATGCGTGGAGCATTTCTTATAAAGTACTAAAATTACAACAAAAAGAAAACACAAAAATTTCCCCAAATTTATTAAAATAGAATAAAACATGGTATCTAAGCGAATAAAATAATCCGAAAAATGTCAAATAATTTGGATAAAAACTATGGATTTATGCGTCCCCTTAATTGGTAATCAATTTTCTCTTCTGCGTGAGAGTTCCTGTTTAGGAGAATGCAATAGACCAAGTACTTTCGTGTAAAATTTATCTTCAGAATAGGCATTTCAAATAATTACTACCCATAGTTGAAAAACTTAATAAAGTAATTGATGCAATCTATAAGATTGAGTATGTCATTTAATGTTTTTATATCACAAATGCTTACCTACATCTTAGAAATTTAGATCATTCTTATTAAAATAGTGAAAAGAATCAATCGTAATGTTGCAATGCATAAATGTTGTTAATTTTGACTAGATTTTATGTATTACATATGTTTATTTTGATAAATGTCTGCAATAAAAGTGAAATACATTTCCCTTTTTAAACGACAATGAATATAATAAATTTTACATTATGTTTTTTTTTTCTTAATCAATGAAAATCGTATTACGTAACATTAAAAAAAAAAGATTCGTTTCCGGAAAATGGTTGCTTGTTAAACGCGATAAAGGGCTAGAAACACTGTAATTACATAAATTACTCAGATATATTTTAAATAATTGAAATAATAGTCGATTATTTTTTAATACTTTGAACTGCTAAAAACATTTTTTTTTCTTCTGTATTTAAAAAGTTATACAAACGTCTCTAATTGGGGCCAAACTGAGTTTTGTAATTTCACTTTCATTCGCTGCACAAAAATTGACGGAACAAAGCAACCGTTGTCTCCTGCTTTGGCCAAATACTACAGACTGGGAGCAATGAACAAACACATTTCCTCTCTATACTCAATATTATTATTAAACTGGTACACAAACATACCCAAGTAGAGGAACAGAGTCAAGCAGATGCCACTTTGCAACACAGCCACGTCCGCTGACCAAGTGAGTACTCCCGCGCTATTAATGCTTTCCTTTTTACTCGTGAAGGACGTACTGCGCTTTGGCTCAGCATTTAGTACCATTCATTATAACGTTTCCGGTTCAATGCAGTTTCCTTTTCCAGCTTTACATTTCTGCTACCAAATTTGAAAGCGTATGAGATTACCAACGTCTTTTAAATACAAAATGATTCAGTTATGACTGCACAAAATGTTGCGATTGTCATTCTATAGAGGAAACATTTCGGCCCTTTCAATATTAGGCACTGGCAGTACCTCTGAAGTTATTAGAAAGTGACTTCTACAATTCAGTTTCGGACCAGTCTAAAAGTACAGGGCTGTGAGGGCTCGTTTTAGGATTAACGTTCGCAAGTAAAGAGTTCCCAAATTTTTTATTTGAATATTTAGTGAAATGCTAGGAAAAGCACAATGAGGCCTCTAGGCCATTCTTAGGTGCGACCCACTGCGATTGCACAGTAGTGCAAAAAACCATAACCATTGTTGCACTGGAAACTCCATTAGGCATCCCTCCCGTGGACATTTACAAGCGGAAGTTAGGCTCATGGCTCATCGCTTGGTACACACAGGAAATTGGAGAAGTAGCTTTGCTGAAACCGGACACAGTTCCATCTTAAATTTCGTGGATATCCCAGAACTGAGGATGCGGTCAGACCTAATGAACACTGTTAGGGTTACTCTTGGATTTAGAGACAACTGGATGAAAGAAACCACGCCAAAACAAGAAGGTAATCAACTTAAACGGTATACCAATGGATTCGGCTAGGGGTTACAATCGGGTGCAGGAATATATGGCCATTTTCCAATGACTAAGCCTTGGTAAACACGGTACAGTTTTTCACGCAGAGGTTTACGCCATCCTGAACTGTCTGCATAGGACTGGAGAAGGGTTATCGCAGGAAACGAATTCTCAACCTCTTAGAAAGTCAAAGTGCACTGAAAGTGCGATCTAGACTGGTATGTGAATGTCAAAATGCCTTGTTTTCCCTGATATCCTGCAACAGGCTCGAACTGCGGTCGGTACCTGGGCATCAGGGCAATAAAGGGAATGAAATGGCAGATCAACTGACACTCTCTTTGTTGGCCCTGAGCCCGTGGTCGCTATCCGTACACATACTGCTAAGACCGCAGTCAAAACATGAACTGGAGACAAGCATCAACTAAGGTGGCAAACTTATCTTGGACAGATTCAAACTAGGAAATTCCTCCTAGGCCCTAGCAAGAATCTCTACTCGTCTCTTCTCCAAATAGATACAAGGGGAATGAGGAAAGTAATTGCGCTAATTACTGAACATGGTCACTTTAGAAAACATTTACGAAAAGTGGGTTTCTAGATGAACCCACTTGCAGAATGTGCAAACAGAACGAGGAATCTGTGTGTGTCCAATCCTGGAAAGAAAGATACTTGCTCTCTCTATAACCAGGGAGGATCTGGGAAAATATATCAACATTGGAACCCAAATACAAGGAACAGATTTTGGTAAAATAATGAAGGCACCCCTCCCAATGGGGTAGCACAATAACCTTTAAAGCTGACGAGCTGGAGGATTTTTTTAAAACTCCATGAAATTCACCCAATATCTAACATACACTAAACAATAATCATACTTATTTTGAGAACACCCTGTACTCATCCTCACAATCTTAAACCCCTTTCTCAGCGTTTCTGTCAGTCTTCAAAGACATGCTGAACACCGTTGTTTGACAGGACCTTCAGAATCACCTCCGCAGCCTTCACAACTGCTTCCGATGATAAAAAAAGCACCACACGAAGGTTTTCTTCGATTTGAAGAAAAGGGAAAAGTCACAAGGGGCTACATCTGGACTATGAGGAGGATGCTGAAAACGCTTCACTATGATTTTCTGCGACTTATTCAGCAACAACAATTGCAAATTGCGGTCGTGCATTATCATGGTGCAGATCCAACTCGTTGCACGGAAAAAATGATGTTTCAGAGTGTTCAGCATATCTCTGTAGCATTGCCCAGTTACAATTATGTGTGCAGGTGCGAAATGCTGGCAAATCATTCCTTGAATATGGAAAAATGAGATCACCATAAATTATTCTCCAGCAGAAGCATAATATGGAGATTTCCAGCTGTGCTCTCAGAATCGAAATGATGTAGCCAAATTTCATCAACAGAGATTACCTTTAAAACTCCACATCTCCAACTTTATGTTAGCCTGCACCTTATGTTCGGAAATTATCAACCATTTGTAACTTTTCAGTTCTGTGAGCCATTCTCGTAGGCGAAGAAATTCTATTTACACATACAACGTTGTTCACTCTTTGTGACCTCAATTCCTGGCCACTGTTGCTCACAAATTAAACTTCAGGGCGTGCTGAGACACGCAGCTCTTCTCACATACACCATCTGATGGATTTATTCAAAAGTACGTTCCCTACAATTTCAATAGTATGTCTTGGATTTTTGTGTTGTCCCTTGTTTGCGAGAGAAAAAAATACTTCCATTACTTATTACTTTTCCCTCGTATTAGGGTTTAATCAACAAACTATGTAGTTTCATATTATACATAAAACCAAAAATAAACTTTTTGATCCAAAAACTGAAACCAGTGAAAAAGATGGTGTGGCAGCCAGAACGCCATATTTAAATGTCCATGAATTTTTAACCCCAAAACTCTACCAAGAGTCCTTAATTACAGACAGAAAATTAATTTTCTCATGTATCTACTAATAAACAAACATTTATAAATATGTTATATCCCACAGATATCCAAACTTTACATCTATAGGTACAATCTCAAAATATCAAAGAAAAAATATACACTTTATAATTTTAAGACATATGATTAAATACTTTGTTTGTTTTGTTTCATAACCTGATACCAATTTCCTTAAATTTAATCTTGTTACGTATCAAATGAAAATATGTTGAAATTTAAGCCAAATTTCATGCAAATATAACTTTAATCAGGCAAGGGGAAAAATGTTCATATATTTGTATGTGACCAAAACTGCACAAATTTTAAACGGTCAATCTATTATTAATAAAAAAATAGGATGAGGTAAAATTATAAAATTATTCGATCATTCTACAGGCATACCAAATTCTAAAAACCTAATAAAAGTAACTAAAATTGGATCATTTAAAATAGAATGACAAAAACATAGTAGGCTCACTCAGAGAGAATTTGTATGCTAGTTTTTTTATTAAAAATTTGTGATTTTTTTTAATATTTAGATTCACACATATTTTTCATAAAATATTGGTTAAAGCCTATTAAGTATCTAGATTGACCATTGAAATAACCTCCCCCCTCCTCTATAGAACTTTGGTCTAAAAGCATTTTGTTATTAATGAAAAATGTAAAAGATTTTGTTACAAAACTCTTTTTTTGGTCAAATTATGTTGAGAAAATGAAATGACTTATGAGTTTAAATTATGTGCTTCATTTACATTTTATTTTTATCCTATTAAAATATAGGTATATTTTTTAAGTATATTATTAATGTTTTTATTACACACATATTTCAAATTTTGTTTCAATTAATTCTTAAAAAAATGTGTTGTTCCTGAATCACATTTCTTCCCTATGTTCTTATTCTGTAAAAATAATTTACGCCACTTTTAGATACAACTGCCAAAGTCTCTCCATATACAAGAATAAGTAATTTTATAGCCTGGTCTTCTCACCGCCTGAAACATGATTAGTTTTTATTTACATGCCAAATCACTCAAGTCGTAATAAATTATCTTATAATTAGTCAGCACAAACAAACACGTGTCCTGTAACGCCACTTTTCATTTTTAAAGCACTTTCTGACACCTGACGTCTGCTAATCACTATAATTGAGATTTAGTACACACTTTTCAAATCAGATTGGCATGTGTTCAAACAGCGCTTGGCGTGTTCATGACAACCATACAAATAACAAACAAAAGATGAATACAAATCACACAACATTCACACGGTTGCCAATGCTTCCTGATGCTCGTAATGACAAGCACAAGGGAAGGGAAGGGACGGTATATCACTGAAAAGAGAACTATAAATAGGACCCAGATACTTGCGTCATAACCATGTTGTAATATTTTCTTTTACGTAACTAAACAGATATATTTTTATTGTCTCTTGGACAGTGCCGGTCTCTCTAACGACGTCTTCAGATTGTGGACTGAATACTACAGGTGTAAAGTCTATTGGGATGAAGAACAGAAATTAGCGGTGGCGGTAATGAACTCGAGCGTTCTTGGCACCTTAAAGTTATGACATTCCCCTTCTCAGGGCAAATAAAAACTCCGAAAAAACTTACCCGCTTACTAGCTTGACCTGACCGGGGTTAGAACCCAGTACCTCCGAATTAGTAGTAAACGCTATCAATTTGGTTAATGCTAAGAGGGATGGCAACATTTTTTTCCCTCTCGCAACCAAGGGTCAACGCGAAAAATCTAAGATGTACGATTGAAAGTGTATGGAACGTACTTTCGAATGCGCCGCCAGATGTGAGCAGAGCTGCGTTTCCGCGGCAGAAATACAGGAAAATGCCACACAGAACTACGGGGAGCACTAGGTGCGCGTGTCCTGCCCTATCGAACAGTGGCGAAGTAGACAGAGCCCTTCAAACAGGGCAGAATGTTGACCAGTCAATCTGCCGCGTAGTGGCCGTTCTGTGTCCGCGAACAAGGATGTACGGGCGATGGTGCAACAGTGTTTATGCGATCTTAGGCGCTGGACACTTGTGGACGTAGAAGAGCAAACAGGAATTCCGGCAAAAAAGGTGCACTGCATTTTATGTGAGAATCTGAACAAGCGGGAAATATGTGCAAGGTGAGGGCCACATCAATTACGTGAGATACAGAAGTGAACTCGCTTCGAAACATGTCGCATCAATTTGGCGAGATTTCAGGAAGAAGGGGTGCCAAGTTGAATCGAATCCATTGTAACTGATGAAACGTAGGAAAGGGCCTATGAACCATATACTTTCAATCGCATATCTTAGATTTTTAGACTTCAAAAAGTTAACATACTAGGATAGGTCCATAAGTTTCCGGCCTCGCCGATAAGGAGTATCATCTTCACAAAATCCTTATCTGCTGCCATACCTTATCTGTTAAGTAAATAATTGCAGCTGTAACTTCATCGCTCTAGTGGAAGGGGAAATTATGTAAGACCGAGGCGGCTCAAAGTTACGGAAATAGCAGCAAGGTTGGGCCTTTCTAAAACAACAGTCCTTCAAATTATTCATGAACTTTAAAATATGAATAAGGTTGGTGCAAGATGGATGCCTAGACTTCTTTCCTCAGTTCAAAAGCAGCAACGAGTCATCTGTTGTCAGGCATTTTTGGAGCTCTGCCGTGGCAACGAGAGAGAAGTTCTGCAAACCATTGTTACAGGAGATGAAACTGTGATCCTCTACTATGATTCGTTGTCCAAAAGAGAATCAATGGAGTGACTTAAACCTGGCGAAGCACCGCCTCTAAAGGTCAAGGTCACTCAGTTAACCAAGAAGATCATGGCTACAATCTTTTGGGACTGTGAAGGAATACTCTTCATTGACTTCAAGGGGAGGAACATCACAGTAAATGGGGAGTACTATGCTGGCCTACTGCACAGACTACGTGCTTCCATCAAAGAGAAAAGGCGAGGAAAGCTGAGTGGTAGGTGCGCCTTCTTCACGACAACATGCCTGTGCACACAGCTCTTGTTGCAAAGGAAGCTGTGAAGAAATGTGGCTTCAAGGAGATTGACCATCCGTCATACAGTCCAGATCTAGCTTCCACAGACTATTTCCTCTTCTCAAGACTCAAGAAGGACCTTCGAGGAAGGAAATTTAATTGTGACAAAGAAGTGATGGATGTTGTTTATGCCCATTTTGCAGACAAGACTTCTGACCTTTGGGGGGGGGGGGGATTGAAATGTTGATTCAAAAATGTGAGAAGTGTATTGCAATAAACGGCAACTATTCTGAAAAGTGGAGTATAGTTTTTGTCTTTATTATACCTAGATAATGTTCAGGCCGGAAACTTATGGACCTCGTAAGAATATTTCATATTTTTACATAATACACACATTATGTGTAAATATGTGCTGTGTTTTTAATATGCAGTGAGGCTATTTAAGGTTACAGATCGCGGCTGCGTAATGGGAGAAACCAAAATTGAGGGGGGGGGGAATAACAATAAAATAAAACAAAACAAAAATTGTGGCCGCTAGAGTGATTTTTAAATTTTAGCTTTAGGTTAACTACCTCTTTAATTTCGGTTTGTAGGTACACCCTCACTCCTAATGATCCGATGACCCTGAATTTCAGATAGTATTTTTTTAGTTTTATTTTAATGACACGTACAGATTTTCGTTGACGGCTGCTAGAGCAAATTTAAATTTTTCTCTTTAGGTTATCCCCCCGCCCTCAATGATTCAATTTTGCTGGTCAACGAACTTGATGAATCGTTTGTTAATTGATCGTTATATGTCGAGTTTCGGTAAGAAAAAAATAATTGAGGCCAATAGAGCCAATACAGATACTTTTTTTCATGGTAATTTTTGGTGCCTAGTTAGTAGAATCGATGGAGAAATCTGAAGATATTTTTCAAAACTCTTTTCATGGATACAACCTTCGGAATTCGCTAACAAGACAAACCAAAGAGCATAAGATTAATCATTAAACCATATAGTTAACTTTATCATCTGATTGTCAGTAGTAAAATTAACATTTCAAATAAGTCCGCAGTACTTGCTAATTTTTGCACAGGCTTGCGTTGGTTTGTAAGTTTTCAGTGGTGGCCAATTCTTAGCTCTATACGACCTGTACCCAAAGTGTAGTTTCGAAGAAAGACACTTGTATTTTATTCCAAATAGGTCTAGATCCAGTGAAGGAAATGTTACATTTATTTGTTATGACAGTAATAATTATACAATAAAATAATATATCTTTATACTCGATAGTATTTATTTATACTATCGAGTTATTCAGTTATCTTATGACCGACGCGGAGTAGGGGACTGCATTGGCCGATAAGTCATCGCTCCCAGGTGTGTTACGCAAATCAATGTGGGGTTTAGCGAACTGCTACGTTGGCTTTGAGTCTCATTGCATTTTGAATACTGAAAAAAATGGCATTATCTAATGCTAGAGTACAGCCTACAAAGAATACTAAATGGCAAAACTAAGTCTTATTATATTCTAAGCCGTATTGCGATTCATATATTAGTAACATCTACACACTTCAGAAGAACTAAAAATCATCTCCGTCAAGAGATCAATGGTTAATGTAATTGTCAGAAATGGGTAGAAAATGAAGACATGACATGGGTGAGTACATAACATTTTAAGTGCATTAGAATTTATTTCAATGTCACTCTGCCCGTCCGCCCCGACTTAGTTGGCAGTGAAGCCGATGCAGTTCCCGCCAACACATCAATCATCAGATAATTGGATAAGTCATTATAATTTTCATGAGATTTGTTTGCTTTATCTTTCACACAAGCTTAGTCAAATTTATTTAAAACGATTTAGGGCTAAAACATTCTTGTTTCGATTATACACGTTATACACAGTTAAAAAGTTTGAATTAATAATTACAAAAACACATCTTTTCCAAAGCAAAAAATACTTTATAGTTAGGTGTATTTATTATTAACACCGTAGAACGACAGTGAAAAAAATGTAGCTCTGGTATATGTCTTCAAAGTTTAATTACGTTTGTTATAACAGCCAAAAATTTAAATTGCTAGAACATCCCCTTAACATAGGATAGAGCCAATACAAAAATTTTATAGTTAATTGGGATAAATATAATACTAGATATGGATCAGTACATTAATCATATATTTAATAAAGTGTTAAATACTATGGTGTTAGATTATATAATAAACTTCCAATTGTTTTAATATATGCATATACCCTCGGTATATATATATACCGAGGGTGCCAAAAATGTATGCTTACTTTCACAGTAGATATCTATTTAATATATTTCAAAGTTGGACCGAAAAACAGCAGTAAGGTGTAGTATGATGTTCTGTAAACAGATGTGACACATTACATTATGCCTGCGTTGCTACGTGACAGGTAAATCAACAATGAACAAATGAAGCCAACATTATCGTATGATGTTCTGTAAACAGACGTGACTCACATTACGTTATGCTAGCGTTGCTACAACAAAATGGATCCAAGATTTTCGTTTGAACAGCGGAAAGCAATTTTGAAGTGGTAATGGAAAACCGAGAATTTTGTTGAAGTTCAAAGGCAATGGAGACGTGTGTACAGAACAGAACCGCCGTTGGACTTCTACCTATGGGGAACTCTTAAGGATGTTGTATACCGTAGAAAACCAGCTACACTGACAGCACTTCGGGAAGAAATTGAAACGGCATGTGCTGCAATCGCTAAGGACACTTTCGCAAACGTTGCTCAATCAGTAGTTCAACGTACTCAGAAGTGTATCGACGCTGATGGTGGACATTTTGAGCAACTGTTGTAACTGTAAAAGTCTAAGATGATTAGTGCTCATCATTTTCTGTTTGTGTGAATTCAGTTGTTATGTTAACAAGTTTTTTCTTTGCTTGAAGTATGTGTACATATTTGGCACCCTCTGTATAACAAAACTAAGTTTAAAAAGATATTTATGTTACTGTTATTGTTAAAACATTGTGTTTACTTAAAAGAGAAATTTATGGAATTTCATAGTCATAAATCAAAACTATTTCATCTCGGTATTTCTTAGTACTATACAAAATTAAATTGGTTATTAGAGATACTTAAATTTATGTTTAAATTAAGTATAATAAATTTATAACTTTATTTGGCAATCAGCTTATTTATATCATGTACGTATTTTTTTGCATATTTACTAAACATTTCTTTCCACATTGTGCTGACATTGTCACGTAATTTATTTCATCTTTAAATATTATACGGTAGATACACGTGGTATTTTGACCCATACTAATACGGATTTTTTAAATTGTGTTTAACGCTCCTTTTAATACTGAGGCACCACAGGCGTTCTATATCGACGTAAGTGATCAAAAGGGTAAATGAATCATTGTAAAAATAAATGAAAATATTTAATTTATTGTTTTATATATACCAGTCGCCACGTACGGTACAATCTTTCGTATGCCTATACTTTGATATACGTTAAAAGAAAATGTATAAAGAAAACGAATATTATTTTTAATTGTTTGATTAATTTCTTCAAAACTATGAAAATCTTATTGCAAAACAAAGATATAAGCTTTTTTACTTTTACACTTGTTTTAAAATTAAAGGCAAATTTAATGTGTAATACAATACACTGCTAAAATGTATAAAAATTAAACTAAAACACTGGAGGATTTTCAATTCCTATATTTCCGTTTTATAAATTGTGAAGTTAAAACATGCCAAAATACCTTTTAGCGAATTTCGAAGGAATGTAGCTAATGGGGTTGTATCCATGAAAATATTTTGAACATATTCTTCAAATCTCCATAGCCCTACTTACTAGGCACCAAAAATAACGATTTGGGGGGGGGGGTTTTATGTGTGTATGTGTGTGTGTTTTTTAAAGTTCTAGCACCAGCAAAATTTGTTTTTTCTCAACGAAACTCGGCATACAGCCATCAATTAACAAATAATTGATAGAATTTATTGACGAGTAAAATTGGACCATTAGGAGTGGAGGTTAACCTAAAGCGAAAATTTAAAAATCACTCTAGGGGGCACAATTTTTGTTTTTTCTTAAAGAAATTCGGTATATACCATTGAAATAAAAATAATAATTCCTTAATATCATAAACCAGACTATTAAAAGGTTTAACCAAAATTTAAAATCGGTCTAGCGACACCAATATTTGATTTTTCTCAACGAAACTGTGTATATAACATTTAAATAAAATAAGAAAAACAGATTTGAAAATCAGGAAAATCGGACCATTAGGAGTGGGGTATATCTGAAAACCGTGCTCTCCTGCGACGATTGTATCGAAAAAATTATAGATTAAAAACTTTACAGAATTATTTTTACATTTGCATAATTAGTGTACTAAATTGAAATTGACATTTTAAATTTAATGGCATCACTAAATAACGTTCTACCGGCCTAATGTTTGTTTGTTTGTTTTTTTTTGTGTGTGTTTTGTTCAAAAAATTTGAATAATAAGGTTTCATAAGAGAATAAAAAATTTAAAAATTGATTTACTTAACATCAAAATTAATCAATTTTTAGAGATGAATACATGAATTTAATAAAAATGCAAAATAACTTACAATAATCCGTTTTCCACAACGAGAAAATGGTTTGCAATCTCTTATATTTAAATTTCAGAACATTTTGTTTTGGTTTTAATGCTAAAATTGGGTTTAAATATAAAACACATATTAATTAGGTTAATAGTTCATTAATAGTGAATAATCTGTCATTCGTGAGGTGTGTCACTACCGATTTTACATTATATCATTTATCAGTAAACGTTAGCGTCACTTGATTTTACTACATTCTCTGATATAGCGGTCTGTGATGACATTCACAAATTCAATTTGCTGAGAAATTCCCTTAGTTTATACAGTTCCTCAGTGACGGACATTTTAAATATTTCATGGGTCTTAGCAACCCCAAAACAAAAGTGCATCTGATGGCTGATATTTGGTTCATTATGATATATAAATCGCGACATTTATAAGCATAACAGAGCTTTAAAATGTATAAAAATAAATGAGACATGAAACATTTAATTTAAATCAACAATGCTGTTTACATTGCAGCAGTTAACAAGACTCAACAATGCTAGCCTGCAGTTAAAATTGGTCCTCAATAATGTAACTGCAACAATTAGAATCAGTATAAAGCAGATGTCACTTGGCATGTTGTGTGATAATTAGAGCGAGTTTTAAAGATTATGTACTGAAAAAGTGAAACTGTTGTTAATTTTGCACCCTTACTGCACAAACTACACGTCAAAAGTGCAAAAGCATTTGGACCGATACCGCGCAATTCCAGACAGCAAAAATTGGTCAATATGACTACGTGACCTCTACTGGCATTCCGCGTCAAGTTAATAGGTAGGCTATTTGTATATTAGCATTCAGTTATAAAATGTTATTACGGTTATAAGAAAAATGAATGGGTTGCAATATCAGTAAACAAATGCAGATGCTATGTGATCTATTTACACATTACAGTTTTTCCTGTTTAATCAAGGATACACCGATAACACTTAATGTCAATAAGAACACGGATTGTAATATTTTAAGTCAAGATTTCAATTTTCATTTACCAGCACACGCTGGAACCGATTTACACCCCTACCTGATTGGGATAGGCACGTGCCTGAAGAATACAAAGTTGTATCACTCGTGAAGAAATTATTCACCCTTTGTACGCAGTGCCGTCCTCGCGCACGTATCTCAAATCGACTCGAAGATGTTGGCGACGACCGTCTTGTGTTCAAGAGCAGGAGGAGGGGCTAACAGAAATACTCCCCCGAGCCAAAAATAGGTTTCGAAACGAGTTAGGAAAGACGCGTCATCTAGGAAGGCGAATTTTATAACTAGACAGGAAGTACGCTGTTATGGCAGCACATGTGTTGGGTGGCCTTCTGCCATTAGCACCTAAAACCGGAAGTTCCTTTCTAGCATGGTTCAAGACAAGTTTTATTTTCATTTCGAATTGTAACTGAAAGAGATTTGATATTGAGGGGAAAGAGGGGCATATATATATATATAAAACATATTTTCACAGACATTTTGTATTGTTCGCCTTAGTGCTTTTCAAGGTTTAAGAAGTCACTTTCCTGCAACACATACTTCCAAATTTTATGACTCTTGTTCGCAAGTTTTCGTTTTGCCACAACTCAAAAATATTTATGGCAATAACATTAACATATTGCTAATATGGCAACTTTTTTATTATTAATACCTATGTTAACCGAAATGCGTGTTGTCCAAAGACTTTTTAAGAAATTTTTAACGATTTCTTCTTTTTATAAACTGCATTTTTTTCCATTATATTTAATAAAATTTGCCATTACATTTTTTAAAGCACAGGCGTGATTTTTCATAAAAAGCACCTTTATGTTTAAAATAGGATCTAATTACTATATGAAATTTGATGCGCCACAAGTTTCATTTTTTACTAAGTATTTAAAAAACGCATACAAAGTCAAGATTTGCTCCTGGAAATGATTTACATATTTCTAGACAGGGTTCAAGCTTAAGAAAATAAACCCGAGGCGCTGAAACTTGTACTTGACAACCACCTTTTCAGTTGACAATACTACAGATTAACAAATGACGGTGCTACCCGTTACACCTGAACTAAATACAACGTACAGAAAGAGAGGGGGAGAGGGGACCGCAAAATTTAAAAAAAAAATTTGGAATATTTAATTTTTAGCATTATTATATACGAATTATTATAATTCATTTTTGAACAATATTTTTCAAACACTTTGTAACCACTCTAATGTATTCAGACATCGTTTTGGATTTATAATTTCCTTTATTGTATGTGCATGAACATGAACGTTCGCAAGTTAATCACATTTCATAATGATCTTGTTTTTACGTGTATGGTAACACAAGGTAACACAATGACCCATCTTTCAACATTCAGTAGCACTCTCAGAAGCGGGTGTTTCCTCCTCTGGTTTGCATCACAGCTTGCAACTTTACGGGGTGCTGCGGATAAGGTCCTTAGGTTTTCTTGTGGTATGACCTCCCAATGCTCATGTAAAGCCTCCCGAAGTTCATTGAGGCTCTAAGGAACACGTTGATGAACATTATTCCCCAAACATGCTCAATGGGGTTGAGGTCAGAACTTCGAGCTGGCCAAACTACCGTCTGAATCCGCACCTAACGCAAGTGCTTTGTCACATTGTGGACCACATATGGACGGGCATGAAGCGGAAATCATTGCCAACATATGGAGCATAGGGGATAAAATACTCCTGAAGAATTTCCTCAATGTACCGGTTTGCATTCAGGGCCCCACCCTACACAAAAACCATCTGTGTTGGCTTCCACGTTGATACCAACCCACACCATGACGGAACCTCTCCTTAAAGTCATCGTCCATGAGAAGATGCAAGGGACACATCTTTCTCCAGTCTTCTTCCATGCTCTTTCCCTGCCATCAGGAGATCTCAGGCTGAACCCTCGACTCATCCGCGAATAGGACGCTTTTCATTGCTCCTCAGTTGCGGTTGACGAGCAAGGCGTGCTTGCCGATGTAGCTGGGTGACCTATAGCCGAGCTGTCCTTCTTCAAATCTCCTTCTCACTGTTCGCATGATGAGATTGACTCCTGATACACTTTGCACTGAGCTTCTACGGCGGTTGTGTGACTATCACGAAAAAACTTGCGGCCGCAGAAATTGATCATCTCTGGAAAATGTCACCCTTCTGTGACCTGATCCTGGTCTTGTGCAGTAGACACCAAGTTCCCTGAACCTTTGTACAGTAGACACCAAGTTCCCTGAACCTTTGTACAGTAGAGACATTCACTCGTAACACCTGGGTAACATTGCGCATGCTGCGTCCTTCTTGCAACAAACAACTGTTTTAGCAGCCTCTTCTCGACTTAACGACCTCTTTACATCATAAAAGTGTGTGTTAAACTGAATAACTGATCTAACAACAATGCCATTAGACATTTCAATCGGCTCAGGTGTAAAAATGTGATTGAATTCATGTTCATTCTCATAAAATAAAGAAAAGTATAGACTCAAAATATTTGAATACATAAAGAGTGGTTGCAAAATGTTTAGAAAAGTATTTAATGTTCAAAAAATGAATGGAACTATAATTCACATATAATTTCGCGTAAAATTAAAAATATTAAAAAATTTTGGTGTTGCGTGTTCCCTCCATCCTCTCAATGCAGTATTTATAGGTGGATCAGTCGTGACGTAGCAGCTGCTACGTTGTCGGTTTTTCTTATGTGTGCAGCTGATTTACATTTTTGCAATTGATTTACCGTGCTTGATTGAACTGGTTCATTTGTAGTAGTTAAAAATGTTTTAAGAGGTCACTTGCATAGAAATTCACGGAGTTATACGTAATCCTTTACTTCCAAGAGTTACACAAAAGCTTAATAAATGTTTACTACGCGAAATTGAAAAAGCAAGAACACCAGCCGCTAAACAGTGGTGGATGTTGCAAGGTCGCTACCGCAGCATAGCCGTTATGAACTGACGCTAATCGTCTAGTGCAAAATTTCAGCGGGCCGGGTATAATTGTCATAGCGTAATCGAGTACCCTGTATGGCTTTGGTTGAACGAACTAAACCTTCACAGTCTTACATAACACAGAGAATAGTATACAGAATGAATCTAAAGTTCTTCCTTGGTTTTGGGGGTCTATACAACAAAAACTATGACAGACATAATGGAAAGGCTTATATCAGTGGAAAGAGTATCTCTCCATTTTTGAATTTGCGATGGCGTAGTTGTAGATTTAGCCCGCTGGAGCGCAGCCATAGCGAAAACATGGCGTTCACTGGTGCACATAAGTGTCTCTGCGCGTTACAGTTTGTTAAATGTGAGTCCGTTGTGACGGTATATAAGGACGATTTCGTACGAAATATCAACAAGAACAACCTAGTGCATGGTACAAAAAGTTCCAAGCGACTTGGCGCTTGTGCGATGAAAAATGAACAGGCCGGCCAAGAGTGTCGGTTGAGACCGTTGAGCGTGTGCGAGAAGCTTTTGTCAATATTCCTAAAAAGTCGACACGTCGCGCGAGCCAGGAATTGCAGATTTTGTAGTTAACTGCCTGGAGTATTGTACGTCAACGATTTAAAGTGAAACCATACCGGATGCAGCTGTTGCAGGCGCTGAGTCCCGAGGATCACAATCGTTGTCTTCAATTCTGTGTTGATTTTCAAGAGCGGCTAGAAGAAGACGCTTTGTCGAGAAACTGATTTTAGTGACGAGGCCACGCTTCATGTGTCCGGCAAAGTCAACTATCACAATGTACACATTTGGGGGACGGAAAAAGATGATGATGTGGTAGAACACGTCCGTGATTCCCCTAAGTCAATGTACTTTGTGTTGTTTCTTCGTCATAAGTGCACGGACAATTTTTCTTTGCGGAGAAAACTGTTACCGGTCCATCGTACTTAGACATGCTTCAACAGCGGTTAATGCCACAATTACTTGCTGATAGCTAGGACTTTATTTATCACTAAGATGGTGCTCCACCTCATTTTCATCATGACGTCCGTGAGTACCTCAATGCTGAAATTCCTCGCCGTTGGGTTGAACGTGCTGCTCGAGATGACTCCCCTTCTTCTGTGGTCTCCAAGGTCACCTTACTAATCCTATATGATTGTTTCCTATGGGGTTATTTCAAAGATCGTGTGTTCGTGCCGCCTTTGCCACATGATTTAGCACAGTTGCGAGAGACGATCACGCATGCAGTCGCTGGTATCGACCGTCAGATGTTGGGACAAGAGCTTCAATACAGGATTGATGTCTGCCGCATAATCAACGGATATAAGAAACACCTGTATGAAGATATTTGGAGAGATACTCATCCACTGATATAAGAGTTTCCACTATGATTACTGTTCTATTGACCCCCGAAACCAGGAAAAGACTTAGGAATCATCCTGTACAACAAATCTCTTAATTAAATTTCTTAATATTTTATAATGAAAATGAGGTTGTTATTTGGCCGGGTCGCAAGAAACACCCTGGTGATTAATTACATATGGGTGCTAGGCCTACTTTTATTCTGCCTTCATTTTCTATCGCTTCATGCACAAAGAGTGATCAATGTTTCGTATTAGCTGTTATTCTTTGTGTTAACCGTGCGGTAGAGCCTGATTCTTGCATTCGAGAGGTCTAGGGGCGAAATCCTTTGGGAGAGGCCATGCTGACCTCGAGCTTTTTTCGAGGTTTCCCTTGATTGCTCGGGGCGAATGCTGAGACGGATCTTTCATTTCCACGAATTTTCCTCTCCCCCATTTCGTATCATTTCATTCCGTTGGTTCCGTTACAGGGTCAGTGACAGGAGAGTTGAACTGGTGCGATGTGAGGTGGTTTGCGGATAGGTTTCCCCCTCAAAGGTTTTTGGAAGCAGCCCTGTGAGCAGTTCGACATCCTTTGAAGAGGAGTTTTCCGCTTATGTTCGGGGTTGTTGATTTGGTTTATTTAAGGACGCTGTTTAACATCTCAGTTCAATTCAGGGAGTGAAATGGCCGATAAATTTTGCTCAGAGGCCTCTTCTTTCAGACTTGAGGTTATTTTACATACTGTAAATCTACGACAGGGGACCCACGGCTTTACTTCCCTTTCAAAAGAAGCCATATTTACATTTTTTACGCCTGCATTTTATCCACGATCTTGGATGTATGAAAAAAGTACGATTATCACTAGACCTCCAGGTCCGGGGTGTTCTATATAAAAACAATGTCCACCTGGGATCCTGGCAGTCTGTTGTTCCCCTCCCTGATTTTGTCTTCCTCACAGAGTGCCACTAGGGGCGTAGGCACAAACGGTACATCCTGTGAGTTTGGTATGACCCCCTTATACGTCGTCTTTCATGCTTCCTTCAACCCCTAGACCACCTTGTTAGCAACTCCTCTCTCATGAAAAATACAAATATTTTGTTACTGTCTAAGGCCTTTAGTGACAATACGGGTTTCATTATTTCAATTCTCTTCTGTGGGAGGCGCCGTTGCCTATCACCGAGGCAGCCCCGGCTCGATTCCAGAGAACGTAAGTCAGGATTTGTCGCGGAAAGCGGCGCCTAGGCAGGTTTTCTCAGGGTACTCAGATTTCCCCTGCATTCCTCATCATCCCAGCCCTATCTTCAGCATCATTCAGCGATTCTCGATGGGCGTAAATGGACAATGCTACTGCACTCTGCGGCGCTCGAACGCTTGGCCGTCAAGCGAGTTGGGCTGTGGAATTCATTCGCTCACATTTTCTTCTTACCCTCTTTTATTGCATTTAAAGATTCACAGCCATGTCTCTTTGCAGAGTAAGTTGTTACCTACATTTTCATTATCTCTGTTTTCAAATGACATTCCAGAAATCATTCATTTGGTCAAATTCATAATTGCCGTTTTCGAGAGTTGTTTTAAACGTGAGGAAAATTTCCATGAAATGTGTGACGAAACTCGAACGGAGGTGATTTTTCGTAAACAAATTTCTGAAGATTACATCTAGATACCCGCATTCCTGTCTGGTCAAATATCCCTTATAGAAAGACAGTGCTAACTTCAAGAACTAAATTGAAAATGAAGTGAATGACAGGGCCAAGTAGATGCGGGAATGCACACTTAGTTACACCAAAAAATATATTGTTAAAACTTCAAATGCCAAATTTAGCTTTTCAAAAAATTGACATTCGAACAACTTAAAGAAGACAATTTTTTCCAATTGGTATAAAATAACGCAAATAGCTGTTATAAAATTTATTTTACAATAAGAAGACTATCAATTTAACACATCATGCAGGTGGATTAAAACACTTGAAAGCATTTACAAGCGGCTCCCGGAAATGGTTTATTATGTAATAGTTCAATGCTCATGGGATTTCTCAATATAGTTCCATCAACCTCAGTGAGTCGTTGCCATGTTCCTAGTAACTTAACCATACGTCGCGAAACTGTTGTTAGGGAATACTACGCCACCACTCAGAATAGCTGTCTGAATTTCCTCTTTGTTGCCGAATTTTTACTTCCCAGGGAGTCTTTTATGTTGTTGTATAATGCATAATCAAAAGGAGCAAGATTCGGTGAATATGGTGGATGCGGCAAGGAGTGGGATTTTACCCGAAACTCAAAATTTAAAAATTGCTCTAGCGGCACCAATATTTGTTTTTTCGCAACGAAACATGATATGTAACATTTAAATAAATTAGGAAAAATAGTCTCTGAAAATCATTGAAATAGGGCCATTAGGAGTGAGGGTATACCTGAAAACTGAAATTTAAAAAGCACTTTATCGGCACCAATTTCTCTACTCTAGCGCTCTGTAATATGCTTCACAAATTCGACTTGCTGAGGAATTCGCTTAGTTTACACAGCTCCTGCGTGACGGGCACTATTTTTTTCAGCATTACAGATATTAATTATCTGTAATTATACGATATACAATACTAACTTATAACTAGTACGCTTGATATGACCTAATATATACAGTTAAAACGCATATTAAAATATTGGTACAATAACAAAAGAACGAGAAATGAGGGAAGTGCATTTACTGTTATAGCGATGTTGTTGATGATGATAAAATAATAATAATAATAATAATAATAATAATAATAATAATAATAATAATAATAATAATAATAATAATAATAATAATAATAATAATAATAATACTCTTTATACAAACAGGCTGAGCGTTACAAGAACATTTGGCACATGAAATTAAAGAAATTAAGCAGAAAAGCAATCCATATGTTCAAAACAATGACGCAATTGTTAAAGCATCTTACCTTTACAAAAACATTCTTTTTCCTCTTAAAAAACCTTTCCCTAGCATCACGAACAAGCTCCAAGTAAAGATGTCGATGTTACCTGAATTTAACAGCCATTGTAGTTCTGGCACCAAAGAAAAGCTAAAATAGAACCGGAACGATTTTTTCTGCTTTTTCCGGCAAGACAGATCAACAGCGGTTGGCGTCTTGTTGGATCGGAGTTGTATTTATTTTAAAAGTTGGCAATCCAGAAGACTTGTGACGAAACAAACACATTCGAGTTTAATATAGAAACAAGTGACGGCACGCCTTCTTCCCCTCCCTCCTGCCAAAACGTTTTGATGGATCACACAAAACAACAAAGTTACACAATAAAACGGCATATTTACACACACCTTATCATACTAAACGTGTACTGTGTACAAACTTTGTGCACGTTAACATTGGAAGTGAGTTACCAGATGCAAATGTGAACTAAGGTGATATCCTGTACCGTATGAAAAAAAATGTAAAACGAAACAATAACATACCTCAATCACTGTTGGTCAACTGAAGCAACTGATAACTGCATTTACTGGTGACACACGCTTTGGTCACGCTATAAATTTATACTGTCTACCAAGCCCAGAAAAACATGTCTGAAATATGTTTCATTGTCTTGCCGATATGATAAAACCCTTTCATAATGTTCGCTGTAACGTGGGATGGAAAAATATAACTGTCGTACACGTAATTTACGAAGTTCTGCGAAAGTTCCAAAATTAGCAGTGCTGAAGAAATGGGCGATTGTTTATTAAAAGATAAATATCAAATCTAACATAGTGGTATATCATACGTTACATAACCGTTATGCATTTATACACTTGTTTCGTTACCTCGTTTGCTAGAACATTTACCTATTAGTTTGTCGGCTATTTTCCATTTTGTGTTATTCTTGGTAGCACTATCAACCACTAATAAAAGATTTTAATGTTAACATATTAAACACACAAGAGTTCTAATGAAAGAAGTAACTGTTACAATAATACGCGTCTCATATCACATTGCATTTTCAAAATGTTTCATTGTTGCCATATGCAGCAAAGCAGTACTAACAACTTCGGAGTTTGTACTTCACGAGCAAAAACAAATGAAATTTCTCATTCGTATCGTATAGTACCATATCACTTCAATCTGTGAACCCTATAATGAGTTTAACTAACTGTAAAAGAGTTAATCTAAGTCTAGGACGTAGATTTTGTCAGAAATTACATACATTAATTGTACATTTGATGAAATTGTCACATTCTTCATATTTACAAATTATAACTCCAGTGTAGAGTTTGTTAGAGCTGGTAAATGTTACATAGTTTACATTAATATTTAGAAAAAATAAACATTAATAGTATTTATATCTAGAATATTTACAAAATGGTAACTTAACTTAAAGTGTCTGAATTAATTCAATGGAGAAAAATTAGTACACTTATTTTTTGAATGTATGAAATCCTTATTTGTATAGAAGGTGTAACTGATAAAATTATCTTTTTAATTCTAGTTATAGTGCTTGCAACTTGTTACTTGATCTATGTCTGATTTCTTTGTTGTGTATATCTGAATTTTTATGAATATTTATGAATTATCTATTACAAATAAAAGTACAGCTAGAATGAATTTGCAAGCTAATGGTAAAATTCATATTTTGAATAGTGATATACAATGAGTTTTTTCATTTTACCCGTCATTATTTTATTAACCTTTTTATGTTATTTTTTGCATTTACTGAATTTCCCCAGAACATTATTACTTAAGTAATTAAGGAATGAAAGCAAGAATAACATACTGCTTTAGGATGCTCTAATTTATAAAATGAATTTAATGATCTGATTGCCAAACATGCCGAGCTTAGTTTGGATGAGATTTAATCAATATGATCTACCCAATTCATATTATGATCAACCATAAGAATAAGAAATTTTATGCTACTAGATTCAATGTTTTTATTGCCTTCATATTGTATTCTTAAGCCTGCAATATTTTTATTTTTTGTCTGAAAAATAATTTATTTAGTTTTTTCAAAGTTTATATGAATATTGTTACTATGAAACAATATCATTGGATAAATATGAGAGGTAATTGATTTCGTGTTCTTTAATGAGAATACTAGTATCGTTTGCAAAAAGAATTGGATACGAGAGTTTGTTTATTACTGAGGGGAGATCATTAATATATAGAAAAATAATAATGAATCAAAATAGGACCCTCAGGAACACTGTGCTTTACTACTGACCATTCCAAATACCCACTGTAATTATCTGAAGAACTTTTTATAACCTTTTTCTTTCCATTTGATAAGTATAATGCAATCCAATGCCCTTAACACCACAATAAGATAATTTTGATAAGAGTTTGTTATGATTTACACAGTCAAAAGATTGTGATAGATCACACAATTTTCCTAGTTATCAAATGACTTGAGAACTTCATTAGTTAATTTGAAAGTGGCATCATCAGTTGACATGTGTTTCCTAAATCCATACTGTTTCCTTGCTAAAATATTTCTTTTTATTTAGATAGTGATATATTCTTTTGAACATTAATTTTTCAAATACTTTGGAGAAAGCTGTTAGTAATGATAAGGGTTTGTAATTCTAAATTAGTGATTTTAATTCTGTCTTATATAATGGTTTAACAATGGAATATTTTAACCTGTCCGAAAATGTCCCTGTTAAGAAGAAGTTACATATATAACTCAATGGGCTGCTAATTTTGTCAGCACATATTGCTAGTATTTTTGTAGTTATTTCATCATATCCTGATGAATTCCTGCTTTTAAAGGATTGTATTATTTATTTACTTCAGTTGCACATCTCGAGACAAGTAAACTTTTATAATAGTGTCTTTTATTTCATCTTTTGAATATTTGCCAGTCTCTTTTTTATAATATTACAAGTAGTCTAGGTTTGTTACGTGAGGACTATTTTAACTTTCATAGTAAAAACTTTCAGCTGTATTTATAACTTTTTTTTAATTTTGCAGTCATTTTTATATTGGTGTCTTTACCCAGCAGAGTTGTTTTCTTTAGTAAAGTTATTTTTTGTGTTGTATTAGCCAGTAATTTCTAGCGATATTAATTTTCTTTACATGATAATGGAAAACTTGAGTTGTGGACCTCATGAAAGTATTTAAGGTATTAAACTTGTCATTTACATTGTTGGTCTTGTATATTTCTTCCCACGATTGTTCTAATAAGCTGGTCATTAAAATTGTTTACGTTTTTGTTGTTAATGACTCCAGAGCTGGTTACATAGTTTGCTATTCTGCAATTGGGAACAAAATAGTTAATTTACATTTACTGTCCATCATGATCTGAAAGTCCATTAATTTGAGGTTGGATTTCATGGTACTCGTTTTTAGATACATTTATGAAAATATGACCAATAGCTGTTGAAATGGTTCTGGATTCTAATTGGAAAATTGCTTATGTAGAATAAAGACACTTGAAAAAACTGCACAAAAGTAAAATAACATTAACCGACGTCCTACATTTTCGAAAATATTTCTGAGCAGAAATGAAAACGGACAGTTTATTGTTTATAAATCTAATAATTTATCATTCATTCTGTTTTCACGTTTTTCTTACAGGTCATACGTAATTCCTTTTATATAATACTATACGTAAATTTTTATTTGCTTTTACGCGCACCGAATGGCAAGACCGAATTTCCCTAATGTTTGAATAACAAATTACTACATTAAACTTTTCCAAAGCAAAGATGCAATACACTGCAACATTAGACAATGAAAATGAAAATATTCCATCAGCCAAATTTAAAGTGTGTACATGTGAATGGTATTTAACGCCCGTTTTTACTACTGAGGCATCACAGGCGGTGGACACTGATGATACATGAGATGAAATGATAAATTGGGAAAGGTTTTTTTTTTTTTTTATTTAAGGAAGGAAACGTTACAGGCCTAAGTTTAGGGTACCTCCCCCGCATTTGCCATTTATGAGGACTGAGGAAAACCTGGAAAAAACCTCAATGACGGAGGACGGTCCTGGCGGGATTCGAACCCTATACCTCCCGCTCACGAATCCGCGCCTTAACGACCTCAGCCATCCGTGGTGGTAAATTTAGAGTATGTGTGTGTTAGATATAAAATGCTTTGTGATCATTAATTACCTGCACCCAGACAAGAATCTCTGATGGAATTTTGAAATGCTGGCATTGATTACAGGCACATTATGTGCTTCATTATATAATCAGCAAATGTGCTGCAGTATAAATATTTAATTCTCTTGTTTATAGAGAAAATGGGCAATTTCAGCACAAAGTTAAACACCTACACATTTTTATGTCCCCTTAAAAACATAACACAGATGAAAAGATTTGTATTCATGAAGAAATTACTTAATAAAACATACGACCATCTGATGCTAAACTTCGGAAATTGTGTTGTTCAACTGTTGTTCATACGATAACGATCTGGATAATAGCCAACTAAACGACCGTCAATTGTTCCTAAGTACCTGGTATTTTATATGCGTATCTAGTCATCAAACACCACCCTGCATAATTTCATGAAGAATAAATTAATTATGCCGCGAAGACCTTTAGCTTTCATTCATATGGAAAGGAAACCTTGTCAATCTTGATTGTAATTATTTATAACAGTTTAAAAACGACGCGTAACTACAGATAAGAATTTTAACACACTGGAACCTACCTGATGGAAAAGCACGGCCGCCAAAATCTTGCGACTGAGACATGGCGTTCTGTATACAAACTGAGTGACACCCTGGAATTAAACAGCTTCCTCCAATCGACTTTATCAGCGCGATAAGGTAAGCTAGCAACACAACACCTAATGCTTTTCCTACCAGATGCAGCTCCTGACAAAAAGATGGCTTCCCTTCACAATAACTTCCCTAAAAATGAAAAAGATATGTCCGAGGATTTACCGGAGAAGGAGGAACAGTATTAAAATAGAATTGTTTATTTTCATGTATACTATACATCACCGTTCGTCTCATTGTTGATACATGAGTGATGGTCAGTTGTTGATGCAAGTTTTAAGTTCCCTTCCTTGACAGTTTTCTTATAATTCATTGATCCATTTTTATTTTCAAAGACTGGACCGCCACGGGTGGCCGAGGTCGTTAAGGAGCGGATTCGTGAGCGGGAGGTCTCGGGTTCAAATCCCGCCAGGACCGTCCTTCCTGACTGAGTTTTTTACCAGGTTTTCCTCAGTCCCCATAAATGGAAAATGCCGGGCAGGTAATTAATCCTAGGCCTGGAACGTTTCCTTCCTTAAAAAACCCTTTCCCAACATCATTTCATCTCGTGCTCATCAGTGTTCAGTGCCTGCGGTGTCTCAGTAGTAAAAACGGGCGCTAAACACTATTAAAATTTTTCGAAGACAGTTTTGCAGACTACTCCTGAAGTTACAGGTGATATCTGCCAACGTTCAATTAACCGACTATTTGATAAATGACAAATAGATGTCGCCAAATGAATAATTTCCTACGTGCGGAAGATGAATATTTTTGAACGGCAAATTATTCTTCTAAACATTTCCAGATTTTCCAGTTTCTTGAGTAAATGCGCAAACTTTTATAAATTCTGATAACTGCTGACGTAGGTAAGTTTTTAATACGGAATGTTCATTAAAATGTTCCATTATTTTATTTCTCGGATTTTTGGCAAAAATTGCTGGTGCTTTTAGTGAAACATAATACAAATTATTTCAACCATACAGCTCTTCGACAATAATAAAGGAGTCTTCTGAACTGAATATGTAAGTAACTAATTTCATTTACCAAATAGATAAACTTGGCTCAATAAATCTGTTTCAAGTAAAAAGCGACGAGTCGCCAAATAACATTCTATAATACAGAGGGTGCCAAAAAAGTATACACACTTCAAGCAAAGTTAAAACTGTGTTAACATAACAAAACTGAATTCACACAAACAGAAAATGATGGGCACTAATCATCTTAGACTTTTACAATTACAACAGTTGCTCAAAATGTCCATCATCGGCGTCGATACACTTCTGAGTACGTTAAACTACTGATAGCAACGTTTGCGAAAGTGTCCTCAGCGATTGCAGCACATGCCGTTTTAATTTCTTCCCGAAGTGCTGCCAGTGTAGCTGATTTTCTACGGTATACAGCATCTTTAAGAGTTCCCCATAGATAGAAGTTCAACGGAGTTAGATCCGGAGAATGCGGTGGAAACTCAATCGGACCTCTTCGTCCTATCCAGTGCATTGGACGATTGTCATCAAGGTATGCACGTATATCTCTGTGGTAATGTGGCGGTGCACCATCATGTTGGAAGTAAAATTCCTCATTTGCATAGAGTGTATGAATGGCGGATAAAACGGATATGCGTATCATATTCAGGTACACAGGACCGGTTACTGTTCCTTCAAAAAAGAATGGTTCAATTAGACCCCTAGATGACAACCCACCCTAAACATTAATTCCAAGTAAATTAACAGCCTTTTCCAAAATAACACGTGGATTATTTGCACACCAGTAGACACAGTTATGCCGGTTAATAGTTCCGTTCAACTTAAATTGTGTCTCTTCGGATCAAACAACTTTCCCTACGAAGACCTCATCCTCTTGCGCCATGTTCCGAAACCACTCACAACGCTGCATTCTCTGACCAGGGTCATCTTCATTTAATGCATACAAAAGTCTTGGGATGAAAACTTTCAACTTTGCTGTTTTAATAATACGACGTACGCTGGTTCTGCTAATCACAGTCTCGCGTGCACATTGTTTTGTAGATTTCTGCGGTGAGTGCTCGGAACGTTCCAAAACCATAGCCGAGGACGCGGGGCTTGTTGCTGTGCGAGATCTCCCAGATCTTCCCTTGTGAACATTGCATACGATACCACGAGTCTCAAATTTGTCTCGAATGCCTACAATTGCTATTCGCGTTGGCGGTTCTGTTCTATGCACACGTCTCCATTGCCTTTGAACTTCAACAACATTCTCGGTTTTCCAATATCACTTCAAAATTGCTCTCCGCTTTTAAACAATAATCTTAGCTTCATTTTGTTGTAGCAACGCTAGCATAACGTAATGTGAGTCACATCTGTTTACAGAACATCATACACTTTTTCGGTCCAACTTTGAAATATATTGAATCGATGAGCGGAGTGTCCCAGGTGAGTGCCTAAGGCGTGTACCCTGGGGGCCGGTGCGCAAGCGTGCGCCGGAATCTCCGTCTTTGTGAGGCGGTGGTGGCTTCCTTAATGCTGGGGTCACTCACCCCTATAAAGGAGTAGGTCTAAGCTAGTACGACCTATCAGCCAGTGAAACTCTGGTAACTGGGTGCGCTCGGCTTTTGAAGCTGCAGTTCATTCGGTGCGCTTGGGCGACGTAATCGCCTGCAGCCGAAAGGCGGGTCGGTTTTGGAAACTTAGGCACCGTCCTAACGCAAAAAACCACTGGGTGGCATAGACCTCTGTGTTACGACCCCTGGTCCTAGAGCCTGGTAGTACTCGAAATCACACATGTGAAAGTGTGTACATTTTTTGTCACCCTCGGTAGTGTGATGGTTCAAATGGCCCCCTTCACAGTGTCGCGGAGATAACTAAAACTTGATAAAGACCCGTGTGGTAAGATCAGAACTTCTTGGTAGCCATGACAACGATGCAGATGCCAGTTAAAAATGGGTGGACAAAATGTGCGAAGTGTGCAGCCATACGACCCCTTTCTTGAAGGATCCGTTCTGGTGTTCCTGCGATAACTATATTTGCCTCATTGACCCAAGGTCACTAATTCAAACCCGACCAGTGTTGATAAGTTTTTAAGGCGTAAAAACCCTAAGTACGGCTTCCTTCGAATGTTTTGAGACGAGGAAAAATGAATGTTGACCCACTTTGGCATGTGGTAGACCCATTCCTTAAGAGTAAAGCGGTATCCTCACTAACTCATTCCAGAGTGTGAGAGTAAACAACTCCTCCCGTGCACAGGCAGCCAGTCGTTACGATGGAGCTGGAGAGAGAGTATTTTTGCTATGATTATAAGAGTGGCTTAAATGAGCCCCAAAGCCTTGAGCGCTTGCAACAGGCTTTTGGGAACCTTGCTCCATCTAGGGCAATAGTTTTCCCTGGTTTATAAAATTAAAAAGGGGCCGAACTTCACTGCAAAATGAGAGAAGTGGGCATCCGGCCAGCAGTGATTGAGGAAAACTTCGCGGCGGAAAAAAGTGTACACTAAAACAATCGCATAACATTTAAGGACATCAAGGCGGGCTTCCAGATTGGAATCCTCAGCAGTATCAAAAATCCTGCACGATCATCTTCGTCTCAGGAGGATTTCCTCCCCACAATTTGACAGAGACACAAAAAGCGCACCCGCGTCGAATCGTATGAAGAAACATGGATTTATCAATTTGGTCCGGAGAAAAATGGTGGAGAAGCAAAGAACGGTTACGGTTCAGTGGTACACGACAGTATGTCTGAAGAAAGTTTTCGACAAGTCCCTAGAACATCGTCCAAAGAAGGACTGAGGGGTATCCTGCTTCACCCCGACGTCTCCGCTCACACGGCTAACATCATCCAGTTCCACAGAGGTAGACTCATGACTTATTCTCCCTAAAGTCCTGACCTGACTCCATGCGATTATTTTCTGTTCCCAGTGGTAAAAAATATCGTTATTCAGTCCTGAAGGGGCTGCGGCTGCATATGAAAATTAAACGTTCATCCTTGGGATAATGAGGTGCTTTGATGAGTGATTCATGAGGGAGAGAAAATGTATAGTGTGGTGGAGAGCAGGTTGAAAAGATGCAACAGTCGGAAGGAGTTCACCCACTTCCAATTTGACGTGTCTCAATCAAAACTTTCCTAGTGACCTTCGTAAAGCTCATAGATTTACAGACATAAAAGAATCTCAAGCTTGAAATAAGTGGCCAACGAGCAAAGTTTATCGGCAGTTTCACACCCTATATTAAATAGGACGCTGATGTTCAAAAGATGTTAAAGAGCGTCCTTAAATAAAACAAACCTAATAACAGCGATGATTTACTTGGTAGGGTTCATAAGTTTCCTGTCTGACATAGAAGGCCATGCTTCTTTGTTGCGATGTTCATGTTAGTCTGATACCCACATGTTTCCGGCCTCACGGCTCATTTGTTGGAAAAAAAAAAAAAAAAAACTCATTTAAATTAGACGTGATGTTCAAAATTGAATACAGAGCATTGGTTAAATGTTTGACTAAAGAAGGCTTTCATTCACTGATATTAAACAATGCTTTGACGGTGTGTGTGAAGCAGTTTCCTCTTCTTATTCCACTGTGAGGGTAGCCGATGGAGAAAACATTTCCCTTGTTGAAGAGGAAGTTCTTAGTGACGGGTTTCTGAAGACAAAAGAGACAGCTGTTTTAAAACAGCTGTGCTCTGCATCCTTCATCAACATTTGCAGGTCAGTGCAAAATGAGTGCTCCGAATTCTTTTAGCAGTTCAAATGCAAGTGCGCGTGGAATGTTTTCAGAATTTTTAACCTTTGCAGAGATAACGACAGGGCAGCGTTGGATTACATCATAATGGACAAAAATATGATCTCTACTATGATTCTTTACAAATGAGACTCAATGAAGTGACGGATTAAGGGGTGAAGCTCCTCTAGAATGCCCAAGGTGTTCATGAAGAAGATCATGGTTACAATTCTGATGACAGACTTCAAAGAAAAAAACACAGCGGTGACTGAAAGTACTATACGGATCAATAATTGCACACTGTCACCTCGAATAACAATCATGGAATGCTGAGTCACAGAAGTATGGTCTAATACACAAGTGTATACACTTGTAATTAGTAGTTATTAGTAAAATTCTGTTCCATAAAGATTTCTACTACACTTGTACTTTAAAACTGCATACTTATAAGTGTACAAGTGAATTTTTATAGTTCTGTTCCACAGAAGTATTAGTATTAGTCGGGCACTTGTAATTTGTATAAATTTCTCTACAAGGAATATTGGTAACTTCAAATACTAGTACAACCTTTATTATATTTTTAATGATTTTGGGAGCCAATTGACCCAAATGTGCTAAGTATTAGCGAAAGAGTCGGTCCTGGTGGTTACCATACTTACCTCCTAAACCTAAGATCGCGGGTTCGAACCCGGCCAGGACCGATGGATTTTTTCCGGGCGTAAAAATCCCAAGTATGGCTTCCTTCGGAAGGGAAGTAAAGCTGTGGGACCCGTGTCGTACATTTACGTCACGAAAAAGAACTTCAAGCCTGAAAGAGAGGCCTCTGAGCAAAATTTGTCGGCCGTTTCACGCCATGAATTGAATGGGACGCTGATGGCCTGAGCTGTTAAAGAGCATCCATAAATAAATAATTCAAAAAAAAAAAAAAAAAAAAAAAGCGAAAGTGATGATAATGAACAGGAATATGTATAATGATAAAGTTAGGCTAAGTGCAAATAAAATATGGCTTACGATTGATATTGACGTTTCCTGTCCCAAATGGATATTTCAGACCAGCATCTTAGTTAATGTATTTTTAAGGTTCTTGCTACATGCCACGAAAATAATTTCTTTTCATTCTTTTTTAGAATAATTTCTTTTGGCACAATTATTCCAGTTTTTTTGCTTATAAGAACGTGATTGTCAAGCAATATAAACAAATAAATAAATATAAAGGAGCAAATAACCAGAAAGCAATCGGGAGCGCGATTCTTCTGCCATCTCTCGATGGCTGAAATTGATACTCCTAAATGCAGCCTTATGGTACCGTCGTCTCAAAATGGATGATTACGCTTGAATATCGATAAATACTAATAAAGTATTTAAACTATCATTATGTCTGAGAAAAAAATAATACCCATTTTGCAGAAATAACAATCCGTGCATTAAAAATCCCTGAAGAGTGGACATAAAAGAAATTCAAGTTATGGCGACGTATGTCAAAACATCTGTTCCTCCATCTTGCTTTATATGACGTCACTTGTAACTTTTTACTAATACTTTACCAGTGTAGCATTTCTTTCGTGGAATAGAAAGTTGCAAGACCATACTATACAAGAACCTGCACTAATATACTTGTATGTTTCACTTTGTGAAACAGTAGTTAGGCCACGCAGCTGCTGTAAACATATATGCCTTCCAGGAACGGGGTCATTAACCGTACAGTCTTACCCCAGCGAAACTATTACCTTTTTAAAACTAAACTAAGATTTTCAGGTTCAAGAATTTTTCTTTGCGGGGGGGGGGGGGGGGGGGGCTGGAATGTTAATTGAAAAATGCAGTGACGTGAAATAAGTTTAGGTTGAAACATTACTTACTCCATCGCTTACTTAATGGCGGATAGGAAGCTAATCGACCACACGTCGTACAGAATGTTTTCAACACATAAACTGAGAATACGCTTTTATGGATCTAAACTATGACACGACGTCATTCCAGCCCATATCATAATGTGTAATACTTTTTTTCCCCTCCATCTTTTCATTTAGATAAGACTTTACCTTTGCCCCAAAAGACATACAGTATTTCTTCAGTAAAATATACACTCTGAAGGGAGGGTCGCCAGTTCTAACGAAGCAGCAGGCGAAGGAAAAAAAAAAAAAAAAAAAAAAGTCTTTTTTACACATAATCTTTACATTATCGATCACATATGTGAAGTTGGGTGCTGTTTATTACTTCATTTCTTTGTCCCAATGACGCCCCAAACAATTGTCACTAACCACATCAAAAATGGATTCCATTATACAAGGACCACCTTAAAAGTTTTGAGAATGGACGCAATAAATTTTAAAAATTTAGATCTTTTCAAAACATTCTCCGTTGCATTCTACGTAACGTTTCATTCGTTCAAATCATGTTGTAAATATTGAACGCCATGTTTCTTTGGATAGGGTGCAAAACATTTTTCGTAAGCGGCTACTGCGACTTCATGTGATTCAAACTATTGAACAGAATTTTTCTTTTATTTTGAGGAATAGCAAAAAAATCATATTGGGTCTGATCTGGACTGTAGAGAAGATGGGATAAATATTTGACTCCTGACTCTTGCAGAAATTGAGTTGTTTCTGGTGCAGTGTGGGCAGAGGCGTTGTCACGGTACAAGATTCCACGCAGACCAATTTTAGGACGCTTCGTTTTCTGTACATTGATGATTTGAGGCAGCCATTTACCATCTGGCAGTTACAGTCTTTTGTCCTCAAGTGGACCCTATGTGACCCAGTGACTGTAGAGCTTCCTTAGAAGATTGTTTTCACTGCTGCCGAGTCAATATTTAGTTTTTTTTAAAAATCTGATAATATGTACAAAGATAATCTCGCAGTATGCGCTCTGCTTTCATTACATTTGCAGTTGCTGCGCGGTCCCCATCTACGAGGAAACCCTTCCTCTTCTAAAATCTGCAAACCACCGATAAATAATGGATTGAGAAGGTCAAAGATGTCCAAATGTACGATGCAATCTTTCAGGGTATTCTCTCTCTCCTAAACCGACTTTTAAGTCATAGAAAATATAGCGAGGAAATGCTCTCGCTTGAGATCCAACCTAGCGTCTGGCATGGCAACACTGCGTACACATACACAGCTGTGCTGACACCACACAGTGTTGAACTTGCACGTGTTGCTATCTAAACTTCAATCAAAAGCTAGGAAAACCTGCATTGGCTTGTCACAACTCCTAGTTGTCCATTCTCAAAACTTTAGCGTGACTCTCATATGGTGACAAATCAGAGGTGCCAACATAAAAACACTAATGATATTGTAATCTTAATTATTTCTTATTGAGAAGTGTTCAGTACACCAGGTGTTGCTAAAGGCTAGCTTACCCATTTAATCAAATGACAAATTACCATTCTACAAACTCGATTGCCTAATGTCCCCGTTTCAAAATATACTTAATGAAATTGGAGCTTTACTAACACTGTCATAACATTATGTATGACTGCCGACAAATCAAATAAAACCAAGAAAAATGAGACTTCTGAGCAAAATTTATTGACCCGTATATGCCCCGAATTGAATGGGACATAAATAATCAAAGGGGTAAAGAGTGTCCTTAAAAACTTAATCTAACCACTCCAGACAAATTCCCAAGTACTTCTTTTTAAATCAGAAGTATCATGGGGTATGCAGAGCTTGCACCAGAGCATCTGAAGGGGTTGAGAAACTCCCTCCAAGAGGAAATAAAAGTACTGTCAGAAAATGGGCTATTGTCTGTCATAATACAGAGATTTTGGTAATCTTATGACCAAATTGTGTAAAAATTGCAATGTACCAATACTTGTGTTTCTGTGAATAGTAAATAAACATCAAACAATTCACTGCTCCTCAAATCATTGGACCATTTGTTCCCTTAGAAATATAATGAATATTTACCATGGTAATGCAAAGCTGTACGTGTGAGGAAAAAATTCACGAAACATCAGTACATTTTTCTTTCTCATCCACCCCTCCAGTTCAGATTTTGTACCTTCTGACCTCCATCTCTTAAGGCTTTTATGGACGCTGACCCTTGCAGGGTTTTTTGCCCATAAAATTTCATTTATAGGATTTTTCACCAATGATCATTTCCCATATGGTTTAAGGCCCATAAGTTTTTTGCCTATATTATTTTTTACATAGAGCATTTACACCCATTGAACGTTTTGTCCATGAAAGATTTTTAACAGTTCTGTATTCATGTCAACGCATGTAATATAATTGAAATCATATTATAATTGAGTCAAACTAAACACTTTTGTCTATAAGTGTAGAACAGGTTTCATGAACCTTCGTTCACATCGTCACCTAGAAAGTCACTGCTGGATACTTCAGTAGCTGTGGGAATGTGTATTCTGCTCTGGAGGAGGTGTGATGAACTTAAAGTTTATGTTTTCCTCTCCGGAAGTGTTGAAGTTTCATTTATTGACAAGTAGGTGGAGCAATAAGTGTTTAGTTCGACTCAATCATACTATGATTTCAATTATATAATTAGCTTCACTATACAGGTTCCAATTGGCATCTCCAGCATGTAATAGAGTTTATAAATTCTCAGTTATGGCTGCCAGAATTACTCAAACTACCAACAGTAAGTACACGTTAGAATGTAACAATTATCAATGCTATTTCGATGGAAAAACTAGTAAGTATTGGTATTGTGTTAAACATGAAATATGTAATGGAAGGTGTACATCAAATTTAAATGTAACAAGAGAAGTTATCATGCTGTCCGATTCTGCAAAAATAGTCATGAACGAGATCCAATTGCTGCACAGGATGTTGTGCGTGGAATTAACAGAGGATAGAAGAAGCACCTAATGAATCTCCAGCTGCTACATACAGAGCTGAAATAGCTGATGTAGCAGAAGACGAGTAAGCTCTAATGACTTTGCCCGAAAAAATTTTGGTTACTAGAGCCATTAACAAACATCAAAATAAAAACCGCCCACCATTGCCTCGGTTACTAGCAGACATTACAATTAAGCTCCCATATGGTACAACAATACAAGGTACAATGTTTTTACTATTCCATTCCAGGGTAGAAGATGCAAAATGTGTGCTTTTATTCAGTATGGATAATACTTTATGGAACATGACAAGAAGCAGTATTATCTTTTGTGATGGTACATTTGGAACCGTCCCAGCACAATTGAATTTTTTTTTTTTGAATGATTTATTTATTGGATGCTCTTTAACAGCTCAGGTTATCAGCGTCCCATTCAACTCAGGGCGTGAAACGGCTGACAAATTTTGCTCAGAGGCCTCTATTTCAGGCTTGAGGTTCTTTTTCGTGCCGTAAATGTACGACACGGGACCCATGGCTTTACTTCCCTTTTGAAGGAAGCCATACTTAGGATTTTTACGCCCCAAAAAAATCCATCGGTCCTGGCCGGGTTCGAACCCGCGATCTTGGGTTTAGGAGGCAAGTATGGTAACCACTACACCACCAGGACCGACCAGCACAATTTGGGCAGAAATTAAGAAATGTACACAGCTGTCTAAACTAATTACTGGCTGTTGCAATAGCAAGAACCTAAAGAGAACTCAATCTGCAGTCATACTCATGGACTTTGATCTTGCCTCTATGAACAAGTGAGAAAAGTATCTCCTGCAACCTGTGTGCAAGGATGTCTGTTTCATTATACACAGAGCATTTGGAGGCATGCTGTGATAAAGTATAACCTGAAGGTCCCATACATAGAGAACAGAGATATAAAACATTCAGTACAACTCTTCATATCACTGGTAGATATGGAGGTCTTCAATCAAGTGTTCAATATTATCGAGGATGCCAGCATGATCTTGCAACATAAATTAAGGTTCTATATGTACAAGGACTACCACCAAGAGCACACCATTGACATGTGCTGCTACGATTCCCTTCTAATGCCTGAAACATATATGAACATGCTGCCGGCCAGTAACTTACAAACAATGTTGTTGAAGGTTGGCATTCAAAGCAAGAAATTAATTGCCACTCACGTGCATTGATATGCAAATACTTAAATCACATACGGAAAGATGGGGATGAAAATCAAGCAACTACTGTCCAGTTCAAAGGAGGGCATACAATACTAGAAAGTCTATTAACAAAAAAATACCCCTTAAAGCAAAATGAGCTTGACTCTATAGTTAGAAAGTATGAATATTATAAGAACGATGACAACATCCCACAGTGTCTAAAGACAATATCTTACAAACTAAAGCTGTACCTTACGAGCCCGTGGAGAGTATTTCTGACTGAATTTTTTCATACAACCTCACAAATTCTTGTGGTACAATAAAAGTACATACATTATAACTAACGGGAAAAAGTATTAATGGGCTAAAACTTTTCATGGTCCAAACATTCATGGACAAGAAACCATGCATTTGAATATTAATGGTTGAAAGAGATAATGGGCAAACTTAAAGCATGAGCAAACCAACTTATGGGTGAAAATTACACAGGTAAAGTGACTGACAGCTAAGTGGCATACAAGAATAGTATGTGGGAAAAAAAGCATATTATAGACACATCATCCAGGAACTATGAAGTGTTTTAATAACAGAAATACAACAATTTGCGAAAAACTTACCTGCAAGATCCTCAGAATCTGAATCTGCATCCAACAAGATGTTCTCATAGCTATCCCATCGAGTCACCGGGTCATCCGAGGTGTCAACGGGAACAGCAGGTGTTGGTGCAGGAGAAGGCAGCCTAGTCTCTGGAGTTGCTGAGAAATGCAGCTCTACTGCCCCATCCAGTGGGAACCGTAGATCTTGAGAACAAAGACAAAAATCAGGTAACTTCAACTGCACAATCAAAAAAATGTACGGAAAAAGAATGAAAATCTATAAAAATAATACACGGCTGCTTACATAATCATCTGATTTGGAATTTGGGCAGTCTAGGTTTAAATAAGCAGGTAGTCCATCGCATTCACAATGACTTGCAAGGAAAAATGCAAAATGTCTGAATCGGAAATGACCATATTTATATAAATCTAAAGCACCAATGAATGTAAGACCACCACGGTTGGCCGAGATCATTAAGGCATGGGCTTGTGAGTGGGAGGTCTGGCGTTTGATTTCCACCACGACCGTCCTCCTTGACTGGGGCTTTCTCCAGGTTTTCCTCAGTCCTCATATATGGCAAATGTCGGGATGTACCCTAAACTTAGGCCCGGAACATTTCCTTCCTTTAAAAAAAAATATCCTTTCCCAATTTATCATTTCATCTCATGTATCATCAGTGTCCACCACCTATGGTACCTCAGTAGTAAAAACAGGCGTTAAACACTACTAAAGAGAGAGAGAGAGAGAGAGAGAGAGAGAGAGAATGTAAGTGCACCGAAATTTGAAACTTAAATTCATAAAATAAGATTTTGCATATTGTTGTACAGCATCTTAGAGATAAACCATCTGCTTCATAAAACGATCAGGACATAGAATTTATAAGAGGACTATTGTTATATTTTGGAACATGTAGGACAAAATCCATCATTTGCGGTGTTGCCAAGACAGGTGGCATAGGTAAAGAAGAAACATTATTTCTTATCGTGTCATTAGTCACAGGTTGCCTGTTCTTCCTCCTTTCATGTATGAATTCCAAAACTTTTTCTTCAATGCCAGGATATCTTCCTTTGCCAGGACCATGAATTTTGTTCTACTAGCTTTAGTTGCAAATAATGCCAATTGTTGTTGCCGCCACAACTACTACATTGAACTCTCTTTATGCCTTCCTGTTATCAATTTTTCTGAAAGTAGCTTCTTAAGATTTTCTTTACTGTTTGCCCTCCCATTTCATGACTACTTACTATTCAAAAGCTCTATGCAGTAACAGGCCTACAATAAATGTAACAAAAGTTGGGAATTGTAGCAATGCATTATGATATAACAAACAATAAATTTGAATGTAGTTACTGGAAAATTATGTAACAGATTTGCACTCGAATATAATGTGGACCACAATTTTGAATACAGCATTTGGACAAAAAGATGCACAAGAGATTCATATATATATGGTAAATGTTGTGATATTGACTTCAGAGGTGTCCTCTCACTCTTTCATCTTATCTTGATCAATATATGCTTTCTGCTATTGGGTGTAAAGTAAGCTTATTTGCGGATGATTGCATTATCTATACAAAAATTGAAACAGACATTGCTAGCCAGCAGACCAACCTATATATATTTGCTCTATTTATGGACGCTTTTTAACATCTCAGGTCATCAGGGTCCAATTCAATTCAGGGCAGCTAAATTTTGCTCAGAGGCTTAAGTTTCTTGAGGCTTGAGGTTTTTTTGTATGCTGTAAATCTACAACATCGTACCCACGGCTTTACTTCCATACTGAAAGAAGCCATACTTAGGATTATTATACCCAAAAACAATTAATCTATCCTAGCCATGATTGAACCTGCAATTTTGGATCTATGAGGCAAGTATGGTTATCACTAAACCACCAGGACCGACAACAAATATAACAATTAATATAGTACATAATTATTGTAATTGGATTAACCAATAATTTGATGATAGGAAATCATTTTATTTATACATTGAAATTAGGGCTACTAGCTAAAGGAAAAACATGCATATAAGAATCAATTAGCAGGTCATTTATGTAGGCCTAGAGACAAGGTTAACTTGCTCAAAACTTCTCATATATCTGCATTTATTGTATTTGGGAAACCTTTGTGAAAATAAGTAAAGAGAAAATAAGTGACTTTAAAAGAAACAACCTACAAAAGAAAATCATAGGCAGGAAGAGTGTTTAAAAGAATAAGATATAAAAGAGAGAGCAAAGCCATAACTTCCGTTATAGACGCTTTCATACAGCAAAGTATAAAAGCGATTTATCATTAAGTTTCCAGAGTGCTGGGAATTTCCATGCAATACAAAAGAATTTGTGCTCACCCCCTCCCTCCCCAATGGTAAAATATTGTTATCCAATGAAATTCAATGTAGAGTACATTAAATTGTTGAAAGTCATGCAAGAGACCCTGTAGCATAAAATTTTTCAATTCAGCAGTCAATAAAATTGTAGTGTCATTATGCTAGAACATTATGAAATTTATGAAAACCCTTAATGTGAACCCCATAAATACAAGCTTGGATTACCCCCTAATTAACTAATAACTTAAAATTTTTGACAGGCTGAAGAATAATTCATATAAATATGATTCATTTAGAGGAATGTATACAGACAATAGAGTACAGAAAAATATTTTGGGTAACTAGGAACATGCACAGGGAGAACCAAGGAAGATAGCGAAGAAGAAAGACATGATAATGAGACAGAAGCAATATGATATGGAAACAAACACTCTTAGGAGAATTTTTAGGGCTTCTGCAGTGATACTATTGAAATTAATTGTATATTGGTATGTGTATATTGTTGAGTAGCGCTTATGGAACAAGTGTTCGGCAGCATTTATTGTTGCTTTATATAAATATATGGATTGATCACTTTTATATGTTCTATGGGTATTCAAAATTATAGTACTAACCATATTCCTTGTTTATCACACTCATAATAGAAATTGCCTGATACAGAAACCTCATGTTGGCAATAAAATTTTCAAAAAATTTAATATGCAAAAATATTTTCAGAAAAAAAGAAACATTGTAATATGATGAATAGATACCTTGAGGAAAACATTCTTCTACTTTTATCATTCTAAGTAAAATTCTACGGCCTTGTATGAGGTGGTCAGAGATAATTTACAACAGCAGTGTTTTAGAATACCATATTATCTATGGGCACATCCATTTGTAGGATGACAGACTGATTTTAGTATGCAATGTAGATGTAAGATGGCAGCTGTAAGCAGAGTATATAGTATAAGGACAGTGTTCGTTTGTTGTCAAGTACAGCAAAATGTGGACAAGATGAAAGACAAATATCTTGGACAAAGATGGATTATGTGGTTGGTTTCTGTAGAAGGAATATGTCAAAACTGTCAAATTCACTGACATTTAATTGTGGTATGTAGTCAAGAAGCCGCTGCACAGAAGACCATAAAGAAATGCGTCAATAGGTTCTGAGTTGATTAAGTCTGATAGGACATTTCTTTTGAAAGAACTGGAATATCAAGATATGGGTCGACTGCACATTATTATTCATGACATTTTAATCTGAAAAAAAGTGTGCACATGTTGGGTTTTACACGACTTGACACATGCACAGAACAAAATGGTTGAAGTCTCTGGTTGACTACTAAAAATGCATAATGAAGATCCAGATATTTTTAAGAAGCTGATAAGAAGTTATGGTGTGACCACCACACACCAAAGAAAAAGGTCCATTGCATGCAATGGAATCATCCAAGGGGGTACCGGCCCAAGAAATTTCCTGCTGCTCCATCTGCGGTCAAGCATATGATCACTGTCTTTTGGGACACTTCAGGAATACTGCTTGTAGACTGGCTTCCTCAAGGAAGACTGTCGACAGCGAGGTGTACAGCATGATTCTTACATGCCATAGATGCAGGATGCAGCAACAGTGAAAGGGGAAGAAGTCCATAGGAATGTTCCTCCAACATAAGCACCAGCAACACTGGGGTACGCCACACCTTCCATATTCCCTTGATCTTGCCAACCCAATTGTGCTTATGAAGGACTTGCTGCAAGGTAAATAATTTGGCAACAAGGAGAAAATTTGTCCCAAATAATGTTTTTGTGACACCATAATGAAGTTACCAGGTAGATAGCAGCGATTCATTGACATTTGTTGGGAGCATATTGAGATACCATGAGCATTGCAAGTTACATAATAAATAAGGTACAAAAAACTACTACTGTAAATAATTTCAGACCACCTTAGCTAACTCTAGTTCAATGACTGTATTATTATGCCTTTTCAGTGCAGTGACACCCAATAAAACTGTCATGGATGGCAGAGATAGTTAAGGCTCATAAACAGGAGGTATGGGGTTCAATTCCTGACACTGTCCTTCCTTTCTCTCTTTTTTTATTTGTTTTATTTACACACGCTCTTTAACATCTGAGGTCATCAGCGTGCCACTCTATTCAGGGCGTGAAATGGCTGACAAATTTTGCTCAGACGCCTCTTTTTTATGGCTTGAGGTTCTTTTTCAGCTGTAAATGTACGATACAGGACCCATAGCTTTACTTCCCTTCCGAAGGAAGCCATACTTTGGATTTTTATGCCCGAAAAATCCATCGGTCTTGGCCGGGTTTGAACCCGTGATCTTGGGTTTAGGAGGCAAGCATGGTTACCACTACACCACCAGGACTGACACTGCTCTCCTTTCTGACAGGTGTTTCTCCTCAATCCTCATATATGGCAAACACTCAAGAGGTGATACCTTTCCCTATGTATTATCAGTCTATCCCCTGTGATGATGTAATGGGCATTTAATGCCATTAAAAATCTTAATAAATTGCACTGTTAAAGCAACTCACCTTGACAGGCAAAGTCCAGCTCCTGTCTGGTGAAGCTCAGAGTATAATCTGTGACGGCACAAGTGTGAAACTGACAGGCAAAGATGAGTTCCCGCTGTGGTCGATCGGGACTAGGTGCAGGAGTAGGTGTGGTGCTTTGTCCAGGGCTAGAAGGTGGGTGGGGAGGTACAATGTTATAGTGTCGATGATAGCATTTGAGCAATATGTCACCCCTAAGCTGCAATCCTCTTCTTGAGCGCTCACCAGCAACATTCACTGTAAACTGCCGGGTTCCTCCACATACAGTGTACACTCCTGATGTATAGACAGGGATCAAACCTTCATATACCTGCAAAGAGAAGAAAACTTTTCATTATCCATCATCAAATTTGTTAGTTCATTTTAATACTATTTAATGCCCATTTTCATAGATACCACCTGGGAACTTTTCAGGCATTTAAAAAATTTTAAGAATTTTATTGAGTAGTGTTTAACGCCCGTTTTTACTACTGAGGCACCACAGGCTGATGGACACTGATGTTACGTCAGATGAAATGATATATTGGGAAAGGATTTTTTTTTTTTTAAAGTAAGGAAGCATTCCAGGCCTAAGTTTAGGGTACCTCCCCGGCATTTACCAGTTATGAGCACTGAGGAAAACCTGGAAAAAATCCCAGTCAGGATGGTCCTAGTGGGAATCGAAAGAAAAGAAAAAGAAAATTGTTAGTTTTAAACATTATTATATTTAAATTATTATAATTTCATTCATTTTTGGAACATTGCATAATTTTCCAAAAATTTTGCAATGGCTCTTATATATTCCGATATTATTTTCAGTCTATAATTTCCTTTATTTTATGAGCATGAACATGAATGCACATTTCATAAAGATCTCATTTTTATCTAAAGGGTAACAAAAGGTAACAAAATGATACACCTTTCAAGATTGAGTGGCACTCTCAGAAGCGGATGTTTCCTCCTCTGGTTTGTGTTACAGCTTGCAACCTTACAGGAATACTGCGGATTAAGGTCCTTAGGCAAAGCCTACTGAAGTTCACTGAGGATCTCAGGAATACGTTGACGAACATTTTTCCCCAACATGTCCTAAACATGGTCAATGGAGTTGAGGTCAGGGCTTTGTGCTGGCCAAACTAACGCCTGAATTTGCACCTCATGCAAGTCTGTTCACAATGTGGGCCACATGTAGATGGGCATGGTCATGCATGAAGCATAAATCATTGCCAACATATGTAGCATAGGGGAGGACATTCAGGGTCCCATTCTTCACAAAAATTACTTGTTAAAACTTTTTTCTTATAAATCTCTAACCGGATTAGCACAAATTATAGCAGAACAATCAACTACCATTTACAAAAACCTATTAAGTAATAATTTAACACTAAATGTGCAAAAAATAAACCACTTATGTTTTACTACCGCAGTAATAGGCGTGAGAATATAGACATAAATATTATAATTATTGGAGAAACAATAGAAAAGGTTAAAAATATACATGATTTAGTAGTCATTGTTGATTGTCAATTCTTTTTCAAATTCCATGTAGACTATATTTGAAACAAAGTGAGCACATGTATATATTTATAAATCTATCCTAATCTCCACATTTTAAAATGCTCATCATATAGCCTCCTCAGCTCCGTTTCAATTTTACAAAATCAACATTTTTCCACATACTTTCTGTAACAAAAAGAATTATTTTCGAGAAACTTGCAAGAAAATTGTAGCATCTTAGAACAATTGACAGCTTCAATATTGATAATTCTGGCAAAAAAACAAAGATGCTGAGTTGTATACTTCATTATAAAAAAACCCTTTACGTTCTTCTATCCATGTCAGAATTATAATTAGGGATATGAACTTTTTCTCTCAAAAGCCTGCATTAGTTCTCCAACCATAAAAATAATAACTACTCAAGTTAACACAATAACATATATTTATTGTTATTAACAATCAATACACTCATACTTGCAACTCTTCTTGAGCATTCAAAAAGTTTTGCAGCCAGCCTATCGATTGTTAGACAAAAATTTCTACTAAAATATAACTAATGCAGCTGCTTCAATGAACCTCAAACTATCAAAATATGTATAAGTACAATTTTAAATGTGCATAGTCACTGTCATACAGTCTGTTGAATTCAATCCTTCCTATGTCAGTAATCAGTGAAAAATCATGAATATTTCTAAAGAAAACTTTACATTTTCACAGTTGAAATGCTAAGTATGGAAGTAGGTATCATTTTTGGCAGCATGGACCATATGCTCCATGAACATTTAAAGCTGCAAAAAATCTGTCCCTAACCAATGAAGAGAAGAAGAGGAGAAAGGAATATGCAAGGAAACTGCTGAGCATGGTTTCACCAGATGGTATTAAACATTTGACAGATATATGCACTGATGATGAAAGTTGTTTTTTTTTACTAGACCATCCCAAATAAAACTCGGAACCACGTATGGGTAAATGAGAATGACCCAAGACCAGTAGTTCTTTGACAAGATTTTCGTTCTCGGAAGCGAATGTTCACTGTTTTCTTCAGCTATGAAGGACCATTAGTGGTTGACTGTATGTCAGAAGGAATGACAATTAATGAAGAATACTATGACACTTATATTTTGGATAATTTATTTGAAGAGCTGAGACTGTGGCATCCAAAGACAGGAACTTAAAGACTACTACTTTTGTACGACAATGTGTGTCCTCTCAGAACAGCTCCAAATTTGAGGAAACTGGAAATAATTTAAGTCCAGAAGCTTGACCATTTACCCTACAGCCCTGACCTTGCATCGTGCAACCTCTGGTTGTTTCCTAGATTAAAATTGTTGCATTGCTGGAAAACCTTTTTAATTAGTACATGACCTTGTTCAAGTTATCAATTCAGCTCCATTAACAATATCTCAGTCCGAGTACAGTAGAACTTTTGATAGGTGGTTGCACCGTCTACAACCGGAAGATGGAGAGTACTTTGAAGGATTGTGAGGATAAGTTTTAGAATTCACTCCTTAGCTTGGATTTTAATGTGACACTTACAAAACTTTTTGAATGCTCCTCATAGCATTAAAATTTAAGTTTTTTGAACTTCATTCCTAATTAAAATTAAATAAAATATTTTTTGTTCATTGCTGTATTTCTGATTTAATATTAAAACACTCTCTAAGCAAATGCTCAGAATGCAACAAGGGGTATATTGGGAAAACAAAAAGAAACATTGGAATTAGGTTCAATGAACACCAGAGAAATATAAAATATAATCGGATAGATAAATCAGCATTTCCACTTCACTTTTGGGAGATAAGCATGATATAGAAATGGAAATCAAGTTACTGAAATTTATACGTATATCTTTGAAGCTGGGAATATTATAAAATATATGAAGATAAAGTTATGAACTTCGAGATCCCAACAGAAGACAAATTAATTAAAATGTTCATAAAATGTCCACAAGAGCTTACTATAGAATTAATGAGCTCATTTCTAAAGCAAGGAGGAAAGTTTTAAGATCAAAATGAAGATACTTTGACCAGCGAATTAACAAGTTTAATTCTTAAAATAAAGTAATGATAAAGATAAAGCTGCAGTTTTTGTAATGTTCCGAATATATAATTTGTTATATTACCTTCAGAAAAGCTCGGCAGCCACTAGAACCTCCACAATCACTGTCATCAGCTGCAGGTTCGAATGCTGGAGCACCAAGTACAGTAACATGGGTAAGGTACAGTGGTGCTGAGTTGATTCGTATACTGCCAGACAGCAGGCCTGAGAAATATTCCACATACCTGCAAAATCATATGATTTCACAGAAATTTATTTTAAAGTCACAAATTCTCTATTCTTCAATTCAAACACACAGTAAACAAAGTTGGGGAAGGAGCAAAAAATGTAATTTCTGAATGTTCCTGTCAAAAGGGAATGAAAGCTATTCTTTAATTAAGATTATTGTATGCTTGAGTTGAACTACACATTTTTATTGACTCCACTAACATGTTTATATTTAATGTTTCGCAGACCATCGTCATCATTCTCAATCGTCAATTGCTGGATAATTCACGATGTTTCTTTGGGAATGCATTTTCTGCTCTGTTGGAGTTGTGATGAACTTAAAAGTTTATGTTTTCAGCCCTGAAATTGTCAAAGTTCATTAATCTGTCTCTGTATTTATAAATATAGATATTCTCACACATTGCTAGCTCTGTAGTCCCTATACTGACTAATAATTTTGCTTTTTTTTACTATGTCGTGGTTCTCTGCCTAGAATGAGTTGTGCCACCAATTTCACCATTTGTTTTTTATTTTATATTCCTGAGGTGTTGTTTTAACCTCGTGCTTATGTTTCCCTTTGTTTTTCTAATATAGATTTTTTTCGTATTCTGCACATTTTATTTGATAAATACCTAATTTTTTTCGCGGTGGAATACTTTCATTAATATTGTCATTCAGTAGATTTTTAACTTTAAATCAGTTTGTTGGTGCCAATCTAATATTAAAATCTTTTAGAATATTTTGAAATTTATGCAAAGCCCATGGATGATATGTGAATTTTTAAAAAATTATCTTATTATTTCCTGCTGAAAGAGTTTTTGTTTCTTTAATATGTTTCTGTCTCTTGAACTTCTACACTGTTTTGTGAACCAACAACAAAAGAAAATAGAATAATGATTGCAAATGGATTTAGGAAGAACTTAATAAGATAAGCAGGATAAGATAACACAATTTTTAAAAAATTCACATATCATCCATGGGCAGTGCACAAATTTCAAAACATTATACAAGATTTTAATATTAGATTGGCACCAATAAACAGATTTAATATTAAAAATCTCCTGAATGACAATATTAAGAAAATATTTCACTAGAGAATTACCAAATAAAATTTGCAGAATGCATAAAAATCTTTAATTGAAAAATTAAAGAGAAATATAGGCATATGGTTGAAAGAATACTTCAGGAACATAAAATACAAACAAATGGAAAAATCAGCAGTGGCATCTCATTTCTGGACAGAGAACCACGACACAGTGAAAAAAGCAAAATTACTGAAATCAGCACAGGGAGCCACGTGGGAGAAAATCTACATTTATAAATACAGACAAATTAATGAACTGTGACACTTCCAGGAATGAAAAACATAAACTTTAAGGTTCATCTCCACCAGAGCAGAATATGCATGAATTAGCCAGCAGTTGACAGCTGAGGATGCAGACGATGGTCTATGAAACATTTCTTAATATAAAAAGTATATGGAGCCAATAAAAGTGCAAAAGTTTGACTCGATACAATTATAAGTTTTAATTAGCACTTCAAACTATTTTTTGCTTGCAAATACTGAGATTGATTAAATAATCACAAACAAGTATATGGTTAATTTCAAATTGATTTGAAACCCCAATAAAAATAGATGGAAGAATCCTCATATATGTCAGCAAAAGGACAACAGATTTCCTTCCAAGATAAAATGGAAAAAGAAGCAAAAAGAAGAATTTCATTAATCTGGAGAGCATTTTGGGCCCTTAAGTTTACATTGTTAGACTAAACACTAACTAAGAAAATCAGATTCCAGAAGCTCGAAACCTGTGTGTATCCTATATTACTATATGGGTGCCAGACATCGTGACTAACAGAAAAACAAAAGAACAAAATATCCTGTAGTATTAATAAATTAATTATCTTAGACAACAGATATTGCACAAATAGCTACCAGAAGCAAATAGCAATGGGGCGGTCACATCGCAGGAATGCAGGACAATAGATGGACCTACAAGATCTCCATATGGGACCTCCGGATAGCAAAAAGGACACAAGGCAGACCCAGAAGAAGATGGATACACCTCTTCAAGGAACATGCAGGTCCAGATTGGTCAAGAGTAGCAAGAGGAAGAGAGAAATGGAAATCTCTCAAGAAGCAACTAGTGCAATGAGAAATGGAGTAACCAAAGAACAAAACAGTCAGAGTGTCTTAAACAGCATACAAACAACTAGCATGGAATAGCTCACCACATTAGGAAAAAGCGAACTGTCGTTAGAAGGCCTTTGCTCTTAAGGGACACAATAGGCTGTTTTGTCTTTATCTTTTACATGAATGCATAGCTTGTTTTTGTTTGAAAGTTAACTTTCACTTCAAACAAAAGAGTATATCTTGACTGTGAGAGATTTGCAATTTCCTCTTGGCAAAGTTATCTATTATTGTATACATAACAAATGACTTGTCAATGAATTTGATGATTGTAACAAACAATGTAGCTGCTTTAAAAATTTTAGGACAGAAACACAAAGAGGAGATCTACAGGTGAAGTAAAAAAAGTATATTGATTGGATAATACATGCAGAGATTTAAGAAATATGATAAAAAAAAACTGACTGTATGGAACAAAACAGCAAAAATATTTTCAATTAAGAGAAGCCAATAAGTTGTTGGAGTAGGAAAATTGGGGGAGATACAGGACTCAAGAAGTTGAAGATAAAATAAATGCCAAGGGGAAAGTTAAAAAATGTATGTGAGGGTGCCAAAAACACGAAAGAAAATGTTTTAAGCATTATATGAACTGATAAAAATATGGGGAAATTTAATTTAGAATTATGTAAATTCAATTTAAAAACAAAAATTTATATTACAAAATAAAGAAAAACTAATGAACTTCAAGTTTCCTACTATGGATGAATTCAGCAATTTCCTACTTCAGCAAACAGATGCCACCACAGGAACATCTGGGTGCCTAGCCATCGTTTTGAGTAACGGCAGTTCAGTGAGCAACTGAAAATGGGGGAGATTTTCCTGAAACATGTTTTATTTTTATATAAGTGGAGTTCAATGTAAAATATGAATACCTAAGTTCAGAAATACACCACTACTACTACTACTAAAAAAAATTGAACCAATTTTATGTCTTGCACTAATCATACACCAAACTCCAATTTTCTCATCATAAAGAGAGGTTTTTTGTTCACAATTTGAATATTCAGAACACCAATAGCCAGTGTTGTGAGTGTTCACGCAACCATTTTGATAAAATCATGCCTTGTCTGAAAAAAAAAAAAAACACAATCTGTGAATAAATTAACGCCTCAGTCACTGATTAAAGAAACCACTCACAATAATGCAAACATGCTAACGGATCACCTTGTCATTGACAATGGACATGTGTGTTTGTGTTTGAACAATTTTGTTGCTGTATGTGCAAAAGTCACTGAAACCCGAATCTGTGCTAATTTCAGTATTGGTTTTGTTGGTAACATTCAATATTTGTACCAACTTCTGTAGTTTGTCTTCAGTTAAAACTGTACATCTTCGTATGTTTCTTGTTTTGCACTGCACACAAAAATACATTGCTCTAAAGTTGGCTGTCTTGTATACTCATGACTACACAGAAGTTCAAGGATAGGCAGACCATGATAGAGGAAGGGAATCAGCCTTGGCCAAGGTGCAATTACCTTGAAGCAGTGAGGACATATTTTGCGAGCCCAGTACAAACGTAAAAGAAAACTTTGCGAAATATAGTTCTATTAACAACAATACACTTGTAATGTATTAGACAATATTTTTGTGAAATAGTGCAGAAGGAAATAATGTGCTTTACCTTTGAACAAAATGTTTGAACTACATTCCTATAATTTCTCATTACCATTAGTGTAAATAACTTTATTTGAAGCATACAGGTAGGGAAACATTTATGACAATAAATTTGCAGTCACACACTCACATTCGATGAACATTGGATTTCTAATGCACTAAGTGAAAATGAAACATAATGCATGCATTTGTTTTACTTTGTTTTTGTTTATTTTATGTGTTTTAAAATTTCCTTTTACTGTAATTAGAGTGATAACTAAATTAATTAGTAATGAGTGTATGCATCCACAGTGCCTCGGCATCTAAAATTACCTGAAAAAATTTAAAGAATAGAAGAGAATCAGGAAATTTCTTAATAAAATATTTTTATATGTCTTACAGTTTACCACATGAACAAACTGCTAGTAAAGCCCATTTACACTTACAGCAAACACAGTAAGATGTATTGCAATGTGATAGTTACTTACGCGGGACTAACCTTTTGTGTGAAGGTTGTTCCAAATCTCCAACTTTGTCATCCAGGTAGCGCCCCATAGCAAATCTGTCAAGAGCTTGATCTGCACTGCCACAGATGCTGGAGTAATGCATGTATGCTGCTATAACAACTCCTATGCGATCTTTACTTCCACTGAAATAAAAATCCACAAACGTTATCTTCATATAACTTTTAACATGTTGAACATCTGCTCCACTTAAACAGTCTGTTATAGTGATTTTTAAGGAAACTTAAAGAAATGTCAGTTTATTATAACAAGCAATGATACATTAGGTTTTTAACTTCTAATTCCTAGAGTATCTACCAGGTCATTATGTAAGTTAAAAATTGATTTGAACCTATTGCCACTAGATGGCAATTGTGAAATTCTATGTGAGACAATAGGGAAACAGCAGTTGCACTCTAAGTGTACAACCCTAGAGCAGCACTCCGTTGTAGCCAAAAGGTATGGAATCAATGAATATTTATGAAGAAAAGCTTTCTATCTATGGCGAGAAGTTCCTGTCTTTCAAGCTGCTTAGAAATGGTGCAGAAGTTCTCAGAAAGGTGGACATGTATCGAAGACGAACACCTTGTAGAGAATGCCACAGAGTTTGCAACGAGTTGATCCAAGCAGACACTATAGCACAGCTGCTATTGAATGTTCACATGGCATGGTCTACATTATGCATGGCAATTTATGTTTTCACAAAGTAGTATGCTATGGGTGCCATGCATGCTGACCTCCACTATGCAAAATAAAAGAATGTATCTGGTATTATACTTTCTCAATCGCTACCATGATGAAGGATACAATATGCTAGTCCAAATTGTTACAGGTGATATGCACAGCCTGGAAATTCAGGCATTTATTTGACTTAAAATAGGCAGCAAAACAGCACTGAAAATAGGCATTTATTAAAAGTGAAAATATTAATGGAAATAGGTTTTTAAGAGACTGAATAATTTCATTATTACACAATTAAAGTACTTAAGCTTACTTTTCTTGGTTACAAGCTACAAGATGTTTTTTCAAGGTATCAACTGTCATAGTCAGCTGCTTATCAGAGAGAACATTTTCCAACATGCAAAAAGAACACTCCACTTTCACTGAAGTGATTGGAGCATTTTTAAAAAAAAGCTATTTCGGAAAGACTCATGCCAGTTACAACAGAACATTCACCTTTCTGGACTCACAGAAATGTTGATCAAGACAAAGTAAAGTAGCTTCGAGCGAGCAAAGATGAGCAGTGGTTTCTGGTTGAATTCATTTTCTGTTTATGTGTTTATGGGAGAATCAGGTTAGTATCTCTCTTACTTCCGTACTGAACACATTGTAGGGATGGTTTATGGCATAACTGCAACCCCATTCTTTCTCATTTGCAATTGTTTGTTACATTTATGCAGCTGAGAAGTTACCCCAAATACAAATTTCCTAGAATTATCTCGCGCAGATCTATACAAGATCATTTGCCAGAACTATTCAAAACTACAGTACTTGCCTCATCCTCTCTATTAACTGGTATTCGTATGTCCAAGGTAACCATGCGTTCCTTTCAGCAATGAAGTTTCTGTTATTTAAAGTGCTTAAGTGAATGGGTTGAGGAGAAACTTTTTGACTGCTTGAATAGATATGAATGTGTAACAAGATTCTCAATAGACATTTTTGTGAGGTGAACGTGCCATTGCATTTTATAAGTTTTTCCACTTCAATTTATTGAAATTTATTTATATGCTTTTTAAAATGCAAAAAGAAATGCATAAAAATCCATAAAAGAGGCTAAAAAGTGTTAAACCTTAAATAAGGCAACAGAGTAAAAAACTGGGGAGAGGCCATATGGTCGTTATGGAAACTGAGCATAAAGACTCCAAAATATGTTCTAAGTTTCATATGTCCGGCAAAGTAAACCGCCACAGTGTACGCATTTGGGGCACGGAAAAACCTAGTGCTGTGGTAAATTTCCCTAAAATCAATGTGTTTTGTGATGTTTCTTCGTCAAAAGTGCGCAGACCACTTTTTTTTTCCCCCCCTGAGAAAACAGTTACCGGTCTTGTGTACCTGGACATGTTTCAACAGTGGCTGGCATTACTCCATTTCTGGCTTGAAAACAACAAAACTGGTGGTTTCTTCACTTGCTTGTACGAGGGGCATTCAAAGAGTTTTGCAACTAGCCTCTCCATCGTTGAACAATATTGTCTACAGTAAATAACGCTGCAGACAACAATGAACATAAAGCTACCAAAATATTGTAACGCAATCTTAAACTTGCATAGTCACTGTCGTACAGTCTGTTGAGCTCAGTCCTCCTGTATCATTAGCTGGTAAAAAATCAGGAATATTTCTAAAAAAAAAACTTTACATTGTACATTTTCACACGCTATAAGCAGGTGAAAGACCGAGGAGTTGGTAGCTGTTCATGGTGATCAAGTGTGTTCATTTGATAACATTGCAAGATGATTCGATCATTTGAAGAAGAACGAGAGACTTTGAAAGACAATCCTCGCTCTGGCCGGCCTAGGGAAGCTGTGAACGAGAGAACCATTCAAAGTGTGAGGAATTAGGTGGAGGAAAATCGACATATTACTCTTGAAATGCTGAGGAATTTGGTGGAGGAAAATCGACATATTACTCTTGAAATGCTAAGTATAGAAGTGGGTATCATGTTGGCAGCATTGACAGTATACTCTGAACATTTAAAGTGTGAAAAATCTGTATAAAATGGTTCCACATTCCCTAACCAATGAAGAGAAGAAGAGGAGAAAGGAATGTGCAAGGAAACTGCTGAGCATGTTTCCACCAAATGTTCTAAACGTTTGACAGATATATGCACTGGTGATGAGAGTTGGTTTTATTTCTATACCTCCCCAAATAAAGCTCAGAACTGCGTGTGGGTAAATGAGAATGACCCAAGACCAGACAAGATTTTCGTTCTCGGAAGCGAATGTTCACTGTTTTCTTCAACTATGAAGGATCATTAGTGGTTGACTGTATGTCAGAAGGAATGACAATGAATGGAGAATACTATGGCATTTATATTTTGTATTGTTCATTTGAAGAGCGGCGGCGTCCTAAGACAGGGACTTCAAGGCTGTTGCTTTTGCACGACAACGCGTCTCCTCACAGAACAGCTGCAAATTTGAGGAAACTGGAAGTCGCCAAAGTTCAGTTGCATGACCATCCACCCTACAGCCCTGACCTTGCATCGTGCGACTTCTGGTTGTTTCCTCAAGCGAAATCTGGCATTGCTGGAAAATCTTTTAAATGAGTGCAGGACCTTGCTCAAGCTATAAATTCAGCTCTGTTAACAATATCTCAGTCCGAGTACCGTATGCTTTTGACAAGCGGTTGCACCGTCTACAGCGTGTGTGGAGAGAGATGGAGAGTACTTTGAAGGACTGTGAGGACAAATTTTCGAATTCAGTCCTTAGCTTGGACACTTGAAAAACTTTCTGAATGCCCCTCGTAAAAGTTTGAATTTAAAAAACAACTTTAAGTTAAATTACGCATGTCATGTTGGAGCTATTTCTCCATCGAACCGAACCCCGACACCAATACTTTCCCTCCCATATATCACAGCACATTTGTGAAGAAGCTGGTGGATGTTGTACGGGAGGAGGAAGGCGGTGTCTTACAAAGGTGTCACGAGGACGTCAGCGGCTAGTCAAGGGTATCGAACCAAAACTCTTTGCCAACTTGGTGAAGCGTAGCAGACGTTTCAAAACGCAAATTCAACTCTGTCTGCTGTGTTTTACTGTGCGCTGACGACTCCTTTTGATCTGCAATTAGTGGCTTTATTATTTTTTTGTGTTATTTATTGCCTCTCAGATTGCATTCCTCTTCTCGCGACGTCTGTTGATTGGACGTGAATACTTAGGTGTAAGTCTGTAGTCATGAATGAAATGAATGAATAATGACGTAAATGAGTTTGTAGTCCTTGTCGTTTAAAGTTACCTGACATTCAAATTCTCAGAATAAGGAAATATTTCGGAGAAAATAAAATCTTACCCAGACAGCTTGACCTGACCGGGACAGCCGGAGTAGATACTAGTCGCTAACATTACCACTAGGCCACCGAGGCGTTCAATTATTATGTGAGTACTGAACTGACACTCAACAATAAACATTAGAAAGAAGAATTTCTATTTATGACACTTACGTAAAAACAGATCTTTAGAGCTTATGTAGGAAGTTTGTTGAGAAATTGCCTAGTGCTGCATATAGAGATACTGTATGAATAGATTTGGGAAACAGCATCGATAGCAATTCTCACAGAAAACGACGTGTTAATGATATTGGAGACACACTATAGCGTTCTCTAAGTCACTTATAACTTATGGAGCAGGGGCCTGGGCTCTGAGGTTGTACAAATAAAAACTCTACTAAGAAGATCCCAAAGGAAGGTGTTGTTTAAGATTTATATCGATATTAAACACTTCACCTACCATAGTCCTTTTAGTAGTTACAGAAATGGCCATTGATTTATTAATTAAATTATGAGGCGCTTTTTATTGATGAAGAAAGCAAATTTTAATAGTTAGCAGTTAATGTAACAACTTACAGGAAATAAAACAAATAGCAGCCCGAATGGGAAAATACCGAGACCTACCGAAGAACTTTCAACTTATATAACAACATCTTTGAGAGGTTAAAGCTCAATTTTATACAACCTACCAAAAGCATGGTACATTACCTGACAGGCCATGGACCTTATAAAACTTACTGGAAAGAAATTAACAAAATAGTCAGAAGTCTTGTCTGCAAAACGGGCATAAACAACATCCATCACTTCTTCGGCACACTTAAATTTCCTTCCTCGAAGGTCTTTCTTGATTTCTGAGAAGAGGAAATAGGCACTGGAACTAGATCTGGGCTGTAGGGTGTATGGTCGATCTCCTTGAAGCCAGCCACATTTCTTCACAGGTTCCTTTGCAACTTGAGCTGAGTGCACAGGCGCGTTGTCGTGAAGAAGGCGCACACCACCACTCAGCTTTCCTCGCCTTTTCTCTTTGATTCCAGCATGTAGTCTGTGCAGTAGGCCAGCATAATATTCCCCATTGTAATGTTATTTAATTTAGTTTTTGGTAGTGAAATGTTTAATAGTTGTTTAAAGTTATACTTTTGTTTATATAATTATAGATTTAATCTGTAAAATATTTAAATATTGTGGGAAAAAGTATTTAATAAATGATACAATTTGAAAATGCACGTCCCGGTGTAGATTACAAGATGCCGGAGCGGAGTATTGCACATTTTATGTTATTTTATTTATTTTGTCACTAGAGATAGGCATTTTTAAAAACCTTTGTCCACAGAGTTACAAAGTTACTACAATGAAATCTTACAGAATGTCCTCGCGTCATAGAAATAAAAAGTTTTTTTTTGAAGTTTCGCACATAATGTATTGAGCTGCCTCAGAGCTTATTCTGTAATCACAGGATGTTCTGTAACTCCACGAAACCCGGAGACGATGACGAGTTGTACTGGCCTTTTCCGTGAGACACCTTACAAAGTGATTTAAGTTCAAAAGTGAAAACCGTATGACGACGTATATCGTGTGAGTTGGTGAAATCGAGTTCTGCAGAATATTGCTGACCCGCAATTAGAAATTCTCTCCGATGAGACATGGTTTTTATAAGTGTTTACAAAGCTGTAGGCAGTGTTTCCTTCTATGTTGCAGAAATTGGGGTGTTTGGTGCTGTAACTGCAAGCTGGAAAAAAGATCCCATATTTTTTTTACCACGAGTTAAATCGAAAGAGATGTCGGACGCAAATACCTGCACAGTTTCAACAATTATCCGTTTATGGGAGACAATATCGATTTCCAATAAGATTCTGCCACCACTAACACTGTCCGTATTTCTTTGGAGGGTTTAAGGAAAGTTTTTGATGAGTGAATCATTTCTAGATGATTTTTGCCAAGAGGATTCCTAGTACAAAGCTTTCAAGTAATATCTATCCCGCACGTGCTGCGAGCGGCGCTCCCCACTCTTTCCCCGACAAGTCTCCCCTTCTGTTCTTGAACGTCGCTTCTAAGCAGTGCAGTAGTTGCGCTTCGACAAGATGTGACAGTTGACTCTTGATTAGCGCATTTTCGTGTGTAAATGTTACCACATATACACGTGTTCGTGCAGAATTTCGTTTGTAATTTCCTGCTCAATTGTCCCCTTTCAGAAAAACAATTTACGATATTGCGAATAAATTTGATTCTATGCATCAGCACACAACAAAAACGAGTGTACAGTGTTTCAACAGAGGATAAACTAGACGAAATTGGTGACGTTCATTAACAAAATCACTCACGAAATAAGCACAAGTGCAGGTTTCAGTGGGTTCTGCACATAAAGCACCAAAATGATTAAACCTCAAACCGTACAAGGTTACATGTGTCCAGTATTTAAAACAAGGCGACCCAGAAGCAAGAGTGCGTAATTTTTTGTGGTTTGTTCATCTGTGAATGAAGGTTTAATGAACCCAAGGCTTCTGTCCTTTTCAGGCGAGGCCTGGTTTCACCTGAACGGCCGTGTGAACAATCAAAACCGAAAATCTACATCGTGTACAGGAAACCTCTCTTTATGATAGGAAAGTTTGAGTTTAGTGTGCTGTTAGCGCAAGAGTATTGTCGGTCCGGGTTTTTTTAGCGAGACAATTGATGCTGAAAGGTACAGAAGGGACATTTTGACCCCATTTTTTCAGCATCTTACAGAAGAAGAAGAATCATATGTATGGTTTCACAGGATGCTGCAGTGGAGTCCATGAGTAAAATTAAGGAAGTTTTTGAAAACAGAGTGGTTAGCGCTGGTGTATGTCCCTCTGTCTCACCAGATTTAACAGTGTGGGGGTTGCCTGAAGGACAGAGTTTATAAAACAAACCCTCACACATTGGAGAAACTAAAGGAAAATATCATAATGAAATCAGAAACATAACAGTGGCCGAACTTAAACGTGTCTGTCGATCAGAATGTGTCCTCCAGATACGATGTCTGTTTAGCCGAAGAGAAACGACATTTCCAGCACCTTCTATTAGGTAACATTTTATACACAATTTCAGAAACGAAGTTACAGTACGTACTTGTGCGCCCGCGACACATCCAGCCGCCGAGAATCAAAACAACACGTGCGGGATAGTTTTTACGTGAAAGCTCTGTACTAGGAATCTTAATGGCAAAAACCATCTAGAAACGATTCAATCATAAAAAATTTTCCTTAAACCCTCCAAAGACATACGGGCAGTATGGGCGGTGGCAGAATCTTGTTCAAAATCGGTGTTTTGCGGAATAGTTGTACGTTAGAGCCGGTATATTATTGAAGATCCCTAAAAATATACACTCTCTCATATTGCCAATCAAGAAAAAAACAACATACAGAGGGTGTCAAAAATGTATACACACTTTAAGCAAAGAAAAAACTGTGCTAACATAACAAAACCGAATTCACACAAACAGAAAATGATGAGCACTAATCATCTTAGACTTTTACAGTTACAACAGTTGCTCAAAATGCCCACGTCGATACACTTCTGAGTACGTTGAACTACTGATTGAGAAACGTTTGCGAAAGTGTCCTCAGCGATTGCAACACATGCCGTTTCAATTTCTTCCCGAAGTGCTGTCAGTGTAGCTGGTTTTCTACGGTATACAACATCCTTAAGAGTTCCCCATAGGTAAAAGTTCAACGGCGGTTCTGTTCTGTACACACGTCTCCATTGCCTTTGAACTTCAACAACATTCTCGGTTTTCCAATACCACTTCAAAATTGCTTTCCGCTGTTCAAACGATAATCTTAGTTCCATTTTGTTGTAGCAACGCTATCATAATGTATGTGAGTCACATCTGTTTACAGAACATCATACTACACATTACTGTTGTTTTTCAGTTCAACTTTGAAATATATTAAATAGATACCTGCTGTGAAAGTGTGTATACATTTTTGGCACCCTCGGTATATATACATGCATAAATCGTACATAAATATTCTTTTTGGCTGTGATTATACTTGTGGTACCCAAAATAGTGGTAGTCGGTAATTATTGACCAGGTAAACACCTGTGAACGATAGTGTACGCCATTTCAGTAAGAAGCAGAGCGCATTCTTATGTTATTTACTTCGGTGTCGCAGATTCTCTCGGGTGTTGTATTCGGTTGGTCCGGGTAAAATCCCTTGGGGTCGATAATGCTTATCTTACTTCGTGTGTGTGGGGGGGGGGGAGGTTCCCTTAGACGAATGCTGGGATGTATCTTTCCTTTCGACGAATGTTCTGCTCTCCCATTTCAACCATTTTTTATTCCGTTGGTTGTTACAGGTCAGACGAGGTGGGTTGGTGCAGTGTGACGGCGGCTCGCGCTTTGGCCTTTTTCTGCTCCGACGCCTAATTATGGAAGAGATCCTCTTGAAGGGATCTGGAAACACGCACAGTGTCTCACTCACCTCATCCCTTCCTACCGGAGGTGCCCCCCACTGGGGACGTAAGCATAAACGGCCAGCTCTTGAGCAAGGTATAAATTCGGAAACATTTTCTACCGTCCCTACAAAGTTAACACTCACCTGGCGTGAATGACAGCAATCCTGTGCACGTCTCCGCTAAGCCACGACTCGATGTCTTTACACACGCTACAGAGGCGCTCTAAAGGCGGTGCTAGATCCGCAGGCCAGCCCAGTTCTCGCACTCTCTCGTGCAGACGACGTATCACTCTCCGGGGCTCCGACAAGTTGAACACCTGAAAAAGGCGGACATCATTCTAGGGGTCTCTGAGAGCCAAAACAAACTAAGGGACATTTTATTGTGCTAACTTGACAAAGTGTCACTACATTTTATTTTATTTTATTTTAAAATTAAGGATGGGCAATTTCCCCAGTAATTTCCTACATTTAATTTACGTTTGATTACACAGATTACAGATGCTGTTCGAAAGCAGGCCCTATTAACTCGATACACATTTGGCAACGTTTAGCAATAGTTTTAAGTAACTTAGGCCAGGACTTTTATAAATTTTTACGAATGCTTTCGATCATCTGTTGCAATTGATGCAGATTTTCTGAACAAAAACGTTTTTTAGGATACCCCGTGGCGTCAGGATCTTATGCCAATCCATTTATTGAATCCACGGTACAAGAAATTCTTCTCACTCCTACACTAAAATGAGGCGGTGCTCCATTGTGTTGCCATATCAACTGCATATCGGCAAAGTCTTCTCTTGTAACATCTGAAGATATCGATCACTTGGAATCGTTTTATCAAACCTATGACACTTCTATTCCAAATGCCACCCCAAACAGTTACATCAGGAGTTTTTATCATTTTGAGATACTATCATATGCATTTTCAATAGCTCAGTAAGCCGGTACACTCGGCTATTTAGCTTAAATATGGCTTCATCCGCTCATAGAATTATTTCCCAAAAATCAGATCGGTTTTATGTCGAATAAGAAACCATTTGCAGAACTCTAAAGGATGGTCTGCGTTATTTTCGTGTAGGGCTTGCAAAAGTTTCAATCGATGCAGTCTCAATGTTAGGTGGTGACTTCTTAAAGTGCATGATTACTCTCCTGTACGAGAGACTCGTTCTGGTGGACATAAATGGAATAATGAAATAACTCTGAGCAACAGGCTAAGCCTTTTCTTCCGTTTGTCTTCCGCTTTGCTCTCTTCTTTCTCGCTTGCAATTATTTGTTACATTTATGCAGCTGAGAAGTAACTCCCACCACAAATTTCCTAGAATTGTCTCGCGCAGATCGATACAAGATCATTCGCCAGGACTATTCAAAACTACAGTACTTTCCCCATCCTCTCTATTTCCTGGTATTCGTACGCCCGAGGTAACCGTGCGTTTTTTTCACTAATGAGGGTCCTGCTATTTAAAGAGCATAAGTGAATGGGTTGAGTAGAACGTTTTTGAATGCTTGAAAAGAAATAAATGTATAAAAAATTCTCAACACATATTTTTGTGAAGTGAATATGCTATTTAATTTTTGTAACTTCATTCACTTTGATATATACAGAGTGCCAATAAAATGTATACACACTTTCAAGGTAGATATCTATTTATTATATTTCAAGGTTGGAGCGAAAAACAACAGCAGTGTGTAGTATGATGTTCTGTAAACAGATGTGACTCACGTTACGTTATGCTAGCGTTGCTACAACAAAATGGAACCAAGATTTCTTTTGAACAGCGGAAAGCAGTTTTGAAGTGTATTGGAAAACCGAGAATGATGTTGAAGTTCAAAGATAATGGAGACGTGTGTACAGAACAGAACAGTCAACGCGAGTAACAATTGCACACATTTGAGACAAATTTGAGACTCGTGGTACCGTATGCGACGTTAACAAGGGCAGGTCTGGGAGACCTCGCACAGCAACAAGCCCCGCGTCCTTGGGTATGGTTTTGGAACGTTTTGAACACTCACCGTAGAAATCTACAAAGCAATGTGCACGTGAGACTGGGATTAGCGGAACCAGCGTACGTCGTATTATTAAAACAGCAAAATTGAAAGTTTTCATCCCAAGACTTTTGTATGCATTAAATGAAGATGGCCCTGATCGGAGAATGCAGCGTTGTGAATGGTTTCGGAAGATGATGAGGCCTTCGTACTCAGAAGTGTATCGGCGCCAATGGTGGGCATTTTGAGCAACTGTTGTAACTGTAAAAGTCTAAGATGATTAGTGCTCATCATTTTCTGTTTGTGTGAATTCAATTTTGTTATGTTAATACAGTTTTTTATTTGCTTGAAGTGTGTATACGTTTTTGGCACTCTCTGTATTGCAATTCTTTATGTGATTTTTAATATGTAAATAATTGCAGAAAAATTCATAACAATCTAAAACAGGACAAAAAGGGGGGGGATAGATAACAGAAACTAAAATAACGGGGGAGGAAGAAAGGCAAATAAAATTTGGCCCTACGTACGGTTGGGGAAACATGTTTATTTCTATCTGACTCTTAAATACATCCATCAAGATAGAAAAGGCATTTTGTCAAACTTCCGAACTTTGGTCATAACATTAATAAAATTACATTCCTCTGCAATGACAACCACAAAGACGTCTTTCTTATAAAACTGCTTGTTAAAAATTGAAAATAGATCTTTAAATATAAACATTAACAGATAAAACAGATTGCCTCTCCACATTTATCCACTTTGAAAAAATGACAGGTGTTTTTAGCGTAGTACTCTCCCATAAGAAGTGTAAAAATGGAAATATCCAACACATAATAATAAATTAGAGCTTAAAATAACATAAATGTGAACAATTCGTATATAAAGTAATAACACTTTACTACAATATTTAAAACTGTTTGTTACCATGTAGTTATTGCCATGTTTGGTTTGCAACATATGGGCTGCCTTCTGTTGCCCCTGGCGGAAGGCAGTAGGACTCACGTCACCAGGAACCCACAGAGCTATGATGCGCTCCGTCACATAGCTCAAGTCCATCCTACCGCCCCGGGCTCCAAATCTCCCAGGAGATTTTGTCGCCCTCGGCTGCGTCGTGAGTGTCGTCTGCTGAAATACAAAACAGAGTACTTTAGTAATACTGCGACTAGGACTACCAACTGATTTTCATACAAAAATTAGGGAAACTTTGTGATTAATATGCCCGGATCTTCGCAAATTCAGCACGTGGAAATGTTCACAAGAAAGGCGCCAGTAAATAAAGCCATTAAATTCTTTCACAAAGAATAAATGAACACCTGAATTGTCTCATTTCGCTGTTTTTCAGAAAATTACGGTTGTTTTTCGATTCAACTTCGAAATATATTAAATGGATATCTGCTGTGAAATTGTGTATACATTTGTTGGCGCGCGCACGCACACACACTTGTTGGCACCATCGGAGCCTAAAACTGCATTTTATAGTACCTAAAATTTCTAATTTATAGTTGTTAAAAGTTTTATCTAATATTTTATATATTTCAGAGACCTAAAACTTACATGTGCTAAACAAGACAACCTTATCGTAAATAAGGGGTAATCACAATTGGGCATAATCGATTATTAAACAGTAATCATTCCCGTGAAACATGAGCCAATAAATTGTTTGTAAAAAAATGTCGGTATCTATTCAGACAGTAATCTTAATTGGCAAAATCAAACAAAAAAAATGGTACCAACATTGATTATGCCACATTTCGATTACTGCGACATTCCGTTAAGGGCATCACGACAAACCTTGGACTAAGACACAGTGTGTTCACAATGCCTGCATTCGCTAATAAATCAGATCACACCACTGCAGTTTTTGAAATGTTACCCTGTCATCAACTGGATGCTAGAACAAGCTTGCACTCTCCCGTTCTTCTGCGTCGAATTCCACGCATCAACTCCGCACTATCTTTTGACCCGTTGTCGCCTCATCATAATTTAAACACCCGATCGAACACAACTGCACTCTCTCTACACGCTTATACCGAACCTCTTACTTTCCTTCTTCTTCCACAGTTGTCCCTACTGGTCTCTGGAACTCTCTGCCGTCTCATATCACAGCGACAATTTAGAATATTATTTATTTGTAGAATGAAACAATTAACAAGCACTATGTTCAAAGTGTTAATGACATTAATTGTATGTATTATACATACTGTAATTACCGCCACGGGTGGCCGAGATAGTTAAGGCGCGGACTCGTGAGCGGGTTCGAATCCCACCAGGACCGTCCTACCTGACTGCAGCTTTTTCCAGGTTTTCCTCAGTCCTCATAAATGGCAAATGCCAGGGAGGTACCCTAAACGTAGGCCTGGAACGTTTCCTTCCTTAAAAAAATATCCTTTCCCAAAATATCATCTCATGTATCATCAGTGTTCACCGCCTGCGATGGCTCAGTAGTAAAAACGGGCGTTAAACTCTACTCAATATATATATAATTGTAATCGTTATTGTTTCGGTCAAGTATAAGAGAGGAACTTAAGACCTTAACTTTGCTGGGCAAAATAAACTACAATTATTATTATTATTATTATTATTATTATTATTATTATTATTATTATTATTATTATTACCTACTTTCACTTGTTAACTTCGATTAAAAAACCTAATACTATTTTAGAAGCCTATAACGGAAATTACTGGTTTTTAAACATTGTACAGCCTAATTTAATCGTTTATACTAATTTTGAAGCCTAAAACCGCAGTTTCTAAGACATAGGCTAATTTTACTGTTTTAAAACCTAATTTAATAAATGTAAACTTAATTCAGAAGACTAACCCGTCATTTTCTGGTAACTAAATATGCCCAATTTTACTGTGTTAAAAAGAAATGCAATATTCTTGAAATTATTTTAGAACCTAGTGCCTAAACGTGCCTAATTTTACTATGTTAAACCCAATTCATTATTCCTAAAGCTATTTTAGTCGGTCCTGGTGGTGTAGTGGTAACCATACTCGCCTCGTACACCCAAGATCGCGGGTTCGATCCCGGCCTGGATCGATGGAATTTTTTCAGGCATAAAAATCCTAATTATGGCTTCCTTCAGAAGGGAAGTAAAGCCGTGGGTCCCGAGTCGTACATTTACGGCACGATAAAGAACCTCAAGCCTGAAATAAGAGGCCTATGAGCAAAATTTGTTGGGCATTTCATGCCCTGATTTGAATGGGACGCTGATGACCTGAGATGTCAAAGGCGCCCGTAAATAAACCAAATTAAGAAAAAATTTAGAAGCCTAAAAGTGCATTTCTAGTGTCTTAACGTGCCTAGTTTTGCTGGGTTAAAGTCAAAGTTAATATTTTAGGAGCCTAAAACTGAATTTTCTAGTGTTTAAACTTACGTGATTTTACTGCGTTAAAATCTAATTTAATGTTTAAAAAATTATTTTAAATGCCTAAAACTTCATTTTCTAGTCCCAAATGAGTCCAATTTTATTCTGTTACAATCTAATTTAATATTTTAAATATATTTTACGTCGAACACCTTATTTTCTATTGCTTCAGATTGCCTAATTTTAGTATATGGAACTCTAATTCGATATTTTAAAAGCCGAAATATGCATTTATAGTGCCTAAGCGTGTCCTATGTTTATGTTTAATTTAGTTTTTTAATAGTTATTTTGTATCTAGTGTATAATCTTGGCAATTGTGACACGAGTGAATGTTTAGCGCTGAACGCACTAATTTTCACGAATGAAGATCATGCGCGTGTTACATACAACGTTTTATGCACTTTTCATCACTGAAATATGTTAACAAAGTATCAAAAATGTAACGTAGTAGATATAACGTATTATATTGCATGGTTTCTTAATACTCGTTTCTATGACGATGCTATTTTGTTTTTGTTTTGTAGAATTCAAATGGAAATGGATGCTAATTCCGTAATGTTTGATATTGAAAACATGGATATCGTTCCAGAAGAAATTATAAAAACAGTTTGAGGTAACCGAGGGTTTGTTGATTCCTGAAGAATCGAAAAGTGTATACGAAAAGAATATGACAAGTTAGGTACGCGGAGAAAAGAGAAACACGTTAGTTAAACTATTGAAAAAGTCTTATTGCTATATTTTTCAGAGCTGGTAAATATATAACATTTATTGATTATTAATATGGTAAGTAATTTAAATTTATATTCTTAGATTTGTTTATTTTTTCCAGTCTAATTGTAAGATTTGTATGCCTTCGACGCTCTGGTGTGCGTATTCGAAAGTTAGATGTATGGTGAAAGCGGAAAAAAAAAAAAAAAAAAAAAAAAAAAAAAAAAAAAAAAAAAAAATCCAAGTTTTATCTTTTGGTAAAGTTTTGATTTCAGGAATAATATTTTTTACTTTTAATATTTACCAAGCTGTAGCTGTAAAATCAATGAAGTAAGGTTAAGGAAGTTTTCTGTTAGTATAACAGAGGTTACTAATGATTAAATTAAAGTTTTGAAATGAAAGAAATTGTAATGTGATTGATTAATTAATTAATTAATTGCATTTTCAATGTTAACAATATGATAAGATAATAAGATGATAAGATAATGGAAGTTAATTTATGATGATTAACAACTTACATTGTTGTTGCAGTTTCAAAGCATTTGTTTAATAAAGTGATTCTCGTGTTTGAATGTTAGTATGCTTGGTAGGGCGACGATTTTAGCTTTTTCTTACAGGCACGTTGTTTGAAATTGTATTGTGAAGGCGGTGATGACTTCATGGAATACTGGTTGCTAGGTAACCAATTTGGCTAATTGTGCACGATTTTTAGCGGCATAAGAGGCGCGTTTTAAGTCTATGATTGCGTAAATATATTTTAGAAGCCTAAAGCTGAATTTTCTGGTACCTAAACGTGCCTAGTTTTGCAGTGTTTAACAGTAATGTAATATTTCTATACTTCAATTATACAAGTCTAAAACTACATTTCCAGTGCTGTAATGTGCCTAGTTTTGCTGTGTTAAATCAAATTTAATACTACAAATATACTTTAGGAGCATAAAACTATATACTGTGTTAAAGATAAATTTAATAAAGGCATTTTAAGAGCCTAAAATTAATATAGAACCAAAATGAGTAAATTTTGTTTTAAAGCCCAATTTCACATTGTTAAACTTATTTTGAGCAAAGTCCCGTATTTTCTATTGCCAGGCATTTCTAATTTTATTACGTCAAACTCTAAATTAATATTCTTAAAGGTACTTTAAAAGTCAAAATCTGAATTACTTGTTAATTTTACTGCGTTAAAATTATGTTTTAAAACTGCTTTCAGGTACCTAAACTTTTATAAATTAGTTTCTAATTTATTCTTTTAAAACCTAATTTAATATTTAAATTTATTTTGGAGCGAAAACCACATTCTATTGCTTAAGCGTACCTAATTTTAGTATATCGAAGTCTAATTCAATATTTTAAAAGCCCAAATCTGCATTTTCTAGTGCCTAAGCATGCCCTGTGTTTTCTTGATTTAGTTTTTTTAAACCCGTTTTATGTAACTAAATGTGATTTTTTAGTGCCTAAATGTGCCCAATTTTGCTATGTTAAGGGTGAATTTAATATTGAAAGTGTATTTTAAGAGCCTAATATTAATGTAGTGCCAAAATATGCCAATTTTACTGTTTTGAAGCCTATTTTCACTATTTTGAGCCTAAACTCGCATTTTTATTGCCTAATGTGCCTTATTTTACCATGTCAAACTCTAAATTAATGTTCTTAAAAGGTATTTTAAAAGCCAAAATCTGATTTATTGTGTTAAAGCCCATAATATTTTAAACCCTATTTTAAACTACTTAAGTTGCATTTTTGTATCTAATTGTACCACGTTAAAGCCAAATTTATCATTTCTAATTTCCTAAAACTGAAAATTAAAAATGTATTCAAAATAATATCTTAAACTATTTGTGTAACTGTAAATTTATAAAAAGAAATATATAATTAAATTTACAGTTACAGAACATAAAATCATTTGTTTTTGCAAACGAACTGAAACGACTCAGAGGGTACGGAAGCTTCCCAAAATTTTACGACCCGTAACGCCATATTGGTTCGCTTCGGTTCTATTTCTTGCCCTGCCAGCGAAAACGAATGGCGAGTAACCAAAAACACATTCTTGTAGGTAAAAACAACAACGGTTACATCATGACTGAAAAATGTCCAGTTTCCATGACAACATTTCAGCAGTGGCGGTCCCTACCTTTTTCCACTCCAGCACGAACGCCCCCATGTCTGTAACTGCAGCAAGCGAGTGCCGCTTCTCCAGCAACAGCCGATGTGGGGAGTGGAGGGGCTAAACTTGCCGTTTGCATCACGACTGGATGATCTCAACTTGTTGGTGCATTTACAACAAGCAAGTGATATCACCCGTACCGCACCTCCGCCATTTCCGTACAAACTTGTTCTGTCACTATCTCCGGCTTGTGCAAAAGTCAACACTTCTTCATCCTTGCAGCTGTTCACCGCTTTGAATAGCGTCGGTAACACGCCAGTACTTCAAGTCCTCAAAAACACTCGAATTAACATAACGTGTTTCATTTATAAACAACGCACTTTTTATTACACTCGTAAGATGGTAACTGCTTGATATCTTTACATAATCTTCGAGCATTTATTTTGCTTCCGTGCGGAGCAAATGTAATTTTACGAGTAAATCGTCTTATATCCGAGTCTTTTTTGTTTTGTTTTTCCCTGCAAGCGGAACGGGCAAGCAGCCGGGAACACATACAGCACATCTGCCCACGCCCAGCCCACCGCGAGACCGGCAATGGACTGAAAACACGCTTATCTTTTTCAAAGAAGAAGAAATTTCTACTTTGCGAGTCGGTGGGATGTATGGAATGCATTTCAGTAGCTTGTACGAATTAAATTTTAGCAATTTTGTAGCACAATGTGCTAATGTGTGGCAATTGTCCTAATCGACCAATGATATCTAGTTTTTCCTCTGTTGCAAGGGTCGTTTGAAAAGTTCTCGGAATGAAGCACATAATGATAACATAGCTTTAAGAAATTATTCTTATTTTTCAACACAGTCTCCCTTGGCACTAATGCACTTTGTCCAGCGATACTCCAGAGCCTTTATCCCATCACCATCACGAAGGTCAGATATCTCCAGACCTGCAAAATGCGCCTCAACTTATGATTTAAGCTCTTCATCGGAGAAAATTTTCTCTCCTCCATGGAATCTTCTCAGTTTAGGGAACAGATGGAAATCAAATAGAGCAGGGTCAGGTGATCAAGGCGGATGTGGCAGCAAATCGTACCCCAATTCATTGATTTTTGCCATTGCAAGACACATGTGTATTTTTGTTTTCAGTAGGTGCAACAGGTTACATAACACGCTTCATTAGGGAAGACAATCAATTAGCATCACAGAAAACAGAGGCATGATCTTCCAGGCCTATTTCGCACGCTTTGCCATCTTTAGCGGTGGAGAATCGTGATGCTTGCATTGTTTGGACTGCGGTTTTGTTTCAGGTGTGTAGCAGTGCACGCTTGTTTCATCAATGGTCACAAATCAACATATAAAGTGGGCGCAATCTCTCTGAAAATAGGCCAAACTTTGCTGATTGATTTGCACTGTGATTCCCTTGAGTCAGCAGTCGCGGTATCCGATGATTTTTTCAAGCACAATTCTTTCCTCAATATGTGAAATACGCATTGCACTGAAATGTCAAAATTGTCCGCAGTCTTGGCCATCTTTAATAGGCGATCCTTCAGAACCACATCGTGCACCTTATTCATAATTTCTGATGCGGTCCATTGCGTGCGTCATCTTTCAAGTTTTCACGGCCGAATTAAACTCCGTTGATCACTTGGCAACGGTTAAAAATGACGCTGTAGGAGTGTTTGTCATATCTGTATGAATTTCTGTTACATTCTTTACCAAGTTCTTAATAACCGCAGATGTTCGATATTTGTCATTTTTACGTAAACACGCCTGCCCTGCAACAAACAGCTATAGCTACTGCGATTCTTGATCAGTCCATGTATTATTGCCAAGTGTTCTATGGAAGATGGCGGGGTTTGATAACAAAAACGCTTCCGGAACTGCTGCTGCAATCTGTGGGTCATTCCGATAACTTTCCTAATCAACACTGATTCTCTTGTTTTGGATTTAAGCATATTTTACAAACTATAGGTCTGCAAGACACTGAGAAACTGATTTATTTCTTAAAGTTCAGAAATTGAAAATGTATTGTTCTGTATTAAATCTTTGAACCATGGCAAACAGAAATGTAATGCAATAATTAAGTAATTATCATCCAAAAACTCCCTTTGAGCTTCCAAAAAATCACAGGAAGGGTGCACCGTAGCTCAATCTTGTTGAAAATATCCATGTTGTCTGTCATCATTGGCTGACAACTGTTCAACAAACTGTGCGAGTGTTTGCCTACATTATCTCTCTAAATTTACAAGATGACGGAAAAATGTGCACCCTATTATTCGCACTACAATTACACTACACTACATATAAACCTTTCAACTTGCAAGGGAAACTCAAAAATTAATCGCGTCTTCTGTGCCCCAATGCCTATAATTTTCCTAACAAACATAATCATGTAAAATAAAATAACCCTACCGGAGAAAAGCAATATCCTGCAGAAACAAATTACACAAATTCATTTAACTTACAATATCAAGCTGTTGCAATTCTTATCGCATAGCCATTCTGTTAGGTTTCAATTCTGCCAATTTAGTAACGCCATGGGCTGACCTTTTCGAAAAATCTATTTACAATGATACACGATGTAGAGTTTTGTTTGAAGAACGGCCTATCGTTTTTTCATTGCCGTTAACACGTCGTTTTCGGTTAAGAATTGAGAATAAGTTAGTTACCTTTGCAGTGTCTTAGCTTTTGTTTTTACATAAATGTCACAGATGTTCTCTGTTGTTGTGTTAACTTTGGAGTGGCATTTCAATGTACACATGCAATAATTAAATCACTTGGATATTAAGAGCAATGTTAACGTACTGCAAAGAAAACACTAAACACCTACTGGTATTAACAACACTAGCAGCTTTTTTTTTTTTTTGAATGGTGTTTAACGCCCGTTTGTACTACTGAGGCACCACAGGCGGTGACACTTATGATGCATGAGATGAAATGATATACTGGGAATCGATTTTTAAAGGAAGAAAACTTCCAGGCGTAATTTAGGGTACGTCTCCGGTATTTGCCACTTATGAGGACTGAGAAAAACCTGGAAAACACCTCAGTCAGGGAGGACGGTCCTGGCGGGATTCAAACCCCAGACCCCCCGCTCCCGAGCCCGTACCGCGCCTTAACGACCTCGGCCACCCGTGGCGGTCACTAGCAGCGTCTTCTGCAGATAGCTTGCTGGAGTCATGGTATCTATAAGTAGATTGATAATTTATCTACTTATCGAAAAGTTTTTAAATGAATTATATTTTATTGGTTTAAATGAATGAATTTATCTAATACTCAATATAATAAATTGTAAGTAAAATACAAAATACACAATTATACAGCTAATCTACCACCCTATATTATTTTGTATTTATCAATAATAAATAAATCTACTAATATTTTACCTCAATTTAGTTGCTACCTGTCTTATTGATCCAAAATCGATAACACTATGGCTATTAGCAAATGTGGTTGAAAAAACATGATCTGTAATTAATTACGACACATTTAATTACTTATTTATTGATCTGCCTTTAATTACTTGTTTATTGATCTGCCTCAACTATATTTTCCTCACCTCCCCTAAACGATTTCCCATATCTTTACGCTTTTTCTCTGGCTTAAGTTGATTATCTTATTCCCAAACGCAACTGTTGAAATATTACTCCATTTCTCCAAAAATGATTTCTCTCTCAATAACCTACACTCTAATAAACTATGCCTTCCGCACACACTGACATGTTTTTATATTGCACCTTGCACCTAGGTATCTTTTCAACTTTACAACTTCAAATTCTGAACCCATGCAAATCCTCATTTCATCTGTATTAAACATTCAATATGTTTTACCCCATCCCAATACCATGGCAACTGAAACATACAACGGATTTATCTTCAAATTAAATCATGTTAATATTTCACAGAAATATACAAAATGTAAGGGTTTTTCTAAGTCCCCCCAAAATGCGACTTTCAATAATAATTTTAGTATTTATATTTCAGTTTTGCGTCGGTCCTGGTGGTGTAGTGGTTACCATACTTGCCTTCTAAACCCAAGATAGCGGGATCAAGCATGGCCAGGACCGATGAATTTTTTCGGGCGTAAAAATCCTAAGCATGGCTTCCTTCTGAAGGGAAGTAAAGTCCTGGGTCCCGTGTCGTACATTTACGGCACGAAAAAGAACCTCAAGCCTGAAAGAGAGGCCTCTGAGCAAAATTTGTCGCCGTTTCACGCCCTGAATTGAATGGGACGTGATGACCTGAGATGTTAAAGAGCGTGTGTAATAATAAAAATAACAATTAAAAAAACATGCTACAGAACAAATTGAAAGTTAGATGGATTTTTAAGCAAAAGTGTTGTTCTTTTAAATGTCAGTAAAAAGTACACACAGCTTTCTATAATGAATTCAAATCCTATTGTATTGGCGTAAAATAATTTTACATGAATTTTGAGTTTATAAAGCTACAAACCAGCTGTCTATTGTAAGGTTTTATTTCGGAGTATTTTTGCGCCATCAATTATTTCATTTATCCCTACAGACTTACACCAATAGTATAGAAGACCAGTGCAGTCAAAGGAGAAATAACAAAACATTTATAAAAAAATCACCTAATTATATACAACTTAAAATGTGAGAGCTTTACTTATGTAACATTTCCCCCGATGTATCTAAAAAAGAAATCAATGGGAATCACTTTTTCATTCGCAACATTCGCCAAACGTTATCGCGAGTTCCCGAGTCTAAAGATATGACGTGAGCAATGCTCTGGCAAAATGCCACAGACGGGCCATTTTGTGTGGAGAGAAAATTAAAAAATTGTGTCCAGGCAGGTTTCGCCAGACTGTGGTTGAAACGTTTACCACAAAACCCGTGGTTTAGTCAATGCGCAGTTTCGAATAACATTAGACGTTACGTGTATTGTAATACGATTCCAGAATACGAGGAATTCGATATTTAGACAACAGATAACACGTGTGCAATGAGGAGGTAAAAGATAACACATTCTAACTTTACATTAAAACGGGACAAAAATATCGATATCCCTATAACCCAATCTACTGTCCCAAAATTATTCTCGGTATAAAAAACAATGTTGTCGGCTGCTCAATTTGACAGTTAAAATGGACAACTCATTCTCTTCTGTGTTTAATTTTATGACACACTTGAATTACATATATAGTATTTTCCCCTTTTTAAATTACATATTTATATATTAAAATTAATAATATTATTCTAATTGTTAGAAAATAGCAACCATTTCTGTTTATAAAATTTAGAAATATTTCCTCTATCTGTCCAGTGCACTAGTCTTCCTTTGCCCTCTCATTCTTCTTTCATTTACTTCCCTTTTTTTACAGAAATTTTAACACTGTATTTTCTTTAATGTGGCATTTGAATATATTCAACAGGATAACTGCATGAATAAAAATGCACTGGTTACTTTATAAAACCGGTGTGAATAACTAAAATTAGAAATTAAGCAATTTTAAATACATACATCCCCGACAAAAGTTAGCTTGCGAAAATTAATTCCTGCACTCACACTATAAGTTTTAACGCTTAGCGACTTGAATCAAAATCAATAAAATATCGATAAACCACCTTATATACGCCCGACTGTTATTAACAGTATTATTAAAACTAGAGGTGATCTTGACTTAGAACATCGAATATAGATAAATCAGCTGATACATGACCACCTGCATTAACAGTAATATTAATACTAGAGGTGGTCATGACTTAGAACAACGAATATAGATAAATCAGGTGATACATGACCACCTTTATTAACATTACTATTAATACTAGAGGTGGTCATGACTTAGAACAACGAATATAGATAAATCAGCTGATACATGACCACCTTTATTAACATTACTATTAATACTAGAGGAGGTCATGACTTAGAACAACGAATATAGATAAATCAGCTGATACATGACCACCTTTATTAACAGTGCTATTAATACTAGAGGTGGTCATGACTTATAACAACGAATATAGATAAATCAGCTGATACATGACCAACCTTTATTAACAGTGCTATTAATACTAGAGGTGGTCTTGACTTAGAACAACGAATATAGGTAAATCAGCTGATACATGACCAACCTTTATTAACAGTGCTATTAATACTAGAGGTGGTCATGACTTATAACAACGAATATAGATAAATCAGCTGATACATGACTGACCTTTATTAACAGTGCTATTAATACTAGAGGTGGTCATGAACAACGAATAGAATAACGAATATAGATAAATCAGCTGATACATGACCAACCTTTATTAACAGTGCTATTAATACTAGAGGTGGTCATGACTTAGAATAACGAATTTGGATAAATCAGCTGATACATGACCACCTTTATTAACAGTGCTATTAATACTAGAGGTGGTCATGACTTAGAACAACGAATATAGGATAAATCAGCTGATACATGACCTACCATTATTAACAGTACTATTAATACTAGAGGTGGTCATGACTTATAACAACGAATATAGATAAATCAGCTGATACATGACCACCTTTATTAACAATACTATTAATATTAGAGGTGGTCATGAACAACGAATAGAACAACGAATATAGATAAATCAGCTGATACATGACCACCTTTATTAACAGTAATATTAATACTAGAGATGGTCATGACTTAGAACAACGAATATGGATAAATCCCTGACACTAGGCCTACTTTTATAGCAGTATTATTACTATTGGGAGGAGCCATGACTTAGAACAATTAATAAAGATATTTAATGTCTTTAATGAGCATGTATATTCCATTAGTAATGCCTTCCTAGCCATTGATATTCTGTTATTTCGCCAATGTTTTTATACACTTGTTTATGGCCTTAAAAAGCACATTCTGCGCATTTTTTATTTTTCCTAATGTCAAACACGCATTGCGGATCCTCTACAGCATTTCGTTTATGTTCTCCACCACTTCTCAACGCCACTCAAAGAAAAGAACAGAAAAGCTTGGGAGAAGTCCACGGGACTTCCGCATCTAGCTACACTTGAAACGCAGAGCTCCTGTTTAAGTTGGTGCACTTCAGCTTGCCGAAGTAACCAACCAAAGCACTGGGTTGAGAGAGTTTATCTCCAAGTTGCCACGGGCACTTTAAAGCGACCGTACAGAAAAACAAAACATAAGCATTGCCAATATCGTGCCTGGGAATAAACCAAAGGAGCCGACCGCTGCTGCTTGCAACGCCGCCATAAGAGATGGCGTTATATTGGGTCGTTATCTCAAGACAGATGAAGATCGGGTGACGGTGTTTATTACACTGGCCCAATTAAAGAAATGTCGCAACATGGCTCTTAGGATTCGGTAGGAGTGCAAAGGAGAAACAGAAATTTACTTTATTGCATTTGTCCTTCGAATAATGTAGTGCCGGGAACGATGGTTTCGGATCGTTACACACATCCCCCCCCCCCCCCCCCCCGCATCTTGGTAAATTGTATTTTTAACATCAGCAGAAAATTGCGGGGACTTGAACTGGCTTGGTAGTGTAGACTTCTTGCCGGGAGCGCTTTTTTCTTTTGCTCTCGAAAACAGGGCGAGGAAAAATAAATAAATATATATATATATATATATATTTATATATATATATATATAAAATAAAAAGAATAAAAATGAAGAGAAAAACCAAGAAAAAAAAAATGACCAGTTTTCTTTCTTCCTTTTAAATTTTTCTCTTTCTTCTTGATGTACCGTACATTCCAGTCAACAATATGTCGACACGTGAGAGGGCGTGGCAACCTGCCGCGGACCGGGTCCTGCAGTTATCCATCCGAAATCTCCCTGTATATTAAATACTCCTACAATTTTTATTTCTAAAAGCATTATGCTATTCGTACATTATTATTATTATTATTATCATCATCATCATCATCATCATCATCATATCATCATTTAGGGTTCCCCACAAATAAACTCTTCGGCGGCCTAAGCTGGCACGAGGGTATGTTACCCTTATGTGGGTACCGGGCCACATGGGCGAAAAGGGAAATGTATTAGCAGATAAACTGGGGAAAATTGTGCAACGGGCTCTTTTATAGGGAGGAACTTTTTTTTTTTTTTTTTTTGAGGATCTTAATAAGAAGTCAGGTTACCTGTTGTTCAGCGAACCCACAGCTAACAGCTGATACGGAAATTATTAGATAAATATTGAGACAACACAATACCCATAGAAACGTTTTGCTTTTCCCAGTTTCTCCAAGTATTCCCCCTGGCATTGTAGGCAGCGTTCCAACCTCTGGAAGCACCCACGTCATTGCAGATAACTCCTCGTATGCTGCAACCGCTTCCTCGGGGTTAGAAAATCTGTGACCTTGAAGTCGGTTCTTCACAGTAGGGAACAGCAAGAAATCACGTGGTGCCAGGTCGGGACTGTAGGACGGATGTGTCATCAGTGTTGCCTCAGTTCCTTACAGAAACTCCATGGCGGTGTGAGCTGATACATTGTCATGGTGCAACGAAATGTCTCTTCGTCCTGTCTTTGGATACCGTTCTTGTATTTTCTGAAACATTTTCGAAAAACAAACTTCTATGGTGTCATTTTTGCAGTAACAGTTCTCTGATTTTCGAGAACAATGGTTGCCATGCGATCCCTTGTGGAGAAGAAAGAGGCAACCGTTTTCTTTCCCATACTCTTTGGTCACTTAGATGGGTGGTTGGGAAAACCCAAATGGAGGACTGGCGTTTTATTTCTGGATCAAACTGACATATCCATGTATCGTCACCCATAACAAAATCCGAAACACGGCAAGACTTTCTACAGTTAAAATGTTGCAGCATTTCTTAGCACCATTGCAGAAACTTCGGAGTTTCTCTGCTTCACATAAATTATGAGGGACCCATCTTGAAAAATTTTTTGAAGGGGCTCATGAAGGCTGGTTGAAACACTCGGTGAACTAATCGCCAATGTCAGCTCAATGTGCGTGCAAGTGAATCTTGGATCTTCCCTGGTCATTTTTCCACAGAGGGGATGTTCTTCTCAGTCACTACTGTTGTTGGTCTGCCACTCTTCATCTTCCAAAGAATGCCGCCCCCCTTTAATTCATCAAAGCAGCGGAACACAGTAGCACGCGAAGGAGAAAAATCCTGGAAAGCGCCCCACCGCTCAAGCGACTGCGTTTCATTTAAGTCACATTTGAAACTGTGCAAGACATCGCACGGAAATACTCTATCTGAATGTCCACTACACTTACAAGAACGTTCACAGTTTCCAGACGTAAAACATAAAATGCAAGAAAATGAATAACACAAGAGATCTCTGCCTGTTACCATGGTAATGTCCATGATTCAGCCATCTATCTCTAGGGATGACCAGTGTTCCGGGTCCAGGCAAGCTCGCTTGTTTAAGGAAACATTGTCTACAAGTGGAAAGTGAAAGCGACAAGTTCTTAGTTACATTACCTCTGAATCTCCCAAGAATCCAGCTGCAGGAGTGAGTGGAACAACACTGGGGAACATGGCCCCAAGCCCCACTTATCCATACAACAACTTACACGGGTGACCGAGGTCTTTAAGACTCGCTCTCCTGAATGAGAGGACTGGATTTTGATTCCCGCCAGGACCGTCCGGCTTTTTATCAGTTTTCTGAAGTCTTCAAATATGGAAAATGCCGGGGTGATACCCAAAATTTAGGCATGGAACGCTTCCTTCGTTAAAAACAATCATTTCTCCTCATGTATCACCAAGTGTCTATCATCTTTGATGCTTCAATAAAAAAAAATAAAAATAAAGAAAAGCATTAAAAGATATTAAAAATACACCCAGTGAAGATCTGGATGACTCATAACCTTCTAGAAAGTATTTTGTCAGAAGTTCTGTGACACACTTTTTTGAAAAATTACCATATAAAACCATATGGTTAGAAAGGGAGGTTTACCTTAAAAGCTAAATTTAAAAATCGCTCTAGCGGCACCAATACTTGTTTGTTCCTAACAAAATTCGGTAAATACAATTTAAATCAAATAAGAAAAATAGTTTCTGAAATTTAGGGAAACTGGACCATTAGGAGGAAGTATGCTTGAAAACCGAAATTTAAAAAGAGCTCTTTCCAGATATGATAAACACAAAAACTACATTTCACTTTTCAATAGAGTTGTCCTTTATTGCACAATAGAATTCTCACATCTTTCAATTAACATTTCAATCCCCTGCGCCCAAAATAGTCAGAAGTCTTGTCTGCAAAATGGACATAAACAGCACCCATCACTTCTTCGTCACACTTAAATTTCCTTCCTCGAAGGACTTTCTTGATTTCTGAGAAGAGGAAATAGTCCCTGGGAACTAGATCTGGGCTGTAGGGTGGATGGTCGATCTCCTTCAAGCCACATTTCTTCACAGCTTCCTTTGCAACATGAGCTGTTTGCACAGGCGCGTTGTCGTGAAAAAGGCGCACACCACCACTCAGCTTTCCTCGCCTTTTCCTTTGATGGAAGCACGTAGTCTGTGCAGTAGACCAGCATAGTAATCCCCATTTACTGTGATGTTCCTCTCCTTGAAGTCAAGGAAGAGAATTCCTTCACAGTCTCAAAAGATTGTGGCTGGTTGAGTGAGTGACCTTGGCCTTTAGAGGTTGTGCTTCGCCAAGTTTACGTCAGTCCATTGATTCTCTTTTAGACAAGGGATAATAGTACACGACCATAGTTTCATCTCCTGTAACAATGGTTTGCAGAATTTCTCTCTCGTTACCACGGCAGAGCTCCAAAAATGTCTGACAGTAGATGACTCGTTGCTGCTTTTGGACTGAGGAAAGAAGTCTAGGCACTAACCTTATTCATGTTTAAATGTTCATGAATAAATCGACTGTTATTTTAGAAAGGCCCAACCTTGCTGCTATTTCTGTAACTTTGAGCCGCCGGTCTTCCATAATTTCTCCTTCCACAAGAGCGAAGTTTTCAGGAGTGAGCACCTCCTAGGGCCAACCTACAAGCTCCTCGTCTTCAATGCTTTCTCGATTCATTCGAAAAAGTTTGGCCCATTCTTTTACGGTAGAATATGAGGGGGATGCTTCCCCATATACACCGTCAAATCGCTGTTTAATTTCATTTGGCGTTAAGTCCTTCTTATGTGAAAAATTTGACAATAGCTCGACACTCCATTTTGAACATGTCACAATCTTCTACACATAGCCTGAACACAGTTACAGCTGTAATTATTTACTTAACAGATAAAGTATGAATTTAAACTAGAACGCATACAAATCAAGTGATCCAGATATTTGTGTAATTTTTTGCAGTTCATTAATGATGCAGTAAATGCCTCAAGTTTAATATTCTTTAGTGATGAAGCATGGTTCATTTGAGAAAAAAAAAAAAAACGTAAACACCTGATTTTATTCCGAAACCTTCTCACATGACGAGAAAATTTTTCTATGAACACGCCATATTTTAGTTTCGATCTTAATTTGTACTGGAATGAACAATATGCAAATATAATTGAATGATGAATGTTGAAATGAATTGGAATATAAATTAATGTAATATTACATTAGTAAAGAGAATATTTTATTAGAATAACTGCGCTCTAGTCTTTTGGAATTCCACTAGATTGCCACTGATGAACCAGAGTGTGGGGTTCAGCAACGATACCAGATAACAAAAAGTTATAAATTGGTGTGTTTTTGTATAAATGTATATTTGGTTGAATTTCACATTATCCAGTTTTTGGGATGTTTTTACTTTTTCAATGAACACGCCACTGACCATTACTGTGCGTTAGTTATTACAAATCGGATATAGGGCAGGAGGGTTGTAATCCTCCGGCAAACATTGTGCCACAGATATTAAACCGCTTGCCTACGTCAGAGAGAAGCAGGTAGTAAATTAAAACAGAGAGAGCAAAATATTTAACGGATCATTTCTGTTGTATCACTCATACTTCCAGTTCAATTTCTATTTCGTGTGCATTTTTACCGTGATAAGCTTCAATTTCAATAATAATGTAAAACGTCGGTCCTGGTGGTGTAGTGGTAACCATACTTGCCTTCTAAACCCAAGATCTAGAGCTCAAACCCGGCCAGGACGGATGGATTTTTTCGGGCGTAAAAATCGTAAGTATGGCTTCCTTCGGAAGGGTAGTAAAGCCGTGGGTCCCGTGTCGTACATTTACGGCACGAAAAAGAACCTCAAGCCTGAAAGAGAGGCCTCTGAGCAAAATTTGTCGGCCGTTTCACGCCCTGAGTTGAATGGGACGCTGATGACCTGAGCTGTTAAAGAGCGTCCATAAATAAATCATTCAAAAAAAAAAGTACTTTTCATGATACTCTGTGTGTAGTGTGTGGCGATTTTACGATAGATCCAAGATTAGAACAGAGAGTGTGCATCAAATTCTGTGCAAATCTCGGGGAAAATGCTACGGAGACCCTCGCAATGATCAAACAAGTATTTGGGGGACAAAGCATGAGCCGTAAACGTGTGTTTGAGTGGCATGCTCGGCTCAGGCCCGGCCGTACAGTCATTGAAGACGATGCTCACACCGGTAGGTCCGTCAGCTGCACAACGCCTGACAAAGTTCAATACCTCGTTCGTGAGGATCGACGTCGAATCATTGAAGACCTTGCTCATGAAGTGGGAATTCGTTATGGGACAGTCAACGAATTTAAACCGATGAATTGGGAATGCATCGTGTCGCCGCAAAATTTGTGCCAAGGATGCTGACTGCTGATCAGAAGGCGCAGCGTGTTGAAGTGGCACGGAGCTTCGTCAGGCCGTATCTGATATCCCAACCTTCTTGTCCAGGGTTATCACCGACGACGAGAGCTGGGTGTGCGCTATGACCCTGAGACAAAACAACAATCCTTACATTGGAAGAGCCCGAACTGAACAAGACCAAAAAAGCGAGACAAGTGAAGAGCAAAGTCAAGAGCATGCCCCTCGTTTTCTTTGATATCAAGGGAATTGTGCACAAAGAATTCGTCCCACCAAATCAAACAGTGAATTCCACGTACTACTGTGAGGTTTTGCGACGGCTTCGTGAAAATGTGCGGAGACGACGGCCCGAACTTTGGCGACAAGGGAACTGGCTGTTGCATCACGTGCTCTTGTTCACCAGGAGCTTTTTGACGAAAAACAACATGACGGTTGTCCCCCACCCCATTGTACTCGCCTGATTTGGAACCCTGCGACTTCGCTCTAGTCTCCAAACTGAAAATCAAGTTGAAAGGACGTCGGTTCGACATAATTGAGAGGGTTCAAGAAGAAACGCTGTCTGTGCTAAACACCCGCAAAGAACACACTTGGAAAGTGGCAAAATCGCTGGGACCGGTGTATACGTGTGGAAGGGAACTACTTCGAGGGTGACGGCGGTCATTATTCTCAAAGTAAGTTTTTGACCAGATAGCAGCACCAGTCCCGAATATTCTGGTTACCACCTCGTACAATGAGACTATTAGTAATGTTAGGTATATGGCCAACTAATTATTTAATTCACTTAAGAGCAGCCTCTTAATGACTTAAAAACAAATTAATTGAAAAATAATGAACATTATTGGCAAAATTTGTAGAAATAAAAAAGAAAGCAAAGATTCTTATTACACATACATGGCAACAAGAATGGGATTAAATAAAAGAAGTGAGAGGAGTGTATTGTTCATATTTGCAAAGATTTAAATTACAAGCAAGCAATCGATTTGTAGCGTGATCGATACACCGGAACAAGTTTCATTCGACTGCCCTAAATATCAGTCAATTGTAGCTTAGGAAAGATGGTAATTGCGGGAAATACATTTGGAACATCATGAGAGATCAAGAGTTTATGGTAGTGAATGATTTAACAAATAAAAAAGTAATATAAAGTTGCAGAAGAATATGTGAACAATAAAAATCAAACAAGAGAGAAAATCCATCGGTCAGAAACCGTACATTCCCCTATAAGATCCCAGAGAAAGGCAAGAAAGTTGCATACAGGTAGAGTCAGTTCAAATACAAAAAGATGAAGAAGACAACACCCAAATTGAATCAGAGGAAGAGCGCCGAATTAACAGAAGATGAGAAACATGGTTGTGTTCGGGAGGGGAAGGAAGCCTGAGAGAAGAAGTATAGGGAACAAAGGGAGGAAAATATAAGGTACAGATATAATTTGAAAATTAGTAGAAGATGAAGGATAAATACAAGGAAACTGTATTGTCAACGCACATGTCCCAGTATGGCTACAGCTTGAGACCGGCAGCAACCTCATTGATGTCTGGAATTCCAGTAGGGAGCAGTCCGGCAGTAATCGCAGGTTTAATTATATGTAATAGTTAAACTAGCCGTAGTGGTGGATTCAGTTCCGGTTTAGTTTTGTTTAGTTATCGTATTACAACTGCAAATTAAAAAAAAAACTGTAGAATTTAAAGTATATTGTTAAATCTACGAGGAATATATAAAAATTAATCTGGAATATTATATCCTGAAAATTTAAAAAAAAAAAAAAAAAAAAAGGAACTTGAACACCATGAACAGTTACAAGTCCTCGTGGATTTTTTTTCCTCGCCCTTTCACCTGCTTATACAGTGTGAAAATGTAGAATGTAAAGTTTTCTTTAGAAATATTCTATTGACACAGACTGTACGACAGTGACTATGCAATTTAAACTTGTACTTAAGCATAGTTTGTTAGTTTCATTGTTGCAGCTGCGCTGGTTGCATTTTCGTATACATTATTGTCCAATGATAAAATTGTTGCAAAACTTGCTGAATTCCCCTCATAGCATCGGTCCGGGCGTTATTATTAGCGGATACCTGTCTAAGGAAATGTTTTATGAACTTTTCTCTTTGAGCATATTTGTTAAACACACTAAGGGTTCTTCTCGTTCAGCTTTAGACATCTGATGCTGATTGATCTTTTAATTACGAACACGCCTAAACACTGCTTCATTTAATCCGAAGACGTTCTTGCTTCATTTGTTTTGAATAAACAACATCCAGTGTTTGGAGTTCTGCAGCCGACGAGAGTGACCCTGGATGTCCAAATGGTGATTTGGGAGGTCAAGTGGTCCCATACAGCGTCGCCAACATGAGAGGAATTTATATCTACGACACGTGTCACCCAAACAAAGTCTTGACTTCCTACTGACAATTTTGTGCTACGAGGACCAGACTGAAAGTTTTAAGAGTTAACAATAAAAGTTTTAAAAATGCGATCTACTCATTGCACCTTTTAAAAGTATTATCCATTACATTCTATACAACGTCTCAACATTTTGTAAATGGCGTATACGCCATGCTTGTTTCGACACACACGATCAGATTTTCTTTTATTTCAGAGAATAGAAAAAATTTGGAGGGGCCAAAAGTGGATAGTAAGGAGGATGAAGCAAACATTATTTCTTTCCGGTATAATGTGGGTTGTATGTCACGCCTTTCAGTATATTTAAGGCTTGTGGCGTATCATCTGGCAGTTACTTGTCCCTCACGTGGCCGCTACCTGAGAAGAAACAACACGTATTTTTCTTGTCACACTTTCCCTCGCCTCGTTTTAGTTTAGGGGGGTGGGGGGATTCCCTCCTGGGAAGACCCAGACCAATGCTTGTCGCTGATCATACAGCTATATCCAGCTTTAGTCACCTGCTGTGATATTGAATGTTTTTTTCCCCTCTTCGTAATCAAACATTTTCAATATTTTCTCGCACTAATCCACACATGCTTTTTTCTACTCATCTGTGAGGTGGTGGAGGATACAACGATGCCAAGTTTCCCGACATTTAAGTTTTTCTTCCAGTTTTCACTGATCCAGGTGTTTCTTGAATCTGATACACCCGGCTTTTACGTAACAATTATCCCGCACGTCGGTGCTTTGATTCTCGGCGGCTTCTAAAATTGTGTATAAAAGTTTACCTCAAAGACGACGCTGGAAATGCCGTTTCTCTTCCGCTAAACAGACATCGTATCTGATTGACAGACACGTTTAAGTTCGCCTACTGTAGTGTTTCTGATTTCATTTGTGATATTTTCCTTTAGTTCCTCCAATGTGTGAGGGTTTGTTTTATAAACTTGTTCTTCACGCAACCCGACAAGTAAAAATCACACACTGTTAAATCCGAGGAGCGAGAGGGTCATGCACCAGCACTAATCATCACTGTTCTTCAAACACTTCCATGATTTTATTCATTGGACTCCGTTGCTGTTTGAGCAGTTACAGAATCCTTTGAAATCACCCATGTGATTTCTCTACTTTGCAGTCGGTCCTGGTGGTGTAGTGGTAACCATACTTGCCTCCTAAACCCAAGATCGCGGGTTCAAACCCGGCCAAGACCGATGGAATTTTTTCGGGTGTAAAAATCCTAAGTATGGCTTCCTTCGGAAGGGAAGTAAAGCCGTGGGTCCCGTGTCGTACATTTACGGCACGATAAAGAACCTCAAATCTGAAAAAAGAGACCTCTGAGCAAAATTTATCGGCCGTTTCACTACCTGAATTCAATAGGACGCTGATGACGTGAGATGTTAAAGATTGGACGTAAATAAAACAAATAAAAAAATCTACTTTTGTAAGCTGCTGAAAAAATGGGGTCAAAATATTCCTTCTGTACCTTTCTGCATCCATTGTCTAGTCAAGTATCGGACCAAGTGACACTTTTATATGCCTATTTCTGCAATTCAATTACAGTTGCACTAAACTGCATGAATAATACAATGGCTGGCAACTCTAAAAATGTAATGAAGGGACTTACTGCCGCCTTGTAGGGCAAAAATGCAAGACATGAACAATTGGGGCTATAGGTTGCAGAAAATAAACAAATTAATGCTAGCAGAGGACAAATAAAACACATACACACTAGTGCAAGATAAAATAGCATAGGGTTTCATCGACGTCAGGAAGGAGGAAACAATGGCACATGGGGGTTTATGGATGTATTTCATTTAAGTTTTATATTATACATCGGTGAAACTGTTGCGCATAAAAGCCAACATAAACACGCATTTGCAATTTCTGCCCTACATTTTATATCTAAGCGAATAATAAGTTTATAGCCTTTAAAAGAGTTGAAGAGGAAGACCTGACTTCCTTTTATAAAATATTGCATTAAATGTTTACATTTTTAACGATTTTAATTGCAAAAACAAATCATCATTCTTGTTGATTCAAATTTGGTATTCTATCTTCCATTATATACGACGTTAAGAACATAAAAATAATGCATCTAATACAACATTGAACGCTTGGCCATTCTTTTTATGATATCGCAGGATATTCTGCGGATAGGTTATGATTTAAGAAAAGCACACATAGCACAGAACTAACATGATAACAATATTCTGATTTTATTTCACATTACATAGCTTACTTTTGTGTTTTGCTTTTTGAACAGAACGCTTTCATAGAAACGCTTTGCTCATACGTAGCGTTAATTTGTCCATAATGAGGTAAATAAGTTAACAAAAGTATCTGCAATACTTACAGAACGCGTAGCCCGTTCATCGTCATATTTATCCTTTTCCTTTCTATGCGATGCTCCACTCTGAACGAATTAAACCATTACTATTTCATCAACTGTTTACAGTGTACATATTGTCAGTTTTTCCCTCCGAATTCATTACTAGACACATTTCACCGACTGAAACAGTATTTTTCTGTACCCATATTAACACGTTTACCAATTTGTGCACGTTATCTCACGAAAAAAAAAACAGGAAATACTTTTTTGCTTTTCCACAGATGTACATTGCACCCACTTACTTTGATAGTTTACGCTCAACTGTTATTGACAATCGCTTTACTGAATATGCGCCATCTTACAAATCAGAATTGTTGTGCCAGTGTGTTCATCATGATATTCAGAATTGCCAACTTTCAAGGCTTGTCACTAAATCTAGGAAATAAAGTTAACCATTAATAAGCTTTTGAATATCCTTAGATTAGAAAGTATTATTGTAGATTAAAGCGTTTTCTTTTTAATGTATTTCACACACACGCATATATATATATTATACTGATGTTTAAAAGAGAAATCATAGGAGGTACGCGTAAAATAACGATTACGGTGGAAAACAAGATGACCACTATGAATAAAAAAAAAATGAAAGTTACTATACAATGGAAGTCTTAGGGAGTGTTAATCTCATTTTCAAAAGCTTAGTGTTTAATTTTTACGATTTCTCCTGATTTACTTTATTCATATAAACTTTTAATTCAGATTCTTTCTAGATTTGCCTATTGTAAAAATTACAGCCACAAAATTTACGGATATTAAGAGATATCAAATTAAAACATTTAATAAATTAATTTCCAACGTCCGCTAAGGACATTAGCTTATGCTTTGCCCCATTTTACTTATGTATCTTCTTACCTGCTTGGTCTTCAGCGGATTTTTCATTGGTGCGCTGTCCGCGTAGGTGTGCTGAAAAGAGAGAAAATTATGTTAGTTATGTTGAATCATCTCTTTTTATTTAGGAATCAGCACTCTCGGATGTTCTAACGTAGATAAAACTATGATGCATTACCTGAAACACTGTTAAAAATAAACAAAAGTAATCTTCTTGACGCTCTGAAATATTACTATTAATATGAGACCGTTCAGTACATTTTAATGCCTGAAAATGACGGCTAAATATAGTATAACTATAATTCTTAGTTATCACCACATGTTCTGGGATCCGCAGTTTGAAAGCTATATATATATATATATGTAACAAATTAACAGTAATAATAAAAGTAGATAAGGATAAAACACTGAGAAAAAGTCACATTTGAGATCGCTATATTTCGAACTACTGCGAGTTCTTCTATGGCAAGAAGACAAGTGACGGTGATAAAAGTAAATATTGAGTATCGAAGGTAACGTTATGCATGGAAACAGATGAAACTAGAAATGAGAGTGTGGGAAGAAAAAAACTAATAGTGTTACTTTATTTTTATTATATATATATATATATATATATATATATATATATATATATATATATATACATACATAATTTATGTGTTTCTGGAGTAAACGGAATTGCACTACTGCTGGCTGTCAAAGTTAAAACAAAACGTTCATTATGGACAAGAGGTAGCCAAGACCGTTATGGCACGAAATCGTAAATTGAATATGTATGGGATTCGATTCCCGCCAGAACCGTTCTCTTTAAGAGTTTTTTATTTCCCTCTCAGTCCTCATAAATGGCTAATGCCGGGGAAGTACCCTAAACTTAGGCCTGGACGGAATGCTTCTTTCCTTAAAAAAACATTCTCTCTTAACTTATAATTTCATCTCATGTATCGTCCACTGTCCACGTCCACTGTCCGAGGTGCTTCAGCAGTAAAACTCAGCGTTAAAAAAGAGAGAGAGAAAAAAACTCTGTCCTATGGTTGACTAGGAAACCCCGTAAACAACAAAATTTTCCATGCTCTTTTAAGCGTTCGTTGCTAAAGGTTACATTATGTCAACTTTTCATGAAATCCCACACCAAGGAAGCTTACAAATTTATACTGCTTTGTAAAAAAGAACGTATATACAAAGTGATACAGGACTATCTGAAGACTGTTTTCTTGTTTTAGTGCAACTATTTCACTTGTGTGACGTCATCATGTTTACTACGAATGAAATGAAATTTTTGAATTTCAATCAATCAGACCCACATATCGTTATAAATGTATTCTAGCTTTTTCCTAATCATTTACCACATGGACGTGTTTTTGTATTTTCAGTGTCGCCAACACTTCTTTTCCAAAAAACCCGTGAACAAGAATCGATACATTCAACAATCAACGTACAAAATAGTAAAAGACAAAAGAATAACTAACCACCCAAGCCGATCGACGCTCGTGTCATGTATAGCACAAGCTGGAATTATGAAAATGTACTCCTATTATAATAATAAAAGATATATTGTTAATCTCTATTTAATTTATCTCAGTTGGAATTAATGAGTAAACAGAATATAGTTACAATATTTCAATAGAGACGGCATGGATTGTTTCTCGGGAGTATAATTCTGAGTGCGCAAGTCACGGAATTGACTAGTTCTTGTATTCTCCTTCAGATGTCTCTCTATAAATAAAGAGATGGTATAATTGCATAAAAGCAGAACATTAATTACTATCTTTTTAATAATTTAAACAACTATCAGGTGTATATGTCTATTAATTCCTAATAATAACTACTTTCGAATGTAAGCATTCCGAAATATTTCCTAATGATGCAGTCACTGGGTTGGTGGAGTTTGATGATTATGTTGGCGTTGCTCGCTCCTTAATTCTCACTAAATGACCCCAGAAGTTCTAAGTTCATGTTTTTTCACTGTGAAAAATCATAAAATTACTGAAAGGTGTTGGACGGAATAATAAACACTTATACTAAAACAAATTGCGTGAACGCTCTTCTTACCATTTTCATTACTATTACTATTTTAGATTAAGTTGGTTTATTCTTGTGCGGCAAAAATACATACAGAAAGATTAATAGATGGACTTTTTTTTGATGCAGTAAAATTTGCTCCTGGACTTTTGTTTGATTTAGTAATTTTTGCAGAACAACAAACATTTTTATCATATACTACCCTCCTCCACCCGCTTCAATTACTGGGTAGTAGTATGTATAATAAAACTGCTGTAAAACATAACAAACACAACATTCGATTTTCAAATCATTTGTAATGAAACAAGTTATGCTTGGCAGCTCCTTAACCTAACTTATTTGTTAAATTCAGAAGCGTTACAATTTCTCAGCTAACAGAAATTGGAGATTCAGGAGGGAATAATAATAATAATAATAATAATAATAATAATAATAATAATAATAATAATAAACACATAAAATGCTTGACTATCATTCAAAACCAATAAACAAGCAACACCAGAAAATAAGAGTTAAAAAAAAGCGATTTACTCGCAATTAATGTTGTACTGTAGATAATTAGATATTGCTTTTGACCAATATAAATTTATTATCCATTTTGAAAAGAAAAATTGCATTTTTATTGAAGTTAAGGTTTTAATTTTAATCAGTAACATCATTATTATGAATGCATAAAAATGTATATGTTTTCCCAATTATTGCGAAGTTATTATTGTTGTTGTTAACATCGTCCGATAATAAGGAGAGATTCAAATCTACTCTGGCACAAAATCTATGCAACAAAATCTTTTATTCAGTTCACGAATTCATAGATGCATACTTTCAAATTAAGGCAACATATAAAGAATGGCAAAATATTGATTAGCGTTATGTCAACGCGTAAAATAAAAACTGCTATCTGTTTATCTTGTATTGCATCTTAAATATTATTTGTTATATGTGTATTTACATACCTAAAATATCTTTCATCCTCTTATGATATCACTAATGTACCTTTGTACATCTTATTTCACGATCTCCAAGTAAATATGAGGATAAATTGTTAAGAAGTTACAATTTGATATTGAGTAATACATGTTTGAATAAGAACCTGAACTAGTGCCACTAGATGGCAGCATTAGTCGGTGGCAATTGTTAACATTCGACACGAGACAATCGATGTTTCTAAGAGTGAGTGTGCAACTCCTTTGTGCGACTTTTTAGGCAAAAGTTATGGAATCGCTTAAAAAGAAATGTTTCCCATTTATTGTGAGAAGTCTGTAACAATTGGGTACAGAAGTTTTCTGAAGGGCGGGCACGTATCGAAGTCCAACACTCGTCAACGCAGATTGTCACCTAGACGAATTTGCAACGAGATAAAGACTTAATCCGAGTATACAGAAGGGTAACTATAGACACTACTATTGACTATTCAGGCATTGTCTACCTCATAAGGCATACAGGTTGTGCTCGATGAGTGCCACGCATGTTGACCCCACAACACAAAATGCAAAGAATGCTCTGGCATTACAGCATCTCAGTCATAAAGTGACACCATCCGCCGGGAAGATGCTAATAGTCTGTAGCTATCACGAAGGCCTAGTGCTTACCGCATTCCAGTCTCAAGGACAAACCGTGGCTACTTCTACTGTAACATCCTCGAGAAACTCCGAAAGGCCGTTCAACGGAAGCAACCAAGACTTCCCACCAAAAGCATGTTGCTCTTTTAAGACAACGCATGTCCTCATACTGACAAGACAAATGACTATTGCGAAATTTCAAGTAGGATATTCTCGAACATTCTCTGTACAGCCCCGACCGTGCTCCAAGCAACTTCCATTTGTTCCTGCTCTTAATCATCTTTCAAGTGAACACTTGCCCGATGATGAAACTGTAGAAAGGGAAATCACCGCCTGGTTCTTTGGAGCAGCCCAAAGAATTTTGTGCTACTGGATTTCAGGGGCTTGTGAAACGATGGGACAAGTGACTCCAGTGTACAGGCAGATTATGTTGAGAAATAAAAGTAATTTTGAATTCGGTACTCAAATTTGTTTAAGTTCTATATTCATTTGAAGCTTGCTTAATGATTTATTGTTTTACAAGAACCTTATGGAATGTAAGTCTATATTAATATTAATGTTCTTCGTGTAACAACACATACATATAATCGGCGGCTAAAAGCGACATTTTGAGAAGTGAACGAGAACATCAAAAGGTGCCGACGCAAGCTGTCCTCTATATCAATCGACCTTTATCTATTCTAGACTCGTGGTTCTTAATAGGTAGGTATTCATAAATGTCAGTTTTAATATTATATATAATTATTATTTTGTGAGTGAATTTTAAGATTGTGCATTTCAATCCTAATAAATATAACTTGATGTTCTGAGCTTCCTAGATAAATGTATCGTAAATATGTAAAAATCAACAATTTATCAGGTCTTAAAACTAAAAATGTTCATGGTTGACATTTCAGAAACAGTTGATATTGTAGATAATAGGACACAGTCTAAAGTTTAACATAATATTTCAACAGGGTCGTAAGTAATTTTATTTTTCAAACTTCGCCATGGGAAAAAAATCAGCTCATTGCTCTCTAGTTCCCTCACTCTCTGACAAAAAGTGTCAATATCATTCTCATGCTCCATTAAGAACATCTGTGATAAAAAATAATTTCGTTCAATTATATTTTAAATACTTTGATCATGAAAGCCTGCGACTCTGTCAATATTCATACAAATCCGAAAACTCGAATTTGCGATCATTTGGTCATATTTTTATTTTTCATTACCTACGAGGGAAAACCGTTCATATATAAAATCAGTTTTTCTTTTAATCTTTTAAATTAATGACTATTTTTTAAATAATTGTTAGGCAATATTTGAGCTTTAAAATTTAAATTTTTAAGTTTTCCTTATAAGAGGTCTAAAAGCTATGTCTCTGTAAAAGTTTTAATAAAATAAAATACAGTGATGGAAACATTTATTACGTCACGTCCCCTCGCATTTGTAATTATGGCTTTGATAATAATCAATATAAAGCTTAGGTATCCATTATTGTTTCATTTGTATCCATTGTTGAAATTTCAAGTGCATTTTTACTAACAATGCTATACTATTTTCTGCCATTTTCCCAGTTTACATTGCAGTCGAATAATGAAGCAATTTTTAATTTGAGCGCCTCTGTCGGATTATAAAGTTGCCACATCTGAAATTTACCAGATTGTCATCTGTTTGTATTGCGATTAACGACTGTCATTTGTGCGTATTGCTAAAATGGAGGAATCAACACACTCAGATTGTGAAAGGCCATTTTAAGTACGGTGAATGTTGCGTTCGAAGACTTCGGGTATTTTGGTAGAGGAAAAGGAAATTTGAAGATACAGGATCGACTGAGAACATTAGAGAATGTTGCCCTCGTCAGACAAACCGTTGCTAGGAGCCCAGTGAAGTCGATTCGCTCTCGTTCTCAACAATAAATCATTCCGAGAAGCAGTTTGCAGCGAATTTTAACAAAAGATCTGCATATTCATCTTTTTAAGCTCGAACTAACAGAAGAGCTGAAGCCAAAGGACCATTTGCAGTGTCAAACATTCACCTCTCTCGCAACGGCGATCAAAATTGATCACTGAGATCGTGTGATTTGACATCATGCAACTATTTTTGAGAGGATATGTAAAATCTTGTGTTTATGTGTACAATCCACGAACACTCCCTCAACTTAAAGCAGAAATTAGACATATCATGGGTGAAAATTCAGCCGGAACTTTGCTCTAAAGTCATTGAAAAATTTGCCAACAGAGTGAAGGTGTGCCAAGGAAATCTTGAAGAACATTTGCCTGATGTTTTGTTTCGTGTCTAAAGGCAGTGTTTGTGCTTCAAATTGACTTAATAATATGATCACTTTTCAAATAAATATGTTTTGTTATTAAAACAACAATTGCGTTCATCATCGGTCACCTGTGACAAGATAGGCAAAGGAGTGTAATTAACGCTGAGGAAAAAAAGTGTCTAAGCATTGGACACCTCTAGAACAGGCTGCCATTTCAAGAGTACTAAAGAAACACAGAGAGAAGGGAAATGTGACCGGGTGAAAGGATGAGACAGAAAAGGGGCATCTACTCAAAACAGGGCAGGATACTGAAAAGAATTTGTCTCAGTGATCGTTGGCTGCCATCCTCAGAACTTAAAGACATGTGTGACATCTCAGTGACCAGCAGAACTATCAGAAGTAGATCCTTGAAGCAGAACTTCCTGAAGAAACCTTAGCTGACTAAAACAACGAGACAGAAGTGACAACAGTGGGCAGTCTGGACAGTAAGATGTGGAATAGTATGGTTTTTTTCAGATGAGTCAAAATTTAACCTACATGGCTCTGATAGGAAAGTGTACGTGATGAAGAATTGTTGCGTTCATGCATAACACAAACAGTGAAGCATTCATAAGGTCAGATGATCTGGGGATGCATTTCCTGCCATGACATAGGTCGTATGAACTTCTAAGGGACACTTAATGAAGATGTCTACTTAGGCACCTTGAAAACAAATTGATGCCCACAGTACTAGACAATTTGGTGATCCTTCAAGCTGCATTTTTCAAGATGACTTTGCCCACTTGTCAAAGAGCCTTTGAAGGTAATAATTTTGTTTAATATTTCCATTAAATTGGAATATAGGTAGTGTTGATGCTCTTATCAGTCATTCAAATATTTCAGGTAAAATCATTCCTTAGAAAAAACAGAGTGCTCGTGGTTTCATAAACTGACCCAGGAATACATTAACAATTTGATTTTCCCAATGCCCAAACATGCCAGATAGTGATTCAAGCACGTGGTGGACCAACAAAGTACTGCTAATGAAAAGATTTCAGTTGATTGGGCAGCTGGGTTTTCTAAAAGTTGAAATTTTTATTTATTAATATATGTTTCATTAATCAAGGTTTTGACTGCGTTATTTTGAACATTTTAAACAAATTTATTCATAATCTATTTTTTTGTGCGAACACATTTCAATTTTTAATAAACCTGTATACAAAGTAGAAATAAAATGCATAACAATAATATTTTAACACATTCACGGAATAATATGGAAAAAAATAAAAATAATCAATAAAAAAAATCAAAGATTCTAATGAAAGTATTCAAAAGTTAAGGACCATGCAATAAACTTTTCCATCACTGTAGGTAAATTTGAAGAAATTAATACGACATATTTGACACAAAAACTGTAGTAGTATAAAAATATATAAACACTTTAAAAATATAACGTCAGTCTAAAATTTGCTCACTAGATTCTAGTAACTTTCTGGTGATTCTTAATACACTGTGAGCCTGACGTTGGCGAGTTTGGGTTTCTGTTACCTAATTTTGTTTCAGTTTAAAGGGGACCTCTTGGGGGGCAGGGCTGTGATGTAAGGATCGATAACACACCTGGTGCTCGAGGTGCAAGGCCGTGTGCCACACAGTAAACGCGATCCTGTGCAGTATGACCTCGTCCAGGTAGATGGGCACCGACTCCTCGCCGTTGTTGTTGTTGTTGTTGTTGTACAGGGCGCAGAAGTTGCTGTTGCCGCCACAACAATGATACTGTTGTCCTTTGTTGGTTCTATACGCCACAGACTGTCGGTTTCCTGAGGCCATCTTCCACACTTCAACACTAACATCCTTAACACTACCGTACAAAAATTTAAACACAACGTGGTGGTGATGTGAAGTTTATTTGAACACAAACTATGGTTTCCTTGTCTGCACCGCATCTGCGGGTAAACTGCGCAAAATAATAATAATAATAAAAAGAAGACAGGAAGTGATATTAGCACTAGGACAGAAGTTAAATCAAACAGTAAACAACATAAAATTAGGGTCTATGTTCGCTTTCTTGAGAGTGGGAAATGCTTCAAATAGCATGGCGTTGGGTGTGGAGCAGGTGGGACAGCCGAAAAAAGTGAGTATCAAAATGGTGGTCCATGTGTTGTAAAATTAATACCAGCCGATATCTTTTTTTTAATAGTGTTTAACGCCCGTTTTTACTACTGAGGCACCACGGTGTTGATACACGAAATGAAATGATATATTGGGAAAGGATTTTTTTCAAAGGAAGGAAACGTTCCAGGCCTAAGTTTAGGGTGCCTCCCCAGCATTTGTAAGTTATGAGGACTGAGGAAAACCTGGAAAAACCTGTTAGGGATGAAAGTCCTGGCGGGATTCGCCACCTAGATCTCCCGCTCACGAGTCCGGCCACCCGTGGCGGTATACCAGCCGATATTTTTTATATGTAACATAAATTCTATCGGTACAGCCCCAATAATGTGAGTTGAAAGGAACACTTGTGTCGCTCTGGGGTGAGAGCATAGCTGAGCAGTAATTTATTACTTTAACCTCGAAGTACTTTTACATACACTAAGGGCTTTCCTTCTTCAGTTGCTAAGTGAAATTTAAGAGGGGCTTAACATCTTTTAAAGATGTAGAGAGAATTGAAGAAACTTCGAAGGCAGTGGCTAAGGAAAACATCGTCGCTGAGGAGGTATTGCAAGAAGACCCCCGGTACATCATTGTTTAGCAGTCAACTGAATAAACATCGATCGTCATCCCAGCAAGGTACACGCCTGAGGTGGGCGTTTTCCATAGGACGGCTCCTAGTCTTCCAGTACCACTTGCAACCATTGGTAGGGCGGCCTAATTCAGCATAAACACCCTGAACTCTGCACGTGGATAACCCGAGAGCTTATCGGAGGGTTGCCCCAGTTAAGCTCGGACGGTTTTGAATCGCTCTCCCACTCCTTTTAGTGGAACATGTTTACGTGTGCTATCGCGTAAGCGTCTGCAGTCCGCTGCTACAGTCCGATGCAAATATTACTCCGCAATGTTTTAAAACTCGCTGATTTGTTGGAGTTTCCGACGCCGATTACAGCCTTTTGATTGTTCCTAAGTATTGGGCTGTATAACACAGCTGCACAAAAATGCGTTCCCATGGCCAAGATCGTTAAGGCGCGGACTCATGAGCGGGAGATCTGGGGTTGGATTCCCGCCAGGACCGTCCACCCTGACTTAGGTTTTCCTCAGTCCGCATAAATCGCAAATGCCGGGGAAGTACCCTAAAATTAGACCTGGAATGTTTCCATCCTTCAAAAAATAATCCTTCCCAATTTATTATTTCAACCCATGGATTACTAGTGTCCCTCACCAGGTACCTCAGCATTGAAAGCGGGTGTAAAACACTATCAACAACAATAACGCCTGAAACTCAATCTTAAAAAAAGGCGCAACTAGCACGAAAAGATAAGTAGCCAAAGTAACAGTAGCAGTGACACAAAAACCGTCCAGCACAAAGAAGCATTGCCAGGCATCTTGGGAAATCTAAAGAAGCCACTTAGAGAATAATCCACTAACATTTGGACTTAGAACAGCGGTATGAAGCATGCGGGAACGTCCTGAGAGAACAGCACACCAGAAAACACTTCATCAATACAAGAAAACCTATCAACATCACCTGACAGGTGAAAAGGGGCAGGTGATTTCTTTGGATGAAGCACGGATTTATCTAGATGACAAAATAATTCTCGTACTATTTACTATCATTAATTGCGCCAAAAGGGGACTCCAAGATCACCCGGGAAAACATGGAAAAGTTTTTCAAGCAGTTCATGGTGCTTGCAGGTTACTGCGCTCGGGAGAAACTTAACATTCACAAAGTTGCCAAAAATATAAAAATCATTGCAACCTACTACCAAAGCAATGTCACGGACCCAATTTTTGATGAAGATATTCCCCGGTTTTGTGGTTTGGATCCGCATGGATAAAGCATTTAGCCACACGTTTCGGCCCTCCCAGGACTGCTGCCACCGCAAAGCTGTGTCAACGTGAAACCCTCCAAAAGGATCCCTGTAATGTCACCAGATGTCTCGCCAATGATTTTTGAGAATTTCGTCTGCTGAAACAGCGCCTTGCTTCTTGACGTTCCACCACGACTGAGGGTCTCTGGAAAGTCTGCCAGCTAACACTCCCCCCCCCCCCCTTCTTGTTCTGCGGCGCAGTTTTCTACAATGGAAGCTGACATAGTCCAAGTCCTGGACATCAAATGAACACAATTGTTAGTGGAGAAATGAAATCTCACCATGAAATGTAAAAACGTCCGAGCTTAACGGAAGTGGCTCATCGCCCTGGCACTGCGCAGCTTCAAATGCCCGTGAAATGAAAGAACACTCTGCCCCACCGAACTCTAAGCACTCCTAGTGACATCCAGAAATACAAGAGGGCTGAGGAACTGTCTTGTTTCTGGGATCACAAGTGATGAAACGTGGGTATATCACTAAGACCCACAAACAAAGCTGAAATAGAACTGTAAACACCTGTCTGCGAGAGCATTTTACTCTAAGTCTCATTTAGGAAAGGGACGAAATGTCACTACTGATTGTTTCTTCGCATCTATCAAACTGGCAAGAGAAATGCAAAAGACAAGTACAAGTATTGTTAGTAGCTTGAATAGGCTAGAAACGGAAGTGCCGCTTCTGTTAAAAAGGGCTAAGTGTTGATGATGTTATCCCCACTCTTATCAAGAAACATTATTCTTGTGACCGAATGTTCTAATAAGAAAACCTCTGAAACGCCAACAACACCAAATGCGGTGTAGATGTTATAGATCAGATACCTCGCAAATACAGTGTTAAAGCCATGACGAGACGCTGGCCCATTCTATAACGCGCATACCTTGTATAAGCTGATAACTGACTCTACAGTGTCTAGACGGCCGTTCCTAATGGTGGTTGTGGAACAACTGACTATGCCATACAGGAATTCACGCCCACGTCGTCTTTTGTCACCATCATTCATAGCTGATGATAGGAACAAAGGAACATCAAAAGCCGCTAAACGCAAGACATGCAAGAAAAACAAAACAAAAGACAGTTGTTCGGCTTGTGTGTAGTTCTAGTATAAACACTCATGATTCCAATATCTCTGAGAATGTTTCAGTGTAACACATTTCTGTGTATATAAAACCTGTATTTGTATAACTTATGTCTTTTGTACACATAATTTGTTACTACATATCACAGAATAAAACCGTTTCGTATAGTAAAATATTTATAATTTTCCAGGAAAATGTGCGCATATACTTGAAATAAAAAATAAACAAATCCCTTTATACTTAAAACCATTTAGCCTGAGATGGACCAAAGAATTAATGAGCAAATGTGGAGAATGCATCATTGAATTAGGCGACAAAAACCAACCAGAAGCTCAACTAAAGCTGGATTTGAACCTGGCTCGCAGCCCAGAAGCCATGTTGTTCCCTCTACATTACTATAGCCGTCTGGTAAGCGAAAAGTAAGAGATTTCATTGACCTGAGTCAGAATTGCACTTAATGTGATACTGAGCAAACACCCAGGTATATACAAACTCACTCCGCGAGATAATCCAAACCTGCCTTGCTTATTTACAAGCAAAATCGTTCCCTCTATACCATCACAGTAGGGTAGAAGGCGATAGGCAAGAAATTCTATAGTTTTGGGTGAGAAATTTTATTAAAAATGCATAAGAAAGTTGACCGCTAACGGGCTAACGGGCGGTTTAGGGGTACTTGAAACTCCGGCGCTCAAGAAGATTTATTTCTGGGGAGTTCACGTTTACAGAAACTGGGAGACCATATACTTGACATGACTCTTTCAGTATATCATTCTACATTAATTTATTCCCCAAGAAGCGTACGTGACATTTAATTCTCTGGACAGGAGCCGTTTATCAGACGCGTTCCTAATTGCTGACTTAATTCCTCGAAAATGATTCATCGTCAACCTTGACGATTGTTCGGCTGTTGCACAGTAACAAACCCATCTACACACGCTCTATTCTGTTGGCCGTTACCAAAAGAATCTCCATAAACTCAAATATCTGAAGCGTCAATAATGCTTATTGGATAAGAGCAAATTGACGAACTGGAGGACATTTAACAGCGAGACCCGTGTCTTTAGCTCGTATCATGTGTGTGCTTGACTCCTTTTTCAAAAATAATTTCCTCAAGCTAAAATTTAGCTTTACAATGTTTTTTTTTAACTCAATGCTTGATGTACTAGTTTCATTGTTTCCAGTTCTCGCTTGTGAGGTGCACAAGTTGAGACATGTTCAGTTCCGTCTACAGTAATTGATGTGGCACCTAGACGTTGGTAGTTTGTGTCGTGGCTATTGTTAGCACATATACTACTAATATGCCCTGGGAGGGGTTGTTAAGATTTGTTCCTTTTCGAGGTTTATGTGAGCATGATTTTGATTTTTTAATTTGTTTTATTTACGGACGCTCTTTAACATCTCAGGTCATCAGGTCCCATTCAAATTAGGGAGTGAAATGGCCGACAAATTTTGCTCAGAGCCCTCTTCTTTCAGGCTTGGGGTTCTTTTTCGTGCCGTAAATGTACGACACGGGACCCACGACTTTACTTCCCTTCCGAAGGAAGTCATACTTAAGTTTTTTACGTCCGAAAAAAAATCCATCGATCCTGGCCGGATTTGAATCCGTGATCTTGGGTTTAGAAGGTAAGTATGGTTACCACTACACCACCAGGACAGACCTATGTGAGCATGGAGGGGGTTTGTAGCGCATGCGTAGAAAGACATGACGCTGTATTCCTTCTCTTTAGAGATTAAAATAAGCAAAGGATGCCAATTACCAATCAGAAGGTGTAAATAAGTTATTAAATAAATCAAACTTATGAAATTGTTTAAATATCTCAGCTATAATAACTGTTTAGGCCTTATTCTTCTTCTTTTAATAAGCTGTTTGTGATAGAGATGTGTTAGATTCGTGCAGATTAAGAACTGAGTTTGCCCCCATGTCGCGTAATTAAAGTATGTAATTTAAGAAGTTAGCGAGTCCGCCTTGAAATGAATAACATTCTAGATATAAATATTAATGATCCCTCCCAGGGCATGTACTAATAATATGATACAACATTGACAACATAAACACTACTAACGTCTAAGCGCCACAGTATCCCAATAAAGTCCATATGAAGTGTCACTCCACCCTCCCTACAGTCCTAATGTAGCCCCGCGTGACTTTTTCTATATTGCAAATTGGAGAAACACCTTCGAGGGAGGCATTTTCCATCGTCAGAACCAGTTGTAAAAGCTGCGGAGGTGCGCTGCATAAAAAAAAAAAAAAAAAAAAAAAAAAAAACAAGCTTTATTGAAGATTCTTCGCATAAGAACAATTATTAAGATAAAATTTAATTTAAAATTTTTTTAATTAACGGAAATTCAATGATCACTGCTTTTAAGTTAATTTTTAGTTACTTATAATTGTGTAAAATATTTTTCCACGTGTTTTAAATGCTTTTTTCCTCCAGTCTTTTATAATGATGAACATTTGGTGTCTATTTATTACAGAAGCTGATATTCTCTGGAGATTTTATTTTGACGCAGTGACAGGCTCTAGCTAATATCCCCGAGCAATAGCGTCTGTGTCAATAAAAAAAAAGAAACAAGTGAAACCACGCTGTTTTGTTTTCGTGGCGTACGGCTAATAATAAAGACAATATTTGATGACAGTTGGTATCGTAGAGAAAGTGACGGGAAGGGAATATTTGGTGATTTTCCCAGCCACCTTAATAAACACATACAGCTAGCAATGCTCTCGCTTGAGTTCCAGATATCGAAATATCGATTCAAACACTCCGTTACTCTTTCAGATTCTCAAGTATTACTGTACGTGTGTGTGTGAGAGGTGGGGACTTGCTTGGCAAGAGCAATAGACCAAGTGGCCTGCTTCTTAAAGGGTGTCATGGCGCAATGCGTAGCCTTTACAGTAAATGGGGAATTAACTGTAAATAAATTACATGTTATTTATAAATAAACTGCCTGTTTTTTTTTTTTTTTTGGAAGTAAATATATAAATGCATTTCAGGTAATCGCAAAGGAGAACTACAGCCCTATTCTTGCACCTTATGTTTCGAGCCATGACCCACTATATTCCTGGAAGAACTTTCTAAACTTTGTACTTGAAATTAAATAACAACAAATTCTTCCCTTAAAAGAGCAAAAACTGGTTGAAAGGCAGTTCATAACCGCGGAATTGTAAATTAAAATAAATAAATAAACCATTTATAAGACCTCTATAACAAAAGTCGGGTATACGAGGATGATTTGATTAGTAACTTGGTTCGCATACTAATAGATGGCAGCATCAACATCTGTATAAAGTGTGCTTTCTACGTATCAATATTCTATGGTCACAAGTCATTCATTGTTTGGAATTATACACAAGTGTTTCAAATGACAGTTTTTTTGGGGGGGGGGTTGTATTTATGGACGCTCTTTAACATCTCAGGTCATCAGCGTCCCATTCAACTCAGGGCGTGAAACGGTCGACAAATTTTGCTCAGAGGCGCCTCTTCTTTCAGGCCTGAGGTTCTTTTTCGTGCCATAAATATACGACACGGGACCCACGGCTTTACTTCCCTTCCGAAGGAAGACATACTTAGGATTTTTACGCCCGAAAAAATCCATCGGTCCTGGCCGGGTTTGAACGCGCGATCTTGGGTGTAGGAGGCAAGTATGGTAACCACTACACCACCAGGACCGACTCAAGTGACAGTGAAAAATGGATGACTAGAATTTGCGATTCATTCTTTTATATGAAAAAGAAAACAGCATGACTTCATACGAAACACTTTGAGTTCAAGCATGGCAGAACAAACATCGACGATGCACCACATCCTGGAGCTCCAAAATCAGCTCTAAGGCCAGGTATAATCCCTAAAGTTCATGACATTATTTTGACTGACGGCAGAGAACACGGACATTTTAACTGTACATGATGGACGTCGCGTCTGATCACTCCGGAGCAAAAACAAAAACAAAATCGCATGCGAACATGGGTCGATTGTTTGGAAACGTTTAAGAAGAACCCAACCGATTTTTTACAGCTATTGCTGTTGTATCCATGAAAATATATTTGGAAACTTTCTCCAGGTCTACATCGATCCTATTTTCGAGGCGCCAAAAGTGACGATGAAAAAACATACACTGGGTGCGGAACAACAAAGTACAGAAAACTGTAGAGTAGAAAGAGAGTACCAAACTAAGCATTGTTAGAGTCTCGGATTGTGGAACTTGTTTGTGGCGTGCCAGATGTAAACAAAACGCGCTCTTGCACAGTACTAGTCACTGTTGCTAGGTGTGTGTGTGATGTTCAACGCAGCATTTGTGTTTTGAAGCCTACCTGGATGGTATACCGAACGCTCGTCTTGAAGTCAGGCAGAACTTGTGGTTCTAACATGACGGCGCCCTTGCACATTTTTCACTTGCAGCTCGAAATCACCTGAACAGAACATTTAGTGACAGATGGATCGGGCGCGGTGGACCAACACGGTGGCCTCCACAGTACGCACATGTAATAATTAGTGTCTCATTGTGTTCCACTGCTCATTAGTTCATAAAATATGTACACACTTGTAAGAGTCGCATTTCATTTTAACTGTCATCATAACGTCAGATTTAAATTATGATCATGCAGCGCTCCTGTTATTATACTGAATCTGCGATCAGTTCCTAACCTCAAAATGTTACAGCCTAGCTACTCTACATTTTTCTGCGTTTTCTTTTTCCGCATATATATAGTCATTCATGCACACACATGTGTATTTATATGTGTGTTAACGCTCTAGTGGTCGCAATTTTTGTTTTTCCTCAACGAAACACGGTATATGTCACTGAAATAAAATAGGAAAAATATTTTCTGAAAATTAGGGAAATTGGATAATAAAGAGTGGAAGTATTCCTTAAAAACCGAATTCTTGTAATCGCCGAGTACGTCGATTCAGGGAGATGTTGCATACGGGGGCATTGTTAGCATTAACAATTGGACATTCCCGTCAAGCGAAAAACTTGCTGTGGTGTTAAAGAGTATGGGGGAAATGGTCTGCGCATGCGCATGTTGCCCTTGCAGACAGCTGCCGTTCTGCGACCTAAACGCCAGTGTGGATTTATTTATTTATTTATTTATTTATTTTTAAGAAATGGCCGGACGCAAAAATCAAAACTAAATTATTGTTACTGGTAATTCTGAAACAGCGTTGAAGACTACGTTTTTTTGCAAATGAATTTAAACGGAATGCTTAAATGAACGCGTGCACAAAATTCTAATAGAAAATTTTACGTCGATTGGTGATATTGGATCCTTTAATGAGCCCCCATAGACTCCCTCCGTTTCCTAAACTGAAAATTTGATTCTATAGGAACAAATAATTTTGCGTTATTTTATGAAAGATCTCATTCTCATAACTGCAAACAATTAAATTACTGATCAAACACATCAGCCCAGCTTTCCTAAAGTCATCACAATTTAAATAATATTCATTATTCTCAATTGCTCATTGATTTTATTAATATTTTCAATGAAAGATAAGGAACCGCTTGAATAGCTTACAGGCTTCCATACTGAGAAACAGATTCGTTTTGGTGACGCTGCGAAATACAAAACCATGGCAACGGAGTGGGGAAAAATTAGGGTAAGCGGATGTATGAAGTAGTAGGGGGCTTTGGTTAAACAACAGCTGATCCTCTCCAAAGGGGAGCAAAAAGATGCATAGTACTCGCGGTTGTCTGTTAAGATGTGTCTGTCTGCTATAATCTGCACTTACAATAGAAATGCTTATATTTGATTCTCGCTTCGGAAATTGAAGGGACATGCTTCACTGTGTTAAATACTCTTTGGATAGAAAACAAAAGACAACTTACAGCGACTGGAATAACTTTTTTCCCCTCCACAACTTTCTACTGATTGTATTTCCGATAAGTAAAGACAAATTTTGTTCAGGCAGACTTCAAAATACTTCTAGAATCAAAGCAAAGAAAATTAACGAAAAAGTAATGTTCAAAAATGAGTTAGGAAACGCGATTTTCACATTCGTAATGACAAAAGTTTTGTAAAACTGTCAAAAAAAAAAAAAAAACTACCCCTAGCTTTTCGTTAGAACAGCGAATAAATAATCTTCCTATTTATTGAAAAGTTTCTGAACAAGAATTGTAGAAAGTTTGGAAAAGTAAACATTACTCTTGTTCCTATACGAAAACATAGAATTGATTAAAATTTTTATTACATTTATGCCATTTATTATTTAAAACCCACCATTTATAAAAATGCTTACGTTTCTTTTAATTTTTCTTCTTTTTTTCCCCCAGAAATGCGCTACAGCAGCAAATTTCTACAAACCGCCACTGACTGTGAGAGGTCGAGTTGTGACGTCACCCTTTTAAAAGCAGCGTAGGGAGGTCACCCTTTCATTTCCCTATCTTTTGAGTTCCCATGTTGATTTAATACTACAGCCATGCGTAGAAACTCGAGTCTACAACAATCGAACGAATTCTATTCGAAAAAGGTTCCCATGGCCTACTATATCACTGTTTGTAACTGTCGGCCATGCATTAGGATCTTTCTGTATGTGGCTCACTTTTCCGAAGGCTTTTCTATCGAAGTCAACTGTTTCAAAAGCGGAAACAAAAAGCTACCCCTTTTATTTTAATTCGACGCAGATAAGCTTAATATGAGAATGTAATGTCCAGAACCCAGAAGCTAAGCAAAATGCTTTTTCGTTTTCTATCTGAGTGCACATATTTAAGAGTAGGATAGAAATGAACATGTTTCCGTTCATTTAGAGTTAGTAAGGCCAGTTTTTATTTTACCTTTATTGCCTGTTTTAAGATTTAATTGTTTTTTGTCTGTTTTGCATCGTCATAGATTTTTTCTGCGATATTTACGCACTTTAAAAGGCACATAAAGAATTTCAATATATCGAAGTGAAAAATGTTATAGAATTAAATGGCATGTTCACCCCACAAAAAATCTATTAAGAATAATGATATACATGTATTTCTTTTCAAGCAATTAAATTTTTTCTCCTCAACCCATTCACTGGTCTTTAAACAACAGAACCTTCATCAGCGAAAAGAGCGCACGGCTACGAATACCAGGAAATAGTGAGGATGAGAGAAGTACTATAATATTTAATAGTCCTGGCGAATGGCCTAGTATCCATCAGCGCGAGACAATTCTGGGAAATTTGTGGTGGAAATAACTTCTCACCTACATAAAACCGCCACGGGTGGTCGAGGTCGTTAAGGCGCGCACTCGTGAGCGGGAGCCCTGGGGTTCGAATCCCGCAAGGACCGTCCTCCTGACTGAGGTTTTTCGCAGTCCTCATAAATGGCAAATGCCGGGGAGGTGCCTAAATTTAGGCCTGGAATGTTTCCTTCCTAAAATAAAAAATTCTTTCCCAATATATCATCTCATCTCATGTATCATCAGTGTCCACCGCCTGTGGTGCCTCAGTAGTAAAAACGGGCGTTAAACACCATTAAAAAAACTACATAAATGTAACAAACAATTGCAAGCGAGAAAGACTAGAGCGGTACAGCTGTACAATAAACCGTCCCTACAATGTGTTCAGTACGGAAGTAAGAGAGATATTAACCTGATTCCCCTATAAATGCATGAGCAAAAAATGAACTCGACCAGAAAACACTGCGTATTCTTTTAATCATTCGCCAGGACTATTCAAAGCTACTTTACTTTGTCTTCATTAAATTTTCACGATGTCCTAAAAGGTGAATGTTTTGTTGTAACTGGTATGAGTTCTTCCGAAATAACTTGTTTTAAATATGCTCCAATCACTTCAGCGGAAGTAGAACGTTCTTTTTCCATGATGAAAAATGTGCTCTCTGATTATGACAGTTGGTACCTTGCAAAAACATCTTGTTGTTGCTTGTAACCAAGAAAAGTAAGCTTAAATACTTTAATTACGTGATCAAGAAATTATTAATTATTTTAAATACCTATTTTCATTAATTTTGAGTGATATTATTCCCTGTTTTCACTTTTATTATATTACTGCCTATTTTCAGTACCTTTTTGTTGTTTTCTTGAAACAAAGTAACGCAATATCAAAAAATTTAACGCCCCAAATCTTAATTATATTAATGCCTAAACGAACTCTAATTAAACAGAAAATGTTTTCAAACCGCAGAATATGCATGGCTTGAAACTTCTGAACGATATCCGTTTCCAGGGAAGGAACGCGTATTTAGAAATCTGCTTCCTAAACATATAACACAAAGTTTTACTTTTATATTTTACAATAGAGTGTCATTTTTCGCATGCAATTTATGATAAATAATAAAACACATTTACACCCTCCCTTATCTTCTCTAGTTACTTAGGAAAGTTATTGCAAATTAATAACAGATATGATCGTTTTCAACTGTTTACAGAAATCGGAAGACAAGTTCTCGTCGCCATAGCAACAAACTACTACGCAAGTCAATGAACAAAAGATGTCGCTCAAATCTGCATTCCCAGTAGCATTCATGGACAAAGACAAAAACGAGACAGATAAATGCATTTTCGTTTTGTTTAGATTACCACAGCATCTCTCATAGGGAAAATAAAAAATTATAAATTTGTAGTAATATGTAGGATCTGTGCGCCATTTTAAATAAAGACTACGTCATATTTCATGTCCGCGGATATTTAATTCCGCGAGAAAGTGACGGTCTGTTCGTTACTAATTCAATTAAACAGAAACCGCTAGACGTCGAGTTGGACACGGCTAAATTTCTGACTAGGGGACATTCCGTACTTGATGAAGAGGGAAATCTGGAAATGATAAAACGAGGGCAAGGGACATTAAAAAAAAATATGTAACAGAAATAAAACATACGAATAAATACAGCAAAACAAGAAAAGGGGATGAAAAGAAAGGGACATTAATTGTTTAGGACGAACAAGATTCATAATTAAGTAATAACCACGTAATAGGAGGAACTTTGAGAGGTGGGGGGGATAAGACAAAAAAGGCAGAGAATGCAAAAAGAGGAAGGAAGTGTCGGTGAATAATTTACACAAAGAGAGGGGGGGGGGGTGTTCTGGCAATAAACCACGGGAAGGGCATGCAGTACAGAAAACTGCAGATGAAACGCACACAGACACTTCTCTGGTACACAGCACTGCACAGCTCAGTGACGAACACTCGCGAACACACGAACAAGACTCCGCTACCGGCTTCTTGCGCCGCGCCCTGCTAGTAGGGCTGACTTCCACTGGAGCCCGGGATGCTGATCTGCTGCGGAATCTGTCCGCCGAGTGTGCGCGATCGTGTTTTGTCGGTCGCCATGACAACCGCACTGTGCAGCTTCCAGGTTACGTGCATCCACGTGGATCGCGTCTAGGTTAGGTTCTTTTTCTAGATTACGTTCCTACTATGTGAGATTGTTTTGCTTAGTTTATCAAAAACAGAGCGTATTCTGGACTACAAAGAAGTTTCCGTCAGCGTAATACGTTCCTAAAAGTATAACAAAGAACAGCATCATTCCTAGGTTATGTGTGCTATAGTAGTAGAGTGCAGCGCACGTTTCTAGGTCACGTTCCTGTAAGTATATGAAGCCTAGAGTTCTGTTTCTAGGTCACGTTCCTGTAAGTGTATGAAGCCTAGACTTCTGTTTCTAGGTAACGTTCCTGTAAGTGTATGAAGCATAGAGTTCTATATCTAAGTCATGTTCCTGTAGGTGTATGAAGACTAGAGTTCAGTTTCTAGGTCATGTTCCTGTAAGTGTATGGAGCACAGAGTTCTGTTTCTAGGTCATGTTCCTGTAAGTATATTAAGCGTAGAGTTCTGTTTCTAGGTCATGTTCCTGTAAGTGTATGAAGCCTAGAGTTCTGTTTCTAGGTCATGTTCCTGTAAGTGTATGAAGTCTAGAGTTCTGTTTCTAGGTCATGTTCCTGTAAGTATATGAAGCCTAGAGTTCTGTTTCTAGGTTATGTTCCTGTAAGTATATGAAGCGTAGAGTTCTGTTTCTAGGTCATGTTCCTGTAAGTATATGAAGCGTAGAGTTGTGTTTCTAGGTCATGTTCCTGTAAGTATATGAAGCGTAGAGTTGTGTTTCTAAGTCATGTTCCTGTAAGTGTATGAAGCATAGAGTTCTGTTTCTAGGCCATGTTCCTGTAAGTGTAATAAAGTACACACTGTGTAATTTCTAGGTAGGTTCCTGCAAGTGTGATAAACTACAAAAAGTCTGCATATATACAACAATCATATCTAGGGTACATTTCTACAAGTGCAATAAAATATAAAAACTTCGTTTCTGGATCATGTTTAAAAACTGCAAACGGCATTTTCTAGAGCATGCCTCTATAAGTGTAATAAAGTACAAGTTCTGCTTCTAGGTCACGTTCCTGAAAGTGTAATAAAGCAGAGTTCTATTTCTAGGTTAAGTTTAAAAGTGCAGTAAAATGGATTTCTGTTTCTAGATTACGTTCCTGAAAGTGTAATAAGCAATGGGTTATATTTCTAGGTCAAGTTCCTGAAAGTGCAACAGAATGCAGCTATATTTCTAAATCACGTTCCTGTAAGTGTAATAAGGCACAGACTTCTGCTTCTAGGTTATGTACGTGAAAGAGTAAAAAAGTGCAGAGTCCTGTTTCTAGGTTTTCGTTCCTGCAAGAGTAGGAAAGTACAAAGTTCTATTTCTAGCTCATTTCCTTGTAAAACACAGAATTCCGTTTCTAGGTAACGTTGATGAAAATACAAATAAAGTACAGATATAGAAAATCCACGTTGTTGCAAGTACTATAAAATGAACTGTTTCTAGGTTACGTTCCTATAACGAAATAAAATGCGGCACTTCGTTTTCTATATCAAGTTTTTGTTGTGTAATGTAGAAATGATTCTAGGTCATGTTCCTGCAAATGCTTTTCTAGTTAATGTTTATTACGATTTCAAGGCCATGTTTCTACAGGTACAGCGTACAGTATCCAGGTCACCTCTCTGCAAGCACAGATTATTTTTCTAGGTAATTTTTCTAGTATACAGCATTTGTCTAAATTGTGTTCTTTTAAAATGCAATGGGGTAAAGATAAATTTTTGTTCTTCTAGATGTCATTATAGAGCTAGTTTTGTAGACAACATTCGTGCAAATGTTTTCTAAGTTATGTACCCAATTTTTTTTTGAGTGGTGTTTAACGCCCGTTTTTACTACTGAGACACCACAGACGGTGAACACTGATGAAACATGAGATGAAGTGATATATTGGGAAAATAGTGTTTTTTTAAGCAAGAAACGTTCCAGGCCTAAGTTTAGAGTACCTCCAAGGCATTTGTCATTTATAAGGACTCAAGAAAACCTGGAAGGAAAAAAAAAAAAGCAGAAAAAAAAAGAAAAAACCACTCAGTCAGGGAGGACGGTCCTGGTGGAAATTGAACCCCAGACCTTCCGCCTTCGAATCCCCGCCTTAACGACTTCGGCCACCCGTGGCGGTTTACTAGTTCACCCAGCAAGTGTAATAAAGTGCAGAGGATTTTTCTAGATTAAAACACAGAGCGCTATTTCTACATTACATTTCTGCAAGAGCCACAAAGTAGACATGTATTGGATTCTTGCAAAGTTTCTCGGTTTGAGTGCCGCTTCATGTTAAGAACTGGCCAATAGACGGTATACAGTGCGATATATATTAAAAAAAATATTAGAAAATTAATATTAGAAAAAAATTAAAAACATTTTACAAAATTTAAAGGCAGATATTATACATAATAATGAAGGCAATTATTTTAAAAAAAAATATCTCTATGCATTTTAATATCCATACCATGCGACCAAAAAAACCTTTACCAGAAAAAGTTATTATTCATAATTATCTATTACCACCCCCTTGCATTGAAGGAATTTCCGCACTGAAGGAAGGAATGATTCCGCTTTTGTGACATAAGTTTAATATTTTAAAAAATGTGTGTTTTTCAAATATTTCTCAGCACTGAAAACACCGCCACGAGTGGTCGAGGTCGTTAAGGCGCGGACTCGTGAGCGGGAGGTCTGGGGTTCGAATTCCGCCAGGACTGTCCTCCCTGACTAAGGTTTTCTTTTCCCCCAGGTTTTCCTCAGTCCTCATAAATAGCACATGCTGGGGAGGTGGCCTAACTTTAGGCCTGGGATGTTTCCTTCCTTAAAAAAAATATCCTTTCCCAGTTTATCATTTCATCTCATGTATCATAAGTGTCCACCGCCTGTGGTGCCTCAGTAGTAAAAACGGGCGTTAGACACTATTAAAAAAAATCACTGAAAACACCCGAAAATCGACAGACACAGACACAGACACACACACACACACACACATTTTGCGTTTTAGTTGTAAAAGAGCTAAGTGCAATTGGAAACGTTAACGTTCTAGCGGCCGCAATTTTTGTTTTACCTCAACGAAAGTCGGTACATATAGATCAATTAACAAACGATTGGTCGAGTTCGTTAACCAGCAAAATGGAACCGTTGTGAATGGGGGTTAAGCTAAAGCAAAAATTTTAAAAAAATCTTGCTGTGGTGGCCTCAATTTTTTCCCCCCCTCGACAAAACTCGGCATATGGCATTGAATTAAAATAACAAAAACAGTTTCCGAAAACCAGCACAATCAAATTACTAAAATTGTAGGTTTATCTAAAATTCAAAATTTAGAAATCGCTCTAGTGGCATCAATATTTGTTATTTTGCAACGAAACTCGGAATATACCATTTAAATAAAATAATAAACCTACTTTTTGAAAATTATGCAAATCGCACCATTAGGAATGGAGGTATACCTGAAAATTAAACTGTGGGGGTTAAAGCGAAAATTTAAAAATTGCTCTTGAGACCGCAATTTTTGTTTCTTCTCAATGAAACTCGACATATGCCAATGAAATTAAATAAGAAAAACAGTTTCTGAAAATCAAAGAAATCAGACTATTAGGAGTGGGGGTTTACCTGAATTGACTCATCATGTAAACTGTATTTATAACGTTACATAACCGCCACGGGTGGCCGAGGTCGTTAAGGCACGGACTCGTGAGCGGGAGGTCTGCGGTTCGAATCCCGCCAGGACCGTCCTCCCTGACTGGGGTTTTTTCCAGGTTTTCCTCAGTCTTCATAACTGGCAAATGCCGGGGAGGTACCTAAACTTGGCCTGGAACGCTTCCTTCCTTAAAAAAAATATCCTTTCCCAATATATCATTTCATCTCATGTATCATCAGTGTCCACCGCCTGTGGTGCCTCAGTAGTAAAAACGGGCGTTAAACACTACTCAAAAAAAAAAAAAAAAATAACGTTACATATGTTTTATATTTAACAAAAACATCGTCATGAAGATAACAAATGTGAAATATTAATGTAATATGTTTGAGAATTATATTTGTATGTAAGAGCGCTCTGTAATAACCTTCAGAAAACGTTTACGTTACATGTTAATAACATTTAAATTAAATTTCAAAGCCACTGAAAATCGATGTAACTTTCGATTGTTTTTATTTGCTTAGTACATTGCAATTGTTTTTAAATAGTAACACGTTTTTGTTTTATTGAAACATATGAACATCATCTTAAACACACAATGTAACTCTAAACTTTCTGTTATTTCTCTGTGTTTTAGTGAATGCTTTAAGATATTAACGGTCAGTTCACAAACGTGTTAATGTTTAAAAATATCCTGTATAAAATATTACATAGCTCTAGTATACCTTTAATTTGTATGGTTTAATCTCAACAACAATAATAACAATAATAATAATTGCAAAAATGCGATTTCCCTTTTGCAACACTAATAAATTGCAAAAATTGTAATTTCTTTGTAGATATTTATTTTCGTGTGAGTTTGAAGGAGAAAAAAATGTGTTATAGTTCAGTTTTTTCTGTTATTAGTTACCTTTAGAGTTTATCATGCTAATACCACACACTAACGCCATAACTTATTTCATTAATTAATAAGGAAATAATTTGGATCTAAACTTTTTTTTAAAGTTATTCAACTTTCTGAGGAATTCGCTTAGTTTTCGCTGTTCCTGCGTTAGGGACTTTTATTTGTTTAGGATCTAAGAACAAAACGTAATCTTTCTTGAAATAATAAAAGTTGAAGAACGAAGAATATATCACCCTAGCAACTTCACATGTTAAACAAACGAAAACCAACTTACCGCGGAATGATTGCACCAGCCGGCGGAATGTTTCATCGCGTTACTAACCCAGACAAGCTAACAACACGCCTCAGCCCCCTGCCCACCCCCCCCCCCCCAGTCGCCCGCGTCGAGAAGCTATTACTTATGGCGTAACCTCCCATTTTGAACTGGGGTTCAAACCGTGGAACTCAACCCATGGGAAAAGCACGTCATGCAATTTCATTCTTTTTAACATCAATATAACTATCCCACCTGGCACCTGGGGACAGGGAAATGAACCAGAAGTGTTTGGGCGCAAATATAAAACGCCCCTAGCTAAAAAATTAAATGGCAAGTATGTCTACCGCCATGACCAGGTGTGTTACTTCATATGAACAGCCTTACAATCATAGAGGTAGTTTTCATGTCGGTGTTTATGTGAAATATCGAATTATCGACCAGCAATGTTGCTGCTATCTGTCAGAAATTGTGTTAAATGTGCCAAGAAACCAACATCAAATTTTTCGTACGAAAGCAAAAATTGCAATTTATACACTGCCAATTTTTAAAATAAAATATTTTGTTGCCCGTCTTCTGATTAGTTAAAAAATCTGAAACAAAAAAAAAAAAAATACGTTGACAAGTGTTTATTGTGTTTCAAATGGGAAGCAATTTGACCTTCGAGGTGTGCCCAGATTCATGTTATATCCCCAATGAATTTTGCTCACCAGGCTATAGAGTGTTGAGATTTGAAAAAAGATGTTCAATACCTCAAAATTTTCTAATTTTACTACAAAAATAGGCAAAAGTTTCTAAATACGCCATTGATTCCGGAAATCTTTAGTTTTTATTACACAATCTGTTTTCTTGTATTAAAATCACAGTACCTGGCTTTTAATCATATTATAAAGAAATTACTAAAACAATATTTATATATTTTGTGTTCATCTACGCGTTGTTGTCATACACAGTCACCTGTTGATGTTTCAGTTTTAGAAAAAAACGTGGTCCGCTCAGTAAATTCATTTGTCAGTTTTCCAATCTAGAGAATGTAGAGATTCCAAAGCCCGTTTCACTAGAATTATAACATGTCCTTAACCATAAAGTCAATGCCGGTAGTACAAAGAAACAATTATTGCGTAGACGGGCATTAAAGTATAATTTTTTTCTAAAATGCTCTAGAAACCAATAAAAAAAAAACTCGATTTCAAAAAGTCTCTCCAGAGCTAACATTCAAATGTTGCGCCTATTTCATCACGTAGACATACGGTAGGTACATAAGTTTCCGGCATAACCTTTTATAGTTACGATAAAGACAAAAATTATACTTCACTTTTAAATATAGTTACCCTTTATTACAATACATCTCTCACATTGTTGAACTAACAATTTATTCCCCTCCCCCCAAAATAGTCAGAAGTCTTTCCCTTTGCAACAAGAGCTGTGTGCACAGGCGCATTGTCGTGAAGAAGGTGCACACCACCACTCAGCTTTCCTCACCTTTTCTCTTTGATGGAAGCACGTAGTCTGTGCAGTAGGCCAGCATAGTACTCCCCATTTATTGTGGTGTTCCTCTCCTTGAAGTCAATGAAGAGAATTCCTTCACAGTCCTAAAAGATTGTGACCATGATCTTTTTGATTGACTGAGTGACCTGGACTTTAAAGGCGGTGCTTCGCCAGGTTTACGCTACTCTATTGATTCTCTTTTGGACAAGGGATCATAGTAGAGGACCATAGTTTCATCTCCTGTAACAATGGTTTGCAGAACTTCTCTCTTGTTGCCACGGCAGAGCTCCAAAAATGCCTGACAACAGATGACACGCTGCTTTTAAACTAAGGAAAGACGTCTAGACACCCATCTTGCACTAACCTTATTCATGTTTAAATGCTCATGAATAATTCTAAGGATTGTTGTTTTAGAAAGGTCGAACCTTGCTGCTATTTCTGTAACTTTGAGCCGCCGGTCTTCCATAATTTCTCCTTCCACAAGAGCGATGTTTTCAGGAATGAGCATCTCCAAGAGCCAACCTGCACGCTCTTCGTCTTCAATGCTTTCTCGACCCATTCGAAAAAGTGTGGCTCATTCTTTTACGGTAGAATATGAGGGGGGTGCTTCCCCATATACACCGTCCAATCGCTGTTTCATTTCTTTTGGAGTAAGTCCTTTTGTGAAGAACTTAATAACAGCTGGAAACTCCATTTTGAACATGTCACAATCTTCTACATATAGCCTTCTTTATGCAAATGTATCTGATCAACTGAACACAGTGGAGTGTAAGTTACATTTGCAGTTATTTACTTAACAGATAAGGTTGACACCAGATAAGGTTTTTGTAAAGGCGATAATTCTTATCGGCGAGGCCGGAAACTTATTGACCTACCCTATGCCTAAGAAGCCATACTCCCAAAAGCATTACAAACCAAAACAATAATGATCTTACTTTCTTTTTCACAACAATCTTGTTGATGATTTTTTTCAAAGTAGGCCCCGTTGGATGCCATGTACGTGTGTTCAAGACATGCCGGAAATTATGTTCAAAGGTCCTTCAGAAGCGCCTCCCACGAAGACGTTTCTTCAATTTGGATCACATGAAAAAGGCACATGGGACTGTATTGTGGAGAAGGGCCGCACTTAATTGTGATTTTTGCGAGATATTCAGCAAAAACCGGCCTTACAGTTGTGAGTGCAGGTACAAAATGCTTGGAATATGGAAACATGGAGATTTTCACACAGAACTATAATGTTTGCTCTCATTAGTCTTGGAACGCACTGTGCACAAACACGTCTCTTGTGCAATTTTCAGTTAGCAAAGTGTGGGTGACACTCGGTGAAATTTCTGATAGTGTTCTTGACGTTATGCAACGATTTTCTCTTAACAATGACAGCAGCGGTGTTAATGTTTTCTTCCATTAGAGCACAAATTACAATTTGAATTCCTTTTCCTTTGAAATTGATGGCCTCCCTTCTTTAAACATTTAAAACCAGCTTCGAGCTTGCCTTAGGGAAGAACAAAGTCTTCAAAGGCTCCAGTCGAAGATTTGTTGGGACGAAAGTACAATTTCAGAACAGGATTATCGATTATATTTAACAGGCACCAATGTAGGTATCGATATTAGACAAAATGGTGATGAATGTGGTTCGTGCTGTTAATTACGTAGCTTAATTTGGTTCGTTGGTTTGTTACAGTGATTTATAGCTGAAAGTAAATCAACGGTAGCGTGTTAATTCTTTTGTTTTTTATTCAGTTACCGTTGCTTTAGTGAAATCGCACCAGGACGTGTGTAATAGAAAGTGATAGAGCAGAAAATGTAGTAAAGAACAAGTAACGTTGTGTATTTAATAAAAATGCAACTTTCATATTTAAAAGTATTTATTATTACCTTAACGTAAGCTGTATAACAACTATAACGGAATATAATTAACATTTAAGCTACATATTTAATTTTAGACGTACGATTACTTGTTTATCTCTGTTGTGTTCTCTCCGCCTGCATTTATTGTACACTTTACACTATCAAGGTTGATAGAGTACATACATTACCGATTAAGATTTGTACATCACTCCCTGGAATTCGGCTGTTTCCGCTGCCGTTCAGTACTGAAGCCGCAGGACGATTACTGTCTATAAGGGTAAATTCGATTATTTGTCCTTGCGCATGCGCAAAGTATTTCTCAACACTATTTCACATGACACGGAGTTTATTCCTACCCAATACTAAAAATAACAACCCTTTCTAAGGCTATGTCTCCCCCCAATCTCGGAGCCACCTTAGGCGATTACAAAAATTCTATTTTTAGGTATACCCCTCATTCCTAATGGTCCGATTTCCCCGATTTTCAGAAAATATTTTTCTTATTTTATTTAAATGATATTAATCAAGTTTCGTTACAAAAATAATAATTTTGGTTATTAACTACACTCATAAAAACCCGATTTCACCTGTTTTCAGAAAATACTTTTCTGGTTTTATTTCAATGGCGTAGACCGAATTTCGTTGAGAGGAAAACAAAAATTGCAGACACACACGTATATATATGCCATTTTTGGTGCCTAGAAAGTATGATCGAATAAGAAAATTTTCAAAAATATTTTTATAGGCACATTCCTTCGGAATTCGCTAAAATCAGCACTTTGATCGCTACCATAATGTAGGACACGGTATGTTAGCCTAAATTGTGACGAGTCCTGGGGTTTACCATTATCAGCCCGAGACAAAGCGTGGGAAACATCCTGCGAGAGGAAGAGGAAGAAGAAGAAAATTAAAGCAGCACTGTCCGCCGAGAAAGTGATGCTCACCGCATTCCAGCCTTAAACACAAATACTTACGGAACGTCATAAGCGACCAGGTCTCCTTACCTAAGGCGTTTTGCTCTTGCATGACAACGCGCATCTTCATACTACCAACAAGAAAAATTCAAGTCGTCCTCGAGCATCCTCCGTGTAGCCCCAATCCTGCTTCAAGCAACTTGCATTTGTTTGGCCCTCTTAAACACAATCTTTCGAGTGAACATTTTCCCGACGATGGGGTTGTAGAAAGCTTTCGACAGCAGCTCAAATAATTTTATGCTACTGGATTTCAGGGGCTTGTGAAACGATGAGACAAGCGTCTTAACGTAGAAGGGGTTATGTTGAAAAATATTTTTTTTTTTTCAAATTAGCACTCTTGTTTGTTTTTACCGTCGTACTATGTTTAAAATACCCGTCCTACAGGTGTAACAGCCTTTGTCCGTTTTGGCGATGAACAACCGCTGTTCCGATTCTGATGAGAGATGGTCAACTAAAGTGCCGATACACAAAATCAGCTCTGTTGCTGTTAAAACGATCCAAACACTGTTGGAACATCATACCAACGTTAGCAGCGCGGTATATCCCGTCTCATATGTAAATCATAGCCTACACATTCGTTTCAAATGTCTATAGGCTCAGCAATATCAAACATTTTAACTCGACAGTCATTTAATGGCAATATCATGAATTCTGCTGCTGTTGCACTTTTTGAACGTCCTTTATGACAGTCATTTTGAACGCTGACATAGCCATGTTTAAATTCAGTAGCCCGTATTTTGATGTTGAAAATAAAAGAGGACATTGCCAATAAACTTTTATAAATTTGATTGCATTTCTTTAGACGTTAAACTGTCTTTTACAAACAAAAGTTATGAATGCATGACTAGTTTTATAGAATACCTTAATACGAATGCTTTAGAAAGAAGTAAAAGGGATAAGTCATGGCAACTATTTTCCCCCCTCGCGAACACGGGACAACACAAAAAATCTAAGATATACGATTGAAAGTATATGGGACGTACTTCCGACTGAAGCCACCAGATGACGTTATGTAAGGGAACAGTGTCTCAGTAGCCCCAAAGTTCAGTTGGTGAGGTCAGGAATGGAGGTCACGATAAGTAAACAACGAGCCGATGGAAAATAGAATTTCTCTGCATCAGGAATGCTGTACATAGCACTGCGCGTTTTCTGCCCTATTGAACATTGGCGAGGTAGACAGGCCTTCAAATGGGGCAGAATGTCGACTGCCGATCTGCCGCGCAGTGGGCGTCCTGTGTCTACAGACAAGGATGTATGGGTGATGGTGGTGGAACAGTCTTGTGCGATGATAGGCGCTGGACACTTGTGGAATTAGAAGAGCAAACAGGAATTGTGGCCAAAACAATGCACTGCATTTTACGGAAGGACCTGAACATGCTGAAAATGTGCGCAAAGAGGGTGCGACATCAATTAAGTGAGGTATAGAAGTGGACTCATGTCGCATCAGATTTCAGGATGCCATCATTGCAATTGATGACACATGAACAGGGCTTATGAACCAGAACTCAAGCGACAGTCCAGGGAATGGTGTCACCCTGGGTCAGCACGCAAACACAAGTTTAGCCAAACTCCTGCACGCAAAAGTCATGTTCATTCTGACGTATGATGACACTTGTATGTCATCCAGTGTGCGAGGGACCACTATGAATACCCCGTATTACTGGGACACACACCAAACGACCAGAACCTTTGAACAACGCCATTATTCTCCACAATAACGCGACAACTCACACAGCCAACAGTGTTCAGTGTCTTTTACAGCGCTGAGGATGAGAAATTCTTCCATCTCAGTCCCCAAAGTGTAGCAGCAACGTTGTGCGGACATTTTGACAGCATTCCGACGCGAGGTGACTCACATTAGCAACTCACATACAGCAGACTTCCCCATGCATCGTCGAGTACTTGTAGATTACTTCGAAGGCTGCAAACACCTGGGGGACCCTCCTGTGACGGATTTGCAACCCTGTGTAAGTAATTGTGTGTAACTTTTACTTATGACGTAATAAACCAATGGTGTCCGGTTGTCTGTGTTTTGCTTCTTCCCCATGAGTGTCGCCTACATCCAGGCTTCCGTTGGTGGCACCGCTTGACAGTAAATGCCACATACTTCCAATTGTATATCTTAGATTTTTGGTATCGTCACTTGTTTGCAAGGAAAAAAAACATTGTTGCCATGATTTATGACTTATTCCTCGTATAAATACACAATTGAAACAATGACTTAATATTTACAATAAATACTTAAGACGGTTGTACCAACTCAAAGCTGAATACTTTACAGACCGCCTTCATTTTACCTCTTCCGTGATTTATTTACTTTACAACATGAGATGAGCAATTTTAACTTGTAAGCAGTCAAAAATATGTAAGGGTAGAGGGCGATGCAAGAGGTGGATGGTAGCAAGTTTGAAGCGCTCGATACTGTACCTTCCACCCCGCCCCACAACCTCAGCATGCCATCAATTTCCTGCCTAGAGCGCTGACAACAGAAAAATTACTCTGGAGCTAATAGCAGCGGCAAACTCCGGAAGGAACAACGCCTGGCGCTATGGGCGTGTGCCACCAGGTGCTGTAACGTGCAGGTCATGATATCCCTTGAGATCGCATGTTGTACACACTGGTTCAACAAGTCAGCATAAAAAAAAAGGTGTGACCCGAATATTAATTTCAATACATATATTTACAATACAGATCCATAAGTTTCCGGCCTAACCATTTTCTAGGTATGATAAAGACAAAAACTGTATTTCACTTTTCAATATAGTTACCTGGTTGCAACACACTTCTCACAGCTTTGAATTAACATTTCAATCGCCCCCCCCCCCAAATAGTCCGAAGTTTTGTCTGCAAAATGGGCATAAACAGCATCCATCACTTCATCTTCAATTTCATCTAATCCGACGCGTCTTTTGAAAAACTTTGAAACCCTCGACAACAATACGTGTACGGGGATATATTCCGTGAAAGAAAATACTCAAATAGATCTCCTGAATCACGTGTTAGAATTGTTCGGTATTATTCCCATTTACCCTGTATAAATGTTTGGCATTTATTATGAGAGTAAATTTCATTTCTAGTACCATAACTAATTACATGCTCATTTTCATGATTTAGATAGGATGAATATCATTTAATTAAATTAATATTTATTTAATTAATCTAAAAAGTACGAGAGAAGGTCCATAAGTTCCCGACCTCTCCGATAAGAATTATCAGCATCACAAAATCCTTATCTGGTGTCATACATTATCTGTTAAATAAACAATTGAAGATGTAACTGTTCAGGTGTTCAGATATAGTTGCATAAAGAAGGTTATGTGTAGAAGATTGTGACATGTTCAAAATGGAGTTTCCAGCTGTTATTAAGTTCTTCACAAAAGAAGAACTTACTCCAAATGAAATTAAACAGCGATTGGACGGTGTATATGGGGAAGCACCCTCCTCATATTCTACCGTAAAAGAATGGGCCAAACTTTTTCGAATGGGTCGAGAAAGCATTGAAGACAAAGAGCGTGCAGGTCGGCCCTTGGAGGTGCTCACTCTTGATAACATCGCTCTTGTGGAAGGAGAAATTATGGAAGACCAGCGGTTCAAAGTTACAGAAATGGCAGCAAAGTTGGGCCTTTTTAAATCAACAGTCCTTCGAATTATTCATGAACATTTAAACATGAATAAGGTTAGTGCAAGATGGGTGCCTAGACTTCTTTCCTCAGTCCAAAAGCAGCAACGAGTCATCTGTTGTCAGGCATTTTCGGAGCTATGCCGTGGCAACGAGAGAGAAGTTCTGCAAACCATTGGAGATGAAACTATAGTCCTGTACTATGATCCCTTGTCCAAAAGAGAATCAATGGAGTGGCGTAAACCTGGCGAAGCACCGCCTCTAAAGGCCAAGGTCACTCCGTCAACAAAGAAGAACATGACCACAATCTTTTGGGACTGTGAAGGAATATTCTTCGTTGACTTCAAAGAGAGGAACACCACAGTAAATGGGGAGTACTATGCTGGCCTACTGCACAGACTACGTGCTTCCACCAAAGAGAAAAGACGAGGAAAGCTGATTGGCGGTATCCGCCTTGACGACAACGCACCTGTGCACACAGCTCTTGTTGCAAAGGAAGCTGTGAAGAAATGTGGCTTCAAGGAGATCGACCAACCACCCTACAGCCCAGATCTAGCTCACAGTGACTATTTTTTCTTCTCAAAACTCAAGAAGGGCCTTCGAGGAAGGAAATTTAAGTGTGACGAAAAAGTGGTGGGCTGTTTATGCCAATTTTGCAGACTAGCCTTCTGACTATTGGGGGGGGGGGGTTGAAATGTTAATTAAAAGATGTGAGAAGTGTATTGCAAAAACGGGTAAATATACAAAAAGGTGAAATATAGTTTTTATCTTTATCATACCTAGAAAATGGTTAGGCTGGAAACTTATGGACCTACCCTCGTAACTTGGTTCGCATACTAATAGAGGGCAACAGTAGTAACCTGTATACATGTGGTTATAAAGTTTCCTTTCTATGCATCAATATTCTAGGGTTACAAGTCATTTATTGTTTGACAGTTGTATAAACACAGGCATTTCGACTGAGAGCAAAGTAAATTCAGGAGAGAATTTTGCCTACATTGGGTGAACGGGGGCCGTTCCTATGAAACCATTCGACTTTGGGTAAATGGGTTCAAGTGTGGTAGAACAAGCACCGATGAAGAACCACACCCTAGAGCTCCAAAATCAGCTGTGAGGCTAGAAATCATCAACAAAGCCCACGATATCATTTTGGCTGACAGACAAGTGAAAGTATGCGAATTAGCGGAGGGGTATCTCAACTGAGTTGGTTCATTTTTTTTGCATAATGAATTACACATGAACATTTTGCGTAAGATGGTTGCCGCGGTTGTTTACTCGGAAGCAGCAGTTATATAATACGCGAGCATAGGTCAACTACAGAATCCAATGAATTTTTTACATAACTTTGTGACTATGAACGAAACGTGGTCTTCCTTACTAAAGCTAAGGACAAATTGATTGAATTACGATTTGAAAAGCTTTCGCATCCTCCATATTCACCTGATTTCGCTCCCTTGGATTACTATCTGTTCTGGAGACTCAAAACTTTCCCAGTTTGACAGAAGTTTAAGTAAATAAAGAGGTAAAGAGTATTTTGAGACCTCAAAGATACCCGCTTTCACGAGGGAATCGTTGACTTAGAGAAACGCTGGAGCAAGTAGGTTGCTAATTTTAGTTCTGGTGTATGTGCTTTCCAATTTAAGTGTTTGTCAACTTGAAACCTGAAAATTTGCTATCACCGTGTTTGTCCAGTTTATTTGGTTTATTCTCAGTCGGTTTTACCCTCTCAGGTCATCAGCGTCCCATTCAATTCAGGGCGTGATACGACCGACAAATTTTGCTCAGAGGCCTCTTCTTTCAGGCTTGAGGTTCTTTTTCGTGCCGTAAATGTACGACACGGGACCCACGGCTTTACTTCCCTTCCGAAGGAAGCCATACTTAGGATTTTTACGTACGAAAAAATCCTCCATCGACGCTGGCCGGGATGGAACCCGCGATCTTGGGTCTACGAGGCGAGTACGGTTACCACTACACCACCAGAACCGACTTGTTTGTCTAATATGTGATTATTATGTGGGATCAGGTAAGTTACATGATGGATGTATCTAATGATAATTTGCTAGCTTTGAACTAGCTACACACTGTTCACATAGTTCATTTTTTCCACGAGATTATCAAAGTTATTGCTAGAAACTATAACCCTGATATGATCAACAAACAGAGCAGTAATACAATGTTTTAATATATAAATTAGCACTGTTTGCTATCTAAATTTGTTAAATGTAATTTTGTTAGTTCCCCGCCTGTACTAGGTGTGCAAGTCGAGACATGTTCAGTTCCGCCTACAGAAAAATGGAGTTGACAACACACTGCTCTGAAATTCTGCTTTCGTCTCAACAAATCTTCAGCTGAGGTCTATGTAGAATTTGTTCTTTCCAATAGCCCAGTTCGAAGATGGTTTAAACTGTTAAAATAGGGTAGGCGAGTAATTTCAAAGGAAGATGAACCTAGCTCTCCAGTTTATGCTCTAACGGGAGAAAGCATTAACGCTGGTACTGTGTGACAGAGCATTGGTCTAATAATAATAAGAACACTTTCACGAAATTCCGTAAATTTCGAAGTTACACATGATATATTGCAAGTAATCACTGCTGATGACACCTGACTCATCATTCCGATTCTGAAAGCAAACAGTAAAACTGTGTGGAAATCACCATAAAAATATTTAAAAAAAAAAAATGGTTGCTTCTGTTGAGAAAGTTATGGCTAACTCAATTTTTCAACATTCAAGGAATTATTTATCTGCATTGCATACATGCGAGATGTCCTGAAAACTCTACAAGGTCATATCCAGGCACCACCACGAGAGGCCAAGGTCGTTAAGGCTCGGAATCGTGAGCGGGAGGTCTGGGGTTCGATTCTCACCAGGACAGTCATCCCTCATTGAGGTCCTCATAAATGGCAAATGACGGGGAGGTACCTTAAACTTAGGCCTGGAAAGTTTCCTTACTTTAAAAAAAATCTTTCCCAATTTATCATTTCATCTCATGTATCATCAGTATCCACCGCCTGTGGTGCCTCAGTAGTTAAAACGGGCGTTAAACACTATTAAATATATATATATATATATATATATGTCACCCGCAACAAGCTGGGAGGTGTAACACGATAATGCACAGCCGCATATTGAAAATGATGTTGCTGAATGTCTTCCAAAATCAATGTTAAGCGTTGTAATCAAAAGAGTTAAATCTTTTAGTTTTTTTTTTTTTGTCGTGGTTTATTTTTAATGTGCTACTATAGCTTTCACCAACTATTACGGTTAGCATCATTAGTGGACGATGAACACACATGACTACTGAAATGACTACAGCATTGATCTATCTCTGCCTGGTTTTAGAAGGTTGATCAATACTAGTGTGTAGGGTAAGGTGGAGAGGGGGGTAGTTGTTTGTTTTTAAGAACTGGTTTCCATGTGATACTTTGGGCAATATCCGCCGTCTCTGTTAAAGTTGTTTGGATGCTGTTGTATTTCCAATGCCTCTCTCCTGGCTAGATTGAAAAAGCCTTGTGTTTTTGCAAACACTTCTGTTTTATTCAAGTGTTTGCCATGACATTTATCTATGGCATTTTGCGGATCGTTCAGGTTAATTAAGGCGAAGGTGTCATCGATTTTTCCCCAATCGTATTTTAATCGATCTTTCAACCATGGCTATGTACACTTTGCCGCATTTACATGGTATTTTATAAATTCCTGTAGTTTCAAGAAGATGCATGGGGTCTTTTACTATACGTCCGACACACAGTAACGCCTTCTATGTAAGTAACAGAAGTTTTGGACTTTTTGTTTGAGTAGATGACGTTTGCATAAAACGGATGGCTCTGTCAATATCTTTGTTGCTATATCCGTTGACCTTAAACCATTGCAGAGATGGTTTAGCACATGTTTAACATGTTCTGTGATGGTTTTAGCTCTGTCAATATCTTTGTTGCTATATCCGTTGACCTTAAACCATTGCAGAGATGGTTTAGCACATGTTTAACATGTTCTGTGATGGTTTTAGCTCTGTCAATATCTTTGTTGCTATATCCATTGGCTTTAAACCATCGCGGAGATGGTTTAGCTCATGTTTAAGATTATTTTTGACGGTTTCAGTTCATGTATTTAAGTCTTGATTGCAGACAATCAGCCGGGAAGTGTTTAAGTGTTTTAATTATGAGGGCTAATTTTTTTCCCAACCTCCGATGGGGCATAACAAAAAGATTTTTTTTTTTTTAACCAGGAGTTAAACAGTCACAGTTACTTTTCCACTTAGTCACGGTGAAGAATAAAACATTTGTCATATGGATAGACCAGCTCTTCATAGAAGGTTGCCGCCAGATAGGTCTGTTTTGGGAACCCAGTGTGCATAAAGTTTTCGATAGCCGAGGTGTTCTGTAACAATCGTGTACAGACCTGACCTTGAAATGTCGGGCAATTCCACACACAACTCACTGATGATGATAAACCTCCGTCTCTCTCGAACTCTTGATCAACTCCCTGAACAAGCGACAGACCTGCGTCCTTGTCCACCTTCATCATGAGCATCAGTTCGGCCTTCTTTAAATTTCTTACGCCATTCACACACAACGCCCTCACTCATACAGTTTGCACCATAAACACGGCTCATTTTGCGATGAATTTCTGCTGCTCTATTCCCTTCTGCCTGTAGAAAACAAATGACGCTTCGCAACTCGCACTTGGCGGGAGAATCAATCATGTCGGCCATGTTGAAGTACCTGTAGCTCAGCTCCAACTGATGTATTGAGCTTGATCCTAGCGAACATTATGGTGGGATAGAAGCGCAGTAGCACAGTGCGCATATCCGCCTCCTTATGCTTGTCTGGTCACTAGTAGAGCGATCGGAGGTTGGAGGGAGGAAGCCCTCGTATATCACCGGCCGTGAAAGTCTAAGAAGTGAGTTCCTCACCCTCCTTAGAGCCTAGATTTAGCCCCTTGTGATTTTTCCATTTCTCTCAAATAGAAGAAACACTATTTTGGAAGCATGTCATTGAAGACTGGCATAAACGCTGGGACAGGTGCATTTCGTCCAGAGGGGACTACTTTTTTTTTTTTTGAATGGTGTTGAACGCCCGTTTTTTACGACTGTGGCACCACAGGCGGTGAACAATGATGATACATGAGTGAAATGATATGTTGGGAAATGATTTTTTTTAAAGGAAGGAAACGTTCTAGTCCTAAGTTTAAGGTACCTACCCGGCATTTGCCAGTTATGAGGACTGAGGAAAACCTAAAAAAAAAAAAAAAAAAACACAGTCAGGGAGGACAGTACTGGCGGGATTCGAACCCCAGACCTCCCGCTCACGAGTCCGCGCCTTAACGACCTCTGCCACCCGTGGCGGTCGGACTACTTTGAGAAAGATAATCAAAATTAAGAGGATGAGAAAAGATATGTGGTCAAAAAAATAATTATTACATTATTGATAAGTTATGAAGAATATTTACTGACTTACAAAATTGGTTGAAAAATAAAGCATACAGTAAACTGTTTTTGTTTACATTACAGAGTTAAAATTTCGTTTGTCTATTCTTAATCGGTAAATATACGTAAAAATTCTTGAAGCTGTATTTTTTTTTTTTTTTATTTTTTTTTTAGACTTACGTTTATGTGAATTTTCAATAATGTTTCGTTTTAGGGACAATTTTACACCAATTTTGCATACAATTATATATCGTTATTTTTGCAACAGTTTTTAAAACAGTTAAACGGAAATTACATTTTTTTTTTTACGTAACAAAACACACTCTTCACCGAAATTTTCCTTTTAAAAATGTTTTAAACACTTTTCATTTGCTGAAAAAGTACATAGAGAACAAGTATATCAGGTTTCTACAGACTGTTCCCAATTAAGAAGGTTAGATGTTATATTCACGCTTTGAATTTAAGAAAATAAATTGGGAGAGGATAAATATCAAACGTTATCCTTGTGATTATCTCATTTGCAAAGTTCAAGTGCCTCATTTGCAGCAAGCCTTCTTTTTTTTCTTTGTATCCAGTGCTGTTTGCGCTGTGTCCCGCTAGATAGCAGCACAGCACAGATCGATGTGCGCTCTGGTGACCATACGTGGTAGCTACGTGTGACAGAAGTTCAATATCACATTATACACCGTACAGCTGTTACGCTTGCAGAGATTATCTGACCTCAGCATGAGTCAGTGGGAGAATTCCTCTGTGGTAAACATTGTTTGAAATATTCAATAGCTCTCAGAATAAAAGAAATAGATTAAGTTTTCATTATCATCAGATAACATTTGAACTGGAGTAGTTTCTTTCAACCCTCTTCATGGTTTTATTATGAGGATGTTATGCTATGGCATGAGTAGACACAAAGCCTTCTTGATGCTGCCAATAAATTCACACGCCATTCCAATTACGTCACTTTCTCCATCTGTTTAATGGCAAGTTGCGAGCCGAAAATCTGCCAAGCAGTCACTGACCTTTTATGTTCGCTGCCCAGCTGTCAGTAAACACATGTCAGACCTAACCGACGGCAAAATGACTTCTCACACGTTATCAGTTCTTTATGAATTTTATTTTCCTTCTGACGGGTTTATTTCATTTACGGACGCTATTTAACATCTCAGGTCATTAGCGTCCCATTCAATTCAGGGCGTGAAACGGCCGACAAATTTTGCTCAGAGGCCTCTTCTTTCAGGCTTGAGGTTCTTTTACGTGCTGTAAATCTACGACAAGGAACCCACGGCTTTACTTCCCTTCCAAAGGAAGCCATACTTAGAATTTTACGCCCGAAAAAATCCATCAATCCTGGCCGGGTTTGAACCCGTGATCTTGGGGTTAGGAGGCAAGTATGGTTACCAGGTGCATTGCGTCCAACGGGGACTACTAGGTAATAAGAGAGAGAGAGACTATTGTATGTTGTACAGACCTATAATAGTTGTGTTTACATAACTTGAATGCCAGTCTTCAGCCTGAATGTTAGTACAAAAGCATTTTAGTTACGGACCACCTGAATGCGGCTGTTTACCGTGGTAGTGAAGGCGCCGTTAAAAACAACAACAACAACTTTGCATCCTCCTCGTTTGGTGACAGTTTATCAAGTGAAATGGGACAATACAAGTTTTCTATTCGCCAAAGAGTGTTAATGTACGATTCATATGTGCGTACAGAATCAGCGCAGGGAGATTATTTCAAGAGGAATTTCGATTCCTCCGATTTAACCCACTGCAATTTTTATCTTTGGGGGATATTAAAAGAGAAAGTGTACCAAACAAAATTCACACACACTTTAGATGAACTTGAAAATAACATTCGTCAAGAAATTGCTGCCATTTCTGCAGAGTGTAGTGAGCAATTTCCTAAGGAGGTGTCAGAAATGCTTGAACAACGAAGGGAGGCAGTTCCAGCATCTCCTTGCTTAATATACGTGAATAATTTACGTTTCTTTTTAAGTCTTTGTGTTATGTATGTTAGAAATAACTTACGTAACAAGCCATACTATATTTACTGCGGACTTCCAGTTACCCGCCCCGCCGACACAGCAGCTAGCCTCGCCGGCCGGCCGCACGCCGCGAAACTGGTTGCGTAAAGGATTTTTCATCCAAAGCAATGTCTTTTAAAATGGCTACGTGTAAGACAGATGAAAAATGATACTGTAGTAGCAAAAAATACAAAATGTTAAAAATGTTTGTTATATTGGAGTAAACTTTAATATGAGTGGGGAACGCAACAAGGTCTTGTTTATTATTAATTATAAAGCACGAAGTCAACTAAACAAGTGTTCTGACATGCGTTCCAAATATATAGTAGATACACTAGAGAAGATGCACAATGTTATGATTAAGTCTATTCTGTAATGGAGGAGAGCTGAACATGTAGATAAAACTCAGGTCGATTTTTGGAAAAGGGCCCTCATCTCCAAGAAGCATCAAACTGTAGGGTCTTGAGGGAGTTCGGTTGTTTAGAAGATACGGTTAACAAGAGCGGTGAAATACTACCTTAGACTAAAGCAGGGAGACCAGCCCACACTTGACGCGAAATGCTATAGACATCAGATACAAAATATAACTCAAGGATTTAGCCTGGGTTCAATATGGCAACGAGACAATGAAACTAATAAAAATTATGGAAGAAAGTTAGAACCAGGCTAGAAGATATCAGCAGGCAGGAAATCGAGGCAGAATTTAACACGAAAATTTCCTTGAGGTAATGAATGAAATTAAATTTGCCTTGGGTAAAGAGGTATAAAGTATATGCTCATTTTAGGGAGAAAGGCAAGATCAGGAATGACCTGATTTAGACTGGGAGGTTGGAAGGCTCACTGGTAGAATATACCCAATGGGAACACCTGAGAAAAACGTTGTTTCCAGAAAACTTTTAAAAGACAATTAGAGGTGAACTGCATGCTGGAACCTAACCACATTAATTGGTTCAATATGGGCATTTTCGTAGTCAAAGCTAGAAGCAATTAATTTTTGGTTAGGACACAGTAACTAGTGTAATAATTATTATTATTACTACAAAAAGCCACGCTTTACCGACGACTTCTGGCTGTTCTGACATTAGGCTTTTGAACTGCAAACTATGCACAGTGTTTGCAAGAAAAGCTCCGTATTATTTAGGTGGTCCTTTGAATCGGCTGTGGAAATAGTAGGTCTGCTATAAGGAATGATATATGTGAGGACATAAAGGGTCAATGTGAGATCTGGTTGGCGCTAAAAGTTTGCATTATATAAAGAAACAATATATCAAAACCAGAAAAATACACTAATACTTCGTAACTGTATTTATTATATAATTCTAGTGGTCTAGTGGTAACCATACTTGCCTCGTAGACACAAGATCGCGGGTTCAAACCTGGTCAGGTTGATGATTTTTTTTCGGGCCTAAAAATCCTAAGTATGGCTTCCTTCGGAAGGGAAGTAAAGCCGTGGGTCCCGTGTCGTACATTTACGGCATGAAAAAGAACCTCAAGCCTGAAAGAAGAGGCCTCTGAGCAAAATTTATCAGCCGTTTCACGCCATGAATTGAATGAGACGCTGATGACCTGAGATGTTAAAGAGCGTCCATAAATAAAACAAATCAACAAGTTAGATATAAGTGGTGCACATGTTTTACCCCAGAATCCAGAAATTTTCTGAATATCCTTTAAGGACTTTAGCCCATATAGAGGCCAATTATTTTTAAATTTTATTGAATCATAATAAAATGCTATTACTGTGAATATATAATAATGTTCTAAGCCCTTCTCTGATCTTTTAGCACTAAAAGGAATTTTTACAATTAAATTACGAAATGCTCCAGTTATTAGCCCGGAACCTCGGTCAAGGCCAAACGACGATCGCTGTGTTGAGTAATGAAATCAGGACATGACCTTTGTCTTCAGAGCACATTATTACGACATTAAGTACAGTCGGTCTGCGCACTAAGATGACCTTTGTAGAATGTCAGGACGTTATCGCTTCCCATTACAAACTTACAGCCCTTGTTTAACTCACAGACGTTGCATTTCGCGAATCAGCTGATTTTCACGGCCTCCTGTTATGTAGGTCGTACGTCAAAACTTTTAAATGAACAGCGTCGGGCTACAGTATAAATTGTGCATTTCGAAGGATCGAAATCTAACGAAATAGGATTTATTACGTGTATTATCCTATAGATGGCTCTGGATAAACAAAGGGATTCCATAATTGTTACGATTTTGATAAATTAAAACGCTATCAAGCGTGCGCATGCCAACGAAACCCTAAAATAATAATTTGCAAATGTAAGCATTCTGAAATATTTACTATTGACGCTAAAGATTACGTCACCGGGCTATAGTAACAGGCCTCTGTGAATTACAACTAATGCATAATTTGTCTACTTGCATAGGTCAAGGCTATAACGGAAAAAGTTATTGCTGAATCGAATACTTCTGAATAATTTAGACCAAATCACGCTAGAAGTTCCAAAAGTACACTTTTTTAACTACTGGAAAATCTGAAAAAACCGAATAATAATTAATACTGCTATTAAAATAAAAAGGACTATCATTTCATTATTGTTATGAATACATAAAAATAATTCCAGGTTATGTTTGTGCATTGAATTTTGTTCTGGGCTAATGGTTTATTTTACACAGTAATTTTGCAGTGTAAAGTCGGCACATAAGGATCAATTAACAAACGATCATCGAGTTGTTAACCAGCAAACGCCCATAGCAAATTCCCCAGCAATTTGAATTTATGAAGGCTATTACAGAGCGCTAGGGCAGAGAATGTAGTAAAACACAATAAAAGTATATACTCTCCCCGTATCATTATTATTTTATTGTTAGCTTAACGTTTCCAATTGAACTTAGCTGTATAACAACTAAAACGGAATGTAATTAACCTTTAAGCTACATAGTTAATTTTAGACGTACGAACATTGGCTCTCTATTCGCTGCATTCATTGTACACTTTACACTAGCAAGGTTGATAGAATACATATACTACCGTACATCGCTCCAGCATTCCCTAGAATTCGGCTTTCTCCGCTGCCGTTCGGTACTGAAACACCAGACGACCGCTGTCCGTAAGGGAAAATCAGATTATTGGTCCATGCTCATGCGCAGACTATTCCCCCATTGTTTCACATGACACCAACGAGCTATCTGCTGTGTTTGTGGGTGACAACACATTAAGACTGGGGGTCTTAGAAACTGTGTTACTTTTTAATATGGGAACAGCTAAGGTTCTGAAACACCTGAGAAATGAACCAGGCATCAATATCCTTAGTAGGCCGGAAGAAATGACTTACAAGGGCGAAGAGATGACCAAAGAGGCCAGAAAGAAGAAACAAGACAAGGAGAATGCCGATTATGGACCTGGTTAATTTCTAAGCCCATTTAATGAAATTTTATTTCATTTTCGGAATGTTAACAATCTATAAATTTTTAGTAGATATATCTCAGAAGTTAGCAAAGACATCACTCTCAAAATTTTACTATTTATAGTAAACCTGTTTATTTGTTAAAGCTAATATATTACTCTATGGTTCATGGCTTACTCGTAACCAGAGCCCGGAAGTTCAGGCATTTATTTTGGTATCAACTGCAATAGCCGCTTGTCATCTCTCGGTCTACTTCCACTGAAGTGATTGGAGCATATTTAAAACAAGTTATTTCTGAAGAACTCATACCAGTTACAACAGAACTTTCACCTTTCAGGATATCATGGAAATGTTGATCAAGACAAAGTAAAGTAGTTATATACAGCTAAGAAGTTACCTTCCTAGAACTGTCTCGCGCAGTTAGATACAAGGTCATTCTCCAGGACTATTCAAAACTATAGTACTTCCCTCATCCTCTTTTTTCCTGGCATTCATATGCCCGAGGTAACCGTGCGTTCGTTTCACTTATGAAGGTTCTGCTATTTAAAGAATTTAAGTTAATGGGTTGAGGAGAAACTTTTCGACTGCTTGGAAAGAAATAAACGTATAACAAGATTCTCAATAGATATTTTTGTGAGGTGAACATGCCATTTAATTCTTTATGTGCTTTTTTTAAAATGCGAGAAGTCAAAATAAAAACAGACCCTACCGACCTCAAATGTATGGAAGATGTTCATTTCTGCCTGGCTCGTAAATATATCCACCCAGATATAAAATATTTTGCTTTACATAAGGGCTCCGATTATAACAACTTTTAATATGAAGACACTATGGTAAATTATTTAATTTTTTTCAAAATTTTTCTGGAGCACAAACCAAGTCAATTAAAATCTAATAGCTGTTTGTCTCTAGTGGTGCAGAAGTGCGCTTCCTCAGAGGTGTTACTCAGAGGGATAAATTTCACACAAGATGTCTGGATTGTGGGGCGCATGCTCCAAGATCTCCATCTTAAAAGTGTCATCGTATTCGTGATCTGTAACAGGATGACCCCGGTTTGTTCTCGATCCGACTCGCAGACTGTCAGCTGTCGGATCAATGGAGAGGCCGCCAGAAATGAAATTCGGTGATAGAAGACGGTCAGCATGATTTTGCATGCACGATATTTTTCGGTGCAGGCGACTCATACTGGACCGCAGTGTTTTCAAGTTGTAATTTTGACACCACGGCGGGACACAATAATATGATACCAGATGTTTGTAACTGGCGTACTGCAAGTGCTGCTGTAGTACTGTGTGGACACTGCCATAACTAACATTGATCAGAAGAAAGGTTTCGTCCTCTGTGATGCGCCTGTTGGTTTGAGCAAGTTTAATCACTATCTCAAGGGTCACTGAAGTGATGACATGGTCTCAGACTTCGGGTCATCTTTAAAAGATGTAACTTTTGACTCGCTCAGCCTGTTTTCCTCGTACACCGCACTCATCCGACACTTTCTCCGTCAAGAGTCCAATAAATGTTCATTGCTTCCAACCTGCACACCCCGATCGTTGCCAGCTTTTGTGCTATTGAACAGGGCTACCAATGTTGGACAAAATGTTTACAAAAATCAGGAATATTTCTAAAGAAAACTTTACATTCTACATTTTCACACACTATAAGCAGGTGAAAGAGCGAGGACTTGGGAGCTGTTCATGGTGATCGAGTGTGTTCATTTGATAACATTGCAAGATGAATTCGATCATTTGAAGAAGGACGAGAGACTTTGAAAGACAACCCTCGCTCTGGCCGGCCTTGGGAAGCTGTGAACGAGAGAACAATTCAAAGAGTGGAGGAAAATCGACATATTACTGTTGAAATGTTAAGTACACTGTTGGCAGCATTGTCAGTATACTCCATTAACATTTGAAGCTGCAAAAAATCTGTGCAAAATGGTTCCACATTCCCTAACCAATGAAGAGAAGAAGAGGAGAAAGGAATGTACAAGGAAACTGCTGAGCATGTTTTCACCTAAATGTCCTAAACGTTTGACAGATATATGCACTGGTGATGAAAGTTGTTTTATTAATATATCCCCAAATAAAGCTCAGAACTGCGTGTGGGTAAATGAGAATGACCCAAGACCAGTTTGTTCTTAACAAGATTTTCGTTCTGTAAGCGAATGTTCACTGTTTTCTTCAACTATGAAGGACCATTAGTGTTTGACTGTGTGTCAGAAGGAATGACAATGAATGAAGAATACTATGACACTTATGTTTTGAATTCTTTATTTGAAGAGCTGAGACGGCGGCGTCCAAAGACACGAACTTCAAGGCTGTTGCTTTTGCACGACAATACGTCACCTCACAGAATAGCTGCAAATTTGAGGAAACTGGAAGTCGCCAAAGTTCAGTTGCTTGACCATCTACCCTACAGACCTGATCTTGCACCGTGCGACTTCTGGTTGTTTCCTCAAGTGAAATTTTGCATTGCTGGGGAAATCTTTTAAACGAGTGCAGGACCTTGCTCAAGCTATAAATTCAGCTCTCTTGACAATATCTCAGTTCGAGTACCGTGTGCTTTTGACGTCTACAATTGTGTGTGTGTGTGTGGAGAGAGACAGACTACCTTGAAGGATTGTGGGGATAATTTTTCGAATTCAGTCCTTTGTTTGGACTTTAACGTGACACTTGCAAAACTTTTAAATCTCGTTTCGGTTACAAGGTTTAGTTAAAGCCCCATGTTAGCACAGCAGGGACACTCCAAACGGCAGAAGTGTCCGACAAAGTTAGCAGTTAAACATACAAAGAAAACCTTACCGCATTTGCCTCCATGTCGTCAAGCATCCCGGCCACCACACTTGGAAACGTCGCCAGCTGTTTGTGTTGCCACTGGCGGTGAATCATCAGCGAGGTGTCTGCAAATCTGTAGTGAGCAAGCGCACCATCCTGCAAGTCACCCACGGCAACGGTCAATAGCTTCCTTATGATAACATTCATAAGTAGAAAACCTTCCGAGTTTCCGATAAGAGACCTTTATCCTTACAGTACAGGGTATTTCATGGTTTTGTCGTCCGTTTCACGGCAGCCATAGCAGTAACTCCCGGAAGAAATGTTCGTGCATCTAGTATTTATTTATTTATTTTTACTGAACTGTCATTCACACAATAAGCGAGTAAATTTAAGCACACAAAATCACCGCCATCCACGAGTTACAGACAGATGACGCTGATATTTGAGTAAATTTCTATACTTACGGAACATTAATGATACAGCAATTCTTAGATAATAAAACGTGGTTCCCGTTACGCGGTCTAGTTTCGCACAAAATAACAATGGGAATACAGAAAAATTCGATTTTATACACTAAATTCCGTTTGACGAAATAATCGCTGTAATATGTGCAGTAAATGCATAATGTTTGTAACAGGTAGATATAAGAGTTCAGAAAACACACAAAGAATTAATTTTATAAATGCGAAACATTTCCATAGTCAATGTTGCATAAGCTACGATGTCATCGAAGAAATTCTTAAATTAGATCCTACATTTTTTGGGAATTTTCTGAAAGAGCGCATTCATTTTCTGGAAGTACTCCCTGTTGGGTGCTATGCAGCTGTACCAGCGTTTCTGTTAGTCTTCAAGACATGTTAAAAACCATTTGTTGATATAACCTTCTGGAAAGTGTTTCCACGAAGATGTTTCTTCAATTTGGGGAAAAGGAAGAAGTCACACGGGGCTAAATCTGGACTATAGGGAGGGTGAAGGACTCACTTTATATTGCTTTATGTGAGCATTCAACAACAAAATTTGCGATGTGTGATCGTGCATTATTATGGTGTTTGTTGCACAGAAATGAGGCATTTTTGCGTGTGATGGACCTTGCAGAGTTTTCAGGACATCTCTGTAGTATTGCTCAGTTACAGTTGTGTGTACAGGTAGGACACTTTGGTAAACCATTCCTTGAATATCGAAAATTGAGATAACTATAAATTTACCAGTAGGAATAACATGTTTTGCTTGTTTTGGTGTGGTGATGTTGGAAATTTCCACACAGGGATTTGCTGTTTGCTCTCAAGATCGTAATGAGGTAGGCACCTTTCATCAGCAACGATACCTTTGAAAGAAACTCCACATCTACAGCTGCATGCAGCAGTTTCGGAACCCACCGTTCACAAACACATCTCATGTGCAACTTTGCGTTACCAACGTTTGGATGGCACTCGGGGTGAAATTCATTGTTCGTCGCATGTGACCTTCATTTGCTGTAGGCGGTAAAACATTCTCAGTTGCACATCTCTCATAGGCGGGAAACGGAAGTGACAATAATGAAACTAGTACTACGTGTAACGACGCATTAAGCCGACAAAATTTTGTAATTTTAAACTTTTGTGCGAGAAATTAACCCTAAAAAATTATGATCTTTATCGAACAATCCACATATAAGCAAACGTGAGAAAAAAAATCATCAGTTCTAATTAAAACTTTTCTTCAATGATGTCATAGCTCACGTAACAATGACCACGGAAAATAAATGCATTTAAGAAAAAATATTTGACATGTCTTTACATTTTTCTAAAATCTTCGATCTACCTGTTCGAGGGTAGGTCCATAAGTTTCTGGCCTAGCCGTTTTCTAGGTATAATAAAGACAAAAACTATATTTCACTATTCAATATAGTTACCATTTATTGCAATACACTTCTCACATCTTTGAACTAACATTTCAAACCCCCCCCCCAAAATAATAGTCATAAGTCTTGTCTGCAAAATGGGCATATACAGCATCCATCACTTCATCGTCGCACTTAAATTTCCTTCCTCGAAGGTCCTTCTTGAGTTTTAAGAAGAGGAAATAGTCACTGGAAGCTAGATCTGGGCTGTAAGGTGGATGGTCGATCTCCTTGAAGTCACATTTCTTCACAGCTTCCTTTGCAACAAGAGCTGTGTGCACAGCGCGTTGTCGTGAATAAGGCGCACACCACCACTCAGTTTTCCTCGCCTTTTCTCTTTGATGGAAGCACGCAGTCTGTGCAATAGGCCTGTATAGAACTCCCCATTTACTGTGGTGTTCCTCTCCTTGAAGTCAATGAAGAGTATTCCTTCACAGTCTCAAAAGATTGTGGCCGTGATCTTCTTGGTTGACTGAGTGACCTTGGTCTTTAGAGGCGGTGATTCGTCAGGTTTACGCCTGCCATTCCATTGATTCTCTTTTGGACAAGGGATCATAGTAGAGGACCATAGTTTCATCTCCTGTAACAATGGTTTGCAGAACTTCTCTCTTACCACGGCAGAGCTGCAAAAATGCCTGACAACAGATGACTGGTTGCTGCTTTTGAACTGAGGAAAGAAGTCCAGATACCCATCTTGCACTAACCTTATTCGTGTTTAAATGTTCAAGAATAATTCTAAGGCCTGTTGTTTTAGAAAGGCCTAACCTTGCTGCCATTTATGTAACTTTGAGCCGTCGGTCTTCCATAATTTCTCCTTCCACAAGAGCGATGTTTTCAGGAGTGAGCACCTCCAAGGGCCGACCTGCACGCTCTTCGTCTTCAATGCTTTCCCGACCCATTCGAAAAAGTTTGGCCCATTTTTAGGGTAGAATATGAGGGGGATGCTTCCCCATATACACCATCCAATCGCTTTTTTAATTTCATTTGGAGTAAGTGCTTCGTTTGTGAAGAACTTAATAACAGCTCGATACTCCATTTTGAACTTGTCACAATCTTGCAACTATATCTGAACAACTGAACATAGCGGAGCGAAAGTTACAAATGTAATTATTTACTTAAAAATAAGTTATACACCAGATAAGGGTTTTGTGAAGGCGATAATGGTTATCGTCGAGGCCGGAAACTTATGGACCTACCCTTGTATATACAAATTAAGCTTTACTTTTGAAAATACCTAATGTAGAAATAGTTCTTTTGTTAGTTGTAAAGTTGAAAATTTCGAGTCCCTTTTCGTGCTTGATTACGGTAGCACATTTGGTTAGAGAATAGGCGCGGAAAGCTGAAAATACGCGGTTCGAAGTTCGAATCTCGGCCGTGAAGCGAATTTTTCAAGTGTAAATTTCCTCCATAAAGAAAGGTATAGGAATAAAACACTAACGCCAATTTTAGAACAAATGATTAAATTTGAATGACTATCGGAGTATTTTGGGCAAGAACTGATGCGTGTGAATGAAACATTTCTAAAAAAATGTGTGGATTAGAGGGATAACATTTACCTTTCCTGTCATGAGATACATGGTTATTTTCATTGTAATTGCGAAGTTTTAATAAGGTGCAGGGATATGAAACCCGCTTCGCTGGGAGTTACCGCAATATCTGCAGACCTCTCTTTGACGGGCGACAAAATCATAAAAGATCCGGTACTTGCATTTTACAGTATTTAAAATCGTAAACAATATCACGTCGATTTCAATCCAAATGCAAGAGGGTAAAATAACGTTAATAAAAAAAATACAAATATTAGGAAGAAAGTAAAGTTTTTGATGAATAAAGAAAAATTCTCCGAAATATAATAAAAAAATCCAAAAATTAGCATAAATGCCAAAAATTGTTAAATTCCACCATCGCTGTTTTGTAATAAAGATGAGAAAATTCCTAAATGTTATTAAACTCGAATTTTAAAAGATTTTATCTATTCGCTCGAATTTCCCAAATCCTTCATACAAGAACAGAAATAAATAATACGATAAAAGAAACAACACTTTCTTAAAATTTAAAAAATGCAGTCCGGATAATGCCAAGCGTTTAGTGCATAGCGCTCAGTTAACTTGATTCGTGCGCAGTGCTCGCATACCTTAACAAGAGCTGCCAGAAACCTCCAGAACTATCGAGAGTTAGTTTCGAGAATTTTCGAGAGTGACAGTGTACGGCGGTTTCTATAAAGTTGCGGAAGGTTCCGCTAGGTGGCATATTGAAAACAATGACACGCAGAGACACCACAAGGTGGTATGTATGATGCAGAAACCACCAAAATTCCAACACGCCTTTTTTTTTTTTTTTTTTTTTTTAATGAATGCTTTTATTAAATGTTAAAGGAGTTAAAGGACACTGGGAGGAAATTTTCAAAGTTAAACATTTTCTGTGAATTTTTCTGAAACTTTTACTGTGATTGTATTGTTGCTAAGTTCATATGTATACCAAATTTCATAAATACTTTAAAGGCTATAAATTATTTCATAAATTTTATTATGCAAATATGTTGCATAATCAAAATGTCCCACGCAACTCATATGAGTTGAAAAATTGGTTGGCATTTTTGCAATTGGAGCTTTGAACTAGATACAAAAACTGTACAGAAAAATATTTTAAATGCGTTTTATAAGTGAACTGAAACAATTTTAAATCTATAAGAAATTTTAAACTTTAAAATTAATACTTTTTTTATAGAATTTTTTTTTAAATTATTATTTATGTTAGCATGTATTTAGTCCTATAAAATATTGCAATTGATACCTTTGTACATTCTTTGACGCGTGGGACATTTTGAATGTGTAAAAATTAAGATTTAAGAAAAAAAGTGAGATTTAAAAATACACGCGGAATTCTTAAAATAGTCGTAGAGCCCAAGGTAGAAGGGATATGCAAATGTTGATTGGCCAACAACTCACTCGCAATATCCCTTAAATAACTTATTACAAAGTTTTAATAGTTTGTAGGTTAAGTTTCTAAAAAATCGAAGGATAAAAAATGTTCAAATCTTATATCAATTTTAAATTAAGATTTATCAATTTTCATGAGATTCTATAACAAAATATATATTTCAGTATACGGAACAAGTCAATATTACAAATTTGTGTGATATTGATATCTATAAGACATTAAAATACTTGAAAGTATATAAATATATATGCGTAATACTCTCATACGTGTAACAAAATCGTTTAAGCTGCAATAAAGGTAACATAATATGTATTTCATACATTGTCATATACTGATATTTTTAAACATATTAGATAAGGTGTCATATGACTGAACATCCATTTGCAAACAACTTTTTTACGACAAGATACTTTTGCAATCAATCTAGGTACGTTACGCTTTCTTCAAGCGTTTTTTTTTTTAATGTAAAAGTTCGTAATAACAGAATGTACTTAATACGACATTTTAAATTTTATAATGTTCCTTATTGATCTCTACATGATTTACATCACATATTACCGAGGCCGATGTCGTTAAAGCGTGGAATCGTGAGCGGTAGGTCTGCGGTTCGAATCCCATAAGCACCGTCCTCCCTGACTGAGGTTTTTTCCAGGTTTTCCTTTGTACCCATAAATGGCTAATGCCGGGGAGGTACCCTAAACTTAGGCCTGGAACGATTCCTTCCTTAAAAAAAAATCCTTTCCCAATATATCATTTCATCTCATGCATCCAGTGCTCACCGCCTGTGGTGCCTCAGTAGTAAAAACGGGCGTTAAACACAATTAAAAAAACAGTGAAAGATATTTCTGCGCTCCAGCCTTGCTCAAGATCCGACCGTTTGTGTCTACGGTCCCGGGAGGAGGGGAGAAGCAGAGTCCAAGGATCCAGGGACCTAAACGGGGTCCCTAACATTGTTTTTAGATACAGCACCCCGACGTCGGTGAATCCCTCCCCTTTCTAAGGAATATGGGCCTTTTACACGATCTGCTTCTCTAACAGACCTTGTTCTTTTGATCCTGTAACGGAATAAAATGAAATACAACGGGAGAACGGAAAATTCGTGTAAAGGAATATCAATCTCAGCATCAAGAGATTTGAACCCTGGATCTCCCAAATATGAGTCCGAAACGTTACCGCCTGAACCACCTCGCTTGATAAAAAACTTGTTAATGCATAGTCTCTCCCATGGTAATGCAGACAGAATGCACCTCACAAAGATAAAGTGGAAACATCTGAAAGCAAAGTGTTTTGAATTCATTTCCAGTAGCACGAAAGCGCTTCAGTCTCGCCATGTCTAAATCCTGTGCAGGCGTGAAACCACCTCGGAATACAATTACTGTACTAACAGCCTGGGGCAAACCTCCATCTTCCTTGTGTACAAAGTTACCAACCTTATTACTGCCACCCTTGGAACTAGAAACATCGCAATGTAAACAGCGTTAAAGGGGAACTAGAATTAACCCCAAAGCTATAGACACAACGGGTTTCAAATGTTTTTCTTTAGCAGCACTGCATTCGACTCCGTTGTCATGAGAAAGAATCACATCAGCTGTATCCATGGCAACCGAATAACACACGAGATACGTGGGTTGCTCCCAGTGCCCCATTTCGGTTCTATTTTGATCTACACCAGGAATGACTAGCACATTTATCATCTCAGGGTGCGTAGTATTACGTCATAGCAGCTGTGATTAAACACCTGCAAATGAAAGAGAAATGTTTACGTTACAATAATAGATGTGTCTTGAATTTGAATGATGTGGAACATTCCGTTAAGACGAGCATATGGGAAAATGTCACAACACAAGAATTCACTCATACCGGGGTGCATAAATTTACTACTGCTACTGCTACTGCTAAATGTCCAATAAGCAATGATCATATCTTTATTCATCCTCATAAATTTGATGATAAATTAGTTCCCGTTGGATTTTACGCATGTCTTCAAAGAAACCACATTTGACAGCTGCCTCAGAATCGCCCCTGCAGCCTTCACCACTGCTTCTGAACTATAAGGGGGGGGGGCGGTGAGGGACACAGTTTACATTGATTTTTATGAAATATTCTGCGGCCACGCATTATCGTAGTACAGCATCCAGCTGGAGTTTTTCGTGCGGTATCGCCTTGTAGTGTGTTCAGAACATTTCTCAGCTTTTCCTTATCCGTAGAAAAATTCTCGGAGCTACTAGAGATCCTCTACCGAGCGATAACGGAGAAAGCCAAGGGTAGTGAAACTTTCTGAGATATACGAGGGTAGATCCATAAGTTTCCGGCCTAATCATTTTCTAGGTATGATAAAGGCAAAAACTATATTTCAATTTCAATATAGTTACCCTTAATTGCAATGCACTTCTCACATCTTTGAATTAACATTTCAATTTCCCACCCCCAAAATTATTCAAATTCTTGTCTGCAAGATGGGCATAAAGCATCCATCATTCTTCGTTACACTTCAATTTCCTTCCTCGAAGGTCCTTCTTGAGTTTTGAGAAGAGGAAATAGTCACTAGGAGCTAGATCTGGGCTGTAGGGTGGACGGTCGATCTCCTTGAAGCCACATTTCTTCACAGCTTCCTTTGCAACAAGAGCTGTGTGCACAGGCGCGTTGTCGTGAAGAAGGCGCACATCACCACTCAGCTTTCCTCGTCTTTTCTCTTTGATGGAAGCACGTAGTCTGTGCAGTAGGTCAGCATAGTACTCCCCATTTACTGTGGTGTTCCTCTCCTTGAAGTCAATGAAGAGTATTCCTTCACAGTTCCAAAAGATTGTGGTCATGATCTTATTGGTTGACCGAGTGACGTTGGCCTTTAGAGGCGGTGCTTGGCCAGGTTTACGTCACTCCATTGATTCTCTTTTGGACAAGGGATCATAGTAGAGGACCATAGTTTCATCTCCTGTAACAATGGTTTGCAGAACTTCTCTCTCGTTGCCACGGCAGAGCTCCAAAAATACCTGACAACAGATGGCTCGTTGCTGCTTTTGGACTGAGGAAAGAAGTCTAGGCAACCATCTTGCACTAACCTTATTCGTGTTTAAATGTTCTTCAATAATTTGAAGGACTGCTGTTTTAGAAAGGCCCAACGTTGTTATTATTTCTGTAACTTGGGACAGCCGGTCTTCCATAATTTCTTCTTCCACAAGAACGATGTTTTCAGGAATGAGCACCTACAAGGGCCTATCTGCAAACTCTTCGTCTTCAATGCTTTCTTGAGCCATTCGAAAAAGTTTGGCCCATTCTTTTACGGTAGAATATGAGGGGGGTGCTTCCCCATATACACCGTCCAATCGCTGTTTAATTTCATTTGGAGTAGTCCTTCTTTTGTGAAGAAACTAATAACAGCTCGATACTCCATATTGAACATGTCACAATCTTTTACACATAGCCTTCTTTATGCAACTATATCTGAACAACTGAACACAACGGAGTGGAAGCTACAGCTTCAATTATTTACTTAACAGATAAGGTAAGCCTTTTGTGAAGGCGATAATACTTATCTTCGTATGCGCGATGGAAATAATCCAGATGTTTTTTTTCGATTTTCTATGCTTTTAGTGCACACCACACACCGATTTTCTTGCCTTGGAGGAGAGTTTAGCGTAAAAATCGGATTTTATGTAGTCTAATACGTTTTATATTTTGTTGAAACATAACTTGCTTGCTTCATCTATAAGGAGTACTAAAGTTGGATAAACTGTTCTGTCATAACGTTCCGTAATATGAAATTACAGAAATCTACCCTGCCTGCAATCGTGATCTTGCTATCAATTTTGGAAGATGAACTGATGCGTGCGTATGATAATTTTCTAAATAATGCATGGCGGGACATTTCCAACATCTTTTGTCATAAGGCATGTGCTTTTTCCATTATACTTGGCAAAACTTGAATATTGTGATGGTAAGACAATGAGAAGAACAGATCTCATGTGATTGGTGCAAATATCTGGAAGCGCTTATGCACAAGTTTCTCAGTACAAAACGCCAGCAAAGAGCAAGAGTTTGCAGTCGACTGCGTAAAATGGAGTCGCTCTGTAAAGAGACTGAAATTTTGCTTCCGTCTGCAGAAACCCAGTATGGAAGCGTTCGCAATGTTACAACATGATGTTCTGTCACAATCATCCGCACTTCTGTGCTTCAAAGAGTTTAAGGAGGGCCGTGTTTCAATAACAAAGTAGGGCGGTCCAATGAGTAACACAGCTGTCGTCATTGTTAGGAAAATCCGACAACTAACAGCTTATAGACTGGCAAACATGTTACAGATTTCCCTTTTAGCATTTTCTTCTGAATGCTAGGCTAGGCAGGACCCTGTTTCACAGAAGTATGGTCTAATACATACAAGTGTATTAGTGAAGGTCGTTATAAAGTATGGTCTTGTAACTTTCTGTTCTATGAAAGAAGTGCCACACTGGTAAAGTATTAGTAAAAAGTTAAAGTGACGTTATATAGAAACAGCAGCTGTTTACCATACGTCGCCATAACTTGAATTAGGTTATGTCCATTCTTTAGTGATTTTTAATGTACGTCTGCAAAATGGATCTTTTTTTTTTTCTCAGACATAATGATAGTTTAAATACTTTATTATGTATTTATCGTAATAATCCACTTTGAGACGACGGTCCCATGAGACCACGTTTAGGAGCATGAATTTCAGTCGTCGAGAGATGGCAGAAGAATCGCGTTTCCCGATTGCTCTCGGGTTATTTTATTAGTCCATTTGATCCTGTATATTAATTAATTTATTTATATTGACAATCATTTTCTCATAAAGAAAAAAACTGGAATAATTGTGCCAAAAGAAATTATTCTAAAAGAGAATGAAAAGAAATTGTTTTCGTGGCATGTAACAAGAACCTTATTAACTAAGATGCTGGTCTGAAATATACATTTGATAACAGGAAACGTGAATATCAGTCATAAGCCATACTTTATTTATACTTTATCAAATACTTATTTATTCTTTCTTTATACATATTCCTACTCGTCATTATCATCATCTTCGCTAATAATGAGCACATTTGGGTCAACTGACTGCCAAAATCAATAAAAAAAATGTTGTGCTAGTATTTGAAGTTATCAATGTTCCTACACTTGTAGAGAAATTTATAGAAATTACCAGTGCCTGACTAATATCGTGGAACAGAACTATAAAAATTCACTTGTACACTTGTAAGTACGGAGTTGTAAAGTACAAGTGCAGCAGAAAGGTTTGTGGAACAGAATGTTACTAATAGCTACAAGTCCATACACTTGTAGTGTATTAGACCATACTTTTGTGAACCTGGGCCTTGGACGCTCAAAAGAGTTTCGTAATACTGTTTGCACGGGGACTTCATGTTGATAAAGCATTCCCCGACAGTCGAGGAATAAAATCACTAGGTATAACTTTTCCGTTCGACTGAATAACTTTGGTTTCTCAGAGAACCAGACTGAGATCGTCTGTTTGCACTCAGTTTCGTAATGCTGAAGCGAAGTATCATGTACCTCGCTATGCTCCACTCCCATTCTACTGTTCAGGCGTCAGCAAACTGAACACACATTTGGTACATACGTAACGTGTCCATATCCAATGTTATTCCTGGATTTTTCCGAAACTAACGGCAGCTGTGTTAATGTCTAATTCACTGCAGCGGTTGGAGCACCTGGACCGCCCTGCTTTGTTGTAGAAACACGGCTCGTCTCAAGGCTTTTTGAACCACCCAAGTGCGCTTGATTGTGGTAGAACATCATCGCCATATGCTTGTTTTAACATCGCGTACGCTTCCATGCCGGATTTCTGCACACAGAAGCAAAATTTCAGAGTAGCGTACTGTCTCCGATTGTCAAACGTTCGCTCTTTGCTGACGTCATGCACGTCCATGCGCGTTCCGCATCCAAATTTTTTCCACCAATCACATGAGATCTGTTCTTAAATTTTTTTGTTTTATCACCGTATCACCGCATTGTGAGAGAGACTGATTGACTGCTACGGGTGGCTGAGGTCGTTAAGGCGCGGACTCGTGAGCGGGAGGTCTCGGGTTCGAATTCCATCAGGACCGTCCTCCCTGACTGAGATTTTTTCAGGTTTTCCTCAGTCCTCATAAATGGCAAATGCCGGGGAGGTACCCTAAACTTAGGCCTGGAACGTTTCCTTCCTTAAAAAATCCTTTCCCAGTTTATCATTTCATCTCATGTATCACCAATGTTCACCGCCTGTGGTGCCTCTATGGCAAAAACGGGCGTTAAACACTATTCAAAAGACAGAGACCGAGGAAAACAAAATTAAGGGCACTTTCTGTTTTAAACTTCTATTATAATAACAAAAGTAAATCGTGTTCTCGTGGTGCAAGCGTACATTGTTGCAGCTGCAATTTTATTTGTTGATCAAAGTTTGAACTAGCATATGGTGTATTAATGTAAACGGAAACATTTTCACAATTTTTATTGTTTATATTTAAGTTCTCGTATTCTTGGTTGAATTCATGTTTAGACCCACCACCTAAGCTACAGTTATGCAACGTGCAAAGAACGCTGCCGCCTTTTAGACGCTGCTAATGTTACGTTGGCATTTGGCTAGGCCGGCAAAACAAAACACTGCCGAGATGGCGTCCAGCGGGACATGTGTTTTAGATTCTAGCGGCCTGAAATTAATTAGAAATGTGTGCCCTTCAAGGAACATCGATACCACAAACTTTGCATTCTGCCCGCGGCAATCGCAAGCTTAGCGGTTATATGTAAGGGATTAAGTAGACCAAGATGTTAACCACTTCACTGGAAAGAGAAATACTTTGCACCAGTTTCTGAAACTCCTAAATGGCTAAAGATGGTCTCTCAATTAAATATAAAACATGTATAATATTTTCCTAAACAAATGAAAACCACACAAAAACATATAAGCAGTACGTGAAGTTGCCTTAGTAACGAAGTTATTGCGAAGAAAATAAAAGAAGAACGTAACTAAATTGAACAGCGTTTTCCTTCGGCCAGTTATCTTGGGAAAATGCATTGTTTTATGAGTAGTATCCCTGTATTGCATTTAGTTTCGTTTTCTTGTCCCAGGAGACAGTAATTCAGCTTGCTTTCAAAATGTTGTCTCTAAAAGATGTTGGACATTTTAAAGACGTCGCAAATTAAAAATATATCCCCGAATTGTGGATAGGCAGTATTCCCTATTAACAAAACATGCGAAACACGCAAAGAGCCAAGCTACATTCAGAAAACCTCAATAAAGATTATGCTTCCTGGAAAATTATTACTGAGATTATGAATAATTCACGAACGTACTGAGTGAATTTATCTGGAAAGCTCAGACCCTCAGTGATAATTATTAGAACTGTTTCACGAATAAAACAAGAATTTAAGTATAATTCCTCTAAACTAGGCTTACAATATTGTAATAATTGTACATTTGAACTTAACCTTTTCAAGCAATTTTGGGACAGAAGAATGCCGATTGTTAGTAATGTCGAAATTTTAACAGAAAATGATGAGCACTAATCATCTTACACTTTTACAGTTACAACAGTAGCTCAAAATGTCCACCATCGGCGTCGATACACTTCTGAGTACGTTGAACTACTGATTGAGCAACGTTTGCGAAAGTGTCCTCAGTGATTGCAGCACATGCCGTTTCAATTTCTTCCCGAAGTGCTGTCAGTGTAACTGGTTTTCTACGGTATACAACATCCTTGAGAGTTCCCCATAGGTAGAAGTCCAACGGAGTTAGATCCCGAGAACGCGGTGGAAACTCAATCGGACCTCTTCTCCTATCCAGTGCCTTGGATCCAGTGCGTGGGGCCTGTTGCTGTGCGAGGTCTCTCAGATCTGCCCTTGTGAACATCGCATACGGTACCACGAGTCTCAAATTTGTCTGGAATACGGGCAATTGTTACTCGCGTTGGCGGTTCTGTTTTGTACACAAATATCCATTGCCTTTGAACTTCAACAACATCCTCGGTTTTCTAATATCACTTCAAAATTGCTTTCCGCTGTTCAAACGATAATCTGGGCTCTATTTTGTTGTAGCAACGCTATCATAACGTAATGTGAGTCACATCTGTTTACAGAACATCATACTACACATTACTGTTGTTTTTCGGTCCAACTTTGAAATATATTAAATAGATATCCACTATGAAAGTGTGTATACATTTTTTTTTTTTTTTGCCACCCTCGGTATTTATATTTGAAATTCGTGCACAGAATATTAACACTTGTATAAAATGTTATACTTATAGATATCTATTGTATTCAGAAACCGTGAGACTGAAATGAATAAATGTCGACTATTACAATCGCTACAGTTCCATTTTCTAATACCAACTGAGGAAAAAAAAAATAACATACAGTGTCTCTATTTTTCTTTGTATTCTGTGGTTTGGAATTCCTAATGATAAGATCAATTTGCACATTTGACCAATCACCAAAACGCTTTGAAAAACCCTCAATTTTGCGTTATGATTGTCGCTTGTCCATGCTTTTGTTGCTATCAATAGCTCCCTACCGCTTCTAGCAAAAGTGGTCAGTGATGCGTGTTCAGGAATAATATAGTGGAGGTATAGAGTTGGCTATGCTGACCACAAGACAAAAGCATGCCGCGTGATAAAACGGATTTGTTAATTTTTTCGATAATTTCACTTCGTAATCCGGCTGTGATTGGTCAAAATTCTAAATTTTGTTTCGTTTCATTTGTCGATTTATGATGACATCACATAAGTGAGATAGTCACTGAAAGTCATCAATTTGTCACTATATATGCCTCTTGTTTATTTCCATTACTCATATTAGAAATACTGCTTTAAAATTACAGTTCAGACACGACGTACTTTCAAACACAATCGCTACACGAATGTTATTTATTTCTGATACCATTCTCTGTAGAAATATTCTGAAATGTTCGGTAATAGCGAATTCCGAAGGAATGTATTGTAGTTGTAACCATGAAACTATTTTAAGAGAATTTCTTCATATCTCCATCCATTCTACCAACTAAGCACTGAAAATGAAAATTAAAAACATGATATGTATGTCCGTTAACGCTCAAGCGGTCGCAATTTTTGTTTTTTCTGAACGAAAATCGGCATATAGCCATCAATTAACCAAAAATTCGTCGAGTGAAATAACCAACATACTGGAGCATTGAGTGTGGGGGTTAACCTTAAGCGATTTTTTTAAACATTTTTTAAATCGCTCTAGCGGTTGCAATTTTTTATTTTTCTCAACTAAACTCGGTATATTTCTTTAAAATAAAGTAACATAAGTAGTTTCCGAAAATCAAGGCAAACGGTACATTAGGAGCAGGGGTATACCTAAAAACTAAGTAGGGATTAAAGCAAACTTTAAAAATCGTTCTAGTGCTGCATTTTTATTAATTTTTTTAAAGGAACACGGAAAAACCAATGAAATAAAATAAGAAAAATAGTTCCGGAAAATCAGGGAAATCGGACTATTAGGAGGGGAAGGTTACCTGAATTTAAAAATTGCTCTAGTGGCATTACTGTTTGTTTTTCTCCAACGAAACTCCATATATACAATTTAAATAAAATAGTTTCTGAAAACCTGGGAAATCGGGCCATTAGAAATAAGGATTTACCTGAAATTCAAAATTACTGTGAATATTTGTTTTTCATAACAAAACTAAAATAAAAAATGTTTCTGAAAAACATAAACCATTAGGAGTAGGGGTACACTTGAAATATTAAATTCAAAAATCGCTCTTGCGTTTAATTTTCTCTCCATTGTTTTAAAACAAAATGACAAATTAATTCAGCATATAAACTGCATTTATAACGATGTATATGTTTTATATTTAACAAAAGTATCGTCGTGAAGATAGTAAATGTGAAATATTAATGTAATATGTGTTTGAGAATTATATTTGTATGTAAGAGCGCTCTGTAATAACCTTCAGAAAACGTTTACGTTACATGTTAATAACATTTAAATTAAATTTCAAAGCCACTGAAAATCGATGTAACTTTCGACTGTTTTTATTTACTTAGTACATTGTAATTGTTTTTAAACAGTGACATGTTTTTGTTTTATTGAAACATATGAACATCATCTAAAATACACAATGTAACTCGAAACTTTCTGTTATTTCTCTCTATTTTAGTGAACGTAAAGATGATATCAAGGGCTCAGTTCATAAACATGGTTACATTTAAAAATGTTTAAAAATACCAACACATATTGCCATCAGAGGTTTAATAACAACAACAGTATTAATTATTATTATTATAAAAATGTATTTTCCCATTTATGATACAGATTGCAAGAATTCTAATTTTGTTCCCTTAATAGCACATAGTAATGCCATAACTTATTTCATTAATTAATACGGCTATAATTTGGAAGCTACTCTATTAGGTGAGGACTTTGCTTAGTTTACGCAGTTCCATCGTGATGATCTTTTTCATACTGTAGATTTACATCAGTTCTTAAAAGAAACCTCTTGTTTTTAATTTGTAAACTTGTTTCATAAGAGAAAACATCACTAATGTGATTTGATTATTCGTTTCCGATTCAGTTGGGAATGCACATGAAAATTAGGTTATATGTTATGCTTAACTTAAAAAAAAGTTCCAATGATAAGAGCGCGTATAAAGTCTATTTTGGTTGCCCAGACAAATACGCTTGGGCTGTTTAACTTGAATAGTCGATCTAATGAGGAAAAATGTCATTCACCCTCCAGATATCCCGTCAGTTATGAAACCAGCAGACACCTAACGGAAGTGATTTACTCTCGTTCTTGAGAGAACAAAAGAAATATGGAATTGGGGAACCAAGAACCTCAGAAAAATTCATCTACACGCAGGTAACTAAGTTGTATATGAGATGTGTTTGTGCTCGGTGGGTTCGAACACTTCTGAATGCCGAACAAAGGACATTTGCGTGCAGGTTTGCACACAGTTGTGATGTTACAGTAAAAAATGCGCGACTTCTTTCGAAAGTTGGCTATATCATTTCGATCCTGATAGCAAACAGCAAAACTCTGTGTGGTCACCAGCACATACAAAGAAAGTGTTTGCTTGTTCTGGAAAAGTTATGGCCATCTCATTCAAATTGTTTGAAATAACAACTTCGTGGGAGGCATTTCCAATGTTCAGAAACAGTCGTGTAGGCTACGGAGGCGGTTCTGAAGAAACTATTCAAACTTTTTTTTTTCCAACTTGTCTTTGAAGCTTGGTAGAAACGCTAAAACAGACACATTGCATTCAACGGGGCCTACATTGAGAAACATCATTCGAAATTATGGGATGAATATAGACATCTTGTCAAAAGAAAATTATCATACTTTCTGTATTTAAAACCTTGAACGAGTTTTAAATAGGGGGCAGTTTCAACACTAAAGTACTTCGGTATTCATTCATATACGTGTTACCGGGTAATATTATTTATATAAAATAAATTTAAAAATCCTATACATGCGCCGTGAGTTATATGTATTTAGAACTCATTTATAATAATAATAATAATAATAATAATAATAATAATAGTGCACCACTACCTAAACAATTCAAGACAAAACATACATGCCCCATTTGACTAAAACCTTTCAACATTGAATTATTTCGGTATTGTTCATATACAATACGTGTTACCGGGTAATATTGTTTATATAAAATAAATTTAAAAATCCTATTCATGCGCCGTGAGTTATAAGTATTTAGAGCTCATTTATAATAATAATAATAATAATAATAATAATAATAATAATAAAAGTGCACCACTACCTAAACAATTTCAAGATTAAACATGTATGCCCCATTTGACTAAAACATTTCAACACTGAATTATTTCGGCATTGTTCATATACAATACGTGTTACCGGGTAATCTTGTTTATAAAATTATATATATAAAATCCTATATATGCCCTGTAAGTGTGTATGTTTTTAGAGTTTCATTTATAACAATAAAAGTGCAGTGATACTACCTAAACAACGCAAGACGAAACTTGCATGCCCCATTTGACTAAAACGTTACCGACCTTTTATCGAAGAAAGCAAGAGATAGATAATTTAACGTCAGAGGACCTAGGGTAGCGACGGAGGATAACGAGGGATGATGCATAACAAGGGTGGAAGTTCTAGCCGTCAGAATATTACACAAGTTTTGTGAAGTAGAGGGAGGAAGTGATAAATTGTCAGGATCTATGTAGCAATTGCGTGAAAGAATAGGGCTAGCATTAGGGTAGCATAGGGGAATAATGTGACCAGGAGGGGTGGATATGCATGGCTCTCCCTAAGTGATGCCATGAATCTCAATATACTGTGGAAAACTTGGGAATATCAACCCGCATGTACTTGTTTACAAAATGTTGCTGAAAAGAACGTCAGACAACTCTCGCTGTAACAGAGTGAAGACCACAATTTATTACAAGCATTTTAGCACATTTCACTATTAACAAAGGCTTCTTAAACCTTTGTTCACCGGTGGCCGAAGTAGTTAAAGCGGGGACTCGTAAACAGGAGGCCTGGGGTTCGGTTTCCACATACACCGTCCTCCCTGACTGAGTTTTTTTTTTCCTGGTTTTCCTCAGTTCTCACAAATGGCAAATGCCGGGGAGGTACCCTAAACTTAGGCCTGGAATGTTTCCTTCCTTAAAAAATATCATTTCCCAATATATCATTTCATCTCATGTATCATCAGTGTTCATCGTCTATGGAACCTCGGTAATGATCTGTTACGCAAATGGAGTTTGTATACACTTGTGGAAACTGGTTGACCTTCAGTGAGCGCGCGATTAGTTAAAGTTTCGCTGACACAGGTAACTGAGCTTGCTCAGGCTTGTTTATCATTTCAACTCTATCAGTTACATACCTGTAGAAAATTCATGTTAGTCTTACTACGCATTGTGAAGATCGCCGAGGGTGACATAACCAGAGTGAAGAATATTTGTTTGTGGTTGTTAAATACATCAAACTAATTAAATACATATCAACTCAGTAATTACGTTAGAGTTTTAGTGAATCTATGTATTGTAGATTGACACCGTCGGTACATATCAAAGATGTAATGCAACAGAGAGGTATGATGTGGGAGAATGCCTTGTGTTCTGCCACCAACAGCGGCAGTTTTCAGTGTTTTCTTTCTTTAGTGTGTTTAACGTTCCCCAAAGCAAAAGCAACTATTCCAGCAAAAATATTATAGAATTTGGGACTGTTTTTAGTTCTTAAAGTATTAATTGAAACCGTTATAAAGGACTTGGCACAACTTCTCACTTATTTGAATTTCCTCTGCTGTCAAATAAAAAAATTCAATTGTGGGGGAATCATTCTGTCAATAATGGTGCTACATTTTAGTGATGTGAAGAAAAACTGCAGTCTAAGTAGATCAAGTGTTGAAACAAATAGCGCTATGTGTAAAATTTCAAATGTGTTGGACAATGAGCGTTAAGCAAGTTTAAACTTGCATAGTCACTGTCATACAGTCTGTTGAGTTCAGTCCTGTGTCAATAGCTGGTGAAAATTTATGAGTATAAAGAAAACTTTACATTCTACATTTACACACGCTATAAGCAGGCGAAAGAGTGAGGACTTGGTAGCTGTTCATGGTGATCAAGTGTGTTCATTTGATATCATTGTAAGATGATTCGATCATTTGAAGATGGCCGAGAGACTTGAAAGACAACCCTCGCCCCCGAGAAGCTGTGAACGAGAGAACAATTCAAAGAGTGAGGAACTTGGAGGAAAATCGGCACATTACTGTTGAAATGTTATGGAAGTGGGGTATCAGTGTTGGCAGCATTGACAGTATACTCTATAACATTTAAAGCTGCGAAAAATCTGTACAAAGCATTCCAGGAACCAATGAAGAGAAGAAGAGGAGAAAGGAATGTGCAAGGCAACTAAACGTTTGACAGATATATGCACTGGTGATGAAAGTTGGTTTTATTTCTATACCTCCCAAATAAAGCTCCGAACTGCGTGTGGGTAAATGAGAATGACTCAAGACCAGTTGTTCTTCGTCAAGATTTTCGTTCTCGGAAGCGAAAATTCACCGTTTTCTTCAACTTTTAAGGACATTAGTGGTTGACTGTATGCCAGAAGGAACGACAATGAATGGAGAATACTATGACACTTATATTTTGGATCCTTTATTTGAAGAGCTGAGGCGGCGGCGTCCAAAGACAGTAACTTGAAGGCTTTTGGATGACAATGCGTCTCCTCACAGAACAGCTGCAAATTTGAGGAAACTGGAAGTCGCCAAAATGCAGTTTCTTGACCATCCACCCTACAGCCCTGACTTTGCACCATGCGACTTGAATGAAATCTTACATAGCTGGAAAATCTTTTAAACGAGTACAGGACCTTGCTCAAGCTATAAATTCAGCTCTGTTGACAATATCTCAGTAGTGCTTTTGACAAGCGGTTGCATCGTCTACAGCTGTGTGTGGAGAGATGGAGAGTACTTTGAAGATAAGTTTTCGAATTCAGTCCTTAGCTGGGTCTTCAAGGACTTGCAAAACTTTTTGAATGCCCCTCGTATGAACTGAGACACATACAGTGCGCATATTTCTGGAAAAGAGACTCGCTTGCTGACCCATCCCACTACAATACACTATGTTGATTCTCTTTTCAGAAAACAACAGTTAAAATTCCTCACGTTCTGCACTACATTAGAAAACTATTTGACGTGATTTTCTTCAGAAGCAGCGCTCTGTTACAGCTCAGCAAGTCCACATATACCGCCGCTAGTTGGAGGGGTATATAATCCCCCTGCTTGACTGCGGCAGCTAGGAGTGTAACTTCAGGCCTGTTGCGCAGATTCCGAAGACAGAAAAGAGAGCGAAGACTAGCGCAACGGGGCGGTTCCCTGAAAACACCGCCACCAGTCTGCCTCTAGCAATCAACAGCACAGCATGTCATCCTCTTTACTGCCCAATACGTGTCGCATAGCAGTTTTCCTATCGTATTCTGCACTAAAATATAGCACCCTACAAAATAAACGTAAAACAAAGTAAAAATACACATTATTAGATGAAATTCGTTCTTTTTTGTGTAACAAAACGTTATTTAATCATGTCTGTATGTGAAACAATTGATGATATATGGTGTGCCTACAGTTACTACCCATTGTGAACAGAAATTTACGCATTTGGTTGAATACGCGTATGATAAGTTTCTTAGGTAATCAATCAAACAGCTGATGTTCCTTGACGATTGTGAAGATGTTTATAACTACAGAAAGGGTTTTTGCTTTAAAAAACTCTTACAAAGGTGGCTATAATTAGTGAGTGTAATAAACATGTCAACACTGTTCTACCAGCAAGGAAGAAAGCCCACAATTACGAACATTTTTTGAGGGTACTGGATATGCAGCGAACTGCCCCAGGTCATTAAATGATGACAGCAAGCTAAAACTACGATCCAGAGTTCCAAAAATTTACTCGTGGGCTGTCTTGTGAACAGGCTGTTCGAAGAATTTTACATGCGGCCAAATTCAAGTTTTACATACCTCGTGTTGTACATGGCTTATTGGAAGATGAACCTGCTCGTATGGTTCAATTTTGCAAGGTTATGTTAAGTGAAATGAGGGTCAATAATGAGTTGATTTCTAAGACAATTTGGGGTGTTGAGACATATTATGGAGTAATTGGGTGTTGGTTTTTATTGATGGCATAGTCACTGGAGAGAAATACATGAAAATATTAGCTACCTATGTCATTGCATTACAATTATTTTAACTTACTATACTTTCAACATGATGGCGCTCCACCACATTATGCATTATTTGCGCGAAGCTACGTTAATGAGTTTTTTCATGGTAAAGTTATTGCAAGGCAAGAGTCATCTAGAACACCAGACCTTACACCAATGGATTTTTTTCTTTCGGGGCTACTCTAAAGATAAAATCTAATCACAAACACTTGAGGACTTAAAAACAAGTTATTCAAAATGTTTTTTCAAGAAATCGATGCAAATACACGATTGTGCGAACAAGTATGTCTAAACGTCCCATATCGTATGCAGCAATATATTGACAGAGATGGAAAACTATTTGAAAAACCCTTTTATAAATAATAATAATGAGATATTTTCTTAATATCCTGATATTAGGTAAAAAAAAAAAAAAAAAAAAAAAAAGGTTAATGTGTAGCCATAGAAAGTAAAAAAGCAACTTTCCAAGTTGAGATTAATTCATTTTTCCTTCATACCACTATAACTTGAAAACCAAGAGTTTTGGACATTACTTTATTAAGAAGAAATGTTTATTTTCATGTCCTCTATCACGTCAAAAAGTTAGGAATACTTGCCTCTATGTATAAATACAATAAGGTCTTTACAAAGAACTAAAACGCGTCGAGAACGAATCGTATCCCCATCTATGGAAAAAAATGCTGACAGGAAACTGAATACATATTGAGCTAATTAATCTGAGCAAAACCACAAATGTATAAAACTTTTGTTATTGATGGTGTGTTATAAGATGAAAATGGGAAATTTTAACAGTTTGATGTTATCTGGGACCAGATATAAGTACTATTTAATATATATATATATATATATATATATATAAAGGAAAAATACAGACAACGCTTGACTATATGCTTTTGCACCAATGAGGCAGAAAATGGGGTAGAAAGCACTGCATCCTCCCTACAGGCCGAAATCATACCCTATGAATTTGTTTACTTATTTTATGTACACTGAAAATCTGAAAATTAAAATGGTTTGAATTTATGTTCATATATACATATCGATACTTCCACTTATAATTTATATTTAAACGTCTCTCCTCGGTTGATTTCAAGGTGGCTAACATTTTCATCTCAGCTTCTCCACCCAGCAACCACTAAAAGCAAAAAGGAAGAGTGAAATTGTGGTTTCTGCAAGAGTCACCTGATCGACCTCAACGGGAATCGAATTCGGCCCTGAATATCGATTCCATTAGCGTTTAGGTTTACGCTAAACAGGAATTGAGTTGTAAGTGATAGTTGCACTTATGTAAGAGACATTTCAGGAGCGTTTGATTGAAATATAGAACGCATAAACTTTATAAACAGCGTCACATAAAAATTCATTTTCAAGAGAAATCATTTATGAGCGAAATGGCAACCAGCTTGCATGTTAGAAGGGGTGAAACATTGATGGCATTGAAAAAAAATGTTATGAAGCACGTTTAAGTTAAAACCAAGCCCATAAACGGGTGTGGGAAAATAGGATGTGATTTATATGACAATATGTGCTGATAAGATATATTGATGCATAAATTAGTGGCGGTTTTTAGCATGATAAAAGTTTTTATTTGAGATTAATAACACGTAGAAATTAATCAGTAATACATTATCCTCCATAATCTATGACACTTTCCCAATGCTGGGGTAGTTTCTTCATTCAACGTCTGAAGAAGTCAAGTCGAGTTGGAAAAGCATCTTCGTTATCGAAGGAGTTTCTTCGAAGATTGTTGGAAACCAATGGCGCATTGGGGGGGGGGGGTGACGTGGAATCACCACCGGTAGAGGTTCCTGCTTCGAAATCACATAGTACCGAAAAGTTTAAATCCAGTCCACATCTATTTCCAGCAAGACGGACTTCCAGCTCACCATGAACAGAATACATACATATTTTCCCACAAAAATGGAGTGGCCAGCAATAGTACCAAAATTTTCGCCTTTGGACTTCTTTTTTGGGGGGTGAGTGGGAGGGGGGCATTTTAAATCAATAATATCTCGAGAAAGATCCAACAATTTAGTAGATCTGGAGTATCGAATAATGCAAGTAGTGTTAAGGCATTCAAAAAACCCTTAAATAGTTTCTACCGTAATGATTTCCCCGGCGACGAGGAGTTTTTCCTATGAGCCAATTCCCACTCCTTTGCTGGGCCTGCCTGCTTACTTGTTGGCGTTGCTGACAGTCGCACCGCATCTGTTTCCGGGTGTGTGTTGTGTTGGTTATTTCTTAATTCGACAGTATACATAAAGTGTATTATGTCTGTGTTTACACCAATGGTAACGAACGTTAGGCAGATGTATGTACTGGAGATGAAAGTTGGTTTTATTTCTATACCTCCTAAATAAAGCTCAGAACTGCGTGTGGGTAAATGAGAATGACACAAGACAGTTGTTCTTCAACAAGATTTTCGTTCTGTAAGTGAATGTTCACTGTTTTCTTAAACTATTTTTTTTAATAATGTTTACCGCCCGTTTTTATTTTTGAGCCACTACAGGAGGTGGACACTGGTGATACATAAGATGAAATTATTATTTTTTTAAGAAATTTTTTAAGACATTGATGATACACGAGATGAAATGATATATTAGGAATTTTTTTTTTAAAGAAAGGAAACGTTCCAGGCCTAAGTTTAGGGTACCTCCCCGGCATTTGCCGTTTACGAGGACTGAGAAAAACCTGGCAAAAACCTCGGTCAGGGAGGACGGTCCTGACGGGATTCGAATCCCAGACCTGCAGCTCACGAGTCCGCGCCTTAACGAACTCAAGACACCCATGGCGGTTTCTTCAACTATGAAGGATATTAGCGGTTGACTGTATGCCAGAAGAAATGAAACATTTTGGATCCTTTATTTGAAGAGTTGTAGCGGCGGCGCCCAAAGACAGAAACTTCAAGGTTGTTGCTTTTTCACGACAATGCGTCTCCTCACAGATCAGCTGCAAATTTGAGGAAACTGGAAGTCGCCAAAGTCCAGTTGCTTGACCATCCACCTTACAGCCCTAAACCTGTACCGTGCAACTTCTGATGTTTTCACAGCTCTGTTGACAATATCTCAGTCAGTGTTTTTGACAAGTGGTTGCGTCGTCTGCAACTGTGTGTGGAGAGAGATGGAGAGTACTTTGAAGGATTGTGGGGATAAATTTTCGAATTGAGTTGTTACCATGGACTTTAAGCTGATACTTGCAAAACTTTTTGAATAATCCTTGTTTCAAACTACACAATACGTTTATATGACTATTTTTTCTTGTTTTGGTGTAAGGAACTAGCCCCACAGATTGTCTTAATATTTTTGTTATACGCTGTATTTGTCAACATGGTGTGACATTAAACCTTAAGGAAACCCAGACTGGAAGTACAGTCGCATGTAAAAGTTAACTGCCATATTACGCTATGTACTGTAGAATCAAAATTTATATTGTTATTGCAAAACGAACGTATTTATTTATATTTAATTAATTTCTATGCGGTTTCGATGTTTTTTTTACCACCAAAAGTCGGGTCATTAGGGAACACTATATCCTAAAACATAAAATTATTGAACAAAACATTAAAAAATTGTGATCTCTTTTCGGGGATGTAAGGTTATGCATACTTTTCTGTGATTGAGCTGTTATTCTTATATTTCCGAATTAGGTTATACAAAATTTTATTAATTTTATTTCTCTAATTGAAGACTACTCAATAGGACGTTAAAAGAAATTGCAAGGCAACCTGTATTTTTGCTGCACGGAAGTGCAATATAAATGTGTCACCAGCTGGAGCACCAAATCGGATTTCTTTGCGAATATAGGAATACATTTTTACTGAACTTGAAAAAAAAAAAAAAGAAAGAAAAAGAAAAAAAAAGAAAAAAAAAAACGAAGCTAGCGCGAAAATAGTTCACTGATGCGTGTAGAAATTGCTATAGGCATAAAATAAACAGGTCTGCAATAGAATCAAGCAAGAGGTACATGCCAGGTTTTCTCAAGTTACTCTGTTTTGCGGTGTTCCTTCGGTTTCACGATGTATCAGCTTTCAGGCTAGTCATGCGACGTTCCTGTCGCCGCAGGGATACCGCCGCAGTTTTCCACAGCGTTGCAACCACTTGGAAAATACAGGCACACTTGGCATTTAGCACCAACAGGTTCATGCAGACCAAAAGAAGAGTGGCAGTTCTGATTTAGCTGTATCACGCCGGGCATTATCATTGCTGGTGTTCGCAGCGAGCACATAAGAGCGAGTCCAAATTCTGACGCCAGGTAGTGTTGCCAACTATCGCATAATGTCCACACTTGGCTTTAAAAATGATTCCAGATGACATTACTAAGAGCGGGAGGGGGAAGTTTTTCATTCTTTACCTGCCTTCTAAACCCAAGATCGCGGGTTCATTCCCGGCGAGGATTGATGGATTTTTTGGGCGTAAAAATCCTAAGTATGGCTTCCTTCAGAAGGGAAGTAAAGCCGTGGGTCCCGTGTCGTACATTTACGGCACGAAAAAGAACCTCAAGCCTGAAAGAAGAGACCTTTGAGCAAAATTTGTCGGCCGTTTCACGCCCTGAATTGAATGGGACGCTGATGACCTGAGATGTTAAAGAGCATCCGTAAATAAAACAAATTAACAAAAAAAATTCTTTAGCTGTAAATTGCTCGTATTAATTATTCATTCATCTGTTAAAAGTTCATTAACATTAAAAATCACGTAAGTATTCCATAAACACCATAACAATGAGTGTCAACAATTGAGTGATGTATTTTTAAGGACGCATTAATGAAAAATAAGAGCATCGACGTTAATAATGCGGCAAATGCATCGCAACAATGAAATAAATATATTAACAATTACAATTAGCTATTCGCAACGTATAATATGTGACACGTTTTTGTATTGTTATTACTCAACTGCTTTATACGACATTAACGATTAAGCATATAGCGCAGCATTGCCAATCGGCACATAATTACTCGTTTTCGAGCTTTATGAAGTTGTTGGGTATTTTAGACTCTCTATTTTCGATTCATATTAGTTTTAATTATTCGTGCTTATATTTTCAGTTCATATAAAGGTGTTAAATCAGTAACTACATAATTATATACGATATAGCCAACTTTAAATTACTTTTACATAGTTTTCAGGAGAAACAGTTGGCATCACTGAACGTGTGACTTGCTCCATGCATTGCTATTGTCTCCTAGTCCCTTATTCCTAACAACAGTCACACACAAGACAAAATACGCCAATCAAAATTCTTTCTCTCTCGTCTATATTATTTATTTATTTGCTTGCTGTATCATTAACGAAATATTTTATTAATAATAAAACAATTTATAAAACAAATAATGGTATTAATATTTTATAGGTATAATTTCTCGCATTAAAATGTAAGTGTATAATGTTTAACTAGCTTAATGCGTAATGTACACTTACAGCAAAATGGAAATGACATACAGCTCTGAAATTCCGCTTTCTCAACAAACCTAAGGCACCAGGACCGTCCTGCCTCACTGGGGTTTTTCTAGGTTTTCCTCAGCCTTCATAAATGGCAAATGCCGGGGAGGTACTCTAAACTTAGACCTGGAACATTTCCTTCCTTAAAAATCCTTTCCCAATATATCATTTCATCTCATGTATCATCAGTGTCCACCACCTGTGGTGCCTCAGTAGTAAAAAAAAAGCTATTTCATAAAAAAGCGTCCCATTCAACTCAGGGCGTGAAACGGCCGACAAATTTTGCTCAGAGGCCTTTTTTTTTTCATGCTTGAGGTTCTTTTTCGTGCTGTAAATGTACAACATGGGACCCACGGCTTAACTTCCCTTCCGAAATAAGTTATACTTAGAATTTTTGCGCCCGAAATCCATCGATCCTGGCCGGGATCGAACCCTTGATCTTGAGTTTAGAAGGTGAGTATGGTTACCACTTCACCACCAGGGCCGACTTGTTCAACTGAGGCCTATGCCATGTTACAGGAGACTTATTAAGCGTTTGTTCTTCCTTATGAAAATGATTTAAGGGATGCCATCAATTTCAAAGAGAGGTGGACTCGCCGCTCCAGTTTGTGCTCTAACGGAAGAAAACAGCAGCGGAAAATGGTCACATAATATTAAGAACATTTCAGAAATTCTGAATACTGCCCACACGTTGGTAACTGAGAAGTTGCACATGAGAGGTGCTTGTGCACGGTGGGTTGCGCGAAGATTGCATGTAGAGTTTTTTTTTTTTTTTTTTTTTTTTTTAAAGCTCTGTATGGAAATATCCATTATTGCCAACACATGTCGTACCTGCATACACAACTGTGACTAGGCAATATTACAAAGATGCCCTGAAAACTCTGCAAGACCTCGATGCTGTACCACGATAATACACAGCCGAACATTGCAAATGTGGTTGCTGAACATCTCACAAAAATCAATATGAAATGTGCCCCTCATCCTCTCTACAGTCCAGATTTAGACCCACGTGTGACTTTTTCCTTTTCCCAAAATTGAAGAAACACCTTCTTGGGAGATCTTTTCCAGTGGTTAAAGTTGCTGAGGCGATTCTAAAGGACCTGTCAAAAATAGTTCCCAATTTGTCTTTGAAGGCTGACAGAAACGCTGGGACTGATGCTTTGCATCCAACAGGGACTACTTTGAGAAAGATCATCAAAGTTATGAGGACGAGTAAAGATATGTTATAAAAAGAACCATTGTCCAGTTTTTTTAACAGTACTCATAAATACCCATTTGTATATTTTAGCATGATTTTCAACTGTATGTTTATTGCTGTAAAACCTTCCAACATTTAAATTTCAACATCCCTTCCAAATTCTTTTAAAACAATTCTTCACCAACGTTTTTCAGCCATTAGCTTTGATGACTTTAGCTCTCAGTTTTAAGGGAAATTTTCATACCTCAAACATGGCGAACGAACAGAAAAACATGCGGCAGGTGAGGCAAGAAGACCGTATATTATAAAACGTTCAAATTAATCACATAATCCACACTTAAAGTCAAACAAAATCATTGGAAAGTTCTGTTTTATTGAACCCTCAATCGGAAACTTCTATCAGTTCCGGGAGAGTCGCTCTTCTTTCAGGTGTGACCTCGATGAAACGCACCTCGACCGAGACCTCTTGCAAGAGGTCTGATCAACAGTGTAGAAACCAAACAAAACATGCCGCTGTTTGGCCTTCAAACGTTGCATTACAGTTCGGCCCTGCAGAGCGCGCTACGCCCACCATATCATCATTGTGATGGGGCCTCAAGGTTCATACACGACTTGGATTTGCTGGATCTTATTAATTACTGACTTCCCTGCCCGAAATGATTCGACCTTCACTCTCATTGCCAGACCGACACAGGAAAAGAGCAAATCATGGCAAGTTCTTATTAACAGCTTGTGAGAGTCTTCTACTTTCTTTCTTTCATTCTTTTTCTCCTTTTCTTCATAGTCTTTCTTATATGTCCTTTCTATACCATGGCGGTCTTGGCCACACCATAATTATTTTATTTTTCAACATAATCTCTTTAAAGGACAGTAAATTTATTCCAATGATGCTCAAATGTCATTATCAGAGCCCAGAAGTTCAGGCATTTATTTTGGTTAAAATAGGCAGTGATATAATTGAAAAAGGCATTTATTAAACATAAAAACAGAGTAATATCATTCATTATCAATGAAAATAGGTATTTAAGATACTCAATAATATCTTTATCACACAACTAAAGTATTTAAGCTTACTTTTCTTGGTTACAAGCAACAACAAGTTGTTTTTTCAAGGTATTAACTGTCATAGTCAGCCGCTTGTCAGAGAGAACATTTTTCATCATGGAAAAAGAACGTTCTACTTCCACTAAAGTGTTAGGAGCATATTTAACACAAGCTATTTCGGAAGGACTCATACCCGTTACAACAGAACATTCATCTTTCAGGACATTATGAAAATGTTGATGAAGACAAAGTAGCTTTGAATAGTTCTGGCGAATGAGCAAAAGATACGCAGTGGTTTCTGGTCGAGTTCATTTTCTGTTTAAGGGTTTAAAGCGGAACCAGGCTGGTATCTCTCTTACTTCCGTACTGAAAACACTGTAGTGACGGTTTATTGTACCGCTGTACCGCCCTCATCTTTCTCGCTTGCAATTGTTTGTTACATTTATGCAGCTGAGAAGTTACCCCCACCACAAATTTCCTAGAATTGTCTCGCGCATATCGATACAAGATCATTCGCCAGGACCATTCAAAACTACAGTACTTCCCTCGTCCTCTTTATTTCCTGGTATTCGTATACCCGAGGTAACCTTGCGTTCCTTTCACTAATGGCGGTTCCGCTGTTTAAAGAGCTTTGAGAAGAACGTTTTTGACTGCTTGAAAAGAAGTAAATGTAAAACAATATTATCTTTCAAAACCAAGCATAAAGGTTTTTAACCTTAAAATGGACAACAGAAGCCAAAATAGATTAACAAGGCAAAATAAAAGCTGGCCCTACCGACTTCAAATGTAAGAAACACGTTCATTTCTACCCGACTATTAAACATATCCACCCAGATAGAAAAGGTATTTTGCCTTACCTTCCGGGCTGTTAAACCTTTTAAATTAGTTAAATTTTTATGTAATGATTCGTCACCTTTTTACAAAATCTGGCCCTAGTTAATATTTGGTTTGTTCAGGTTTTAGTTTAAGAATACGATTTTGTTTATTAAAGTGGCACGTTTTTCAATTTTTGGTTTGTTGCACTGGGTGGCTCAAGAAATAATGGCCCGACCATAAGGAACCAGCGTAGAGGGTGCATAAAGCCAAGGACACGGCGAGCCATATAATGAAAGAATACTGGCGGAGGGGTGAAAGGAAAATGAAGGAAGTTTATTATCGCACACATAGATGGTCTATATGAATATTAGAAAATGGTTTGTGCAGTGAGTAAGTGTTCATAGGCATGTAATTTCGGAAATTTAGCAAAACACTCCTAAAAGCCCCAAACGCCTCTTAATTTGGTAAAAAAATTGACCAGCAAGAAAAAGTTTGAACTTTGGAAACAGACGCAAGTCAGGGGCGTCAAATATGGGGAATAGGGCGGATGCCCCAAAAATTCATTCTTTATTTTCTCAATTTTCCCATCACTAAAACAATTGTGTATGTGGGCGCACTTACTTGATGAAAAACAAAAATTCCCTCTCCAAACCGGATCTTTTCTATTGAATTATTTCATCCATTTGTATTAAATGACTAAAACTGAAGTCACATATGGAATTGACTTTAGCTTCTTTGGCGGATTCTATCCACTGTTTCGACTGTTGTTTCGATTCTGGTGTCGAAGTTCAAACATTGTTGCCATATTTTCATGGGAAGGAATTGTTTTTTATCTCTATGTCAAAATATAACCTACATTCCTTTAAAATGTCTATAGCGTCAGTAATTTCATGGACTTGAATTCGTATCCTGAATTTTTTATGAATTCTGCCGTTGTTCCACTTTTGGATGTTCTTTATATGGGTTATCTTCACTGCTAGTGCGGCGGCTATGTTCTTTTTCAAAAGTCAATTTTTTAATCTTTGAAAATAAAGGAAAACAGTTCCCACAACCGTTTATAAATTTAGCATAAACTTCCTTTCGAGTTAATCCTGCTGTTACATAACTTTATCGCTTCATGAAATTCAATTTTATAGTTAACTAATAGAAACAAAGACTCGATATTTCAAATAAATACTTAAGATAAGTGTGCCAACGTAATAATAAATTATTTTGGCAATTGCATGGCTACCTATGCTCAAGGCCCAGAACTTTGCAGACCACTGTCGTCTTTCGCTTTTTATCTCATTAAATAAGCTTTATTCCAGGGGAATGTTACACAGTTTTCTAAACACCTTGTAACCCATATCAGGTGTGCACGATGTGGGAATCCTTTATCAACTGTGACGTCACTTAAGTGTGCGTTGTGAGCCTGGCTGCTTTGTGTGTTACGTAAAGTACATTCTACACTTGCTGACACTCCCTTAACACCTGAAGCTCGGCTTGTTGCTTGTACGTACAAGATTCAACGTTCAAAACATTTTTCTCATAGCATCATTTCTCCGTTTTCTGCGAATCAAAGCGAGTTTCAGAATTAAGCAGAAAATAATATAGTTGCGTGGCCTTATGAAGACTGGGTTTAACAGTACTATTTATTGTAGAGGTGGCCATGACTTAAAACAACAAATGTGGATAAATCAGTTGATACATGACCGATCTTTATTAACAGTCTATTAATACTAGAGGTGGCCATGACTTAGAACAACGAATATAGATAAATCAGTTGATACATGACCGATCTTTATTAACAGTCTATTAATACTAGAGGTGGCCATGACTTAGAACAACGAATATAGATAAATCAGTTGATACATGACCGATCTTTATTAACAGTCTATTAATACTAGAGGTGGCCATGACTTAGAACAACGAATATAGATAAATCAGCTGATACATGACCATCTTTATTAACAGTCTATTAATACTAGAGGTGGCCATGACTTAGAACAACGAATATAGATAAATCAGCTGATACATGGCCATCTTTATTAACAGTACTATTAATACTAGAGGTTATCATGACTTAGAACAACGAATATAGATAAATAAGCTCATACTTGACCACCTTTATTAACAGTACTAGGAGTGGTCATGCCGTTAACAGAAGTTACAAGAACGATATGATGAGTACATTACAAAAATGTGTAATTGGATTTTTATTAAACATTATTTTCGTTAGTAATGCAACACCTTTGGTCATACGGCTTCTCATAATGACAACAGTTTTTGAGTAACACATATTTGCCAATATAGGAAAACAGTAGAAAAGGATTTCAAGAAGATGAACTAGCAAATGTAACAAAACATGTACTCAAAAGGCCAGCTTATTCTTTTTAATGATCAAGCGTCAGGCGGAGAGTAATTATGATTTGTACTTGGTCGCTTCAGGACGCTGATTTTCGCGTCTCATGACATAATTCAGTTTTGAGCGAGTCAATCCTTTCTGTGCATTTCCAACTTTTTAAATCGTTGCAGATAGCGTGAACTTACATTTGTGAACCCCGTGGGCGTTAGTAAACCACGTGGAGGTGATTTTTCACGGCAGTATATAAGGAGGCAGTTCACGTCGTTTGGCATCACTTTGTCTTCGCTTTTTCGTCACACTTCGAGTAGATTTCGACGCGCCTTCTTCTTGGCCTGTCGACGCAGGAATCACGTGGTCGGTGTGAAGAGTTGAATTGCTGATGGCTTGCTCGCTTAGAAAAAATCAATACTTCTAGGGTAGCGGAAATTTTACGTGTCGTATTTAGAGGGCCGATGACCCAAACATGAGGGGAGGTGCAGTCTCGAATTCTAATTATCTCCGGCACAAAGTAATGTTACGAGGTCGGATGCAGATGAAGGTTATACACGGAATCCGGTTATTTTCAATAACACCTGCTAATGTAAACAACCATCAACTGTAAAATGTTAATTATTGTAATGAAAAGTATTCCCTCCCAGTTGATTTGAGCGCGGCCTAACAAAACGGCAAAAAATACCCTGGTCGTCTTAAAGCATAGGCAACAGGCGAAGGCAATCAATAGCAACAACAAACCGCTTCAAAATTGGCTTGCAAAGTGTGGGGGCCTCTTAAAGTAATCGCCAAAAATTAGTGCCCAAAGTCTGGGGCTACTAACAAAAGCGCTTTTCCTAAAGCAGACGGTGGTCAGATATTTCTACCACTAGCAATTTTTAAAAGAGGAAGGGATTTGCGTTAGAATGCCTTTCGAAATTTTTATTGAATAAATATAGTGTTTTCTTGTAGAATTTTATAAAATGTAAAGTTATGAAAGATAGGATTTTTTTTCAATTAGATTGTTTTAACATTCTGATTTTTCAAATAATTCATTAACATAAATTAAGATAAAATGAAAATTGTCCTTACAAACAAAAGTGCCTACTTTAGTAACAAATAATAATTTAGTAATAATAAATAAAGAAATAAAATAGTTTCCAACTTTAAAGAACTTTATTTAAAATTGAGGAAAATTGTATAACAACATTTTACAAAGTATTTAGGTATTTTTCAACATACGTTCTGTTTTGCAAAAAACTTGCAAGCTAATGGACGTCTTAAAAAAATAAAAAATAACCACCTATCATGTTCTCTTTTCCTCCCGCACTTCGTAAGTGTTCTTTCAAAGCTCCAAACAAGTGAAAATCGATTAAACTAAGTCCGGGTTGCACAATGGATGCTGCAACTGTTCAAATTTCAGAACATTTAATATATCTACAGTACGCGCACCCGTATGGGAGCGGGCGTTGTAAGCCGTAACACACTTTCAAAGAGAAGCTCTAATCAAAGTGTCATCTTTTTATTGGAAGTGCACTAATATAGTCGCTGATCTCCCAGCACGACTTTTACAGGGAAGTCTGTGTCTTTAATTTTTTATTTTTTTCCCAGAAAAGATGTATCTATTTGCTGTTACTCTCATTCATAATGAAATCTTCCGATGTTGTATTCCGTAATAAAATTTTACATCGTAAACTTTGTAATCAAATTACTGCTATTACTACCTTTCCTTTTTGTTTCGAAAAACACATTTTAAGTCGAGTGTTCACTATGTATTAAATTCTCAGTTATATTATGTAAAAATACAGGATCGCCTTTTTATACTTACCGGGCCGTTTTTATGTAGAATGCCAAAAGTGCAGACTTGGGAGTGTTTAACGTCACTAGCTCTGCACTGTTGGAGAGCAGAAAAAAAGGAGCCCAGTATAACTGTGAAATGACATAGTCATGAGGTAGGCAAAGAACGTTGCAGGCAAAAGAGCAAAAGGTCGGCTTCGAATAACGTGGAAGATAAAAAAAAAAAAAAAAAAAAAAAAAACAAAAAAAAAAAAAAACGAAAGCTTGGAAACCGGAAAAACAAACTGGGACGAAAAAATGGGATACAAGCTGGAGGAGCAGAAGAAGGTGTGGTACAGAGATGCTGTAGAAAAGGAGGTGGAGAAAACATGAAATAAAAAAGGAAAAAAGGAGGAAGCATTCGACACAGAAACAACGCGCGAAGAGAATTATGAATTAGGCAGAAGTTAAGACGGAAAGTGGGGGATGGTAAGCTACTACGTGTCCAGGGTTCGATCCCTACGGCAATTTTCTCCTGTTTTATCAATATCTGCACTACACAATGGTCTACCAAGTTCACTTCACCCCCAACTACCTGAAATACACGCAAACAAACGGAGGAAGAGAATGAGAAGAGAAATAAGTGCGAATTAAATGAAGGAATGCAGAGCTAAAGATGAGAAGGTTTTCTTTGCTTTCATAAACAACAGCCCCAAAGACGATGAATGCGATAACTACGAATCTGTGCTTGCCCCTGCCGGTAATCGAACGCGGTAGCGCTGGTGAAGTGAGAAATTCTCAGATACCCTGCAAAGCAAGGCAGGCGCGACCCTTTTCGGGGGCGTAACCACGAAATAAACATTCCGTCTGCAGACGGCACCTATATCTTTTCCAAAAATAGCCACATCCAGCCCGTTCCAGGAACTGATACACGCAGATGTCGGCCCAACTGCTACAACCGCGTTCTGACTCGTGGAGAAACTGAACCAGGTAACGCGTAAACTGCTTCCTAATAAGAGCAAAACACTTCATAATGTAGTTTACCACTGCTCTACATAAATAGAAGCCTTAACATTTATATAAAGTTTATTAGTTATTGTGACCTACATAAAGAGGAGTCTTAAAAGTTATAAGTCAATATATTGTTTACTAGTAGTGTCCCACATTAACAGCATTCTTCAAATTCAAACGCTTTTTGTCGATCACATAATTGACTGTTTATTATCGTGCTCTACATAAAGAGGATTCTTCAAATTTAATTATGCCAGATATATCGTTTTATAATCATTGTGCTCTACGTAAAGAGAATCCTTCAACTTTATATTAATTATATAGTTCACTAGTTTTCAATGCGGTCTATATAAAGAGGGTCTTAAAATGTACTAGTTATCATTATGTTACACATTAACAGGATCCTTCATATTTAAATTCTTTTTTTGTCGGTCACTTAGTTCACTGTTTATCACCGTGGTCTACATAAAGTGGATTATTCAAATTCATATAAATTATATAGTTTACTAGTTACTAATGTGGTCTACATAAAGATGGTCCTTTATATTTATATATTTATTTATGTCAATTATATCGCTTTATAATTACCATTGTGCTCTGCATAAAGAAGACTTTCAAAGTTATATCAATTACATAGTTTACCAGTCATACAGAGGGTCCTTCAAAATTATATTCTTATTTATATAGTTTACTTATACATAAACAGGGCCTTTCAAATTTAAACACTTTTTTTTATCAATCAGATAGTTAACAGTTTATCACCGTAGTCTACATGAAGAGGATCCTTCAAATTTATATCAGTTATACACATTACTAGTTATCAATGCGGTGTACATAAAGATGCTCCTTCAAATTTATATACTTAAATATGTCAATTATATCGCCTTATAATTATCTTTATGCTTTACATCAGAGAATTCTTAAAATTTATATATACAAGCCAATTGTATAGTTTTCTAATTATAATTAAGATTCTTCAAACTTAAATACATTTACTTGTCGATCAAATAGTTAACTGCTTATCACTGTCGTTCACATAAAGAGGATTCTCCAAAACTATTTCAATTTTATAGTGCGGTCTACATAAAAGGATCATCCAAATTTATTTACTTAATTATGCCTATTACATAGTTTACCAATTATCGTTGTGCTCTACAAAATAAACCTTCAAATTTATATACTTAATTGTAATATTATATACATTACTCGTTATTATAGTGTTTCACATAGATGGGATCTTTAAAATTTAAATACATTGTTTTGTCTATCATATAGTTAACTCATTATCAGTGTGGTCTACATAAAATATTATGCAAATTTATATCAATTACATAATTTACTAGTTATCAGTGCTGCCTATATAAAGAGGAACTTTCAAATTTATACACTTAATTATGACAATGACCTAGTTCACAGTTATAGTGTTCTACATAAAGAAGGACCTTCAAAAGTATACACTTAATTATATCATATAGTTTACCCGTTATCTTTATGCTGTACATAAAGAGGATATGTTACATTTATATATATTGTTTAGCGTTCATAAAGTTTATTAGTATTTGCTATTTACATAAAGAGGAACTTCAAATTTAAATACAATGTTTCGTAGATCGTGTAGTTAAATATTTATCACTGGTCTGCACAAAATTATGTACTAAATTATGACAATTATTTAGTTTTTAGCTGTCAATGTGGTCAACATAATAATAAGGCTCTTTCAAATTTAAAATATAATTATAGTGGTCATGTATTTTACTAACTATGGTCGTCTAAATAAAGAAGCTCCTTCAAAATTACACATTTAATTATATAAAGTTCAGTTCACTAGTTATTACTGTGGCCTACACGATAAGGATTCTTCACATTCATCTACATAGTTACATTGATTCTATCGTTTACTAATCATCGCTGTGTATTATATAAAGAGGACTCTTCAAATTTATATACCTGCGCAATAATATTGGTCATTAAGTTCAGTAGTTATCAGAGTGTCTACGTAAAGAGGATCCTTCAAATAAAAACAACATTCCGTATTATTAAGACCACAGTAGGTTTAAAGGTTTCACGCATTACAAGTTTCAGGAAAAGAGAATAATAAGACAAATGAAAGTCGTATCTGTGAGGCATCACGAGATTGTTATAGAAACTGCAATTGTTTTTCCATATCTTTGTTGCCCTCATCGCTTCTAGTTCCTCCTAACTTCGTTTTTTTTCCCCTCCTTCTCCACTTTTTTACTTTCCTTTCCACACGCTATTTTCTTGCTGTTAATAAAATACTTTCTTTTTCTTAAATTACAAATTTGTTTGATTTTTGTTCTTTTCATACAACCTGTATCTATATTTTTTCTTTTCTCCCCATTATGCTAATCATCTCTGGACAAACGTACAACGTACATACAGGTAGGTCCATAAGTTTCCAGCCTCGCCTTTAAGGATTCTCGCCTTCACAAAACCTTAAATAGTGTCATACCTTATCTGTTAAGTAAATAATTAAGCTATAACTTCCGCTCCGCTGTGTTCAGTTGTTCAGATATAGTTGCATAAAGAAGGCTATATGTAGAAGATTGTGACATGTTCAAAATTGAGTATCGAGCTGTTATTAAGTTCTTCACAAAAGAAGGACTTACTCCATATTAAATTAAACAGCGATTGGACAGTGTATAAGGGGAAGCAACCCCCTCATTTTCTACCGTAAAAGAATGGACCAAACTTTTTCGAAGCAGTGAAGACGAAGAGAATGCAGGTCGGCCCTTGGAGGTGCTCACTCCTGAAAACATGGCTCTTGTGTAAGGAGAAATTATGGAAGACCGGCGGCTTAAAGTTACAGAAATAGCAGCAAGGTTGGGCCTTTCTAAAAGAACAGTACTTCAAATTATTCATGAACATTTAAACATGAATAAGGTTAGTGCAAGATGGGTGGCTAAATTTCTTTCCTCATTCCAAAAGCAGTAACGAGTCATCTGTTGGCAGCCACTTTTGGAACTGCCGTGGCAACGAGAGAGAAGTTGTGCAAACCATTGTTACAGGAGATGAAACTATGATCCCTTGTCCAAAAGAGAATCATTGGAGTGGCGAAGCACCGCTTCTAAAGGCCAAGGTCACTCAGTCAACCAAGAAGATCATGGCCACAATCTTTTGGCACTGTGAAGGAATACTCTTCATTGACTTCAAGGAGAGGAACACCACAGTAAATGGGGAGTACTATGCTGGCCCACTGCACAGACTACGTGCTTCCATCAAAGAGAAAAGGCGAGGAAAGCTGAGTGGTGGTATGCGCCTTCTTCACGACAACGCGCCTGTGCACACAGCTCTTGTTGCGAAGGAAGTTGTGAAGAAATGTGGCTTCAAGGAAATGGACCATCCATACTACAGCCCAGATCTAGCTCCTAGTGACTATTTCCTCTTCTCAAAACTCAAGAAAGACCTTCGATGACGGAAATTTAAGTGTGACGAAGAATGATGGATGCTGTTTATGCCTATTTTGCAGACAAAATTTCTGACTATTTGGGGAGGGGGTTTGAAATGTTAATTCAAAGATGTTTGAAGTGTATTGCAATAAAGGGTAACTATATTCAAAATGATGTATATATATATATATATATATATATATATTTGTCTTTATCATACCTAGAAAATGGTTAGGCCGGAAACTTATGGACCTACCATCGTACATCTTGAAGACATAACAAACTCAGAAAGGTGCTGACACACACATCGAGATGGAACGATTTAAGCCCCAGGCATTACCCCCTAAGTCACCGCCATATTATTCATAATATTTAATTTGGGGCTTAAAACATCAAAGAAAGTAGGCTAAAATGAGGGATTTTTCAGTCTAAATAGAAAGTTTAGCAGTTAAATTCCACGCTTGGCAGGCATCGACTTAGTTCTGTGCAGATACGATATCAAACAAAAACCAGCGCTTTTACATGTTATCTAATGATTGACAGGCTGCATTGAAACAATAAGGAAGCATGTACAGTGTTTTACTGCAAAACCATTCGCTTCAACGAATTCTGTTCCTAGTGAGCCATTGCTTACTAATAGAATCCGATTTTTAGGTTATAAAACCATACAATATATTCTTATAGCTATTTAATTTTCGATATTATGTTAAATGGAGGTGGTTGCCTGCATTGTTTGTTTTTAAATAGTAACATGTTTTTGTTTTATTGAAACATATGAACATCATCTTAAATACACCATGTAACTCGAAACTTTCTGTTATTTCTCTCTATTTTAGTGAATGTAAAGATGATATCAAGGGCTCAGTTCATAAACATGGTTACATTTAAAAATGTTTAAAAATACTCACACAGTATAGCTTTGTCTATCAGTGGTCATATATTTAATTTAATTAATAGTACACCATTAGCTTTTGTGGATTAATTTCAATAATAATAATAATAATAATAATAATAATAATAATAATAATAATAATAATAATAATAATAATTTAAAAATGTGACTTCTCTTTTGTAATATTTATAGATTGCCCAAATTCTAATTTTGTTCCCCTAATACCACACAGCAATGCCGTTTTTCATTAATTAATAAGGACGTAATTTGGATTTTATATTCATTTTTATTAAAAGTTATTCAACCGGCGTGGAATTCGCTTAGTTTCCGCAGCTCCTGCGTGACGTACTTTTTAAATTTCGGTTTTCAAGTATACCCCTACTCCTAATAGCCCCCTAGCGCCACGGGTGGTCGAGGTCGTTAAGGCGCGGACTCGTGAGCGGGAGGTCTGGGTTCGAATCCTGCCAGGACCGTCCTCCCTGACAGGTTTTCCTCAATCCTCATAACTGGCAAATGCCGGGGAGGCACCTTAAACTTAGGCCTGGAAAGTTTCCTTCTTTAAAAATAAATCATTTCTCAATATATCAATTCATTTCATGTATCATCAGTGGCCATCGCCTGTGGTGCCTCTGTAGCAAAAAACGGGCGTTAAACACTATTCATTCATTCATTCCTAATTGCCCCGTCGGTCCTGGTGGTGTAGTGGTAACCGTACTTGCCTCTTAAACCCAAGATCGTGGTTTCAAACCCGGCCGGGCTCGATGATTTTTTTTCGGGCGTAAAAATCTTAAGTATGGCTTCCTTCGGAAGGGAAGTAGCGCCGTAGGTCCCATGTCGTAGATTTACAGCACGTAAAAGAACCTCAAGCCTGATAGAAGAGGCTTCTGAGCAAAATTCGTAGGCCGTTTCACGCCCTGAACGCTGATGACCTTGAGATGTTAAAGAGCGTCCGTAAATAAATCAACAAACCTAATCGCCCGCTTTCCCTAATTTTCAAAAACTAATTTTTTCTTGTTTTATTTAATGGTAAATACCGAATTTTCATTGCGAAAATGGTGCCGCTAGCGTAATTTTCAAATGTTGGGTTTCAGGTATACCGCCACTCCTAATAATCTGATTCCACTGATTTTCAGAAACTATTTTTATGTTTTATTTCAATGGTATATACGGAGTTTCCTTTTAAAAAAAAAATAAATTGCGGCCGCTAGAGCGATTTTTAAAAATTCTTCCGTTTCTAATGACTCGATTGCCCTGATTTTTTAAAAAAAACTACTTTTATAAATTTACTTTAAAGAAACATTAAGAATTTCGTTGAGAAAAAACAAAATTTGCAGACGCTAGATCTATTTTAATACTTTTTTTTTTTAAAAAAATTGCTTTAGGTTAACCCCCATCTCCAATGGTCCAATTTTGCTGTTTAAAGAACTCGACGATTCGTTTGTTTAATTGATGGCTATGTGCCGAGTTTCGTTGCGAAAAAAGCAAAAATTGCGACCGATAGAGCGATAACGGACACACATGCATACAATCCTTCGGAATTCTCTAAAATGGCTCTCGAACGCAGAGTAAGACAAAAATATGCACACCATCCCGCAACAATCGCCACTTTGCCAAGGTAACGATGAAAAAAATCCACTGCTATTTTACAATCTTATGGGCTTGTACTGACTTATCCATCAATCCTGGAATGATTTTTGAAATGCACAAAACATTTATTATTATTATTATTATTATTATTATTATTAAAACCAAAACTTCGAGTTGCACTCAGGTTATTACAGGAGTGTTTTCATTCACGCGTCTCTCTCTGGTTTCAGAGACTGGACATTCATAAATTTCTCGGACCCGAGTAAACTGTTTACAATAATTCGTAAATATACAAGTCATGTGGTATGCCATACTTCGTATATAATTCACCGTTACTTCAGCCAGATGCTATCCGTACACCGTCGCTGTTGAAAGAACATCCCTGGGCGCCCCCATCGGAAAGTGTCTCAAAATGTATACGATTATTTAAGGATTATGAAAATAATTTGACTGCCGTTTTGTCTCCAGGTTGTGTAGTGGATCAGAGTTTCGTCTAAAGTTACAAAAGGATGCCACAAGTCATTCGGGTTATGCAGCAAATTTTCCAAACACAATTTTGAAATGTCTTCCTCGAGCATTTTTGGCCTGGAGTCAACAAACGCGGCACTCGGTTTCTTCACATGCAGAACTTCATGTACTGTTTACATGAGATGCCTACCATCTCAGTAATCTCACAATTCTAAATGCGATATCACGATACCAGGCATTCTATCGACTTTTTCTTCAGAAGAAACCTCAATCGGGCCTCCGGAATGTGCATAGAGTTCCCCATGAACTTCCTTCAGCCCAGTTCATCTGGGTCACTGTCAACTTTTTTAGATAAAAATGTTTTATCACTCCACGATATCAAACTTTATTCCATTTCTACGAAACTGCTACACCGATTACTTAAGACAGCTGTCAACGAAGAACTGTGTGTTGTAACTGTTTGAAAATTTGAACAAAACTGTTACAAGACTCACGCTTACCAACAGTCTTGACCATATTTCGTTCAGATTGAGCAAACTTATTAATCCGCCCCCGTATATTCTTCTCTCTGTATTTCGCTGTGTTATCTACCTGGTAGAGTGGAAGAAAAGGTCCCATGGTGTTAACTCCTGCCAAGGTAAATAAATATTTTATTTCGTTGCTGTTTCGAAAGAGCTCTGGAAGATATATCCAACTTGAACAAAGGGCAGCACGGCGGTGGTAGATTTTTAAATGAAATCGGGTGTTTTTATGGGGTAAAAATATATAATTTTTTCGTGAAATCTAAAGTCCTTTGACATTATTTTAAAGTTTACAGCGCAAATAACACCATTTACACCCTAGGAAAACGTACTTTGTGAGATAACGTGAAGGCATTATCGTTTGTTCAATCGCTCCAGTGGATACGCGTGACCTGCTTTGCAATACACGTGTAATGTTCACAACATAAACCTTGATAATAAAAATGAAACCAAACCAGACTGCAGCATGAAAATACCTCTGCCCACAGCGCCAAGGCCATGCTTAACTTAACAAAAGCATGTTTTAGTACATTACAAGTGTCGCTGTTTGCCGTTTCTTGAGTTAGATTACATTTACTCATTTTTTAGTGTGCACACCGGATTATTGTCATTTAAGACACGTCATATTGGGAGTGACTGTTGCAGCTTTTCAAAGCACTCTCCACCACACACTATACACTTTCTCATTTTCCTCAAGGGTGTAAAGTTAATTTTCATTTGCAGCCACAGTCTCTTCAGTGATGGAAAATTTGCTTTGTTCGCATGCGAATTTTGACCATTCAGAAGAGAAAATAATCTCATGGAGCTAGAGGTCAGGACTGTAGGGAGGATGAGTCATGAGTCTGACCTTTGTGGACTCCAGGAACTGGATGGTGATGTGGTGAAGTAGGACCCCCCTCAGTCCTGTCTTGGACGGCGTTCTCGGAGCTCGTCAGACAGACTGTGGTGTATCACTGAGCAGAACCGTCCTTTGCGGTCAGCGTTTTCTTCCCAACACTTCGGCCCTTCTTCACTTTCGTTGGTGGATCGTCATCTGGAAAGATCCAAACTGTCGGCTGTCGTTTGGTCCCGGATAAAACTGACAAATCCATGCTTCATCACCCGTGATGTCATCAGAAACACATTTGAACTACCTGCAACATTTCTTCACACCATTCGATACAAGTGACTTTGTGTCTGTCAAATTGTGGGGTACACAACCGGAGGAAATCTTCCTGACACGAAGATTTTTTGAAAATACTGGCGATCCAATCTGGGTGGCTGCCTCGAAGTCCTTAAATGTTACGCAATTGTTTTCGCGTACAATTATTTCCACCGCGACAGTTTTATTCACCCACTGCAGTTGCTCGAGACCCACTTCTCTCTTCATCTTGCAGTGAGATTTGGCCCCTTTTAAATTTCCCAAATCAGCGGAAAACTGTTGCTCTAGATGGAACAAGGTTTCCAAAAGTCTCTTGCAAGCGCTCAAGGGCTTTGAAACTCGTTTAAATCACTCTTGCCATCATAAAGAATCATAACGCGAAAATACACTCTCTCTAACTCCATCGTAACGACTGGCTGACTGTGCACAAGAGGTATTGTTTACCCTCACACTCTGCAATGCGGGAGTGGACAGGATGTCACTTGGTACCGTTTTACTCGTAAGGGAAGGGGCTACCATCTGCCACATTTCTTTTAAGTGGGTAAACATTGACTTTTCCTCATCCCAAAACTTTGGTAGTGAGCTTCTAAGTCTTGTATCTTTTCTCAGAAATAAAACCATACATTTATCAATATTCAAACCTAATAGTTTGCTTTGACAAGGCGGTCCCATATAGATCTATAATTTCAATCATCGAAAGATGGAAGATTGTTTGGTTTGTTTTATTTACGGACGCTCTTTAACATCTCAGGTCATCAGCGTCCCATTCAAATCAGGGCATGAAACGGCCGACAAATTTTGCTTAGAGGTCTCTCTTTCAGGCTTGAGGCTCTTTATCGTGCCCGTAAATGTACGACACGGGACCCACGGCTTTACTTCCCTTCCGAAGGAAGCCATACTTAGGATTTTTACGTCCCAAAAAATCCATCAATCCTGGTAGGGTTTGAACCCGCGATCTTGCAAGTGTGGTTTACCACTATACCACCACGACCGACCACCACCTGGAAGATTTGAGCTTCCAGGCTGCCGTTATTTATTTTATTAATTCGGTTGAACATTTATATTTATGTAAATTTTCATTATATGCATAAATTTGGGGAAATTGTGTAAATGAGGCTATTTTAAAAGAGAATGAAAGATGCAAAGATTTTATTTTCGCGGCATTGAGCAAGGACTTTAAAGAACAAACAAAGACGCTGGTCTGAAATATGCATTTGAAACAGGCAACGTCAATATCTTTCATCAGACATGTTTTAATTGTACTTTAACGAACTTTCATTATACTTAAATAATGACCTTTTCTTTGTTTATACATATTCCTACTGTCATCATCACTTGCGCTAGTACTCCGTATATCTACGTCAACTAATTCCTAAAATTATTGAAAGTTGCGCGAGTATTTGAGGTTACCAATATTCCTACACATGTAGAAAAATTTATAAAAGTTACCAAATGCATTACTAATAATTCTGAAAACAACCTCGTATACTTGTGTGTAGTTGCAAAGTAAAATTGTAGCAGACATCTTTGTGGAATAGGTCCAGTAGAAAAACTTTATATAAATTCCCATTCATCCTCTTTACAGCCCTAACATGGAACCGCGCCCTTTCTACCTTTTCTGTGAAGAAAGTAAACACTTGTCTCCTCACCCCAACGAAGGAAATATTAACACCTTTAATTTCAATGAGAAGGTTCACTGTTTTCCGGTGTATAAAGGCTGACAGACTTTCGGCCCTTATGCACAAACCGATTCCTGCCCAATGTGGTGCCCAACAACCCCAGGGCAAACAAATGCACGGGTTTGACACATCATGATGACGTTATAAAGGCATTTTCTTGGAAATTCAGCGCACAGTAACTGCAAAGTGTTTTGCTCGACAGCCACACTTCTCAGAAAGTACACGTGACACTGTTGACACCACTATGACATTCTTCCTGTAAGCTTTGACGTGCAGCTTGCAGAATTAATCCTAGTGCATGCAAGAATTGTTTTATACAAGTGTGAGTACTTGGGGGAAACAAAACAGCATAGATAAAGTTCGTATCTCTTTTTGGAAGCAACATTTGCTATGGTTACGGCTGAAAAAGTTGAAAGCCGAGGCTGAACTTTAAGGTGTCAACACTGGGCGTACTTGTTCCCCCACACATCAAACGGTAACCAAACGCAAGGTGTACTGCTATTAGCGATATTCTCTTTTTAACCCATATACATACAGACGCCAAGATTCTTACGTCTATCGTAAAGACCTTGTTTCTTAATACACTACAAGTGTATGGACTTATAATTGGTAAATATTATTAGCATTCTGTTCCACAAAGATTTCTGCTACACCTTACTTTACCACTGCATACTTATTAGTAAATTTTAGTTTTGTTTTACAGAATATTAGTATTAGCGAGCACTTATAACTTGTATAGCTTTCTCTACGAGTGTAAAAATATTGGTAACTACAAATACTAGTACAATTTTTAATATATTTCAATTATAAATATGCGAAGTATTCGCGAAAGTAATGAGAATAGGAACATATAAAGAAACAGCAATTCAGTACAAGTTTAACTCTTAAGAACATACGAAAGTGTTCTTGCGTGTTACGTGATAGTGTGTAGGTGTAATAAAGTGTATTAGCTACGTTAATGTGGCTCAATTCAGGTATTCTATTCCATAGAACATTTATTTACGATTCGCAAGTGCGTACAGAATCAGCTCATGATGTACGGAAATTGTTTCAAGAGAAGTTCCCTGATGTTAAACTTCCATCCAAGTTCGATTCACAGATTTGAAATATGTTTCGTCAAACTTGGATAATTCTTGATAAAAAGCGTACACAGCCACGTACGGTACTCATAAAAGAAACGTTGCTTAAAAATTCACTTCGACATCTTTCTTAGCAAGTGAGGATTTCCTATTTCTCTGTTAGAACGACTACAAGGTTACTGATGTTAAAACCTAGTGCAAGAACTTAAATCGGGTGACCCTGCATCCAGCAGATTTTGTAACTTGAACAGTATGCATGACGGAGAAATTGACCCCAATCTAATTTTCTAAGCGGTTATGTTAATTCACAAAACGACCAGTATTGGAGTTCAGAAAAACCTTCACGAGGAACCCCTCCCTACATGATCAAAAGACAGGAGTGCGGTGCGCTATTAGCGGCGAGAGAGTAATGCGCCCTATTTTTTTAAAGAAACAATTAACAGAGATAGGAGAGCACAGAATATTTTGCAACCCTTTTTCCTTAAATTAACTGTGAAGGAACTTAGGTCCCTGACTTTCCTACAGGACTCTGTAAAGGAACATACAGCCTACGTTTCCTTGCATGCAATTCATGAAATATTCGACGATAGAATCATCACTAACAACATGTGGCTCATTGGTACCCCGATTTAACGCCCTGTACGTTTTAATTTCTGGGGGGCATTAAAGAAAAAAGTGTACAAGAGAAAACCACACACATTAGATGAACTGAAAAATAACGTTCGTGAAGAAATTTCTTCTATTTCTCAGACGGAACTGCAGAGGGTGATGGTTAATTTCATAAGCCGATGACACAAATGTATGGAAAATAAAGATTGTGAATAAAAGTCCTTTAAGTGTTACCCAACAATAACGCCACGGGTGGCCCAGGTTATTAAGGCGCGGACTCGTGAGCGGGAGGTATGGGGTTCGAATCCCGCCAGGACCATTCTCCCTGACTGAGATGTATTCCAGGTTTTCCTCAGTGCTCATAACTGGCAAATGCCGGGGAGGTACCCTAAACTTCGGCCTAGAACATTACTTTCCTTAAAAAATCCTTTCTCAATATATCATTTCATGTATCATCAGTGTTCATCGCCTGTGGTGCCTCAGTAGTAAAAACGGGTGTTAAAACACAATTAAAAAAAATTACCCGACAATCATTGCTGCGGATTTTCTGAGTCTCGGTCCCGCGCAAGAACCCTCACCCATTATATTGAAAAAGTTGTCATTTCCTGTTTCAAACACAGTTTAGGATTTTGTAAGGTTCTAGTGTCACTAAAAGCTTTTCTTTCTATTGTCTTTTAAAACAATTCTTTAACACAATATCCTAATTTTTGCTTATAATTAAAACGTTATTGTCACAAAATATAAACAAATGTATATAAATGATCAAATGGACTAATAAAATAAATGATCGAATGCAATCGGGGAGATCGATTATTGCACTTGAACAATGACAAATGCATAATAAAGTATTTAATAACAATAATCCCCTTGGTACATTAAAAAATACGAATTTATTACTAAGGAATGGACATAATCTAATTCAAGGTAAGGGGACAAGTACAAACATGTTTTCTCTAATATGACGTCACATAACTTTTTACTAACACTTTGCTGTTGTTGCTTCATCAGCTCACCGAAGCATTTTGTTCCTTCCTGCGTGAAATTCAGAGGAGAGGGGGAGGTGAAGGAAAATACCAAACACCTGTTTGATTTTTAAACCATGCAACGAGTTGAAAACAAAGAACGATAGGCAAAACGGTGAAACACAAACAGTAAAAATATAAGGGTAGGGGGTAGCAACTTCTCTTTCCCTAATTTATTTCCTACGCACACTACTCAAAATGAATGCATGGAAATGGTTAACACTTTAGTTTTAGTCTGATCGTCAAATGTTTTAATAAGACGCATTGTTTCTATGACAACCATGCCACTAGTCACTCTGCACCTTCCTTTTTTTCGCTGCTATTTTCAAACCACGTTGTTTTCTGACCTTTTGACAGGTTGACACACTCCATAATTACCTACAGACTGAATTGCAAGTAATGAATAAGAACTATAAAACAAAAGACGCCAGTTTCAATCGCCCTGCCAGTCTACAGGAAATTACCCACAGAGCCAAACTTTACTGGAAAAACTGTAGTTGTTTCGGATTGAAAATATAATATATACCTGGCTTCCAGAATATACCCTTACCGCACGGGTTTTGAGTCTCGGTCAAAGCCGGCTCCGCTTCCCACTTACAACCGCCTGTCTGTCCTTGAACTTCGAGCAGTCACCAGTCTATATTAGTTCGTGAAGATGGCAAGACAGCTGTGTTTAGAGCAACGTGTAACTTTTATTATAAATACGAACCAGTCCGCTGCATTCGTGAGGAATTTATTCGGAAATTTCCAAGGCAATTACCTTTTTCCAGAACGACAATAACGTCACGGGTAGCCGAGGTCGTTAATGCGCGCACTCGTAAGCGGGAGATCTGGGGTTCGCATTCCACCAGGAACGTCCTCACTGACTAAGGTTTTTTCCACAGTCATCATAAATGACAAATGCCGGGGAGGTACCCTAAACTTAGGTTAGGAACGTTTCTTTCCTTTAAAAAATCCTTCCCCAATATATCATTTCATTTCATGTATCATCAGTGTTCACCGCCTGTAGAGTGCCACAGTAGTAAAAACGGGCGTTAAACACTATTCAAAAAAAAAAAAAAAAAAAAAACTACTGAAATAAGCACAAGTGGGGGTTTCAGTGTCTTCTGCAAACGCAGTAACAAAAAAATTTAAAACTCAAACCATACAAGTATATGAAAAGCAGGTGTGCGCTATTGTGAATGGTTTCTTTCAGCAGTGACCAAAGGGTTAATCACTCATAGCGTGTGTTCTTTACAGACCAAAATTGTCGTGTCAGAGTACAGGCATCTCCAGCTGCCGAGAAGTAAAAACCCTTGCGAGCGGTAAGGACATATTGTGGAAGCCCCGTGTTAAGTTAAAAAGAGGGGGAGAGATATTCACAAAATTTGGGAATTTTTAACATTACAATAATTCAGATAGAAAACACCAGAGTGTTGGGAAAAGAATGGAGTTTGGTTTTTTTTATTATTTTCATTTTGCATTGCATAGTTACCGCTTTGTTGATTAAAACTTTATTGAAAGCATGGTTCTACATTAAATGTTATCTAGTCCCGGATTCAAACCCCTTGCGGCAGGCCATCCTCATCTTGGGCATTTTCGGGTTTCAACTGGAGCTGTGTGACATGGTTTGCGCGTTGGAAAAGTTTATGTCCAGGTTTCTGGGTTAGATGCGGAACTTCAGTCCTTGGAGGAGAGAGTCCACCTCAGGCGTTGCGGTGTTCTATCTGGAAACTTATTACTAAGTGCGGTGTTTCCCTCACCCAATCCCTTCACCCAGGATAGCCCCCATTGGAGGGTAGGCATAAACACCGAGGCTTAAGTGTCAAGGTATGTTCCTTTACCCCTAACATTCAAATGTTTGCAAACAGCAATTATGAACGTTATAGAAGTTATTCTCAAGGTTGCAGAAAATGTACAAACAATAACAGCAATTTCGTGTAGTTAAAAAAAAGTGTTTAACGCCCGTTTTTGCTACTGTGGCACCAGAGGTGGTGAACACTGATGATTCATGAGATGAAATGATACATTGGGAAAAAATTTTAAAGGAAGGAAAAGGACTGAGGAAAACCTGGAAAAAACCTGTCAGGGAGGATGATCCTGGTGGGATTCGAACCCCAGACCTTCCGCTTACGATTCCACGCCTTAACGACCTCGGCCACTGTGGCGGTTTTAAAGAAACTGATTCTGTTATTAATACGAAGAATTCTGGAAGACCAAAAGTAAAACACATACAGTTGTCCACATAACCGAACCTAGGGGTGTATTTTAACTCCTTCCGTGATAACCAACAACAATATTAAAGGTATAGGTTTACGCGAAAGAAAGCTTTTGTTTCTCCGTATGCTATACTAGGATAATTAGAAACGTTTTCGAAATGACCCGCAGATTGCAGCAGCAGTTTTGTGTACATGGAAAACGTTTGGAAATATCGAATATGATTACTTGGTAAAGGACATGAATGTAACAGAAATTCTTACATATATGACAAACACTCTAGTGGAATTCTGCATTGTCATGTTCAATCGTTTACAAGTTGACTACAATGTTTAAACACGGTCATAAAAGTTCGGGAGATGACCTACAAAATCCGTCACCATATCAGAAATTATCCATAAGGTGCCCCACGTGGTTCTGGATGATCGCCGATTAGAGGTGTCCAAAAATTATCTGCAAGATGGGTGCTGTGGTTGCTGAATCAAAAGCGAATCTGAGTACAAAATTTTCAGAGAATTTTGGCCAATTTTCAGACAGATCCCGCCGACTTCAGCGTTGATTTGTGACAATGATGAAACAAGGGTGCAATATACACACCTGAAACAAAACGTAGTCTAAACAATGGAAGCATCACGATTCTCTATTGTCAAAGAAGGCCAAGTGGGAAGATTATGTCAAGGGTGTATTGCTAATTAATTACCTTCCCATTGGAACTAATTATACTAACCTGGAACTATCAAAGAGAAAATACCGGATTTATAAACGAGGAAAATCATCTTGCATCCAAGACAGAGCTTCTAAACTGAGAAAATTCGAGGCGTGTTTCTTTCTAGTGCATTTCTTGTGTTGATAACAACAGAGACGTTATCACCATTCTTCCCATATTGCTGAGGAAATTACTGCATATTAATTTACTTATTTTGGGGTTGATAGCTTCCGACAAGCTCAAATCTTCTCCTGATAATTTATAAGTTATGCAAACTTTTGCTCATTTTTTATTTAATTGCAATGGATGACTACGGGTGTTTACCAATAATGCATTAAAAAAAACCCTGGTGTTTGTGCTACAAACTCATCAATGACCTTTTGATATATTTTGAAACCACAGTCTAGTTGCGGAGCAATTAATTGTTGATTTGGTTTATTTACGGACGCTCTTCAACATCTCAGGTCATCAGCGTCTCATTCAATACGGCCGTGAAACGGTCGATAAATTTTAATGGTTACCACTATACCACAGGACCAACTTGAGCCAAATTAATACTTGTAGTTGCCCTACCTAGCTTTGTTTTTTTTACTTCAATTCTCTCTTCAAATGTTTTTCTTTGGCAACATAGCTCTTGAATCCGTTGTCATGAGAACCCGAAACAAAAAGAATCGCATCAGCTGTATCCATGACATCGGATTAAGAAGTGGGTTGATCCCAATGCTGCATTTCTGATCTACTTTGATCGACGCCGAGCGTGTAGTATGACTGCATTACGTCATAGCACCTGTTTAATTGACAAGACGTGCTGATGCACTAGAAGAACGGAGAGTGTTCAGTAAACAGCGGTGATTAAATACCTGCTAATGAAAGAAATGTATTGTGTCTTATGTTACAATAACAGCAGTCGGCCGATTCGTAGGGCGATTATATTTGTAAGCCCTGCAGTCTCCCAGGAACTTTGAGGCTGTGTCGAATTAATTTTGCTTAATCCTTGATGAACTGGAATATCAGACGGACCTCGACCGCGCAACGTGCAAACCATTCATTATTCATGACGATTTGAATACGAAAAAGGTGTGAGCATATTCGGTTCCTTGGGACTTGACACAAGGAACAGAAGAACCAAACTGTTGAATTCTGTCGCTAGTTACTGGAAATGTATAATGAAGATTGGGATTTTTTGGAGAAGCTGGTGACTGGTGACGAATAACATCTCAGGTCATCAGCGTCCCCTTCAATTCAGGGCGTGAAACGGTCGATGAATTTTGCTCAGAGACCTCTTCTTTCAGGCTTGAGGTTCTTTTACTAGCACATTCTTACGAGGCAAGTACCACTAGCTCACCAGGACTGGCGTGATATAATTCCGCACACCGGAGAAGAAAATCCACTCTATGCAATGGAAACATCCAGGGAATTCCCGGCCCAAGATCACCGACTTTTAGGACGCTTCAGGCATACCGGCTGCCTCAAAGAGCGACTTAGACACGGATTCAGGGGGAAGTGATAGACTGGAGGGTTCTCTAACAGGCAACTCACATTAGCAACATTGCGACCGCAAAGTTGGCATCGCTATTTTTTTAATAGTGTTTAACGCCCGTCTTTACTGCTGAGGCACAAGCGGTGACACTGATGATACATGAGATGAAACTGATATATTGGGAAAGGATTTTTGAAGGAAGAAAACGTTTAGGGTACCTCCATGGTATTTGCCATTTATAAGGACTGAGGAAAACCTGGAAAAACCCTGAGTCAGGGAGGACGGCTCTGGCGGGATTCGAGCGCCAGACCTTCCGCTCATGAGTCCGCGTATTAATGACCCCGGCCGCCTGTGGCGGTGGGCAGCGCTATGGTTTATTGTTTTACCGCACCCACCATATTCACCGGATTTCATTCCTCCAAATTACATCTTATTCGACAAAATGAAGGACTTGCTATTAAGTAAAATATTCGGCAACGTGGAAACTCAGGCAGTTCCACGAGTGGTGTCGTAATACTCTCAAACAATGGTTTCGTGACGCAATAATGAAGTAACCAGGAAAATGACAACGGTATATTGAGATTGGTGGGTGAGTATATTGAGTTTTTTTTAACGTCCGTTTTTGCTACAGAGGCACCACAGACGGTGGACACTGATGATACATGAGATGAAATGATATATTGGGTAATGATTTTTTTAAGAAAGGAAACGTTCCAGCCCTAGGGTATCTCCCAGGCATTTGCCATTTATGAGGACTGAGGAAAACCTACAAAAACCTCAATCAGGGAGGACGGTCCTGGTGGGAATCGAACCTCAGACCTCCCGCTAACGAGTCCGCGCCTTAACGACCTGGGCGATCCGTGGCGATATGTTTCCTTGTGCATTGAACCTTGTTATACATTACAACTGGATGGGAACGCATGTGGCGAGATATGACGTTTCAGGTGGTGTATGCACATAATGGCACTACTGCTCTCCAACAGTGACATCTGCAAGCCGAGTTCCCTACAGATGATTTCAAATACAAACGATAGAAGTCCCCTACAGACATTTCTGTATTTTTCTATTTTTTACACATAAAACGCAGTTATCAATGGTTATACAAAATTATAAGATGTGATTTTTGGGAACAATAGAAACTAGCAACTTTCGAAGAAAACACCCCTAGGCACTTTGCAACCTCCAGGTCTCAACACGGTTGACTTTTCATTACGGGGTTGTCTTAAAACATGTTTTACATGTTTATTACATCCCTGCAGCAAATGAAATATGCAATTTCGCAAGACATTCAAAATATTCCTTAACATTGTGTTGAACAAGAGAATAATGGACCCCCCCGCACCCCTTTCACAACCCCCATCGTCCCATTTTAATTAGGGCGTGAAACGGACGACAAATTTTGCTCAGAGGCCTCTTCTTTCAGGCTTGAGGTTCTTTTTCGTGCCGTAAATGTACGACACGGGACCCACGGCTTTACTTCCCTTCCGAAGGAAGCCATACTTTGGATTTTTACGCTCGAAAAAATCCATCGATTCTGGCCGGGTTTGAATCCGCGATCTTGGGTTTAGAAGGCAAGTATGGTTACCACTACACCACCATGACCGACTGTGCTAGACGTAATCCTAATGTTTTATAAGTACCATATCCCTAGTTTAACGTATTTTCCTGCTTTAAAGTTCGAAGAAGCGTTTGCAAGCCTGTATATAATTTTTAAAACTTTTAAAGTTTGCAATATTACGAAAGAATAAGCAAAAATATTGCTAAGAGCCTAAAATATTATAATTTTTCTTTCACAGTTAAATTTCGTTTAGATTATTTTAAGAAAATGCATAGTTTTATATTACTGGGGTGAACAGACAACAAAATATAAGTAATTTTTTTAAATGAATTTGTCCAAAATATTTTCAATTGACATCTGTCACTAAATAAAACACTGCTTAAATCACCACCTGTTTATATGGTTATCGGTGCAAAATTTCCTGGTCACATTTATAATAAAAATTCTGTATTGTATACATTTCTTATCGTTTACAAACTTTGACAAAGAATAGAACGAAATATTTTATTAAACTAAATATTAAACTATATTCGTTTGCAGTCTTTTGACATTTTTATTTTGGGGGGGCCTTACGCCCTTTTTATAACTTGTCACCTGTTCATTCACCGTACATAAACAAAAGCGAACATTATATCACCTTAATGATTTCACAACAATTTTATAAGTGACAGACCTAAAGAAAACAATAATTATGTTTGGCACTGACCTTTTCTGTTGAAGGCTGCATGTCTGTCTGTGCATCATCATCCACAGTGAGTGAACCACTGTTTACAGACCTACCAACTTTCTAAGATGACGCTGTCTAAGTTGGACAGTTTCTCGCAACCGGCCGATGCCCGCGACATCTACCCGCGCGCGCCTCAACTACTTCGGTCGTGACGGTAATCAGGCAAGCGCAACCAATTATCGTGACTTTGAAGCCCATTCGCTGGCTCGCTCGGTCACATTGACGTTTCATTTTCCACATCGACTAGGTCTCGGTTATTTTTCGCTTAACCGAACGCAAGATTGGCAATGCCAGGGTAATAATTCTAGTTTTTTTAATATAAAAATATTAATTATGTATTTTCAATCTAACATCGCGGACCAGGTCGGGGCGTTAAGGCACGGACTCGTGAGGTTCGATTCCCGCCAGCACCGTTTTTCCAGGATTTTCTCTGTCCTCATAAATGATGAATGTCGGGTAGGTAAACTGAACTAAGGCCAAAAACGTTTCGTTCCTAAGAAATTAAATAATCTTTCCTAATTTATCATTTCACACGAGGAGTATTCAATTTGCAAACACCCTATCTGTGTTGGATATAAATTAAATAATCTTTCCTAATTTATCATTTCACACGAGGAGTATTCAATTTGCAAACACCCTATCTGTGTTGGATATAAATTAAGCCCTTGATATCATCTTTACATTCACTAAAATAGAGAAATAACAGAAAGTTTCGAGTTACATTCTGTATTTAAGATGATGTTCATATGTTTCAATAAAACAAAAACATATCACTATTTAAAAACAATTGCAATGTACTAAGTAAATAAAAACAATCGAAAGTTACATCGATTTTCAGTGGCTTTGAAATTTAATTTAAATGTTATTAACACGTAACGTAAACGTTTTCTGAAGGTTATTACAGAGCGCTCTTACATACAAATATAATTCTCACACACATATTACATTAATATTTCACATTTGCTATCTTCACGACGATACTTTTGTTAAATATAAAACATATGTAATGTTATAAACACAGTTTATGTGATGAATATTACGTTCTTTTATTTTGAAATTATATAGAGAAACAGTGAGTACGCTTTTTAAATTTCGGTTTACAAGTATACCCTTACTCCTAAATGTCCAACTCCCCTAATTTTGGGAAACGATTTTTCTTGGGTTTATTAAATGGTATAATCAGAATTTTATGGTGAAGAAAATATTGGTGCCATTAGAGAGATTTTTAAATTTTTAGTTTCAAGTAAACCCCCATTCCCAATGAGCCGATTTCCCTGATTTTCAAGAACTATTTTTTTTTTAATATAATTTAAATTGTATATACCGAGTTTCGCTGCAGAAAAGTAAATAGTGGTGCCGCTAGATTAATTTTTAAATTTGGTTTTCCTAATAGTCCCATTTTACTTAATTTCAGGGACTATTTTGCTTATTTTATTTTAATGGCATATACGGCATTTCTTTTTAGAAACATTTAAATTCTGGCGTTAGAGTGATTTTTTTATTTTGCTTTAACCGTTACTCTGTTTCAGGTATACTCTCCACTCCTAATAGCCCGATTGCTTTGTTTTTAAGAAAATACTTTTATCCATTTATTTTAAAGAAATACACACAACAATTTCTACTGCTAGAGCGATTTTAAGAAAGTTAAAACATTTTCGCTTTAGGTTAATTTCCACTCCCCATCGTTCACTTAACGAACTCGACGAACTAGTTAATTGTTAGTTATATGCCAAGTTTCGTTGAGAAAAATAAAAAATGGAGGTCTCTAGAGAGTTAACGGGGGGGGGGGGCGCACACACACACAGACGGTGCCAAAAATGTATACAGCTTTAAACAAAAAAACTTGTGTTAACATAGCAAAACTGAATTCACACAAACAGAAAATGACTAGCACTAATTATTTTAGACTTTTACACTTACAACAGTTGCTCAAAATGCCCACGATACACTTCTAAGTACGTTAAACTACTGATTAAGCAACGTTTACGAAAGTGTCCTCAGCGATTGCAGCACATGCCGTTTCAATTTCTTCCCGAAGTGCTGTCAGTGTAGCTGGTTTTCTACGGTATACAACATCCTTAAGAGTTCCCCATAGGTAGAAGTCCAACGGCGGTTCTGTTCTGTACACACGTCTCCATTGCCTTTGAACTTCAACAACATTCTCGGTTTTTCAATAACACTTCAAAATTGCTTTCCGCTGTTCAAACGATAATCTTGGCTCCTTTTTGTTGTAGCAACGCTGGCATAACGTAATGTGAGTCACATCTGTTTACAGAACATCATACTACACATTACTGTTGTTTTTCGATCTAACTTTGAAATGTATTAAATAGATATCTACTCTGAAAGTTTGTATACATTTTTGGCACCCTTGGTGTATATGGTTTTTTTTTTTCATTGTCATTTTCGGTGCCTAATAAGTAGGACCGATGAAGATTAAAAAAAAAATATAAACAAAAAATAAAAAATTCGCTCCATTGGTATAACCCTAAAAGCTTACACTACTTCGGAATTCTCTGAAAGCTATCACCAGCTATATAAACAAACGTGTGTTGCACAGACATAAAAGAATTCAATAGCTCTATAAAAAAGTGCACCTAACGTTAAAAAGATGCAAGTTACGCTAGGTGTCCATATTTAAATCGCTATTTAAAACATTTAAATTCTCCAGACAAACAAAAACTATTTTATATGGTATGTACTTGCATATTATGCATAACGCCAAAAATCGATTTTTTGACCCAAAATCTTTGCTAAGTCACCTTAAAAGGAAAGTAATACAGTCGTAAATGTACAGTACGATTTTTAACTTCTGCACAAGCTACACGACACCGTAAGAAGAAGGCTGCAGTGAAGGACAAAGAGCATCCACCCTACAGCCCAGATCTTGTACCCCGCGAGCATAATTCCTATAATCTGAAGAAACGGTTATAAGTTAATATAACTTAAAAATCGACTCTGTTAAACTATACCCACTTAAATAAATCGTTAGACACACTAACCAACCGCTAGCAGCGTTTTTGTAGTTTTTATTACTGTAACCGTTATTTTAAAAATGAAAAAAAAAAAGTTTTATTGTGTTTTTGTAATCTCCTTGCACTTCATTTTCTTAAAGTCCTCGCCTTCCTTTCTTGGACCTCCACCCCCCCCCCCCTTTATCGCTGCTATGCATACATTTTCTATACCGCCCTCTTTACAAGCAGCTTTAATTGCCGAGTCTTCTCTAAGCCCTGTCTTTGTAGTGCATTAACATTCACTGCAAAGTTTAGCATTCCTTCTCCCACCCTAATTCCATTCATACCGCCCCTTTCTTCGCATTCTTCAGTGCTCCGTATTTCTACATCTAACGCTCTTTGCTGTTCTGATTCCAGTGAGAATTAGAAGCACTGGCGTGGGCTGTTTTAGACTTTCTGGTGGTGATATATCGAGGAAACTTTGGTTTAGGTCTTTGGGAGTCGTATATCGTTACGGTTCTTGGTCCAAAAGCATTTAGTTTTTTTTTTTTTTTTTTTTTTTTTTTCCCCCGATTTAGAGAATTTTTCATTCCTTCCCACATTTCGTCAAAATCAGTCAGTGTTGAATAGCAGACATTTATTCTAGTTTTGCTTTCGGATTCACCCACAGATTGCATCAGCAGTTCCGAAACAGTTTTTGTCATCTTCCATAGAAACATGTGTGCAATAAAACATGAATTGGGCAAGAACCGTAGCAGCTGTGCGGTTATTAAGTACTTAGTAAAGGATGTAACAGAAATTCATACCCTATGGGACACAGCACCATCATTGTCAACAGTTCCCCAGGGGATCATGCGGCCGCGAAAGCTTGAAAGATGTTCCAAACAGCAGAAGACAAAAATACGCCACGACATCAGAAATCATCGATTAGATGCGCGACGTGGTTCTGGCGGCTCGCCGATCAAAGGTGTCGGAAACTGGTGAAGCTCTGGGTATTCCAGGGGCACAAGTATTTCAAATTATGGACGCGACACTCTTTCAGAGAACTCCCGCCGATTTTATGCGTTGATTTGTGACCAATGGTGAAACATGAGCGCACTACTGCACACCTGAAACAAAACACTGTCTAAACAATGCAAGTATCACGACTCTCCACTGCCAAAGAAGGCCAAGTGTGTGAAATCGGCCGGGCGTCGCTTTTCTGGGATGCCAAGAGTGTACCGTTAATTGATAGTCTTTCCACTGGGGAAAAAAAAAAAAAAAAAAAAAAAAAAAGAATGTCATCTAGCAATACGACAGTGCTCTCTCACACTCGTGTGTCGTTGCAGTGGCGGAGGGGAAAAAATGCACTGGGGTACGATTTTCATGAGATATTCAAACACATTTGCCATGTGCGGTCGTGCATTATCGTGGTGCAGCATCCAGGTTGTTGCAATGGAAAGGCGTGACATGGCCTTGTAGATTTTTCAGCTCATTCTTGTAATATTGCAACCACCTTTGATATTGGTGAGGATGGAAGGTTCCACACAGAGCTTTGAAGCAGGAATTGTTATCTCAGAAATTCTTTTTCTAATAATGATTAAGGTTAAGAATAACATAAAATCAATAGTATTAATATTACCATTATGATCAATATTTTAATTGTAATTACTAGTGTATATAAATGATCACCTCCTTGGTCTAGTGGTTAACGTTGCTGATTGCTGTCCGGGAGTCCCGGGTTCGATTCCCGGTACCTACTTAGAACGTTTTCTAAGATAGAAAGTTCTGAAACGGGGTCCACCCAGCCTGAGGATAATTGGGATAGAGAGGTGGCGATCTCCGATCTAGTTAGCCGCGATATAGCGATCAGCGGGATGCGGTGACTGCAATCAACTAATGAAATCATATGATGGAGGGAGAAGACGTAGTGATCGTCACGGTAAAGCTGGGGATGTATAAACACTTCACATTGTATATGTCTCTTTGACAAACAAGTGACATTCAAGTTGTAATACTATGATTGACAGTCTTTGTTATGTTTCTGTGGAAGGTACGGACATGCTGACCTTTTGATGACAATACGATCTGCCTCTAAAGGTTCTGCTCTTTTGTAAAAGAGGGACGACCCCTTCCTCTCATTGCCAATCATCCATAAAGGGTTGCCGACATCGGACCGCAAATGTTTTTACTGCCTCGACATTGAAAACAGAGAAATATGAGTTCTATCAGTAAAAGCGCTTATCATCAAAAGAAACACCGCGTGTGTCTTAAAAGAAACCAAAACTTTAGCCATTTCCGACAGTTTCAAAGGAATGCCGCTTATATTGCCGAAACGTGCCTTATCGCAAAACTTTAGCGTGTGGGTTTCAGTGTTAGAAAATTGGGAGAAAAAAAAAAAAAAAGTAGCGGGGGAAAAAACTTCAACCAATAAACACCCACCAAAATTACACAAATGAGGAAATATTAAAGAATCATGTAATAGCCAAAAGATGATTAGAATTGAGTCGATTTCTGGTATATTTGATGAAATAAATTTTCACGGGGACGGAGCGAATTCACATAATAGATTTTATATCAAATTGTTGACGATGAGAGGGAAAATATAAAGAGACAGAGTGACGGGACAGCACAGGGATCACGACACCAAATAGAGGACCGGGCAGTATAACACAGTGATATTAGTAAGGCAGTCAATAATTGAAAGATATAACACTACAGTTCAGTGAAAGAAATATGTCGTCATTAAGTTAATATAAGAATCATTAAATCAGTGTTAAGGTTAAGATATAAGATTATTCTTATAGTAAAACCCTTACATCGAAGTCACCAGTGTTATAAGAAACTTTTACGTAAAATTATAGGCGACTCACGCGTGAATTTGTTACGAAGGAATGCAGTTAAAGTTCAAGTTACAGGAATAGTGTATTTAAATCTTCCAGTGGTGAGATTTGGCCTAAGGGCAACTATACGACAAATACCAAAACCAGAATTATAACCACATGACAGAAGCACTGCATGTTCCTAAAACCTTTGATTGTGCAATATATTAAAAATTAAACTACAGCCCTCCCTAATGACATCACGCCATTTAAAACAGTCCACATTAACCTGATTTTCCTATCCTCTGCTTTGGAACCAGAGAAATAGAAAACACCGAACCCCAGACTTCAAGACCCGAGGCAACAAGATGATAATTTAATCATCTAATTAATTAGTCAAAAATATACCCAAATTAAACTCTCCATAAATAATTAAAACACCCACCGTTAATAGCTTTACGTTTGTTCTCAGGATCGAAATGATGTACCCCAGATTCATCGTTTACAGAAACTGCACATCTTCCTGTAACATCATCTAACGGGATCGTTAAAGTTTGGAGCCTACCGTTCACAAACAAGATAACAGAAACTGTGAGTATAACCCAGTCAAAACTTCAGAACTTCTGAAAGTGTTCTTAATGCTATTCGGCGATCCGCTCTCACATGACAGAAGCAGTTAATGCTCTCTTCCGTTAGAGCGCAATGGGCGGCCTTTCTTTGAAATTGATTGCCTCCCCTATTTTTAACATTTTCAAATTTTCAAAAATTGTGCTATAGGGAAGAATAAATTCTCTTGCGACCGTCAAGGGTGGCCGAGGTCGTTAAGACGCGAACTCGTGAGCGGGAGGCTGGGGTTCGAATCCAGGACCATCCTCCCTGACTGGGATTTTTTCCAGGTTTTCCTCAGTCCTCATAAATGGCAAATGCCGGGGAGGTACCCCAAGCTTAGGTCTGGAACGTTTCCTTCCTTAAAAAATCCTTTCCCAGTTATCATTACATCTCATGTATCATCAGTGTCCACCGCCTGTGGTGTCTCAATACTAAAACGGGTTTAAATACTACACAAAACTCTCTTGAGTCGGTCCTGGTAGTGTAGTGGTAGCCATACTTGCCTTCTAAACCCTTCAAACCCGGCCAGGATCGATGGATTTTTTCGGGCGTAAAAAATTTAAGTATGGCTTCCTTCGGAAGGGAAGTAAAGCCGTGGGTCCCGTGTTATACATTTACGGCACGAAAAAGAACCTCAAGCCTGAAAGAAGAGACCTCTGAGCAAAATTTGTCGGCTGTTCCACGCCCTGAATTGAATGGGACGCTGATGACCAGAGATGTTAAAGAGCGTCCGTAAATAAACCAAACCAAAAACAAACTCTGTTGCATAGGGCTCACCGGAAGAGGTGAAAACAGAATTTCAGAGCAGTATATTGTTCGTCGCATGTTACCTCCATTTTACTGTGGGTGTAACTGAACATGTTCCAACCTGCACACCTCTCACAAGCGGAAACCGGTATATCATGTGTACATTACGCGTTAAGCTAATAAATACTGTAAAGTTAAATTTTAGCATGAAAAATTATGCCAGTGGTGATAATTTTTTTATTATGATGACTTGAAACTATATGGTGATCAGTCAATTATGAAGCGAAATAGCGTAAAACTTTAACCCTCCCTGGTTTGTGAGCAAATCTCGATTATTTGTAGTTCATCATCAGCAATTTCAAGATTAATGCTATAAATACCTCTAAAATTTCGTACTAATAATATGACAGTTTGACACTGAACAACAGCTGACTGCTTTATTGTTAAGTAGCTTTGTCTAGAGCGGTAATTCTGAAAAGTTCTTTAAAAATTGTTTTCATTTGCAAACTCCAGTTTAACTCAAACTTTACATATGGTATACAGTTTCAACGTTTTTACAGTGTTTATTTATCGTCCCCTTGACTGGATTTTAGTCTTAACCAGACACTTGTAGATGTATGTGCAATCTGTAGGCATGAATGAAACGAATTAATGATGGGGCAAATGAATCCGAGTCCTTGACGCCTTAAAGCTATACGGTATTCACCTTCTTAGGGCAAGGAAAAACCCCGAAAAAACCTTACCAAACTAGAATGACTTGAACGGGAATCGAACGCAGAATTGACTATCTATGTTGCCTATTTTGAATCATCATAGTTTGTTCTGCGATTATTTACGCATTTTAAAAAACATATAAACAATTTCATTAAATCGACCTGAAAAAAAGTTTTAAAAATTAAATGACATGTTCACCTTAAAAAAAAAAAATCAAATGATAACCTTGTTTACCTTTATTTCTTTTCAAGTAGTCTACAGACTTTCTTCTCAACACATTCACTAAAGCTCTTTAAACAGCAGAACGTTCATTAGGGAAAGGAAGGCATGCCTACCTCGGGCATACAAATATCATGAAATAAGAGGATTAGGGAAGTACTGTAGTTTTGAATAGTCCTTGAGATGGACCCTGTATCGATCTGAGCGATTTGTGGTGGGGGTAACTTCTCAACTGTATAAATGTAACAAACAATTGCAAGCGAGAAAGATGAAAGCAGTACAGCTGTACAATAAACCGTCCCTATAATGTGTTCAGTACGGAAGTAAGAGAGATACTAACCGGGTTCCCCTATAAACGCATAAACAGAAAATGAACTCGACGAAAAATTAATGAGCATCTTTTGCTCATTCACCAGGACTATTCAAAACTATTTTATTTTGTCTTAATCACATTCCATGGTGTCCTGAAAGGTGAATGTTCAGTTGTAACTGGTATGAGTCCTTCTGAAATTTGTTTTAAATATGCTCCAATCACTTCAGTGGAAGTAGAACGTTCTTTTTCCATGATGAAAAATGTTCTCTCTGACAAGCGGCTGACCATATGACAGTTGATACCTTAAAAAAAATCTTCTTGTTGCTTGTAAAGAAGAAAAATTAACTTAAGTACTTTAATTATAATAAAGAAATTATTAAGTATGTTAAATACTTATTTTAATTAATAATAAGTGATATTTCTCTCTGTTTTCACCTTTAATAAATGTATATTTTAATTATATCACTGTCTATGTTCCATATTTTGCTTGTCCTTTTATCTGGCTATCTTAACCAAAGTAAATGTCTGAACTTCTGGGCTCTGATAATTAAAAAAAAAAAAAAAAAAAAAAAAAAAAACCCGCCCGATATACTTATCTTATAATTCTTGTTCACTATGAGATGACTACTTCAAATCCAGAAGTGAAATTTTCGACAAGTACTTATGCAATAACTATATGAACAGACATAGGTTTTTGGAAAATAATGTTACCTTACCTTGTTCTCACAAGCCTTGTGGCAGACGTACTTGCATACTGTAACAAAAGAAAGAAAAAATATTGCTATTAAAATATCCCATTTATACAGCTAAATTTGACAATATTTAAATTTTCGAAAGGGTGTTCGGAAAGTATTTACAATACCTGTGATATATTAATACCTCGCAATATATGGGCATTCCATTCGTATGGCGATTGAACGATACAAGTGCGCCATGGCAAAGTATTAGCGAAAGACCAATGTTCGTTTGTTGTCAAGTAGAGAAAGACGTGGACAAGACAAAAAACGACTATCATGGACAAAGATGAATTGCATGATTTTTTTGGAACGGAGACGCTAAAATTGCAGAAATTCATAGGCGTTCAACTGCTGTGTGTGGCCAAGAAGCTCCAGTACAAAAGACCGCTTACAACTGGCTCAATGGGTTCACCAGCGGCAGGGAATCTGCGAGTTGTAACAGGTCCATACATCCAGGTATGCCTGAGATAGAGTATTTTTATAATTTAAATATAAATAATTATTAAATATTATAGAGTTTGTAGTAACAAGCGGGAACATTTCATGTACCACAAAATGTATTCATGGCTACCTGGACGTATAACTACTTGATGAGAGGGAAGAGGATGCCTATTGTAATCTTTTGTGTCCTCACTGATAATAGCTCGAGCAACGGGTCTGTATTTTTTTTTAATAGTGTTTAACGCCCGTTGTTACTACTAAGGCACCACAGGCGGTGGACACTGATGATACATGAGATTCTTGTAACAACAACGAATACACGTTTTTCAACTGTCCAATTATCAGTACTAAATGGACAGAATAAATTGCATAGTTACATAGCAACCAATACCATAAATGTATAGCAAAATCGGTAGAAACAGCAGAGTTTTGAAAACCGCCATATTCCATAGGGTCACTTATTATAAACAGTCTCACTGACAGATGATAGAAGACATTAATGTTTGTAATTTACTGTCAAAATGTCTATTGTATGATATTAATTAATACACTGTAACCTTTAAATGTATAAACCTTTAAATACAGAGAGGTTATTCGAGTTACGGACAAATCAAGCACATCTGCTTTCTGGAGAAAGGCTGCCACCACAATCATATAAAAGGTTGGTGGGATAATCGCGCGTAAAGTTGTAATATTATTTATTTCGTATTTATTTTTTTTTACTCAAAACATTACAACTGTATTTAAAACTAAAAGTAATAGCGTTATATGTGTTGTTGAAAATGATGCTCCTCAGCGGCAGTACATTGCTGGCATCTGCGTAGGAAATTCGAGTCTAACTTTTCTTTTGTAAGAAACGGTTGCTCGGAGCCCTTTTGTCATTGAGAGACCCTCTCTCTCTCTCAACTTTTTAACAAGTATTTGAACGGATTCTGGAACACCATTGTCAGGAAATTTTCATTCGAATCACTTCGCTGCAAGAGTGCGTTTTTACACATGTATCGTATACAAAAACCCGTATTCAAAACAATATTTATGTAGTCAACATAACTAACAAATAACAATTAGCATACAATGAAAGCGCCGGGTAACAGCCACTCGCTGACAAAACCTTCCTCAAACAAGCTACAAGCTACTACCTGCACCTTTCTTCTGGTAACAGAACCACTCTCTGTTGTCTATAACTGGTATAATCTCATTGTATATTAAATATTGATAAGTTCTTTCAATTTGAATACGCTAACATTTTCCCTTTTTTTATTTAGTGATGTGTATTTCATATTTTTGCAAAAATTTCTCCACATTTTTTTCGCTACAAGATAAGCGAGGTGCTACACAAACAGGAACGCATCCGTGTGAACCCCGCTCATTTCCGAGATGGTGATTGAATGTTTCTTGAGTTGGCTCAATAATTTTTTTCACCGCCTACAACTCAATGCTTCTTTTCTCATCGTCAATTAAACAATCTTGTCCTCAGAAGTGTATCAACGAAGCTGTAGCCTAGTTCGCTCTTCCGTAGGTGTCCTCATAACAAAAGGCAACCTATGATTGCAAAATTCCTTTAATCCTACTCGTTACAGCGCGCGGTTCACAAGGTAAGCACCAAGGCTCATATGGCATCCTGACTAATATGTGTGTTCCGTTATTTCTGTGGCACAGTTTGCAGTGACGCCTTGGTTAGGAGCACAGGTCTCTCCCGGTATGAAGCAGTTTTTTTTATAAATAAACTTTGTAACATATTATGACAAATTGGTTTCGTAAATCGGTTCCCATACACAGCAAACTTTAACGTTAACATATTTTACATATACACAGCATGCCAAAAAATGTATACACACTTCAAGCAAAGAAAAAAGTTGTGTCAACATAACAAAACTGAATTCACACAAACAGAAAATGATGAGCACTAATCATCTTAGACAACAGCTGCTCAAAATACCCACCATCGACGTCGATACACTTCTGAGTACGTTGATCTACTGATTGAGCAACGTTTGCGAAAGTGTCCTCAGCACCTGCCGTTTCAATTTCTTCCCGAAGTGCTGTCAGTGTAGCTGGTTTTCTACGGTATACAACATTCTTAAGAGTTCCCCATAGGTGGAAGTACAACGGAGTTAGATCCGGAGAACGCGGTGGGAACTCAATCGAACCTCTTCGTCCTATCCAGTGCCTTGGGAGATTGTCAACAAGGTATGCAAGTACATCTCGGCAGTAATGTGGTGGTGCACCGTCCTGTTGGAAGTAAAGTTCCTCATTTCCATAGAGTGTATGAATGCGGGTAAGACGGATGTGCGTATCATGTTCAGGTACACAGAGTCAGTTCCTGTTCCTTCAAAAAAGAATGGTCCAATTAGACCCCTAGACGACAACCCACACCAAACATTAATTCCAGGTAAATTAACATCCTTTTCCAAAATAACATGTGGATTGTTTGCACACCAGTAGACAGTTATGCCAGTTAACAGTTTCGTTCAACTGAAATTGTGTCTCATCGGAACAAACAACTTTCGCTACGAAGGCCTCATCCTCTTGCGCCATGTTCCGAAACCACTCACAGTACAGCATTCTCCGATCAGGGTCATGTTCATTTAATGCATGCAAAAGTCTTAGGATGAAAACTTTCAACTTTGCTGTTTTAATAATACGACGTACGCTGGTTCTGCTAATCTCAGTCTCACGTGCGCATTACTTTGTAGATTTCTGCGGTGAGTGCTCAAAACGTTCCAAAACCATAGCCGAGGACGCGGGGCTTGTTGCTGTGCGAGGTCTCCCAGATCTGCCCTTGTGAACATCGCATACGGTACCACGAGTCTCAAATTTGTCTCGAATGCGTGCAGTTG